>OX453067.1:12978329-14178329 GCA_949699795.1 Spicauda simplicius | reverse complement strand
ATGGATGGAGGACGTATATAATCTATTTAGCAAATTGCTCATTGTTTCACGTGAATTATCTACAGATCTTTACGAGGCAGAAACAATAAAGAACCTGACATAAATCATTGGACGTACATACAAATGTATAGATATAACTTTCAGCTATTGCTTATGGCGAAACTTAATAGGTCCAGTAATCAATGAGCGAGCGGCTATCAGTACAACGAATTCTAATTTTGCACAGTCCCATTAAAACGAAAGGAACAACCATTAAATCGACTTATTAACGAAACGCAGTATAAAATAGTAATTATATGCAATGTAAAAATAACAATTTTTTCGCAACTCGTATACACACGTAGCGTTTATATCTTTTAATTAATAGTTATGTGCCGGATCATCTTGATCCGTGGAAATTGATATATTTATTGATCGGTGACCTACGGATACGAACTGAAACGTACCCATCTCGTAGTTGTTTGATCAGCACATATATTTTTAGAAATAACTTCATTAGGTTCAATCGTCTTGTAAGTTTAAGTTTTAAATATATGTGAAATGGTATAATAGCCGCGAAACATAACATGCACTGCAGGTACTTTCGCATATGTATTTCTTTATATCAGAAGAGATACGGAAGCATATCGGATCAATAACATCATTTCCGTATATCCGGCACATCTCTACTTCTAAGTTTCGTGTGTACGTCCTCTTTGTTCATAGAAGCAATTTAATTATTAATCACGATACAATAATTACGTTACTAAATAGGTTTAAGCGTTTTATCAAATACTTCACCGCCGGGTTTGTTTTACGCTTAATTATTGTGTCTACGATATCCATTAACTAATGCATTATAATTTATAAAGCCTACTTATATCGAAGTTACTTAAGTACATTTTGTTCAATTTTAATCCTCGATTTCACATAAAGTAAGATGGGTTATGGTCTATTCCTACTAATGACAACCTTATTTTTAGTTACACGACATTTGATCAATGCAAACGTAACCAATATATTATTGCACATCGACAATATCCGATATTGTTATTTAATATCGAATGTAGTCAATAAAAATGTAAAGTTCTAATCAAAATAACTTCTTTTTTATTATTTTATGTAATTAGTCGCGTGGACAGTAGTTAAGTATTAATAATATGAAAAATGTTAATAAAAAAGTCAGAATGGTTTTATTAATTTGTCCTAATTATTGCTTTAATATAAGGAAGGTATAAAGTAGCATTTAATAAGAATATCGATTTTAAATTATTAGAATTACATGGACATTCTTGAATAAGATAAAATGTACTTGTTGAACTCTTACAACTACACAGGACTTCATCTTGTGCTAATGATATCACGACATTAATTTAATATTAAGTTTAACACTGCTACGGATATATAATATTAATAATATTCGACTGAATACAGTGGACAGATACCTATTGAGAGATGATTTATCAAAATTAAGCGAAGACTTAGAATTCTCATACACATATTAATTTATTACTTTTATTAATTCTACCCTGACATTAATTTACGTATAATGGTGACTATCAACACTAATTTAAACGTTCTAATTTTGTTTCAATTATAAATAAATAGTGCGTGATTAAAAGCGAGAATTGGGAGAGAATGAGTTTGTCCAAGTGGCGATGCGAACATAAAACAAATTTAAATACGATGCTAAATTATTTTAATATATTTTGGCACAATATGGAATTGTAAGCAATGGAATACGATGCTGATATCCTGTTAATGATTGCCCGTTTGCATCAATTCGATCCCACATTTAATCTCCTCTTCATATTCCTGCATTACTGATTCTCCTTTTTGCTGGAAATATAAGTTTTTTTTAAGAACTAACAATATTCTATCCGTTTTATTGAATAGTCGACTGATCGTTTCTAGAAACGCAGGGGAAGAACTGTATATTTTCAGGTGGGGAAAAATGGCGCGACCATTGTCAATCCACCTTCATACCACGAAGCCGGTGTAACTAGTTTCTTAGCAATACTTCATATAAAGTCAAACCTATCATAATTATCTATGTATATTACACTTAAGCTACGCAACTTTAAAATTACATGTAAAATTTATTTTAGTCACATTATTGTTATATGTATCATTGTTACGTATATAATTTTGAACATCAGATGACTGGGAATTTTAACACGAACAGCATATCGTATGCGGTTCCGATTCAATTTATAATAACTCTCCTCCAATCTATTTTCGATTTTGGACTCGAATCATTTTAAGATTTTTATCAAAAAATACCTCATAATACACTTAGTACTTCTGAAGATAGTACAAAATCAACACTCACTAAGACAAATTCCTATTCGCAATTGTACTTCGATACGTATATTGTTACAGACATACGTTTAACGCCCTTATGGAATTATTAATGTATGAAATAGTTATATAATATTTTGTTGATAATATTACGCTATCAAAATAAAGATTTAAACCAAACAACAATGCAAGGACTTAACTACGGAAGTGAATCACAATCTGGTTAAATAATAAAAGTAACTCTTTTGAAATCAATTGATAAAATACAACAATTTTACAATCATAAAAAAATGTGACCTTAAAACATAACTGGTCCGCTAACAGCGGACAAATAATAAAATATACATCAAAATGTACATAATATAATATCTATTAATAAAAAATATAACATAATGAATTAAAGTAAGTGGTAGCAATAAATACTATGAGATTCACAGATTTAAAATCTTAACTAACAATACCGAAATTCACTCGGGCTTCTATTTAAATCTTAGAGCGATACTAACGCTTTTGTAAAGTTTAGTAAAATATTATTGCAATACATGGTGTGGTTATGGCAACAAAATAAATGCTTAAAGCACATCACCAGCCTGTCCACCAGCGAACGACACGAGGCAAGTCCTTCGCACTAAAGGAACATAATACAATAAAAGTCACAGAACGCCTCCACAACGAGGCGTCACTTCTACTAAATCAGCCGCAAAACATAAAACTAGTGGATACGAGACGACTAACGGTGCCCGCGGTCCGTTTGGACGCAACACTTCCATTCATGTATTCACACTATATGGTACAGTATCAGTCAGGATTTCCTGCACGGTGCAGGCGATTTACGTCGGCACCTTGTTCACTTTGAGGATGTCGCTGGAGCCCTTGTCGATGGGCATTTTCATGGGGTCATGGTGATGGGTCACGTGATGGCCGTGGTGCTGGCCCTCCAGCTTGGCCTGCTTCTCCTGCTGCTGCTGTTTCATCCTGTCCTGCTCCTCTCTCTCCCTGCGAGCTTGCTCGTTTATTTCCTTCACGGCGCGCAACTCCTTCTTTAACTTCATGCGTCGGTTCTGGAACCAGATCTTTATCTGTCGCTCTGTCAGACAAAGGGCGTGCGCTATTTCTATCCTACGTCGACGCGTCAGGTAGTGATTGAAGTGGAACTCTTTCTCTAGTTCTAGTGTCTGGAACCTTGTGTAAGTCTGTCGTCCTCGCCGCCGTGGACATCCGTTTGGACCTGAAAGCAAAAGGAATTTCAATTTAAATTATAAAAAGTATGCAAATAGAGAGTGGAATGGCATATTTATAATAAACAAATTCAGGCAAATGCAAATTTAGATTCGTAAAATCAATTTATTGCCTCCATATATCATCGGGCTGCATCTCGTTGGATTTGCACGGCGAAGGCTTCGAGCAAGCCATTAAATTTCACTTTTATACCATCTTAGATTTTAATAGCTCATTAATATTTTATTGCGGCACTAAAGTTAATTTTAGAGGCATTCGCTACTGAGACCAGCCTCAAAGTAGATCAAATACCGGATTTTATAGGTTTAGAATTGAGAGTAAAAAAATTGTTACGACGTCGCAATACTAAGATTTTTTAAACAAACAAGCCGTTGTCTGACCCTCATTATAAAAAAACGGAGGTATGTATTCAAAAAAGTAACGGAAAGGGTTAAGGACAGTTAATGGTCCAAGAACTAACAATAGAACGCTTTCTAAAAAGAAATCTGAACAAAAAACTCAGGGTTGAGCAAAGAAGGGTTGCGCAACTTTCTAATGCTTTGTGAGGTGTGTCTTTCTGTGTGGACCCTTCTTGGAACCTGTGAAAGTTTCAACCCTTTATTGACATTAATTAAAAAAGAAGCAATAAAAGTTTTTTATAGATATTTTATATTATTTTATATCATAATTTTAACAGAAAATAACTATGACAGTAGATTTAGGTATCTACTACGAATTAATCGTTGTCGTAAGATACAATATATACAATTACATACCTACAATGATTACAACATAAGCATCGTTTATTGTAGGTATACTAGTTTACCCGGAGAACTTTGTTCTGCCTAAAAGTAAACAATCTGAAATTATCAGTGTTTCTCTACTATATTATACATGAACTATACATAACACAAACCTTCCTCTTGAATCACTCTACCATTTGCTTTAAAATCCGTAGCATACTTTTAAAGATCTAAGCAAACATAGGGTTGCAGGCAGCGACAAGCGAATTTGTTTTATACTATGTAGTTATCTTGTAATCAAAACTGAGCTGCCTGTCCACCAGACTGACTGACTGACTGACTGAAGATGTAGCTACAGAAGAATTTATCGTACTGAATGCAATTCGGTTTTACTTTTACCATACATATGGAGTAGGTACTTGGTCGACTAACAGTCTTTACGTAATAAAATGGAGATTTAGGGTTTTTTACTTGGCGATGCGACGGAATTATTAGGCCAAGTAAGACAGATTTCAAAATTGTTAAGTATGCCAAGTCGACCATTAATAAACGAGTAGGTATATTTTTGACCAATCTCTGATTATAATTTTTGTATCCATAGAACATAGTCGTGTAGATAGAATTTAATTAGATAATTTATCATAGTTATTTATCCTTTCAATGGGCAGGTACCCTACATAAGGTATAAGGCCAGTTCTACATAGAAGTAAATGGCGGCTCCAGATTGGGTCTCAAACAGGTTTTTGAGTCAGCCAATAAATAAGACAAGATAAATAGGCTCCGAACGTGTATAAAATTGATAGTGGACCAACCGAGTCGCCTGGAATGTACCGTGTACACCGGACCTTAGGCAATATAACAACCGCTAGAGAGTAACTGTTATACGATAAATGAGGTTATTCTCAACGAACATTTCTCACCTACGTGTAGTGTTGAAAGATATAATTGAATCTTCTTGTCTCTTTATATTACGAGTTTCCAGTTAAATTAACATGTTTTTTAAGAATGGAAAACTATAAAAAAAATAGAATAATAATATTAAATTGAAAATAAATGTAATTTAAGCGTTGATTTTGTAGTATTTATTTCAAAGATAAGCTCAACGTTTATTCTTGTACAGTAAGACACGGGAAAGAGATTCAGGTTGGTTTATAGGATTAATGAATTCACTAAAATAAAATATGCATTCACTTTATTTTTGTGGAGATAATGTTATAATGTAATTCAGTTTAGGCGCATGTACATAATCATCATATATATTATAGTTACTGTAATTAAATTTTACAATTTTGATTTGCATTTAATTTTTTGTAGATAATGTTTTTATGTGATATATTTAAATATGTAATAGTGGGAAATTGCATATAATTGACACAATTCATACTTTTACTATTAAAAAAGTGTTCATAAGAAACATACGGTTATCATGCAGTCTGATAGCTATGCAATGAGTTTTAAATTCGAATCTTATGAAAATTTTAATTAAGATTTTTGTTCTGTGATTGTATAAGATTATTAATTAACTTTCCAAAAGATAAATGCTTACTAGTTATTTTTATGAATCTTAATATAATTAAACATAGGTACATTGTTTGATCATAATTGTTAAATATTTAAGTTACCTCTATAATTTAATTCATTATGTACTGAGTGCAATTGGTATTTTTAATTAAATTGAAATGAATGCAAGGGAGAGCGTCAAACATTTGTTATTTTAATTTATCACTGACAGGTGGTTAACTAAGTTTAATTGTTCATTTAAGTCGAGAACAAAGGACGCGTTTTACAAAACAACATCCTGCTAATTAAAATCCACTAACCAAGTTACGCTGAACTTGAAAACGTTTAAACGTAATTTTCCCAAATTTTTATTATGTGCGATGTATAAATAATATGATTCAACCTAAAGAGATACATTTTATACGAGCCATAAATTTTCGTAACTGCATTTTTACTGCCGCAACAACATTTACTGCCCGTGCTTATTACAGAAAACTAAAAACTGTTTAAAATGACATAAATAGAGAATGGAATAATTATACAAGTGTGGTTAGAGGAGAGCGAATTTAGAAATGCGACGCGCTGAAAAGAGATAGCGATAGACATTCTAATTTTAAAAAGCAAAGATGGAACCCAAAATACAATGCAGGCGTCCCGATAGCCCAATTAAACTAATGTAAGATCGTAACTACTGCACGTTTTTATTTGAAATTGATCTCTCTCAGGAGTACGTAGAGTCTAAGTCAGCTCGCGTTTGGGGGTGAGTTTTGCTGCTTTTGTTACTACTCGCGACACGTTAGCGAGGCAGGTTGGCCACCCTTCACAGCGTTGCCATGACAACGGGCGTTATGGCACCTCCTGTCAGCTGTGTCCCATTATTCCCTACGTAGGTATTGTAGTTCCGGGAGCTTCTCTGCCCGAACTTGGCAACGAAGTACTTTTTGTTAACTAAATATTTCCATGAACTGATATAGATCGAGACACGATACAGACATCAAGTTCATTTCCATTGTTTTTTAAATTCCCAACTCCGTTTAATTAAGGAGACCTGTAGGTATTTCTTAAAACCATTTTATATTTCGAATCGAGATAACTCACAAGATAAAAGGCAGGGTAGGCAGCAATTATTTATTTCTAATCTTGAAGTTACAAAAAGCATGTTAAAAGGTTCCAGCCGCACAATAATATATCTCGAAGAACGAAGGCGTAGCATTAATTAGAGTTTAGAGCCATATATTGTGGGCCGACACCGGAGCGACTATAAACATACTGCGACAGTACAAACCTCCTTATAGTATTTTTTCTTATAAATAAATCTCACATAATGTTCTCGCTTATTTATTATTTTATTTAACTTTGTATAAACCTGACCACCTTTGTACAAAACCAGTTCTACAGTACCTTTGATTAATGTACCTCCGTTGGAGTGGAATATTAAGGGCTCGGCGTAAAATACAAGAGAATGTTACTTAGTAAGATGGTTATTTATAGACCGGGTAAGTTCGTTTTAACTTCAACATATTGTTTAATAGAAACTGTATTTTTGTAGTTGCGAATAAATAATAAAAAACATTTTTGTACAATAAATCATATTTTATTGTACAATAATGTAAATAAATTAAAATTCTGGTTGTAAAGGTTGGTTGAACTCTACATATATCACGATAGCGGAACTGTTGCTGTTTTTATAAGGATATTTTTAGTCTATTACTTATTTGTATCAGGTGTTAAAATTCAGCCCTTAATGTAACATGTTAACATATATTAATACGTGAAGCAAAAACTTGTGACGCATTTTTAAGTAACATGCCGCGAACGGATTAGTATGTAATTTTGCACGGTTATAGTGGACGTAGAGAAGGAGTGCAGAATGTTAATATTTTTTTTTTAATAATGCATTTATCATACATAAAATTAACTAAAAACATTACATACGCTACCGTGTATTTGACACAAACACATAGGTAAATAATAAACAAAATAGAACATTTAATGTCTTACTATGAAAACACATAACTTCAGAAATGTCAGTGTTTTTGTCAAAATACCCGCTATTGTTTTTAAATATGGCTTAGCTAATTAAACCTTTTTTTATATTTAACGGGTGATTTTAATCAATTATTAATTGAGAAATATTCGTGCTACTTTGGACAATATGAAGTTTAGTTTTTTAAGTTAAATTAAGGTCGAATTTCGACCGTTGCGACGGGTGACTAGTGTACCTAATTTTATGTTACTTAGCGCATATTTTATCATACTAGTCACCCGTAGCATCGGCCGAAATTCGACCGTAATTTAAATTAAAAATCAAATGTCATCTGACATTCTTGACGTTGTGTCTTTTCATTTTCATTTACTAAGTACATATGTGTTTGTGACAAATGCAAGGCAGTGTGTGTAATGTGTTTTTAGTTGATTTTATGTATGAAAAATGCATTATTTGAAAAAAATATTAACATTCTGCACTCCTTCTCTACGTCCACTATAACCGTGCAAAATTTCATACTAATCCGTCCGCGGCATATTACTTAAAAATCCGTCACAAATTTTTGCTTCACGTATTAATATAATAATTTGCCTTCATTCCAGGTACAAATGAGCTACAATGATCAGTAAAAATCAGGTAAACCGCATGCCCATTCGTTATATCCACGCATAAAGTAACTATTTATATGAATATATTAAATAGAAATATTATCTTTTCATCAAGAAAAGGTCAAGACTCGGCGCTACAATTTCTACGTAGATATTAAATAAGAATTTTAATATCGGTTTTAATACTTACTTAATTGGTATTTCATTAATTTTAATTTTAATACCAGTCGTTTATTACCTGAGTAACATTATCCCCATATATGGCAAATATTAATACGTTTCTTAAGTCATTGGGTTAATCAAATGCAATTAAGGTAAACAACAAAGTTGTATTCAGTTTTTATAGCATAATATTGTTAAGTAGAATGATAGATTAATAGATATTAGAAGTAGGTTTGTATTGTGCTATTAAATGCCTGGAGTTATGATCGTATGTCCGAGCGAATTTTACTGCCGGGTCGTTCGTGAATAATCGGTCACACTCGGGCAAGTTCGTGACGCCATCTTAAAATAGTTCGTGATCGAAATTTGGAAAATAAGCTTGGTGAAGCAATTTTTCGAGCGTGTTTGACGTTGTCGGTGTTTTGATTTGTGGTTTCCTTTCGAGTTTATTTCACCGGTTATTTATTAAGTAGCTCATTTTAGTTTATTAAGTAGGCAAATGGAATTTCCTTAATTACAATCCAAACAAAATTCATATTTATATAAGTGAAAAATGTTAATTACAAATATGATGTGATGATATTTTGATATTAAAAAACTTATTATCAGGAATTATTTTTATCAATATTTCTATGTCAAGGAACCTAAAGTAAAAATATTGGCCAAAACCCCTTATAATTACATGTTTCTGTAATGTTAGGTAAGCCGATTCACGAGTACCTGACACATCCTGTCAGTTTATCTTTGATTATTTTATGAATTTCTGTAAAAACAAAGAGTATATTTATGTTTATCGTCGTTAAATAAATCAGAATATGTAGATAGGCAACTCGTATAGTTCAAGCTTGAACAAAGTGGCCCAGCAGGAGACAGCTACATCGATTGATACCATGCTATGAAACTTAGTCAGTAGGCAATAGCTTCTATAGTAGCATTGGATATTTATTATTGACAGTTAGAACATTTACTTTTTTGTTACATTGAAGTAGCAGATGACAATGCAGTCCACCTGATGGTAAGTTACTGCCGTCCATGGTCACCTTTTTTTTGATTTGACTCTGAAGTAGCAAACGAGAATGCAGTCCACCGGATGGTAAATGGTCACTGCCACTCATGGACATCTGTAATTAACTTCATATAGACTCAGGGTTCTATCGGTCAATCACAGATACGTTGGCACTCCCGAGGACTATGATGGTCACCTCATATAAGTGTGCCGGCAACCACACCCTTCCATCGAAACGCAAGAAGTGCTTTACGATAGAAATAGGCGTGGCGGTGGTACTTCTCCGGTCGAACTACACTGGTTCTACCACCTGGTAAACCTGGAAGCACCTTCATAGAAGAACAGGGATTCTGTTTGTAGTTCTGAGGTTCTCGTCTTCCCAAGAATAACATGGTCGCCTCATATAAAAGTGAGCGGCAAACACAGCCTTCCACCAAAATGCAATAATCCGTTCAAACTGCAAATAGGTGTGGTGGTACTATGTCGGTCGTACTACACTGGCTCTACCATCCCAGATGGGTGGCAAAGCCAGGCTATTGTTGAGATAAATGGATAATTTATCGTAATAGCCGAATCAACAGTAGAGGAATTGGTGCATTATGCCAATTTTATCTATTCAATTTTAATTGCAACCAAAATTAGTTTTCTACGCGACTTATATGAATAAATTTATGAAAATAATATTTTAATTTAGCATTTTTTTCATTATAAATGTTTTGCAGGTAATATTTATTTTCAGTGCTACATTAAATTTACATCACTTATTTTTAGGACACAATAGCTACGACACAATTATCTGTTATTTCTAGACGTCTCAACGGTTTTTTTAAAGTTAAATATATCTAAGAAAATATTTGAGTGAAGTCGCTTGTTTCATCGTAATTTATACCGTATCAAAATATTTCTATGGAGAAATAAAAAGTACAGAGTATAAAACATATCTTGTAATAGACATAAAGTTAAACTCACGCACATAATTATTCAAGATCACGGTTACCCGCGGTTCCAGGGGCCATTATTCTAACGTTTTAAGTGTTTGTTATCACCGAGAGAAGTTTTATGTACGATAAATTCGTCTAAAATGAATCGATTGTGAAGTACCGGCATTTTACTGTTTATTAAGTGAAGGTATTTGTTGATAATCGTTTGCGTCGATAACATCAACTTTTGTTAAAAATTATATACTTCAAAATTATATACTAACATAACTAAAGTAGGTAGGTGCTATGTATGTAACATAGTACCTACCTACTTTAATATAAGATGTACACCTGGACTCTAACAGTGATTTTATATTGGAATAATATTTAGTTTTCATAAATTCGGTAATGGACAGTATGTGAAAAAATCGGATCTAATAAACTAAATTTTTACATCGGGTCACTAGCCCGCAAGTTGTTCTGCAATAAATTAAAGAAAAAAAACTATTGTATTGAAATAAAAACACTAGCAATAGATACTCAAATTGGAGACTGTTTTTTCGCGAAGTGCATATTTACATACGAGTATCTTAAGACTATTAACTTTACGATGCGGTGAATAAGCATAAGATTGACAAAATCTCCCCATTCTTGTCATGATCCCTATATTTCCTTGCATCAGAAAATAAGAATTCAACAAATCTGTATTTTTAGAATGACAAATAAAATATGATTTTATCTGAACATTATTTGCATTTGCCATATGTTATATATCCAGTAAATTGCGACATACAAATGTAGAAACGGCAGCGGAAACAGGAAAAGGGCTCTAAGTTCATATAGATATGAGAATTTATTTGAGCACGAAGCTAATATTTCAAGTAGAGTCGGAAGGGACTATTTTTGCTCATTGTGAGCTCCAGTTAAATCATCACAATGTTGTTCTGTGCTCCGGCCGGCAAAGGACATTGCCTTGGAGACAGGGTTATCACAGCAAAATAAACAAGAAACTACGACCTTCCAAATGATGTCAATATTCGTTACAAAGTTGTAGAACTATTAATTGAAATTGAATCACAATAACATAATTGAATATGTGATAAATCGCTCCATTTACTCATGTCATCTGTTATAGCTAATTTATTAGCTGCTTAGGTTTGCTCTCAGGTCAAGTGGGTGAAATAGTTCTCGATATTTTCCACTATATATAATATTCGGTGTCTCCGTGTAGAAAGTTAACAAGAAGTAAGTATTATATTCACGCTTTAAAAAGCATGTATTTTTTAGGTTCAAGTCTAAACATGGAGCCAAAAGTATGCGGTTAATAAGTATTTTTTTAACTTTTTCCAAAAGTTCCTGATTACATTTTAATACTTAACGGGTACTTACGATATGCGGTTTTTGAATTCTTATAGAATTCCTTTTCCATTAACATGCAACTGGGTCGAAATATAAGGTGTAAAAAATACAAGGTGTTAATTAATTAAGTACCTATTTTCTTTGTTAATTTGTTGTTCATATGTATGATATTATTAGCGAAATTTTCAAAGTGGCTATGTCTTACTGCTATTAATAATTTACATTTTTTCAAAGTGACATCCCTACTGCAATTCAATATGAACAGAGGCGAATTGTAGCATTGCGATCTTTGATCTGCGAGCTGACGTCACGATTTATTCATCTCCACTGAAAAGAGGGGACGAGTGGAGAATTGTAGAAGCTACATAATGAGTAAATGTACTGAATTGTTTGCTTTGAAATATTGAAAATAGTAGATGTTCTTGTAACACGAGTTATATAAGCCCCTTGAAAGTGGTAGAACCAGTGTAGTTCGACCTGGGAGGTATCACCGCCACACCTATTTCCAACGTGAAGCATTCATTGCGTTTCGATGGAAGGTTGTGGTTGCCGGCACACTTTTATATGAGGCGACCATCCTAATTCTTCGAGTAGCAAGTCATCTGTGATTGACTTCAGATAGAACCTATGTTCTATATGAAGTTGCTTAGAGTTGTCCATGGGCGGCGGTGACAACTTACCATCAGGTGGACTGCATATTCGTTTGCTACTTCATTATTATAAAAAAAAATGGTACCTAGTATACACCAAAATGTTTTCACTCAGTTTAGTATAAATTACAATACCTCTGCAGTTCAACTTCTAAGTAAATAAGTAAATACTCTACTCCTACTATTAGTAGCTCCGTACCACGTAGGCTGGTACTAGAACTAGATATAGAGATGTATTGTCCAGAAAAATAAAACGTACAATTTTTTTGACACACTTTGTTACCGCATGTGTACCTTTACGCATTCATTAAATAAGCAGTTTGCATGAATACAAAGTTAAAGTACATAAGTTAAATACATTGGTACATTATAGCTGTTATCACTGACTTGCGTCAATGACGTAGGTACGTGCCGATCACAATATTCGCTGATTATGCTCAGGATATTTTAACTAATAGAACACCTCTATCACTTATATTGTAGGTAACACTCGCGATTTATCATTATTACAGAAGCACCTTTATTGAAAAAAAAACTTAAATAACATGCGCAAATCTCAATTTTATTGAAGATGAGACCTTTCGTTTATACATATGCAAATAAACGCGTTTTTAACCCAATTTCTATTTATCAATTTTACTTCACTATCTGCGTGGGGTCCGAGTTCAGTTCTAATGTATTTCCTGTAAGTATGTACTATAGTTTTGCACTAAATTGCAATGTGACGAACGATCCCACAGTGGCCACAAGCGGACGCGCAAACGAACTAACGACCTCAGACAACCTGATTTAGAGCACAAAGGGTCAACGCCCCGACGCCTTCACTACATGCTCCCTTATATTTTCGTCTCACACATCAAATATTAGTAAATAGTAACGGTAGACACTAATATATTTCATATAGACTGTCATTTCGTTACTACCTTTAAAGAAATTACAAGTGAAATTCGTATGAAATTTGAAACAAATATGTGTAAAATACCATATAATATAAAAAGTTATAGTAACAAAAATATATTTAATAGTTATTTTCGTACTTTTGAAAAAGCTAGTAGGCTGTTAAGGATAGATAAAATTAGATATTAGTATAAAATGATATTACTTATGAAACCTTGTATACTAGGAAATGTGTAAAAATATGTCCGCCTCGTCTATTTCCGCTTTATAGGTAACACTAGTTTTATCCGCCACTTTGTGTACTTAGTTCCATAGGTAGCATTAACTAAGCCTTCACGTCTCAGGCCTTCAGAAGGTATAGCAGCTATTTCAGTTTCTTAAAAAAATGTAGTGTAGTGTAATATTGCGTAGTGTATTCGTGTTAATTTGTTAAACAAATCAAATTAAAATAAGATAGTTGTATAGAACTAAACACCAAAATGTACCTATCCGTAGAAATGCAATATTTTTTTCGGATATTCGGATAAAATATGTTTGCATGTAGTCTCTTTTAATTTATATTAAAAGAGACTACATGCAAACATATTTTGGGGATCATTCTTTTCTTGCTACAAAAAAGCCAAGAATCTAGCCAAAAGGTATTCTATCGTTCAACCAGAGAATAAACCATAAGGTCTCAAAAAATTGAAATCGGTTAAGTGGTTTCGTAGATAAGCATATAGAAATACAAAGACACGTGTCATTTACACCAGCTTTAGGATTCCTAACGATCAGTGAGATTAAACTGTGAAATTAGTAGATAGGTAGACAAAGTTTTGAACTCATAAAAGGTGTACGAAACTACCTGCATATCGCCTCGATTCAACAATAACATTTTCCTTATTACGAAAGAGTGTTCTCTATTACACGTTTCGGTTGCAATTTAGGTAATAAAGATCTCATATCTTATAGCGCCGGCTCAGTTTTTGAGAACAGGTTCTGTTTTTGTAATAGCCGAAGTTTTTAATGAAACTTACGTAAGCCTTTGTGAGGGTTTAAATTGTAAGTTTTCTTAGGCTAATGTCTATACGTAATTGCTATATCAAATATTTAATGTACCATAAAATATGTATCAATTGGCTAAGTTAATTTAAAGATAGTGCCTAAAATCTAAAATAATAACAATGTACTGATTATGATGTGTTTTTGGTGTTAATTACAACTAACATTTAAAACACTACAAATATAAAAGATAACTTAAAAGTGGTATAAATAATGTATGTTTCCGATGCAGATGAGACGATGATGGTGAAATATATTGGTATAGTAATATGAGTATTAGAGTACCAGTATTAGAGTATTGCAATATATTCCCTTGTATTAACGAGCCACAGAACGACACCTTACTGTAAAAGTATTAATTTTGTTTTTTTGCTGTGTAATATTCTAAATTTCGAAAGAAAAATTTCTAATCTGAGAATACCTATTTAAGTGAATTATTACAAAATATACATACAATCTGCACTTTTTCGTACTCTTAGTTATTGCAATAATAACACGAACGTACTAAAATTATACTATGTAAGAATTTTATCTATATTCAATAAATCAATTAAACATAACATTTAGTTTAAATCTAAATATATTTTATCCCCTACTTAGTTCCGTAGATCATTCACCATAACGATCTTTGTAATCAAGAGTTAGATATGTTTCCAAATCAATATTGCATTTGCCTCTATCAGTAACGCAGTAAATTATTAATAAATAGAAGATGCAATATTTATCTTTACCGTTCGAATAAAAGACGTAATTATGACACAAAATTAAAGAGACATTGTCTTATTTATCGTGTCAACTTTAACATAAACAAAAAAGTTATCGTGGTTGATAAAAATTATATAAAATACACGAGCGCGTAATTTTATAATCGCCTTTTATCCAGAAACAGTGGAGCACTGAATTGCCGATCATTGCACATTTATTGTGGTTATAAACACTATTTATTATGCGATCATTATACTTTGTGTATTATGACAACTAATATTGAAATTGATGACTTTATCCGAGATAGACGGGTCACTCATTATCGCGAATGGCACATTATATTCGATTTAATTAGCATGAATGTTTCCATTACGGCATAAATTTTAGATACCTATTCGTGTTTTGCATGAAGTTGCATACAACTAGGTGACCCGGCGAACTACGTTTCGCCTAAAAGTCAAAAATCTAAAATTATCAGTGTTCCTCCACTATATTATGCATGTATTATATGTACATAAAAACCTTCCTCTTGAATAAGTCTATTAAAACTGCGTTAAAATCCGTAGCATAGTTTTAAAGATCTAAGCTTACATAGGGACAGACAGCGAGAAGCGACTTTGTTTTATACTATGTAGTGATAAATTGTTTCTATCTATTAAATCCTGCCTAATAAATAGCTATTATTACGCAAACTCTAATGCTAACTAAATTCTAATGCATTTAGATCCGATGTCATATACTTCCCTTAATACGCCCTTTATATTAACTGCAACTACATTGCATCATAACGTTAATGAGTTTAATTATTCAACTTTTATTGAACATAAATTTAGCATATAATTAATTCAGAATATTTTAATTCCTAATATCGTTCTGCATACCTTGTTCCTTCTACGGCGTTGTCGGTTCGTACGCAAGTTTTAAAATACAAGCTGATTCAATAAACGAGTTCATCTCATCTAAACTGTACGGTTATTATTTTAAGGTTGAAATTTAATAGAACTACAAGCCGCCCTGAAAACAACACGGCTTTGTAATGCATAGATACTGATGCATTCTTTGTTTTGTATGCACAAGTTGTGCTGTGACTAGATAGGTAAATAACTAACAATGGCGTCGCATTAATCAGAAACCAGTCTCAGAATATTGGATAAGGAAGTCTAAGTTGTATTTGTTTATTAAGTAACATTTATATGGTAGGTTAATGAATACCAAGTAAAACTTATAAGTAAAACTCTTAGTAGTACAAGTATCAATGTGGTTGATGACGTGATTTGAATCGACTTTTTTACTCAAAAACAGAAAAGTTAACTGCTGCTGTGTTACATACAGTAAAGATTCAACATTTTCTCAGTTCAACAACAGTTATCAGAGTAGCTTTACGCCTGTCATTTGAATGCCTACCTGATATTAAATCAGGTAGGAATTAAATTCTTTTTTGAAATTGATATCTACAAATATTCAAGGGAACCATCGACCTTACAATCAGATGGACTGCATGTTCAGTTATTATTGCAATTTCTTAAATAAAGTTACATTCCATAAAAATTTTGATTCATCTACAATAGAGTAATGCTTTAATGTAAGCATAATTAAATTCTTATAGGTTATCATTATTTTTAATCGTTAATTCGATTGCTAATAACAGTTATCCGGTTATGATTATTACTTTTTATTTGAGCACCTATTCTTATATACACTTTTATCACATTATTATCGTTGCTTGTCTTAACGGTAGTATAATTGCATCTATAACTATAATTGTAGACGCAAATATACTGTAAATTCATTAAATTCTTTTGGTATAAACATCATTTGATCGAAGGTCACATTTTAGGGTTCCGTACCCAAAAGGATAAAATAGAACCCTATTACTAAGACTCTGATGTCCGTCTGTTCATCTATCTGTTACCAAGCTGTATCTCATGAACCGTGATAGCTAAATAGTTAGAATTCTCACAAATGATGTATATCTGTTGCCGCTAAAAAAACAAATAGAATACCATACAAACTAGAATACCATAGAACGTGATTTTAGTCGTTCTTTATAGATAATGAATGGTACGGAATTCTTCGTGCGCAAGTATGACACGCACTTAGCCGGTTTTTTAAATACGTGTTTTAGTAATAATTAAAATTGAAGAAGGCAAGAAACGAAAATTGACTCATAATAGAGTGACACATTAAAATTGTCTTTTATGAGTCATCAAGATAATATGCTTACTTTCATTTAAACGGAATCAAGCACATTTCCTTCACGCGATATCTCAAAAAGCGTAGATCATTGTCTCGACCATAAAGCCGTTCTTAGTAGTCAGCGAACGGGTTTGCATGTAGAGATGGTAGAGTTTGCATGCACGTAGAGTCGTGTAATGTGTGCGGAATGGCCAATGAAGGCAGAGTATGCAGACACATTAAATGCATCGTATGATTCACGGGTGCATCCCTTTGGTCTTGAGAACTATAATGTATCGTTGAAACGAATTCTTTCAAGTTAGTTAAATGTACTGGACAGTTATTTGGGCTAATAGTATCATCATAGATACATTTAACGTACTTAATTTTCTTCCAGTCAAGACTAATAGATTATTTGTCAATGCACTTGTTTTACCCATTATCGGTTATGCCGATGTATGTTACTCAGATCTGACCGAAGAACTTCTGAATAAACTAAAGCGCCTTCACAATTATTCTATCCGGTTCATATTTGGCCTTCAAAAATATGATCATATGTCACAATTTCTAAACCAACTTAAGTGACTTACTATTTGTCAGAGGCGGAATTCTAGGTTTCTCTTTTAGCTGTACTCCATCTTATCTGAAAGATTACTTACAGTACCGATTTTTAACACATAATAAAATGTTTCAGTCGTCGAAATAAATTAAGAGCAACTGCTTTCTAGCAGTTTTTTTCGCTTCTCATTCACGCGGTTCAGAGGCGACTAAAAGGGGCTTCCGTGGTTGCAGACGGCTAGAGTGGGAGCTCGAACCGTTTGGTCAGGCAATCCCAGGAAGGACGGCGGTATGTGTGGTCACATACCGTCGTAAAGACTAGATGGAGCGATGGGCCCAGCCACCCATCTGGGAGGAGCCCGATGGGGCAACGCGCTCGGAGGATTCCGGTTGAAGTCGTTTCGAGATCCCGGATTCCTTCTTTTCAGCGCCGAGGACGGCCACCGTGGGGGTTTTAGTGCGGTAAAAATCCCACATAACCCTGCGTCGCTCCCACGGCGTCGGGTACCTTTTGAAGGTTTCCCCCTCGAAAACAAAAAAAAAAGGCATTAAGTTTACCCTATTGTAACTTTTTTGTTAAGAGGTGCAATAAAATAATTAATAATATTATTATTTGATAAACGAGTAAAAAATAAGAGTCGATTGATGTAACTATAATGAAATTACGTAAAAGTTAATTTATAGTTTGTATAAGAATGTTATAAAATGTATAACTTTACTAAAGCAAACTTGACATCGTAAACGAAACAGTTCTAACTAGGAGAATAGCCGAGTAATGGCCAGAGACATTTGGATTGCAGTGCCAGTTATAATTAAACAGAGGCACACACCATATCCCAGACTGTAATTATACAAAGTTTGCACAGGATGTAGCATACACACGACCTAGAAAAACGTCCTAAGCTCCACAGATTTACTCACTTATGCCTCAGTTATAAGGTTTATACTTTAGTTCACCCTAACCGTTTTAACTAGTGGATTTTGAGCGAGGATTTCCCTCCAGCTCCTGAAATACATGCGTTAGGCAATAAACATACACCACTGCCGCCCACTGCAGAGCATAATTAATTTCGCTTTCTGATGCTTTAATTAAACAACTGGAGATAATTTGTTTTTGTTTCGAAAATAACTCCATTTTATGTCAACTGGAATAATGTTGCTATTCAATTAACCTTTTAGAAAGTAATGGGTACTTTGTTTTATTTATTTGTGATTTCTAACTTTACAGGTTTATTAAATTAACCATTTTTTTATATCTGACGGACGTAGCAAATGAGCATGCAGTCCACCTGATGGTAAGTAGTCACTGCCGCTCATGGACATTTGTAATCAACTTCATACAAGACATGGGTTCTATCTGAAGTCAATCACAGATGCGTTGCTACTCACGAGGACTATGATGGTCGCCTCATATAAAAGTGTGCCGGCAACAACAACCTTTCATCGAAACGCAAGAAATGCTTCATGCTAGAAATAGGTGTGGCGGTGGTACATCCCTGGTCGAACTACACGGGTTCTACCTTCCATATCGTGTAAATTAACAAAACCAGCAACCAACCCAAACATAATTGCAACCGCAGTCAGAAATCGAGTCGTAGTTTAAGAAACGAATTACTTGATACTGATACCATCAGCATGAAAACATTTCGTAATGGTTACTAAGAATCGGAAGATGGTATTGAGGAAGAGATTGTATAAACGTGTCCTTATTTAACATTACCAAAATGTTTCTGAGAATTAAATCTCTATGTCGGCCGCCCGGAAACAATTGCCTCATACTTTTAATTCTCCGTCATCAATATTTAGGCACATCAAAGCTTGTTATTACAAAACGGGATGTTTAAGTTCAAATGGCTGGTTAAGACTACTTCATTATATTTAAACATTAGTAAGTACCAGTATTTGTGTTAAGATAAATCCACTAAACTCAACTATGGCTACGTGAGTATCTTCAGCTAAGAAAGCATCATTCCGATAATATATTAATGCAAAGTGGTCGTAAGTTCTCGCCAGAAGAGGGCCGTTTTATTTTTGAAAATGACTCCATCAGTCACCGATAACGCACTCGGGGTTTTACAAAAAAAATGTTACGCTTCGTGTTATGTGTCGCGTACGATTTTGAAGTAGCTAAATATTGTTCAAGTGACTTTGATGGATATTTTACGGGCGTTATTGCCTGTTAGTGAAGAAGGTATTGATTTTGTAATTTATAACAGGATTATAATTTTAACTGACTTCTTACAATAACAGATTTACAACTGTTCGTAGATTTAGTATAGTGGACTGTTATTTTAGTTTTTCTGAATAATAATTTTAACAATATAATGCCCTACCCATTGAATACTACGTTAGCGCGGTTTAATATTAATGTAATAGGAATTATCAGATTATTTTAAAATGAATGTATGATTAATATAAATTATCTGTGATTCTATTACTTCACTCTATTAATAACATTTTAAGTCAATGCGTGGAGTGTGCTAAAAATTTAACCGATTTAAAATCATATTTCACCAGAGAACCCATAATATTATATAATTTTTAATACAAATAAATGGTTCTATTAATTTTTCAATAACGTAAGATGTAACACGAATGATTTCTGTATATGGCAGTTCCAAAATTAAACGGTTTAATTGACCTTACAAACCTGTTCGGATGTACCAGTCACACATATTTGCATAGACTTCTAAAAAACAGCTACTTCTTGCCGTGTATAGTTTTGTAGCCATTACGGACTGACAGTAACGTTCCTAATGCCCAATAAATAGATAACCGAATACATTAACGCCTATTATATTACTAACATTATCTTGGTTTTTATGAAAGGCGATTACAATTGTATACATAACGTATCTTTTTATCGGTCTATTGGAACTAACCTAACACAACCGTATACTTCCAACTTAAATATTTTTGAGCGATGTAGGTGCTTGATTAACAAATTCAAAGAGAACACGCGATTTTGCTGTAAAAATAAACGCGTGCGAGCAGCTCATATCTACATCTACACTTTTGATTAATTTTAGATATTTTTTATTCAGCCATTGTAAAAATTTATTTCATAATAAAATGTCAAATAGATCTAAGGTAACAGCGCACTTACAGTAATTTATTTAATTATAAACATAGGCAGGTATATAGTTGTCGTTAAATATATTCCAGCGGGAAAAGTGTTGAGTGACTTCAGTGGCGGCGATGACGTTTTTATTACAACCGTATTACATCGGCCGTAAAGTCGAAGATCGGGAAACAAAACGGGCCAGCAAACGTTCTCCGTGTAGACATATATATCGGTCACACAATAAAAGAGCTTTTAAAAACATCGGGCTATCTTAGCGGCCATTCAGACGGTCGAGTTACGCGCGATGTTTTGAAAGCGCATAGAGCGTTACGACTACGTTTCCAACGAAGTGTCGACTTCGGGTTACCTTTTATACCGTCATATGAATCTTCAGCTCGGATGTTTGGTCCGAAACGGTCGTTCATTAGCATTTTATGACTGATACGACCGATAAAAGTGGAGTAAGACGCATTCAACGAGTCATACGATGTGATAGACGCACCGGCCCGTTGGCACACACCACAGGAAGTAAGCACTCCGTTATTGGACCATAGTCGTTCAGATCGACGCATTCTGATTCACTCAATGGGTATTATTGTACGATTCAGATGTTCCGATGCCGATTCTGTTTGTTTTACGCGCTTGAGAGCTTATTTCCGACTCCTCTATTGGGAATAATTCAAACATTATGAACAATAAGCCGTTCACGAGATTGTAACATGTTATTTTGCAATCGCTCGCTGCTATTGCTTATTTTAACTTGCACTGAAGACGTATGTTGAAATGTATTATATGGGAATGGTTATAGATTTAATAAGTTCTTCGTAAATATAAATGAAGGGCATAAAGAAACAAAGTAGCATAAATCCTTTCGCCAGTTCACAAGGAACTTTATACCGTAATTACTTCAACGTTATGTTTCGAGAAACGGATATTTATCAGGCACTCGCTTTTACCTTAATTTCGCTCAATATACAGCACGTTTTAAATTAAAATTGTTTAATTTTCCTTCATTCTTGAATTATCACGTTTATCTGACAAAGAACTTTAAGTGTTTCTCAGTCCTAAAAGTAATTTATTAACTTGTTCATATGTCGAGCACAACGAGTGACATGGCGAAATATGTGTACGACGCAAACTGGGATATATTTAGCTCCATACACATAAATATGAAACACAGAGTTATGTCTGTCATGGATGTTGACATCATCTGCGTTAAGACCTCTCAAGTATGTATGTACGTTCAATAGAAGGGTACAAAACTGTTATTTGATGAGACGATTCATGTGCCATCTGCTATTTGTTGCGATTGTCCAAGTTTCGATTTGCCTTCAGCGGCTCACACCCTATACGAAGGATATAAAATCGAACAGACCAGGGGCGCGGAAGATCGTAAACTTTTTTAGAACATCTCTCAACAAAACGCGAATCATAAAAGTAATTGGAGCCCATTCATATTAATAGACATTTACGAGGTCTCCATCATAAAACAGAGATTGTAGAGATTGTCGTCGCTTACGAAATAGCAAGTCTGTAGGCAATCGAATAGCATAGCATTAATTCGTTTTGTGCTTGTTGAATAGTTTTATAGCTTATAAATCAAACTACGCCGGATGTATTTCGTGCGGATATATAGAAAAATATCCTTGGTATTTGGTATGGCTTTGGCACGCTTCGTAGCTCGTAAAGCTCTGCAGATATGCATACGAATATCATGTTAGATGAATTTTGGAGGGATAGCGAAATTCAAAAGATGTGTGTTATGGCCGCTATATATACTTTCGCACAAAGCAATCGGACGTTAAATGAAATATTTTTCCCTATAACTTTTGAAACAATCATAATAAATCATTCTTATACCGTCTCATGCTACGAAGAGGCGATTTTGTTTTTTTTTATAAGATTGTTGTAGCAAACGAGTGTGCAGTCCATCTGGTAAATGGTTACTTACCGCTCATGTACTGTAAGCAACTTTATATAGAGCACGGATTCTATTTAAAGTTAATTAAACGTTGCTGCTCCCGAGGACTATGATGCTCGTCTCACATGAATGATAACGAGCAATCACACCTTTCCACCGGAACGCAAAAATCCCTTCGCTTTAGAATAGGTGTGACGGTGGTACCACGTGGTCGTATACTCGGTCGTGGTCGGTTCTATCACTAGTCAAATAACAAAATCGACTCCAACATGGGCTTGCTGTGAGTTGTAAGGAATAAAATAAGTAATTCTGGATTGTAAATACAAGTGCAAACTACACATATATAACTAAGTAATATCGATGTGACTTTGTTAGGGGATAGCTTTCAATATGAAAGTTATGAAAGATTTATCTATATAGCCCATCCCAATGTAGATAAATAGAAAAGACATTAGGCGACACAGCTGTCGCTCCCGCACCTCCTCTGGGACTCTCGCAATTTTCCTACCCTTGGCTTGATTCGTATCCCAAAAGGTTTTCCCTGCGATATTTACTATTATATCTTTATTAACATTCGTTTCGTTTCGACTCGTTTATTGTGAAGATTTATGTGTACTCGTTTGGTATAATAGCATTTATGTGTTGTTTTATGTTCGAAAGGTAATAAAATATACACCTGTCTAATAAAAAAGTGCGAAAGTGTACCGATAACACAATGTCGCTAACGTAGTCGTAAAAGTATTTGACCGGAAACGAAGATATTTAAATACGATTAGGAATATTTAAATGTTTTATGCACATTTCAATAATCTAAGTAGCTACCAAGCACCTAATAGCGGCTATAGTTAAGATATAGACCGTAATAGATACAGGCCGTAGGAATAATATAACGAGCAATAGTAGTCTAATAGTTGAAACTGGACCTCTCAATCTAGGGTACGAGGATCGAAATCAGGCACATACCATTGATTTTTTAAAATGATGTACGTATTATAAATTAATTATCACGGTTTTACGGTAAAGCAATACATCACGAGGAAAACGGTACGCTTGACAATTCTTTAAAACAAAGTTATCGAAAGTATTTCTACCAATGCGCACTTGGACGACGCGGTGGACTATAGCTTAAAGCTCTCTCATTTTGAGAGCAGACCCGTGCACAGCAATGGAAAAATAAACCTTACACTTGGCAGAACCAGTGTAGTTCGACCGGGGAAGCACCACCGACACATCTATCCAACGTGAAGCATTTCTTGCGTTTCGATGGAAGGGTGTGATTGCCGGCACACTTTTGTATGAGGCGAGCAACATATCCTCAAGAACAGCAACGCATCTGTGATTGACTTCAGATAAAACCCATGATCTGTTTGAAGTTACTTACAGATGTCCATGAGCAGCAGTAGCCACTTACCATCAGGTAGACTGCAGGCTTGTTTGCTACTTAAATCAGTTAAAAAAAATAAGAGGTTTGTGACAGAAAAAAAGTAGAACTGCAATCCTATGTGTATTCGATCATAGGTGCGTTGCTACGTCTAAATAATACGTATTACCTTTTTGGCTAGTACTTTCTATTTACTAAAGAAATACACAAGAAAAGAAAACATTTTCATATTTTATGAAAACAAGTAGGTAATTTAAAACACCTAAAGTTATAGTTACCTATTGACATCACTTTTGACTTTGACGGAACACAATCGAAAGTCCGATGTGTTTTTATTCTTGATCAATTTACTCAAACAATTTGCTCACATTTATATCAAATCCAATATAATTCGAATTTAATCTCACAATTTATATTCCGTTATTTAAAATGGATTATAAAACGTATGTGTACCGAATAATTACAAGCTAATACAATTACGGCGTGATAGAGCACCTTTCCCGCTCTAACCCTCTCTTGTTTATATCGGCAATATTTTACGGAATGTAATATCGTAACGTAATTTAAATCGAATTAGCCTCCCCTGCAGACTCGAAAATTTGAATACCGCACAGGATGCTCGCGCCCCGTTCCACAGATATTTAAAAAAACAAAAGGGAGGAACGCTTTTGTTATATTTTATAATTTAACTCCGCCCTCCCTAACTTGGCAATGTATCGCAGGATTGACTCCCTAATGTACGAAGCTATGTAGAGTGCTCTCGCGTGAAATGGTAGCTTTTATCTATGAAAAATGTTGTCTAGGTAATATTTCTCCGTATTTTTACCGGTTTATTATCCAGTGATGAGCGTCTTAAATTTGAGCATCGTTACGAGTCGTATAGCTTTTATTTAATATTTTTACGGTGAGCTAAGTCTAGTGGAAGTTTCTTGCAAGAAAAACACTGGATACCTACTGTTTTATCGTTTTACTGTATTTGTGTTATATTATGCGTGTTTTATTGTAGGTCTTATTAACTCAATTACACGCATTTTATGATTTTTTAACAGATAAAGTAATTATTAAAAGTCAAGGGACAACCATCTCTCAGAAACATAATTCCCATGCAGCTAGTAAGTTAACATAGAGTAATTTCCAAGCTCACATTAAAATATTAATATTCCTCTGCACGTAGCAGTTGCTCATGCATATTAATGTGCGACATATTGACCGCAGATATTTTTCATCAGAATGGACCGCCTAATCACTGGAGCAGCTGCAGCACCCTTCATACGTTGGCAAGATATATGTATATAATATACCTACATCTTAGTTGAGTCATAAAATTACATAGGTGATTACATATTTTAAATTGTATATAAAATAAAAATTTAAACACTCACAGATACTTTACACAGATCATGTGTGTCGTATATGCCATGAAAGCACACAAAGATACAAACACTCATACCTAAAACAGAAATCAAACTTAGAAAATTTCACGTTCTTTTCCATTTGAGTTATCTGAACTACCTATGTGGAATTTCATATTCCTCATAGTTCAGTTAAGTACTTGTATTTATGGTCGTCCACAAACCATTATGGTTACAGCAGTTTCTGTACTGAGAAAGTAATCGAAAATTCAAAAAAGTGTGGAATTTGAATTCAAAAAAGTGTGGACAAAATACCAACTAGGCGATTTTGCTATGTAATATTAGAGCAACTACAAAATTGAAATCATGTTAATCGTCTCGATCGCAGTTGCGGCCGGTCCAACAAATAACGAATTAACGGTACAAGGAGAAGGGTTAATCCAGTCCATAGGGGTTGCATGCAAATTACATTTTCCAGTTGCAACGCAGGCGGTACCACCGACAGCGACAGTTAGTCCCTCCATTGTGCATTATTAATTCAACTGCACAATTTATGGACTGACTATGTATCGACTTGGACGCATAAATTGTTGTAATTGAAACTTAATGCGGGCGCCGGATTGATGAGTGGCCTCGACCGCAGATAATTCCTTTATTGGTTTGCCGCAATTAAAATTATTGGGGGCACAGTGGGAAAGTTTTGGAAGATAAGAGACATGACAAAATTTAGAGCAATTTCTGTGTAATTTTCGAACGAAACTTGAAAATGTTAAGTTTCGATCACTATCAAAAGTCGTAAAAAACATTTGATTTATTTATTCTTTTTCGGTTTTAATACGATGGCCTTATTGATAAGATTAAATGCGTAGTACGTTGAAGTCGTAAAGGTATATAAATATAATTAAGATATGCACCTGTAACGTTACATTCTATGAACATTCCTCGGGAGACGTCGTTCAGTCTGACTTCGTAATTGTCACTTTAGAGCGTTTTAATTACGAGAGCCCTATTTCAAGGGTGTAATGTGCCCTTAAGCGGTGAATAGGGGGTATGCGACTTTACGTACTTGTAAACTACAATATGGCCGCATTATGTTTTACTTGAATGAATGTAGTTACATAATAAAGTAGGTATTTAATACTATCCACAATTTACTAATTGGTTGAGTTACGTCATATTTTTTTCCGTTAAATATAATTTCTTCAATACTTTCATTAAGCATTTCATAATTAACAAACCTCTCCCTCAGTCTGCCATCATTACATTTTCAGAGATATTACTCCATTCAGAAATATATATGAAGCCCATTGAAATAAGTTCATACAAATTGTAATAAAGGAAAAGATATCTAAGCGCAATTAAGGGGCCCTTATAATTCAAGAATGCGTTTAATATTCTCCCTTCCCGCCCCTCGTTATAAGACCAGTGATTAAATCGCGTCTCTCACGCATTCAGACCGCGTTCTTCGCTGAACGCCGCCATTTTGCTACGACGCAATTATAATTAAAAATTAATCCGCCACCAAGAAGAAAACTGTAGCGATATCTCATGACCATCTCTGAACGCTAAATCAACGCATTAATATACACTGACTTGAATTTCAGGTTTAAAAACCCAGCAGTCATTCGTAAAAATTACGTATAGAATAAATAGGTCCATGTATTATTTATCCTCATCCGTATGCCAGTAATAACATATTTCTCGTTTATGTTAAGTCCGTAAAAGCGTGGAATTAAAGAGGATCTCTATCGGACGGCATTTCAGGTAGATATTCATAAAGCTACACGGTAAATTGCTGGGCATACAGTTATGTTAATGTTAAGCCTCCCTCACCGGGCCAAAAAGATAGGATTGCAAATTTGCGGCCAAAAATTTATGATAGCCGCGTAGCCATATAGCTCCCCTCGGGGCGTGGGGTAAAATAGGCCTATCGGCGTTTGGGAGAGCTGGGCTACGCTCGTTGTCGGCCAAAATGACCCTAAACATTTTATTTGGTAGCATCGCTATTCCCGTAACGCGGCAGAATAGCGCCGACTAATCTTGAGCCACAATTTAAGGGGTGTTTTCGCGCCTGTTTCGTATAAATATAGCTGAACGTAACGCGTTTGCATGGGGTTATGGGCAGCGAAGTTACTGACATCCGGAATCAGTGGTCGCGCCGTTTGGACCGCCGTAACCTACGTTCCTAACATACAGTTTTTAAATTCTTCCGATATGTCCTCGTGTCAGGCTTGTAGGTAACTTTGTCCGCGGGGTGAATAAAATTACGCAGTAAGCGATAGGTAGGAGTCTTATTTATTGGCAATCGATTAGCACCCTTACGCACATAAACAAGCTTAACGTAATTGAAGTGCTTCCGTGATTGGATTAGCAGATTGTGCCTACACCTAACAACTTTTACGTAATGAACAAACAACCTTCCGCGTAATCCGCCGACATTTTGTTATTTATACAGAATTCTAATTTTGCACGTTTTCACTAGATGCTTATCGATCAGTTATGTTTCCATTGTTAGGCTAGGTCTCTTTTTTATTAAAATTAGGTCTCTTTTTTAATAAAAAATTCGACCCACTCAACAAAGTATTTGCATATATAATCTAAACCAGTAAATTTTGTTTATATTATCTGTGAAATACTTCAATATATTTTTGAAAATTGATTTAAAACACCTGTCAGGTAGTAGGTACATAAAAAATAATAGTAACATTTTTTATAATAAAAAAATCTATAGCGGAGTTAAATGGATAGTCTACGACCCCTTTGTAACGTGTGAAGTTGTTTACGAACCAAGCTAGCTTAGGGCTAGTACCTACTAAGAGGGTTAAAACAAATTTAGATGGTAAAGAATAAAAGCATATTGTCCACCAAGTAATAGGTAAGTACATTCCCACATCGATATCCGAATGTAAATATGACACCCCATAAACTGAATGTTTTATCGGCTGCCACTACCATTCCAATTTATTCTGGTCATTTTTGTCTACGAGGGTGTTCGTTTCTTAGGGGAGAATTTATGGCTCCTATTATGTCTTTTTTGGTGCTTATACCAATGCCACCTCTGAACTAGTTGGTCAAGTTTTACGTTTGATATAATTTAAAAAGATCGATGATGATACGCATAATGTGATAAGGAACTGGTTTAAATGATTACCATAGAAAGAATTCGATCATAATCACTACATAAATATACTTGCACGAAAATTAAAACATTTGTATTCAAGTGTTTATATTACGATTAACAAATCGATAAAAGCTTGAGAAATATTACGGAAATTAAAATCCAAAAAGAAACACGATGAAATTTTTTTTTTTTCAAAAATACAAGAAACGTCAAGCAAAATATAAAAAAAAATGGATTCTTTAGGACATACATATTTCCAGAGTCAGTGGTCATATTGGTTACAGTTCATGTCGTGATTCAGTGATAGCTATATATTTTGAGCTAGTAAGTCCGTAACTTAAATGTTGCATCTTCGGATCACTTATTAACAAAAACAACAGATTTTCAAAAAAGACATACCCTATCGAAATGGGAGAAATTACAGCCAAATATCCTCCTGAGTTGAAATCGGTTAAAATTAAAGACGCATTTAACCAAATAATCAAATATATTTGCACGTAGGTGCAATAAATTTGTTTGCCTACAATTGATCAAGCGAGATCGGTATCGGCGAGGCTTCCCGCATTGTAATCCGTTGTTTGGGACGATATCGAGCAACCCAACAAAATATTCTGATCTCGTTCCGATGTAACGCCCTTCGTACCGCCGGCCCCCGCTATTTATACCTCTGTTATTGGCACTACTTCAATGTCAGACGCACCCTGCGCCCCTAGAGCACCAAAGCCCCTAGCCTTAGGGGGTACTGAAACCCTCTAACATACATTACGCTATGCCGCTCGAATTCTAAGGGCTGCAGCATTATGAAATTATATGAATCCCGTGGGTTTTATTGCCGATTACAATTCAGATTTGACACCTCGTGTAGATAGACCAGAAGGGTTAGACTTGGCACATAAATGTGAGTACCTACTTACTGGGAATTTGAAATTTGTAAATTTTTGCTCCTACATCAAACATGCGTCGGAAGTAGGTATGTTTGTATAGGTTATGAAGTTATATATCAAACCTGACATCGGAATCTGTTTATATGATAGCTACACGCAAAATTTGCTGTTCGGCACGTTGAAAGCTGCATATCCATACGTAGGAGTACCAACACGGTATAAATTATGTAAATATTAGTATGACATTTATCGTAGCCGCTTTCCGGTCGGCAAATACTAAGAAACATGCTAATAAAAATAGAAAAACTCTCTAGTATGTTTCAAGCTAAATGGTTTTAATTACTAAGGTTCTTTGCAAGCGTGGGCAGAAACCATTCATGTTAAAGTATTTATTTTATCGATTATCAAACGAGTGTTCATACTACATGTTGGCAACTATTTATAAGGTTTCGGTATAAGGTGAAGCTTCCGCACTGGACAGATCTGATGAAACATTTAACGGAAATTGTTTTTTACTCTCATTGATCGCTTTGATGTGAACGATTTATTATCATAACTGATGTTGTGTGAAAATGTTACGTTTAAGCCTAAAGAAAATATTTATATAACGCTAAATAGGTCATTTTACAATAAAAAAGACAGTCAGTTTGAGTCATTTTCACAAATGTCAACGTTGACTAAAGGTCGGGAGTTACCAAGGCAAACAAAAAACACATAAACAGATTGACATTATTTGGATAAGGCGACTTTATGTAGCAACAGTATTTTTTACAGCTATAGGAATAAAAAAAAGTTCCCGTATTACATAAAATATCCAGAACTTCAAAGTTACCGAAATTCATTGATTATTGCTTCTCCTTAACTCTTAACATAATTTTATATTAAGAAAATTAAATATGCCTCACTTGTAGGTATATAGTTACGCACCTAAATATTTGGACGCTATGCCAATATTTAATACTAACTTTTGACTATTTTTTTTTCTCTGGAGACCACTAAAAGATCTAAAACAGCCTTTAAACTAAACTTATCAATTTCTAACAGAACAGTGTCCCTTTTTGTCCTGCTAATTTCCATAAGCAAGCAATTTCTGCTCATACACGTCGACCAACGTAGCTACCGTTACACAAATACGAAAAAATAAAAATAAGCGTTTTATTAGACCTCATTCTGAACATATGATAGGTGAACACGCCATGGGTGGTTATGTTAGCCCAGTAATTACAATTCCCAATTGTAATTCCCCGCGCTTGATTTCAATAAAACCAGTATTTATAAAACCTACGCTACGAGTTAAGTCTAGATTAAATCTATAAATCAGACTTGATGCTAAGACAAGCCAATGTAGCCCTTTAGATAAAGCCATTAACTTGTATTAATTATTATTGAACAGAAAGTAAAGTTTAACCAAGAACGTTTGTTGCGTATATGTGGGTTCCGCGCCTTTATATTTTTGCTGTTAAAAATAAACGATATATGTATGAATCATGATACGTTATATTACAATAATTTTAACTCAATATTAATCACATATGATATATTCCTCGTAAGATATATTTTATAGAAAATCAAAATACGGTTGTGTTGCGTGTGTGAAATATCAGTAATTGAAAAGTTAAATACTTATTCATTGAGTAAATTTTCTTCAATGATGATTTTATGGGCCCTAAAAGCTCTCATAACTTATATAATAAGTCTAATGAATGTGGGGACAAAACTACGTATTATTGATTTTAGATTTGGTATGCTGGTATTTTGTATTTATCCTATTGCAAGTTAGTTATTCATATCACTCGGCTTTGTACTGTCAATGTTAAATATCACATTTTTTTTCTATTTTCGTGGAAGTCATGGGAGACGACTAAGGGACAAACGGTTAGGATATGTCCCGCAGCATCTTCTTGTGTAATATCAACACTCGCTACAGTTGCCAACATGCATCAGTATTATTGGCATAAACCCGTAGTAGAGGAGACCTGGATCTGGCAGAAGAACTCAAAAAGCGGATGGACGAATTCATTTCACTATCTAGATTTCTACTAGGTTCTATCAGTAGTATATATATTATTATAGGTAGTATAGCCCATATTTAAACACAAGTTTCTTTCTCACTCGTAACATATATCTATCTCTTAAATGAGAACACTTGATACGGAACCCTGAACGTAAACTAAGAGTGGGTAGCTTTCAAACGAGTCGGCCAACCTCAAAAGGAGAACGCGTCAAAAATTCTCGGATCGCGCAATTAAGCTTCTCTATAATAAAATTACAATTTAATTACTTATAAGCGGCAATTAAATTACATGAACGTCGTCTTAATTGGACGTGGTTCTGTATGTTATAATATTTTGTGTCTTTGCTGAAAGTAAATGAGGATATAGTCAGTGGTTTTATTTAAAATGAGATTATGCAATAGCTATATAAAATTCAATAGTAAATAAAAATGGTTTATATACACAAAACCTACAAATTAGAAGAGATATTTTGTAATTTATTAATTAAGATAAAATTATTACAAAATAGATAATTTATACTCTTAGAAAGATCGACATTGCTTTAAATTATTGATTGGAGTAAATAAATTTTCCTTAATATTACTATGATACATTCTGAGTCAGATTACGTCTGAGAAATACTAAGTCTAAATAATAAGAGATTTTAGGGGTATTCACCTTCTCTCACTTTAGAATTTAGAAGACATTTTCAAAATTAAATATTAATTAATAGAATTCTTCATTCAATTTGCGCCATTTTTATCTTCAGCTCTTATTTAGATGTTCTATTTACTATTAAGATTTTTTACTACATAATAACATACGTAGCAACCATATTTTTTAAAGTTGTACATTAATTCAACGTTTAGTCATTAGGTATACTGTACTTTATTTTATTTATAAAGAAAACACTAAGTTCTAAGCACGTGCACAATAAAGGTAAACGTACACGAAGTCCACACCAAAGTGAGCGTTAAATTACAATGTCGCACGAATTATACTTTATTATAGAACAGCTTATAATTACTTCGCGCGACCCGAGCACTATAAAACAGTGTGAAGTCGTAAAGTTCCTGCATTTGTTTACTTAAATTTAGTTAAAACCCCATTGTTGGATGTATACATGCATTAAGATGATTAAGAAGTAGGTACGTGCTAATTAAATTTTCATAAGCCAGTTATTAATCGTGCTACTTATATTTAGTGGCTTATTAAGAATAAGCATTTGCTAAATGTCACTGACCTTTTATTTCTTTTGATGCCTTGTATAGAAAAATAATGTACGCTAACTTATTGTTTGTTAAATCATATTTAAAGAACAATTATTTTTAATGTATGGTTTATGTAATTGTCTGTGTATTCGTGTATTTAGAGATGCATCAATACAAAATCATTACGAAACATTTTACTAACACTTAAGTTTTGTGTTAAGGCTAAGTTTACAGTTAATATTAATTGGTACCCTATCCATCTATCCTATTGTTCTATAAATCGTAATTCCTACATTGCTTTGAGATTTCTACATTGTTACGTCTGTCGATGTAGACAAAGCAGATAAAAAACTAAAGTAAAAATATAATTGCATAGGCTCACGCAATGAATACATCTGGACCCTCTATTCCCAAGAGTGTAGTAATCTATGATGTAGGTAAATAAATATAAGAGTTTGGGATATATTTCAAGATGAGATAGTAACTGACACCGAATACTTCTCAAGAAATAGAGTCGAGTCATGTATGTTTATGCACTAAATGTATCATCTACACGAGAACTATTTTATAAAAAAAAACAATTTTTTTCAATTGCTCTGAGTGATAAAGAATATGGGCAAGTTTTTATCTCTGTTAACTTAAAGTCCATCCATTTTCGCAAATTGATTACTAGGTAACAGAAACCCATTGGTATCTATTTATTTACTGGAGCTAATTTTCATTACCATGTAAAAATTATGATTGTAACTATATTAAAAAAAATAGATATAAATAACAAAAAAGACAAACTCGCTGAGTTTCTCGCCGGATCTTCTCAGTTAAGGTCGTATTCCGATCCGGTGGTAGTGTAAAAAAAAAATGTAATTGACAATTTGTAAGTGCCCCCGTAGGCCTATACAAAATAAAGGCATTTCATTTCATTTACTTAAATGATCTCATATTTCTACCTAACTCATTTACTACTATCGGTATTAAACCCAGCTCTCTGATTCCACTAAAAGACTTTTTTCAGTGTATCATATAAAAAGGAAAAACACTTGTATGTACCTATCCTTTAACCTTTGTGTCGTGTCCGCCAACCACAAGGTGAAAATGTACTGTCAGTATATCAAGATGTGTATCTCAGATTTACGTGGCATTCCCCGATTGTATCTCACAGATTAATGCGCATGCGTCGAATAGAACCCACCGCTTGTAATATAATGCCGTTCCTTTATCGAACAAGTTATTCGCCTCCGAAGGACGTTATTTAATACACTAGATAACTCAAAATGTAATTTATAGGCTTCGTAGTCTATTCCTAAGAGTCGTTTTTGAGTGTGGCGTGCCTTACCTATGCATGTATACCTAATATTATGTACGTAAAAGTATATCGTATTAGACTTAATACGTATTAGTTTCTTAATAACCGTTGTATGTCAATTACGTTACCACTACAGACTTGTAGTGGTAACGTAATTGACATACAACGGTTATTAAGAAACGACAATCACGTCACGTTAATTGCGTTGAAGGAATTTTTAAAGGTGGACATCTAGATTATATTTAGATCGAAACATAAAAGCCACTCGAAAAAGAAGCTGCTTCAAAAATAAAACTAGCTTTTAAAAGGTTATTTAAAACGTTATAACAGTGTTATAGTAAAACTGCACACAATGGGCACTAGAAACTGTAATGTCCTTTATTGACACAATTATTGAATTTAATTGGATAATTCACTTCGATATCCAATAAACTGGCATAGGTGAATGGAAATTTATGCGCTTAGAAAATTTTTATTCGAGCCGTCGAAAGTGAAATTAAGTGATAACAATATCTGTCAGCTATATGACTTCCATTTACCGAACTGGTATAATTAGTTTTGTAATAGGTGCTGTTATTGCTTAGTGGCGAGTGGTGTGTCCATACTTCAGTCTACATTTATTTTGTTTACGACCAGCATCGCTGCTACGTGAAAAGCCAGTAAATCACCTCCGGTCGTGTCGCTCGGCTTCCTCGTACGTGTGTAATGCTCGACTCTGGTGAGCGAGTGCCAATTTGTTTTTATTGAGACTACCCTCTAGTTATGCAAACTGGTAAGAAACGCTGAGCCTGATGTAAACAAACTTAAAACGACCAGGCGTCGTTGACCTTCAAAAGTGGAGCGCTTTCCTCGAACGTGAGCTGGACTGACTCGGGTCAGTTTATAGTGGTCCACATAGCCAGGTCTACCTTTAATCTGGCGCGAATGTTTTCACAAGCGTCGGCGTTCGGCCCCCGAGGCCGCGGTCGACGTGTGTAAACAATACTCAACGTTAATAGAGATATAAATTGCACGCATTTCATTTAATCCCTTTGAAAGCAATCGACACCTAAGCCATTACCAATGCCGGTATCAAGCCGACCAGGCGTCTAAGTTTCATAATGTGTAGACTTTCGGACTAGTGATTTCGCCCTATTTACGTTGTGAGAAACAAACGTCAGATCAAACTCCCCGAGCTGGCTCGCAGGATCCTAAGCTAACAACTTCTGTTCGGTCTATTACTTTGAACAAGCACATAAATTGGGAACTTTATACGTCCATGGTTGATACGCTTTAACAATTTAGCGTAAATTTCGTTCTATAAATTGTCTGCAACTACGAAATTAGCATTAGTACCTAAATTTCTGCCCATAATAGACATATAAAATATATTTGAAATAGAGATCTGGCAGACGCCATGGTAGTACGAAAATTAACATAACGTATTTGGCAAAGACAACGTTTATACCTAAAGCACACTAAGAGTGAGCTTTTAAAGTTCGTTGGTCTATTGAACAATACGTTCTCTACGATACATTCTTGCAAAGTAATGTAGAGAATAAAAGATTCTATATTAATGGGACCGTTTTTATTTTTATAATATGTTCTTCTATGTTTCAATATAAAATAAATTCAATGCGACTTTTGCTTACAGCGTGCAAAAATCGTATTGCAAGATTAAGACTCTACATTAACAAGTTAATTTAATAAATTGGTAAAATCATATGAGATGTTGTTTTACTTTACGGAATACAATAAAGAATTAAAAGTAAATAAGGAATAAAATTATAGCTTCATAAATACTACATCGCACAGTTAACTTGTATATAATTTAAATATATTATACAATATTTAAATTTAAAGGAATGAATAACGACATGTCTGGTAAAATATTGTTAATTCAAGATGTGACTGGAAAATTTTGACATACATCCTTCTTGGAATATTCTCTTATTCATATAATGTAACATATTGTTATTTTACTTGGAATCGGGCGATTCAAGTAACAATTGAAACATGTAAATTCTGTCAGCGATGACAACTCATGCGGGACATATTAATACGAATCACAATTATGTTAAGTTTGTGAGAGTAAAGGATGGAGGATATTCAAAATTTAAAACAAATGCACTACACATTTGTCTGATCGATTATAATATTGATGAATTCGACATATTAATACGAATCACAATTATGTTAAGTTTGTGAGAGGAAAGGATGGAGGATATTCAAAATTTAAAACAAATGCACTACACATTTGTCTGATTGATTATAATATTGATGAATTCGACATATTAATACGAATCACAATTATGTTAAGTTTGTGAGAGTAAAGGATGGAGGATATTCAAAATTTAAAACAAATGCACTACACATTTGTCTGATTGATTATAATATTGATGAATTCGACATATTAATACGAATCACAATTATGTTAAGTTTGTGAGAGTAAAGGATGGAGGATATTAAAAATTTAAAACAAATGCACTACACATTTGTCATATCGATTATAATATTGATTAATTCATAGGTGAAGGCAAGCCGCCAGCATTTTAAATAGGTGTGGCAGGACAAGAGCCTTAAAGAAATTATCAGTAGCAAGTAAGGATGAAAAACATTTTAGGCTACCCGATGAATTATAAATTTTAAGGCATGTATTATTCGCCCTTCTTAGAAAGCAGTTTATGCATATCCATTGTACAGTTGAGAATACATAATCGTATGTATACATATCTCTGTAGTTCGGAACTGCAGTAGTGTATCTACTGCTTTTCTTAAAAGATGACTAAAGAGGGCTTCCAGTAGCGCGAGAAGCATGAGTTCAAATCGGTCAACTATGATTTAAAGATTACATGTATACTGAATATCATAGGTACATACATTATATTTATAATATTTATTTTTTTGGAAATATCAACCAAGGGCTTGTGGAAATTCTTGGGTTATATAAACATATATAAGTTATTTATATACCATTCTCTACAATTTTACATTTGCCATTATATACCAGTAGGAGGTTTGTCTAGCAGTGTTGAACAATCGAAGAAATATGATGAATACTCCAAGCCCAATTTAACCAAGAAATACTAGCAAAGATACGAAAACATTTCAAATGCAGCCAACTTTCTTCTTATCCGATGTAAGGCTACAAGTCTATGTTCTGTTTGAAAAAACGTTTGCAAAGCGCTTCTTAACCGTTTCCGTTAGAAGCGTTTCTTATAAACAAGCGAATATCTAGATATGTATGAATTAAAATTCTTTACGACATACAAATTACATAATTAATTTTCTGCAATAAATATGAAATTTTATGACAACAGGATACGAATTATAATTGCAAACTAACGTATGTTTTCATGCGCTGTTTATGTTTGTAGGTACAAGGTAAATTTTAAGTAGATATACTTTTTTAATTATTAAAGGTAATGTGCTAATTAAGTATTGTGTATTTAATTTCTCTCTTTTTTAACAATTATATTGTACTACAAATTCTTGCAACGGAAAACGTAAGTTGATAGATATATGTACTAATTTATAACTATGTTAGCTCGATTTAATTTACTGAACTGTTTTAAAACAAATTATTTATAACATTAATGACTTACATTTTAAAAATAATTAAACTTAACAAAAATAGTAAGCTTTTTTTCATTCAGTTTAACCACAATATCATATTCGGTTATAGGTAATCAATATTCATGTCAAAAAGAAGTATCTTGAATAATTAGACATGGCTTATACGTTAAAATCATAAATTTAAAATCCGGATACTAGAAGAATACCGTTAAATAACTTCATCAACAGGTCAACGTTTCGTTTTATAAGTCACTATCTCATACTTATTTCGTACTACATATCTTAAGATATTAATAAAATTGGATACATGTATAATAAAAGCAATCCATGGATTTATTGTTTTCATGTGTTGGAAATCATGTCTACCATGAATATGTCATTACTTAAAAAGTTATTTATTGAACAAAATATGTAGTACGTACATAAGTAAATCTGAAATGTATCTTAAAAAGTCAATCCGATCCTAAAAAAATAACTATCTATGCGCATACCAAATAAAGTTAAATCCATGTCAACGCGTATAGGTGTTAAATATTAATTTCATTTACTTATAATATTTTTAAGCATCTGTCCAAACGTTTGATAGAGTCAATGAATGATCAGAAAGCTGGCACATACCGTGGTCAACGAATTAGCTGTTCAACGAGGTAATGTTTTAGCACTCTGGGAACTCATCCTAGGGACAGTAATTGAAATGCTGCGTTTTATATTTAATATGGCATTTGTTTTTTTTTTTAACGTTTAAGTAATCCTTTCATATATACATAGGTAAAGTTAACATATTCATATTGCCATAAAATTTACTTACATATATTTTCTATTTATCTGAGTAATAAATAAAACATTAAACGTTAGCCTTATTTAGGGCGAATCGCCGAGAAAGTAAGTGCTATCAACGATTGCTACGTAGCTACAACGAAGGAATGCTAAAAATCCCATAAACATAACTGAGATATAACGTTCTTCTGGTATGTATGTAGGTACATCTGTTTACATCATCGAAATTCTTTCATACAGCGTACAGCGCTGAATGAATGATCGCAATAGGAGTCGTGATTATTACTAGCGATATTTTTTTTATAAGACTAAAGTAGCAAACGAGCAGGCAGTCCATCTGATGATAGAAAGTGGTTACTGCCGCTCATAGATATCTTTATACTTATATGTAGAACATGGATTCAATGTGAGGCAATACATATTTGCTGAGGTCGTAGATACTTATAATATAAAGTAAAAACATATGCATTTCGGGTTAATGTAAAGCTCACCAATCATTACTAGATTTTAATTACGTTAGGAATTCCACCAACTAATTCAAAACATTAGTGTCACATAAATTCTAAAATACATTTAGTATATTTTTTGCTTTTTAATTATGTTAAATCTATTTTAGAGCTTTTCATACTAGTATTTATTGGCGAGAGGAAGTGTAGACGGAACATTTTAGAATAAATATTTTTGACTAATGGTAAGTATGGCTCTGTAATACATAAATAAGACTTCTAGTATTTTTTTTTTTATTTGACTGAAGTAGCAAACGAGCATGCAGTCCACGTGATGGTAAGTGGTCACTGCCGCACATGGACATCTGTAATCAACTTCATACAGAACATGGGTTCTATCTGAAGTCAAACACAGATGCGTTGCTACTCCCGAGGACTATGATGGTCGCCTCATGTAAAAGTGTGCCGGCAACCACACCCTTCTATCGAAACGCAAGGAATGCTTCACGCTAGAAATAGGTGTGGCGGTGGTACTTCCCCGGTCGAACTACACTGGTTCTACCACCTTCAAAATTAGTAATTATAAGTTAGGCAAATACCTCCAACCTATCCTAGGTTACATTAATTTCCTAACTATATGGTTTTATATATAAATATTCTATTTTTTATTATGATATTTGATAGGTATTACCTATGTAGGAACTTAATGTAAAATACGAATAGCTCTACAAGCTCTACCTGAGCTTTCCTTATCTTTCTAAATGTGAAAATGAAAAATTATAAATGTTTGAATTATACATTTAAATTACCTAATTATCCATTTCAACTACTGAAATCATTTTTTGTGTAAAAAATATATTAACATTTTTAACGTGCTTAATATAAACTAGAAATGTGTTGTTACATCTATCATAGATTAATCACAGACCCCTTCTAAACGTGTTTCTAACATGAAATAGTTCCTGAATTTCAGTGAAAATATGTGGATGTCGTCTAACTTATATATGAGATGCCATCTTTGTCGTCAGGAGTAGAAAGTAGAGACCTAAGTACCTACTCGTATGATACATAAACTACGAATAGATTTGCTGCTCTAAGAAGAATATGATTTTGGTTATGTTATATCAATATTGGATAAAGGTGAATATAGGTAACTGCATAACCGTTTAATACCTCATTCTACAGAAAAAAGAAAGAAATACTCTTGGAAATAAAATCTGTGCAAAGGAAACATTTAATTTCAAAGAGTATTTCTAGAGTGATTACAATTGTAAATATAGAAAACACATAAGGAAGGCGCCGGGAATAGCTTACAATTCGTTACTAGGATGTCTCAGTCACTTTGTGTACTGCATATCAATTCGAGAGGTCGACAACCCTATTGCATTTTTTAGTCCACGCTAAAAATAGTGGGTTGCGTAATAGGTACGCGTAATAACAACAAGCGTAGCCTTGAACGACAAATCTAGATAGGCGTGCTTACATTAGATAATATAGATATGTAGTAACGGAATTTGTCGTATGAATCTCATATGAGTATTTAAGCCAATGTACATACATTGGCGTTAATATACATGTATGAACTTCTTGGACCGAATATAGTAGTTTTATTACATGAAAAAGTGGAATAGTCCCTAGGCGAATCAATTTATACAAATTTAGTTTGTGTAAGTTTGTGGCCGCAAAATTAAAGAGTTACATTAATTACTTTGATTTTTTGCATAATACCTGTAAAAGAGTATTTGAGGTAGGTACATTTTTTTTCTCTGAAAGGAAGATACAGCGGGTATTGCGACAGAAATACTTCAGCAAAGTGCGGCATATAGATTGATAAACAATAAAAAATATAGAGACTAAAAATATTATTGCACTTTAAATTACGTTTAATAATAATCGCAACGACGGATAAAATTTTTACTCCTGTATTTTTCTATATGTGTCATAGATATTATACAGAAAATCCTACTATTAGGATTTAAGTTCTAATCTAATTCTACGAACAGCAATGAACCTGACAGTGACATTTGTTATTTTTATATACGCAATGTTTATATGAAGACCCAAGAGTACTGAGATATCATTCGTTTTCACGGCCATGGCAATACTGTTTGTTTATCTCAATTACATACGATTCCACATACTACGAAGTGTAAGTAAAAATAGAACTTATGCTACACGAATGAATAAATCTGTGGTTCTCTACAATATCGTTTAATTAAATATGTATAAAAAATGCATTCTAACGATTTAAACAGGATTTGAGCTTATAATTATGAATTCAAATTAATTATACCTGTCAAATTTGAAATTAAATGTTTAAATTAAAAATACAATACGAAAAAGGAAAAAAAAACTAAAGTAGGTAACTTTGATTAATGTAGATATCTACGTTATACTTTACAAAAACTCACATATTATAAAAATATTTAAAAGATGCTTTCTAACGCAAATTTATTAAAAATCAAGGCCATATAAGCTAATAAATCAGAGATTATTATTTATTCTACACTTTAAATTTTACGACAGAAATACGTCGCCCAGTGTCAATGCACAGATGTCGGGACAGCTGTTTCTATGACAGTCTCGAATCTGGCAGTGTTTATACTACACTACGCCACGGGCTTGACTCGTTAAATTTTTATTGCCGCAAGGTCGCCACTTTATGGTCAATTCTCAGCTGTTATTGTTCGCAGACAATTTTTTCTAACCACGACTCATAACGGTTGTTACGATTGACAGTGATTACCCCTTAATTATTATGGCGCCGTAAAACCACATTTGTGGGCCCGAGAATGTATGTTTTTAGCTCGATCTTGAACGTTTTACGTAAAGATAAAGACATTAATCCAGCGATGAACGCATTTCGTAATAAATGTGTGACACTTTTATGAATATCACTACATAGTATAAACAAAGTCGCTTTCCACTGTCTGTCTCTATGTACGCTTAGATCTTTAAAACTACGCAATGGATTTTAATGCTGTTTATTTTAATAGATAGAGTGATTCAAAAGGAAGTTTTTTATTTATTATACATGTATTGCATAGTGGAAGAACACTGATAATTTTAGATTTTTGACTTTTAGGCTGAACGAAGTTCGCCGGATCAACTAGTACAGAATATATCAACCTCACAGACGCGCATATATTACGCGCGGTCTGACCCGGGACCTTACGCCCGTGTATGGAATGCAATATGATAACAAACGATGTTTTGACTGCGATTTTGGCGATATCGACTTTCGCAGAATCGCAAACGTCGAGTAATAAAGCAATTTGCGAGCGTGCCAACAAAACAATGGCCCCTGTTCTAAGCTTGTTTAAAAGCTTTCGACACTGTGATTTAAAACCCTTTGACTTATACCTTATTTGTAAACACCTCGTAAGCACAAAGGATCGCTATTTTGGACAAAAGGGAATTTGCACAACCCTATTGCCGTGGACCCTTTGTAGTTCTTTTAGTGAATGGTGAAAGTCCCGAACAACTGTATGTATTTTTGGAATATCTTACGTGCAGTCTAAAAACCTTCAAGTTTTTATTTTGTATCTATTCACTTACCTAGAACATTAGACTGCATTTAAACTACAGAGTTTGATGATATTTACATGAGTGAATAAATAAAACATATCTGACATTTATATTTCAATAAATAACTACGAGTATACTGAATCAAATTTAAATTTAAATTAAATTGTATAAATCAACAAAATTAATAAATTAACAAAATTTATAATCTATTAAGCAATCTCCTATCAACGATTCTATCTCTACGTTTTCCCACGTTTAGAACAACATTAGTATAATAAGAAAACAGGAACGTAGCAAATATAGGTCAATGTATCAAAACTGCATCCTAAAGAAAATATTCGACGGAACCACCTAAATATTATTTTTTACGCAGCTACCTTAATTTACTCTTTTTACGCTATTCTAGCCGTTTCGCCTATTGTTCTCAGAGAAAGTTCGCATTCAATGTACACTTTTTAAACCCTTTCCGAAGATTTTTTTGCAAACGCTTTTTGCAATGTGAAAACAACCCTTTATTGTTTAAAACAACCGTAGCAAGTTGCAAATAAATAAATCGAAGACACAAAACGTAGATCACCTTGACGGTAGTAAAACGGCTTGTTTGTTCACATTTCAGATATTCCGAGATCATTTTACCTCCGTTTTTTATACAATGCCATGAGCTATTGAAGCCGTTTTAAATTAAGATGGTATATAAGTATAACACACTTTAAAATAGGCAACACTTAATAAATCCAAATAAATAATTGCTTAAGACTAACCTTTAGTCAAAAAGGAATATTATAAATCCATTGCAATCATTCGACAAAGCATGTCAAATTAATAATTGCAACAAAATTGTACGGAAGGCATGTAATAAAACTAAGCGTTTACACATGAGCTTAAAGATCTTCGAAAATTGATTTACAACGCTTATTTTCGGGCGATCATAATTGTTTATAAGTCTATAATAAGATTTAAGCGCATGTGTAAAGGTTGAACTAAAAATACTTAAAACTAAAAGAAAATAAAATTGAAACGATAAATACCATTGAACTCACCGCAGACCACGCGGTCGAAGGGGCTCATCCAATCTGGAAATGGAAAATCTATTATCAATCGTACTGAAAGTCCTTTGTTCCGGCAGAGATACATGCGCAACACATACTATAAAAGCTGGGGTGGGGTCTATTTCGAGAGTTCACAACTAAATCGTACGGATTTGTTTATAGAAATCGAAAAGTTTTAATGCAATTGACACATTTATGTAAAGCTTTCGGATTTCCAATATGAATGAGAAACTTAAAAATAGATTACGCTAAATGATAAAGCTCACACACAATCTATGAATGAATTTTCAGATTAATGAACTTATGTAAACTAGGAACAGTTTGGTATTTTTATAATAGAAAGATATATGCACAAGTACTTTGTACTAAAACAAAGTAGGAACACTTAATGTTTGTCTATACGAAGAAGAAGTTTGGTTAACTTATAAAATTAGACCCAATTTAAAAAAAAATACTCATTAACAGTAAACTGTTTACAGTTTTATTAAAATGTTTGAACTACATTGTTTATTATGCCGCCTAAATGTTAATTTAAAGCTATTATTTCGTTTAATTTACTCAGAATAATTATCTAAGACATTATATTATCAACTGATTCTCAAATAGAAATTACAATTTAGTACCTACATATATAAGAATTACTTTTTATTTTTCACTGCTGGTTAAACAATGCAATATTTATTTACGGGAACGCGTGGAAACAAGCTATTGTAACAATACGTATCTACTAATTAATTACCGTTTATCATAAGTGCCTCGAACTCGCAATTACTAAGACATCAAATCAACCAAAATTGCACTTTAATTTCATACTAATAATGTTTATTTGACTCGCCAATAAGACAGTGTTGCTATCTGCTCTTTCTATGGCGTTTCAATGACTTGTTAATTAAAATTCAATTATTATGAGTTTATTGTCAATTGAACTCAATTATGGGAAACTGAGATAAATTTTCATTGTTGTTCATGTTTTATTATGTTACCTGTAACATTATGTGCAGTCTTCATTTAATATGTGCGTTGTGCAATTTTAATAACTTGGATAGAACTATAAAAAGGTGGATAATTTACAAATACAATAATAAAATATTGTCATTATCACAATTACCGTAAATTCATGTTAATACACCTGTGTTTGCTTTAAATATGTTCAGACGAAAAACCGTTTATTTAGTAATTAAAAAACAATTACATACCTATTTACCTAAAATATTTGTTTTTACTTACAGTAAATAATAGATTAATTATGTTTTAATCCAAATAATAGTATAGAGCATTTATCGGGATCTATTTGAACTTTTTCGTTGTTTTTGCGAGTGAATACAAATTTATGCGCATCGAATGCTGTATTTCAGCTCGAATGGCTATCGGATTAGGTGAATGTACCATGATACTCGCAAAAGATCTGCGAGTAAAAAACATTGATAAATGTTACAAATGCTATACCGTTGCCAATGTTGATTGAGATTTAGTGGGTCTGCGTATGCCATATACATAAATCAAAGTAAAGAATTAATTTGGCGTACGTACCATGGGCAACAAGAAAAAGAGAAAGTATTTAAGCTTAACTCTTATGGCAATAATAATTAATGTCATCAGTAAATTCTTATTTTTTTAGAAGTAAAGTTGTGTTAGTTAGTGTGTACCTTATTCATAATTGAGTCAACTGTAGTATAGTGTGACTTACCTTCTCTTAATGTAGTGTTTTTTATCGGATTGAAGTAGCAAACGAACATGCAGTCCACCTGATGGTAAGTGGCCACTGCCACCCGTGGACATCTGTAATCAACTTCATACAGAACATGGGTTCCATCTGAAGTCAATCACAGATGCGTAGTGTAATTTACTCTTAATTCGTTGTCTACAAAACTATTTCATTGAACTTTTCATGTTTGTAATTCTGCTTAAAATATACTTCAATGAATACTAGAAAAACTCTACGTGATTCTGTGCACATGTTTTTCTTTAACATAATATAATCTTTAATATTCAGAAAGCTGCGGTATTTAAACAAGAGAGCAAACATAGAGCAATTGATTTTTCAATACCGACTCTACAATTGAATACATCAAGCTTTGCTACGTTAATAATCACAAGAATTACTTAATAGGCTATCGAATGTTAATTAATGCAAAATAAACTCACAAATTAATTTACCTACAGTTAATTAAGAACGTAATCCAGTTCTTAAATGGCATTTAAGGTAACGAGTTGCACCAATCGGAAACATTAAGTGTTTCGATCGAGTGCAATCGTTAATTACCAAAGTACGTAAAAACCTTTAAAATCCACTAGTTGAACGGTAAATGGTTAATAAAACTATGTACTTCATCCTCAGCCCTCTACTGTCCTTCTACTGGCCTGATGATATGAATTTGAGCAATAATTTATTACGAAATAAATAATGTAATCCAGTAAATTGGTAGGTACCTATTAAATTTACAAAATATTGCTACCTAAATGTGAAATCGGACATTATTTGAGCAATGCATTTATCACAGACTTATTTGGGTTATAGAAATTATATGAGAAAAGTCGCTTTTTAGGTATTAACTTAATTTTTAACGGGCCAAAAACATGTAAATGTAATAGACTAAATGCGTTTTTAAATTTTGTTTTGTCATTTTTAGCATAAATTTATCACATGAAGTTTTCATTATTAGGTAACTTATTTTCTATGGATAGAGCAAATGAAGATACCAATTCTTAAACTAAAACAACATTGTTGCTTTTCCTTACCCTATTTCTTGCTTTTTAGTTTGGATAGATAAGGCGTAAAGAAACCTAAAACGCATAAAAGTAATATGTACATAGTTTTCTGTAATTAGGTATAATTTTGTTCTTCACACAATACTTCCTAATATTTTTTCTTCATTAAAACTAAACTAATTTAAAATGCAATTAAGTAAGATATACCAACTTTATACATAAAGAGCATACCAGATTAGGTAGGTACATCATGAAAATAATAGTCTACTTTAATCTGTATGTATATAAGATAAACATTAATGTATTTATGTGTGTGTGCTAACAATCTTTAAAATATATCAACGGCTGATATCGACCATATACCCACAACTCATTCGGAAGATAACGGCTGAGGGTAAAAAATCAAAAATGGCGTCGTCCTTAAAATGGAAAAGGTTTGAGTGGTATCGGGGTCGTAACTCATGGGCGCGATAATAATGTTATTTTGACAGGCCTCTTTGCATATTTTGTATACAATGCAACAATGTTGGCTTTAAAAATATTTTAAATTATGTGTAGGTAGGTCAGTGTTTATTTTTATATTTTTTAATAATTACTTAATTAAGCGCCTTGGTTGCATAAATAAATAATCTTGATGTTACCTAATATAGATGTTTATTGAGCTCTGAGTGTCTATTAATTAATGTTTAACGACAAAAAATGTTAAAATGGCAGGTGCTTATAAATTTAGTTTTTTCACTATTTTTCAAATGTAGGTATAGACTTTTTTCTTCTAGGTATTACCAATATTTATTTCTAGATATGTTAGCAATACTAAATAATATTTGATAACTCAATTAATAATGATACAAATAGGTAGCTCTGTGGTACGTATCCAACTACCTATGTTATTATTTTTTCTCATAAAATCCTGTCTTTCTGAAGTTTAAGATAACTGGTTAATGAGAAGAGAACGATTTTAATATACTGTTGGCTTTTATGTAGGTATGTACCTAGTAATATACCTACATACCTATCCACCTATATCTATCCATCTATATAGGTAAGAGGTTATTTTTATATTAAAGCTTATAAGTAATTGTTTCCACATCATGACTCTTCTTTGAGAATTAATTTAATATCTAAACTAAAAACTAACTCGTTTATTATTGAATTGTACTTAGGTAGGTACCTAGGTACTTATTACCTATCTTCATTAAAGATAAATCAGATTTTTTTATTTTTAGTAGATACCCGTTCGTATAGTAACCTTATAATTTTTTTCTATCGGGTAAACTTAGCAACCGGAAATTTCAATAATATTTTTTTATTCGTACTTTCAAAGGCAAGGCAGAACTTCTAAGCAAAGCACTAATACCTGCCCATAAAATTCCCATTAATTATTCAAAATTAAAACAAAGCCAAATCAATCCGCAATTAGCAACGCGGTGTTCCAATCAATAGTTAAGGGCTTATCATGTGTCGCGCGCTCTGATTGGCCGGCGCCGGCAGCCATGTTGGATCGCGCATGCGCTCTGCTCGCACATGTGACACGCTTGTCCATGCCGCCGCACGTTTCGGGTGCTTTTTTTTATCTGTCATCTAGTATTTTGATTCTTAGTTTAGTCTGGGTATAAAATTGAATTGAAATTTTATAATTGTTGTGGGTAATTGTTTATTTATTTAGTTATTAATGAGGCAGTTAATAGATGCTAATTTCAAATGGTATAAAATTATATTCTATTTTTTTATTTTATTTAAAACTATCCATTCTCATTTATTTTGAAGGATCAAGTAGAGAAAGTTTGATAGATACATTTTTGGAAACCTAATGGAATTCTGTTGCCTAAGTGAGTAAATGTATTTTTATTTTTATTACCTATAGATAGGTTGTATGTATGTGACCTATGTATCTATGACTTATCATTTAAGTAAGGCTCTACATCAAAACACATATTTTTAAATGTGCCTACTAATTTTCAATGGAAATTTTGAAAATATCTGTTATATTTTTTATTTATAACTTACCTATTGGAATAAAATTGTCAATGATATATTCAACAAATAGGTAAGTACAGATAAAATATATGCAAATAGCATAACCACTTAATTATAATAGGTAGGTACTCCTAAATTCTTGTTACAGAATCCATATATTAATGTTCATAAATTAATGAAAATGCTACAAAGTAGTACCTAGGTAGATAGTCAATTTCGATCTGGTAAAGCTTTTATCGCTACTCAAAAGTAGCTGAATTAACTCTATGGCAAATAAATGTCTTCGTTCCGCAATGTCGGTCACTTTTATTTTCAGACCACGTGGTTTCTAAATAGCCAGATCATGTTTCTACTAACACGTGATTTTGTAAAGTTTAATTCATACAAACACTATTAAAAACTAAAAGTATTTATAGAACACTTGAAAGTACATAAATTGAAAATACATATTTAACAAAATAATATCTTAGTTAGTAGGTAGAGCTATTTGTTTGAATGTTGACTTAAAAATGACTTTAACTTCGGTCAATTTTTCCTTGCTAAGAGATATTAAATCGGACTATTTAAAATAAAATTTTGAAAATATATTAATTTATAGGTAAGAATACCTACCTACTTACACGTTTTCAAAGTTATCTACATTCAAATAGCTATCTTTTATACGCAAGTAAATTAAACTCTTTATATATTTTAGATATCTATGTTTTATGAAAATAATTGCAGTGTTATATGTTCAATTCCCTATATTGTAAATATAATACTGAATACCTATAGGTATAAATCGGCTGGTCTCGCCAAAATCGAGATGCTTGGCAGCGCACCGTAAGCACCTGCCACCATATATCCGTCGCGGTCAAAGAGTCGCGCCTCCGTTCCGCTCATCTTTATAATCTAGCATTGCCCACAAATCACGAAAATAGCCGCATTTAAAACAAAAACAAGTCGATTATAGGCCATTTTATATAATTTTACTGAGCTACGAGCTCATTACGATGGCACTCGGCTTTGATTATGGGACTTTTTACGTGTCCACCTTATTGATGGGCGACATCTGCTCGATACGCTTCAGATGTAAAAATGTTTATGATTCACACTCTTTAATGCCTCTTCTAAGTTTATTTTAGCAAACAGTACATTCGTCTAGCGTTGGGGTTCCGCATCACTGCAAGCGACGTTCGACCTCGTTTCAGACAGAAAAATCGCGTTTGTTACTTGATTTTTATTTTACGAGTAAGGTATCAAGTGAAGATGCCTGACAGTGCCTAAGTAGTTACTGCTACTGATAAATATATATATGTGTAGTCATCTATATTTGGAATGGACTTTCGATGTAGTACTAATTATATTTGTGTATCCATCCCTGAGGGCTAAGATAGACAACTCAGAATTATTCACACATTACCAACAGTATTGACGGTGATATCCGGGAAGGTACCATCATACTGGTTATAACATACTCATTAGGTATATCACATTTTAAGTTTTACCTTGTTAACATAAAATATTATGAATTTACTCTACCTATGTATATTAAAAACATCTTTGTTAAAAATAATGTCATCTTTTATGTTTAATTGATTATATTTTGGTACTTTACAAGCCTTAGCTTTAGGTTATTCGCAACACCACATACCTACAATTATTTGGCATTTTACACAGTAATTAATGTAAATAGCTAATTAATATAAGTGGGGATTTAATCAAATGTATAATTTAAATTTGAACAGCTTAATTTTGTTTCAACTTCCTCCACATTTCCAAATTCACTGAATACGAAATATGTTCAAAGTGACATTCATTAGTGGCATAATCGGCTTTGATTAGGTATGCCAGTGACTTGTTAATTTATCAATTTGTTGTGCATCGAATTTCTAGGGTCTCGTGTTTTATTCAATTTGACCTTTTGAATATATGTATGTGGTAACATATGAGTTAATTCAAGATAAATTCAGTAATTATGTCAACAAGCCATAAAGTAGTTACTTTAGGTTACCTACCCGTGAGTTTCCATTTTAAATGGATAAAATTGTAGCTAAATTACTGTTAATTAATGGATAATATTACGTTCTTATAATCCTTTTTAAGTTAAAGGCAAAATTAAGCATTCATAAATATATAAGTAGCAACTTTTTTAAAATTAAGTTTCATATGAATATAGATAACATGAATCTTAAGTTTAGTTCATGGAATTGCAATTGGTATAAAATGTTAAGTATGAAGAAAAGTACTCTTTATTTTTAAAATATTTGTTTAAATTTTTAAAATATTTCTTTAAGAGGTTAACAAAGTTGCGCAGGCGTCGCAACACAAACTTTGTTTTCTTCAAACTCAACCACTTGAAAAGCGTGATTTAAGTTAAAATAATAATTTTATGTAGACTAAAAATATCTGCTAAATTCAATAAAGTAATAAAATGTATAAATTGTGATATAATTACATATTAGTATGAAATTTAATTAATTATTTTAATTCAAGTAGGTACATTTATTATTAGTATTATTATTTTAATTAAGGTAGAGCCGAAGCCTATATATATCATTTAAACATAAAATGGATTAAAATTAGTAATGTATTAGCTCGTGAATCAAGATTTAATTGCCTAATTTAATTTGTTATAGATATTATTTGACTATTTTGAGTTAAAAAATATTTATATAAGTATTTATTATGCATGTGAATTCTCAAGTCCAAATTTCGGGTGTTTTTTACGCTATTAATTTTCGAAATGCCTGTCTTTACTGGTCACTATCGTCCTCAAGGAAAAATCTTGGATTCACCAGTGAATTCGTTAACTATTCATTTATACTTAGTTATTCATATATCCAATTAACATTGTACATACATACGACAACATAACACATAAAAGAGGCCACCAACCAATGATCAAAGCTATAATCCATTATCGTTTATCAGTTTGTAATTTCACGTATTGTGATGGCCGATTTTATAGATAATAGGGCAATGGAAGACATTCACGACTGCGAGCATAGAGGAGGCGCAAATAAAACTGTGAATAAAAAATAATGCTGCCATTGTATTCAAAACGTACAGGCAATTTAGTGGTGTAATAGAGAGCCGTTTTTGTGTACTAAGTGGACCTCACGTGGGTACCTACTAGTGTTGTACGCTGTGGTAGTTTGATGTCCTAGGTTAGGTTTGTTTAGTATTTTGCTATGTGACGTCGGGAAATTACGTAGTATCTTGTCGTTCACAATTCCTCGGCGCCTGAAGTCGAAATTATTCGAGCAATGTGCGTTGCTAGTGACCTATGGCGCCGAAACGTGGTCTTTTACTATAGGCTTTATTCAAAGACTAAGGGTCGCTCAGCGTGCTATGAGAGAGTTATGCTCGGCATTTCGCTACGAGACACAATTCGCAACGATGAAATCCGTAGACGAACGAAGCTTACCGACATAACTCCCAAAATTAGCAAGCTAAAGTGGCGATGGACCGGCCACATCGCTCGTCCGATGGGGAAGCAAGGTCCTCGAGTGGCGACCACGTTTAGGCAAAAGGAAGCCAGGTCGTCCCTCTACCAGGTGGAACGATGACCTGAAGACGACAGCGGGGAACCGTTGGGTTCAGAGGGCAGGACCGGTTGGAGTGGTGCCATTTAGGGGAGGCCTATATTCAGCAGTGGACATCAAAAGGCTGATAGATGGATGGATATGTGACGTAGTTATGAGGCACATGCGTCATAGATTTTTTTCTACTAGCTTTGTAATTTCACTTGAGGTAAAATAGGTACCGTTGTAAGAATATTCAATAGAGTTTGCTTTTGTGTACTAATTGGACCTCACGTGGGTAGTTGTATGTATCTGTGGACGGGTTGTACCTGCTAGTTGTACCTATGTATCTGTGGACGGGTCTAGTGTGTCCTAGGTTAGGTTTGAATGTTATTTTGTTATGTGACGTAATTATGAATCCCATATGTCACAGCTGTTTTCGACTAGCTATTTAGTACTTCACTTGCGGAAAAAAAATTAAATAATGTTGTAGTTCAGAATTTTTTTTTTGTACCAGGTGGACTTCACGCGGGTGCCTACTGCGGGCTAGTGTTGTATGTACGCTGTTGAAGTAGTATGATGTCATAGGTTAGGTCTGTATGGTATTAGGTTGCTCGACGTAATTATGAAGCCATATGGGCTACAGTGCATGTACGTCGTGACCTAGTCTACTGTATCCTAGGTTAGGTTTGAATGGTATTTTGTGATGTGACATAATTATGAGGACCATATGCCACAGTGCATTTACGTCGTGGACGAGTCTAGTGTGTCCTAGGTTAGGTTTGTATAGTACTTATTTTGTTATGTGTCGTAATAATGAGGCCCATATGTCACAGCTTATTTTCTACTTGCTTGTAGTTTCAGTTACAGTAAAATAAGTAGTGCCGTTTTAGGAATATTCGGACGAGTTCGTGTTTGTATACTCAGTGAGCCTCTGTTAGTAGTATTGGGTACGTCGTGGACGGGTATAGTATGTCCTAGGTTAGGTTTGTATGCTATTTTGTTATATTATGTTAATATGAGACCCATATGTCACGGCTGTTTTCTACTAGCTTTGTAGTTTCACTTACAGTAAAATAAGTAATGTAGGAAATTTTAGAAAAAAAGTTTTAGTCGTCAATGTGCGCTTAAATTTCTGAATGTTAATATTTGATCCAAAACCTCTCTTAGTTAATATTCTGTCTTAACTATATGATAATATGTCTCTATATGATAACATAGAGCGGAGTAAACGGTCTTTAGAATTTTATTTTTTTATTTTTTACTTTCTATTCATTCATGTCCAAGACTCAAAAATGTGTTATGTTAATTAATAAGAGTATCTATCAAATTATTATAAATAGGTTATTCTGTGTAAAATATTCTTAGAAAAACAATTCTCCTAAAATCTATTTTACACGTTATGCGTAAAAGTCCTAAAAAAACACGCTCATGTGTTTTTTAGGGCATAAAAATAATGTTTTTGTGACAATATTGAAGGTTACAAAATATCATGAAATTATATTGCTAAAAAAGGGTGGTTTAAAAGTTAAAAATTTTGGAGCGACATATGAAAAAAGTACCTACCCATATATTTTAATAGCATGACAATCCTATGTACCTATTTATTTTTCATCATATTATCTAATTTATGAACTATATTTTAGTAATTAAGTATATAAATAGTTAAATATCTAAGTAGGTACACGAACAGTGTTTTGATAGTTAATCAATTGTAATATTTTAAGTACTTACGCTCGTTTGTTGCAATATAAAAAGTTTTTATTTTTTTACAACAAATAATTGAAATTTATTAATTGAAAATTAATTTAAAAATAATAGATTGATTAATTTAATTAATTTGGTTATAAATAACCAAATCCATTTGACTCCATATAGGAAAACCATAATATAGATATTAATCGTTCACAATAATCATTCAAGTTTTCCATCGATTGATTGTATTAAAATTATTATAAGTAGGCAAAAGTAACTTTAATTTTTTAATAACTCAAATTAATTAATTATACCGTTAACTTTAAATTTATTTCCGATTTGCTTATGTATTTTAATTGAAAATGAGAGTATCTACCTACCTAGTAAGAAGTATATAACCGTATAAATTAAATTTGTAAAAATAGAAACTTTAAATGCAGGTAATATAAAATTCCTTTAAGATGGAAGTAGATGCCTATAATTTATAATATGGTATGGATTATTAAAATCACTATATAAACGGTACATATGTTTACTAAATCATTTACCAACCTACCTAAACACACCCATTAATATTCGAAGCTCTATCATTTTTTTCTAATATGTTGAAAATAGCTTTCTATATGGTTATGTATTTATACCTAAGATCTATTTATATTAGGTACTTAATTAAACGGGTGTTAAATAACATACCTTCCCGCCGGCAGTATACAAATAGGTACCAACTTTTGCCGACGCTAATATTCCTTGGCACCGGACTCTACATTTTGTTAATATTATTTGAATTGAATCAAAATATTTTTTTGCTGGTTCATAATATTGTCATTGACCAATTAATTGCATATTTTAAATCCTTAAATACCCCCAACCTCATTATTTACAATAATAAATCAAAGTAGTCGATTGGAAGTCGTTATGTATAGTTTGGAATAAATGAAATCTGAATTTATATGCCTCATATCAATTCACATAAAATGTTCAATTGGCAATAAAAGTAATAAATACTGTTGATTTTATTGCGTTTATATTGTTAATTGCTGTGATTATTCTTATAATATATAATATAAATTAAATATGAATAGTTATTAATCGCAACGTCTGCATAATTACTGTATTTAGTCAAATTTAAATGATTGCGTTTATACATTATTCCAATAAGACTCTTACGTACAATGTATTTACCTATATATTAGGTACCTAATAGTGTTAAAATAATTAAAATTTGACATTAAAATATAAGTATCTCATAAGGTTTATGGTTTTATTTATTCTCAATGATTATTATTAATAAGTTAATTGATTTAATTGATGTTTAAAGTTACTAAATATCCATGGTGGTACGTGTTGATATAAACGATAACTATTAAATTTACTTAAATAGATAATAGGTATTAAATGTTTTTTTATATATTGATAGAGCAATAAATATATACCTAAGTAGGTACGTATCTAATTAGATATACACTGCGCTAATTAATGTGTCATTAAGTAATTATTGATTACAGTTATATGGACCTACCTTTCTACATGAATGCGTACATTCTACTCTTTGTGGTACAAAAAGGCGAGTTAAAAATCAAAAGCAAATAAAAAATTAAATTGGAAATAGCAATCAAACAAAACAACAATATCTCTAGTAATAAGAAACCAATAAGTAGGTACCTACGTTTTTGTCTACAAAAAAAAAACAATTCAATTAAAGAAAAAATGAAATTACAGATAGGTAACCTGTATTAAGTATAATAGGAATAACCTCTTTCCTTTGGGAAGTCGGTTAAAATACTAATACATCCAGCTACTACCTATATTTTTTTTACTTATAATTTAAAAATGAATTCAAAACTACAACAAACACAACAAACTCTAAACAACATTTCTGTTTCAGGTACGAAGCCACCACAGGGCGGGAAAATAAACAACTCATGCAAGAAGGATTAAAGCATTTACCAGTGATAGACATCCAGGGGTAGCGGGGTATGTCGGGGAGAGGCTGGGCCGAGGGCTGCGAGCAGGCGGCGCCCATGGCGTCCACGGAGGCGGCGGACGCCGCCGAGGCCGCGGAAGCCGCCGCCTGGTGGTAGAACTGAGCGGCCGCCGCCATGCTGGCCGACGCCGCCGACACCGCGGCCCCGCCGTTGTGCTGCCCCAGCGCGTAGTTCACCATCGGATCTGCGCCCACTGCTGTAGGATAGCGGCAACTCTTGTCGTCCGCCAGCCCGCCTCCGGCCGGGAACGGCACCGTCCCTCCGAACTGCTGGTGGTGCGACACGTATGGGTACATCCTGGACGGCGCGCCCGGCGACGCCGACGACGACGACGAGGAGCGCTGCGGGCTCCCGGCGCCCGGCGAGCCGGCCCCTAGCGCCGCCGCCCCCAGCCCTCCCGACAGCGACGACGACAGCGACGTCGACAGCGACGACGACAGCGAGGACGACAGCGACGCCTCGATCGGCGATGCCCCGGCACCCGCGAATAGGTTCTGGTGGTGGAACTGCTGGTGGTACTTCGGGAGCATGCTATCGATGATGAACTTGGAACTCATCGCTCGGCGGCGACGCGGCGCGCGACGATCGCCTCGCGGGAGATGCGTTTATCGCCGGCGATTCGGATCGATTCTCGCGCGTGCACCTCTACTATGGCCGCGGATCGTTTATGACCCGCGTATGAGGCTCTACGACTCTGAATTCCCCGTCGTGGCGAGCGTTACCGCTGCCGCGCGCCGCGCGCGAGACGGCGAAACGGAGCACGTGCGTGCGAGCGGGACGCGAGATCAAGAGGGGGGACGCGCCGGAACCCTCTCCGTCTCATTAATTCCTACCTGCGTGGCTTATATTAGAAAGAGATAAAAGCTATTCGCTAACGACCATTCCGCCAGCCATTGTTCGTAATGGCGCCGGGCCCCGCGCTCCCCCGCGCCCGGCTCGTCTACGCCAATAGTGATCCGGTGCAGAACATTCACCGCCAATCACAAACCATTCCGGCACTTCTAGCTGTCAAAGTGAACGGCGTCAAGCAAAAGAGTGACAATACAGTAATTTCTCACATTTTTTTAAATAACAACTTTTATCTAAAAGTAATTAACAGTATAAGTACTGACTACTTACTAGTACATCGTTAAAAATTAAACACAATACATTAATTACTACACGCCGAGCGATAAAATGTTATAGACATGTTACAATTTAATCGTAGTAAGGATACCTAACTGTATACCTGTCTGATTTTTACAATAAGTTATACTTTGTATAAATTCGTTTTTTCTTAAATTTAGTTGGTCTTTAAATAAATAAATATAATATTTAAAAAAATATATTTTGAATTGTTTTTTTTACAATAGTAAAAGGACATAATAATATAATATGTACAGGTAATCAATATTAAACAAATAAAATACAAACACACCGACAAAAATTACTAACTTATAAAAATAAATAATAAATTGCACAGATTTGTGTTACACCGGCCACGTGGTCGGACGGGTGTGTTTTGTCCCGCTCCGACAAACATTGCCATCTCTGTCACGCATTTCATTCATCCTCGTAGGTCGTAACCGCACTGAGCACGTGTGCAATAACAAACTTTACGAGTATTTAAATAAAACCGTTTATTGCGCGAGAATGTTATTTATTTATAACACTTTTGATTGTCACTCGTGTTTAGTGCATGGTTTTTATAGGCTTAACTTGCCTTTTCAGCTTTATCAGGTCGGTGGTATGGTGGTGTGGCAGTAGAACATTGCATAAGTATAGGTTTTATGTTGTTATTGTGATGTTTATGCCGTAAACGTATAGAAACCATGATATGGATAGTTAAGGTCATTCGTTTAACGATGGGGGCAATTTTTATTGATACTTAATTGTTTTACAGTTGTTAATAGTAAAGGTTAATGACGCATCATTTTATTTGTACGAATGCGTATAGAGAAGCGCTTAAACCAGTTTTTGTACGGCAGATCAAATAAATTCGCCTTGAGACGTGAGGCAAATATAGAGTAGGCAACTTTGACGATAAAATGGTAGAGTTCATACACATAAGCAATTATTTTTTAATAATATCTTCGTACATTATTTATAATAATGTGTAGGTGTAGTGTGTCTTATTATAAAAATCGCAATAGAGAAATTAAATAATCGATTAAAATATACATACCTATTATAGGTAACCTATTAAAATATTACCCGTCTAAAATAATAAATAAAATTGTTCTTAAATATGAAATAAAATCTTATATCTACGATTACCTGCCTATCAATATCATACCCACCAAACACTTAACACTATAAAAAACATATCAATCTTAACCAAACATACTTTGACGTAATTCAATGTTATCTCAATAACACTTAAAAAATAGTTCTTTCTACATAGGTAAATAATCTTAGAATATTTCGAATTAATTTATAATATACATACCTATAATCTGCTTTTATAAGAATATTACGATTTAATTGATAATATAGGTATAGGTATCTACCTAATAAAAAATCTACGCCTATATTGATATTGATTTAGGTAAAAAAACAACGAGGTAGGTGTCTATTTGGAGAGGTTGGTATATAGGTGTAGAGTTTTTTAAGGCTGGCAAATATAATATTTTTTCAAAATATATGCAAACGACCATGCATTCCTTCTATTGGTGAATGACCACTGCAGCCAATGGATGAACTCAGACACACAACACATTTTTTTACCTAGGTATAAGGCGACCATCATATTCCTCGGGAGTAGCATCGGATCTGTGATTGACTTCAGATAGAACCCATGTTTTGTATGAAGTTGATTACAGATGTCCATGAGCGGCAGTGACCACTTACCATCAGGTGCACTGCATGCCCGTTTGCTACTTCAGTCAGAAATAAAAAAAGTCATACCTGAGTATATCTGACATGAAATGACTCTACCTACTTTATCCCGTGGGCCATGAAACGTAGAGGTTGTTTGTGCTACAAGAGTAAGGTTAGGTTAGGTTAGAATGAATTTTAACAATTTTCGCTATAATTTGGAGCGATAATTCGGTTTTCTACGAGCATAGACCTTATAATTTGTTTTTAATGCTCACTGCTGTCAGTCCGACCGCCAAGCTCAAAACGCTTCAAGCGTTTCGTGGCCCTCAAACCAAAGTAGAAAACAATTAGAATATTAAGAACCTTTCGTATTCTATTTTTTGTCATCTCTTCGCTATTCTATTAAGAATCTATCGTCAAGTAACATCCAAGTGGAATATGTAGACAGGTACTACATACCTAGATAGTAAATTCATATTGCAAAATTCCTCTACAGTAACTTGGTTTGAATCTAGTTGGATTACATTCTTATCGGCTAGTTTAGTGTCTAAGAAGTTTACATCTGACTACTTACTTACTTAGTATATGTTTAATTGACTATAATTTCTTACTGGAATAATTAATGGTTATGACAAAACCTATGACTATTAAAAATTATTATAATATACCTACCTAAAATGTGTCAGTTGGGAAGGGCAAATTGAAAAGGAATGGAAGAGAAAATTTGTGTAACAGATCACCAATTTTTTCATTACGTAATCTAGCAGCAATATTTATTATTGTAGAATAAGAACGGAGTATACGGTCCATCTGATGGTAAGTGACCATATCCACTCATGGACATCTGTAATCAACTTCATACAAAACATGGGTTCTATCTGAAGTCAAACAGATGCGTTGCTACTCCCGAGGACTATGATGGTCACCTCATATAAAAATGTGTTGTGTGTGACTAATCTGAGTTCATCCATTGGCTGCAGCTGTCACTCACCAATAGATGGAATGCATGGTCGCTTGCATATATTTTGAAAAATATTCTATTTGTCAGCCTTTAAAACCAGGTAAGATGAGACTTACCAGATATTGGAGATAGATGAGTTGCTACCTACAAAGAGTAAGTTGGAATCCCTCTAATAAGTATCTTCCTACTTAGGTCTTCTAGAACACCTAGACCTGACTAAAAACTATCCTTTTTACTCATAAGATAAATGCTTTGACCTTGACTATGACTAATGAAAAGTTTTATCCATTTATTTAATGTTTATGTGAATGTTTTAAAGCATATCAAATGTGAATCGGAAATTCCTCAGGACCTTAACTGAAATGAGGGTTAGTCATCTCTACAAAAACAAAAGTATGAACCAGACCTAGGAATCCCAAGGTCAGTAAACATGAATGGTACCACTCTTTTAGCCTGCTCTACATACCATATGACGTCAAGTAGCGATTGATTTATGCTTAATCTATGTGTTTATCTTTCAAGTAATCTTTATATCTAATCAATTTACTCCAATAGAAGTAGATGCAAACTGGCCATTAGGTAAGTATTATAGGTACGTATTTTACAGCTTTTGTATGAATTATATTATATGTTATATAGAAATATTATCTATATCTATCAACCTATAATATAAACCTTAAAAGAAATCTATGTCTTTAAATTCATCACAGAAACTGACAGAAATTGACACTGACAGAAAATTTGGAACTAGATAGTCTAGTGTTCTTTCTTAAAACCACAAAATCTATTGTTCAAAACAAAATATTAATAGGTATGTAAAAATAACAATGATGTTCATCATAATTTGCGAAAGCTGTTACTAGATACCTATAGCCAAAGAGAAAGGTACAGGATCCTATATCAGCTAGAATATAAACGCTGCTCGTAAAATCTTTAAGCTCCGCTCGCGAATAGGCCAAGCAGTTAGGAGTTATGTTCGATGTACCAATAAATAATTAACTTCAAATAGGCAGGTAAAGGCTTCAAGGTAAAGAAACGCCGACAGGCCATCACGCCCCGTTTTATGGAGGATCGATGTATAGAGACCATTTGAGGCCACAAAGTCGCAAGTGGGCGGGGCAAGTGTCCATCGTAAAAGTGCTCGACTCCTGAGGAAATTTACAACTATCGCCTGTGAGATTTAACGAGCAGTTTATAGATCCAACGCTTTAAAATTCGATGTAAGCTTATTTTGTCACTCTGAAACGACCATCAAGCCATAAAAGTGACTGACGCTTACACTAATTGTGCAATTGCTGATACAAGTTTGAATTCTATTTGCGACTATTAAACGAGACTTTAAACTTGCTGTGTGAATTGGAGATGAACGTTTGGAGACAGCCTTATTTAGAATTCTTAGAGTAGTTATCTACTAATGTATTCTTATTTGGATATTGTATTGTTTAATCTGTAGGTAGCTATTTATATCTATGAACAGAAAAAGACAAAAATAGAGGTTGGAAGAAAGAAAAGTCAAGGAGATTATTTTTTTGACCATTTTAATTATTTCTGTCAAACTCGTGCAAGAAATCAAATTGATAATAGATATAACATTCGTGGTTGTCTTAGTATTTGTTTGTCTTAAATATTCACTGAAGAATTTTAATATTTTAAGATAACTTACCCGTTAAGTTGCATCAAAACCTGAAACAAAAAAAAAATTATACTCATGTAAAAGCAGCAGGTTAGCAATAAGTAAGTCTGTCTATTTTTTTTTATCTGACTGAAGCAGCAATCGAACATGCAGTCCACCTTATAGTAAGTGGTCACTGCCGCTCATGGACATCTGTAATCTACTTCATACAGAACATGGATTCCATCTGAAGTCACAGATGCATTGCTACTCCCGGGGACTAAGATGGTCGCCTCATATAAAAGTGTGCCGGCAACCACACCCTTCTATCGAAACGCAAGGAATGCTTCACGCTAGAAATAGGTGTGGCGGTGGTACTTCCCCGGTCGAACTACACTGGTTCGACCACCTTGTAACTAAAAGGTGGATGAACGAGGGAGATACCATCATCGAATCGAATTGATTGAGAGGTATGGATGCTGGCTGACTTAATTACGAGGCTACCATCTTATTCCTGACTGTGGAATCCTTTGAATTGGGTTATCCTGAGAAGTGAGAAAGTATCAATAATTGACTTCACATAAATAACCTCTATTGACAGAGCATTGTGTCACAGCTCGAGGGAGGCCTATGTCCAGCAGTGGAATGAAAAAGGCTCTCGTGATGATAACCTCTGTTTTTTTGGAATTAATTAGAGCTGCCCATAGACAGCATCCATCACGTATCATCACCTGATGGTCTTCATGCTCATTGGCTACTTCTAATTTGTAAAAATATATTATCAACTCATTATCAACTGACGCAACGATTGCACACTGTTCCAAAAATTCTGGATGCCATTCTTAGTAGAGCAGACATCTAAACAATAAGTCTAGAATGATCCCGGGAAGGACAGTGGTATATGTGGTCGCATACCGTCGTAAAGACTAGACGGAGCGGTGGGCCCAGCCGCCCATCTGAGAGGAGCTCGATGGGGCAACGCGCTTAGAGGATTCCGGTTACGGTCGGACCGAGTTCCCGGAGTCCTCTTTTTAGCGCCGAGGACGGCCACAGGGGGGATTTTAGTGCGGTAAAAATCCCACATAACCCTGCGTCGCTCCCACGGCGTCGGGTACCTTTTGAAGGTTTTCCTCTCGAAAACAAAAAAAAAAAGTCTAGAATCACAACATTACCCTGGATGATGTCTCTGTGCTATAACAGAGAATCGAAGGGAACACACTTGTCGAGTATGGCGTACCACACTTTATCTACATGCAATGCATATGTACCAGTGTGTTAGCCAAATTTAAAACATTTAAAAAGTGATAGAGTAATAGTTTGACCTGGGATATACCTCTGTCACACTTATTTCCAGAGTGAAGCAGTTCTTGCGGTTTGGTGGTTACCGGCACACTTTTATATGAGGCGGTTATCTTAAACCTTAGTATTAGCAACGACGCGTTGATTGACATCAGACAGAACCTACATGAGGTTGCTTACAGTCCGTTGGCGTTAGTTACCACTTACCATCAGGTCCACTGCATTTCAAAAAAGAAAAACATATTTCACAGAAGTTCTAATGTTGTTATAAAGGGATCCACTACTTACGAAACTATACCAAAATATAGCTTACATTGATTGGTTTTTATGGAAAGCCGCAAGAATACACATGTAGAATGCTGTGCTCTGGTCTACATTTTTTTTTACCTCATTGTAGCAGCAAACGAGCATGCAGTCCACCTGATGGTAAGTGGTTACTGTCGCCCATGGACAACTGTAATAAACTTCATATAGAACATAAGTTCTATCTAAGGTCAATCAGATGCGTTGCTGCTCCCGGGATAGTTCTTGGGAGCAGCAACGCATGATCGCCTCATATAAAAGTGTGCCGGCAACCACATCTTTCCAACGAAACGCAAGAAATGCTTCACGCTAGAAATAGGTGTGGCGGTGGTACTTTCGCGGTCGAACAACACTGGTTCTACCACCTTCAAATCTACATGCTAGGAGAGACATATTTATCCAAGGCATTACAACCTAGTCCTGGGTGGTAGCAACGCAACTCTCTGATCTTATCTGTATTTGATTACACTTGTCCATGAAAGTGGCAACTTACAACTTGCTTGTTTCATCGTCAACCCATTATTTTCCCACAGATGGGCACGGGTCTTCTCTCGGAATGTGAGAGTTAAAGGCCATAGTCCGCCGCGCTGGACAAGCGCGAATTGGTGGGCAACATGTTTGTTTACTACTTCCATATTGTGTAGAATTATATAAAAATCTGCTACTATTAAAAGTCGCTTGAAAATATCTTTACTTTGCAGTATTTCTTAAATACTTACCCACAAACGTAGCAATACGTTATTTTGAATTCATTTATTATATGTTGATTTTACTTTATGCAGTGTCCGTAGTGGTCTATAAATATTAAATACATAAACATCATTCGCACCAAATAAACTAACAGTAGTTTAATGAGATAAAAATATTAAATAGCTATATGATAACAATCTCATCCGACGAAATTATAATACTATCAGATTTATCAATGTTTAATTGGTTTATTATGTAAATATACGAAATATTTTAAATAATTATTGCGAAGATTAAAGAAATCTACATTTATTTGTGATAATGTTTATCATTTTTATTACTTTATGACTATTAATATGTAGGTATATTAAATTCAATCATAATCTTAAAATTATTTGGTGGAGTAAAGATTTTAGATAAAATGCATATTTGAGTACCTTTTTAAGAAGGCACAGAAAGTTAAAGTAAATCATTAAATAGTCACGAGAAGAAAAGCTTTTGTAGTAATAGATAGGTATAACTACGTAATACGAGCAGCAATATTTATTAAGCAATTCAAGTCGTGTACAAGAAGGGGGGTCGTAGGAAATTTTAATTTCACGTCTAGAGGCGGGCGGGGGCGCGGAAATTTGTGTGGCATAATAAGTGAGATTGTTGCGAAATTTGCTACAAGAAAAAGAAAGAGGGCCCGCACCGCACTAGCGCGATGGAAGTAGTGTGGAGCGGTCTAGCTGAATAAAGTTGTTGCTTTAGGGCGCGTTCCAGATGACTCTCACAAAGCCTCAAACGCCCAAAACGTCGTTCCACAAGACTACCGTGGTCATTGTGGTCGCGGCGAAAACGTCACTCATGACGTCATGACTTACGCCCACACGACGCTCCCGACGACCCATCTACCAAAGTGGGTCGAAGTGATCGTTAAAGTAGAGAATACGCCAGTAAAGCTCACAAGCTAATGGAACGGGCAAAACTGTGGTCGTGAGCGTGCGCTTTGTGAAAGTCTAATGGAACGCACCCTTAGTAGAATGTTGCGATGTTGCCAACATGTTGCCGATCTTTGTTTCCAACCAATGTTTTCTGTTGCTATTACAAATTGGTTGCATTGATTGAGCGTGGACTGGCTTAGCTGAATAAAGTTGTTACCTTAGAAGAATGATGCAATGTTGCCAATATGTTGCCGATCTCTGTTTCCAACAAATGTCTCCGGTTCCGATTATAAATTGGTTGCATTGATTGACTTTTACTTTATTAGAACGTTGCGATGTTGCCAAAACCTACTATCAAACAATGTTTCTTTTTAGAATTAATGATTGGTTGCATTGATTGACCGTGGACCGGCTTCTATGAATTAAATTAGTACTTTATTAGAATGTTGAAAATGTTGCAAACTTGTTACCGATCCCTGTTTCCAAACAATGTTTGTTTGATGCGCGCAGTCTACAGAATTACTATTGTGGCATTTTTTAATAAGACTGAAGTAGAAAACGCGAACCGACAACTACACCTTTCGACAAAAATGCAAGAATTGCTTTGTTTTGATTGTGGTACCATCCCGGTCATACACGTTTGCCACATACGTTCTACCACCTAAGTCTAACCTTTGAGTCATCTGAATACCTGCTCCATTTTATATCTGAATGCATCCTAGCGTATTCTAGAGTAGAAATAGGTTTAGACAAAAAATATCTTATGTTATACCGCAACATAGTACCTACACCAAGCATTGTAGAGCAGCGTGGTAGAGTATAGGTACTCCGGTCATGATATCTGAGCTTACGACTGCAATATAGTGATTTGACTTTTTTTATTACCCGTTATGTAGATTTACTTTGTAAGTATGTAGGTATATGGTAACTACTAGTATTTTTATATGTAATAAATTATTATGACAAAGTAATCTCTCAAGCATAAAGTTTTACGTAAGACGATTTCTTATGAGTGATGGGTAATTGTAACATAGCATATGCTTAAAAATATGAAGCAATCTTATTTTACCACCGTCTGCATCCTACATGAAATCAACTAGATTAGTTTGATCATTTGCAGGCTAAATAAATAATTCAATCATCATAAATATATATTTGACGGTTGAGTTCGGGAATCACTTTAAACTCAACATATTTCTTATGTGGTTGAGGAAAAAACAAATTTAAATAATGTTATGACTAGAAACCAAGTACCACTTTTAGATTTTTTCCTGATTCTTGAACCTTAATAAAAAGGATTCAATTGTATTAAATGTATTCTTAATAAAACAGCAGTGACAGGATTACGCGGGGTAAACTATGATCTAGACATCTAGAGAGATGTAGATAAAAATACCTGAGAAATTATTGAAAGTATCACACTAGTGACAGTGGTCCAACACACGAAAATCAGTTTATATGAGCGATCCTAGTACTTAACGACAGTCTACGACGATCGTAGTTGTTAGGCGTCGGTAGTCAGTGGTTGGCGCTGATAATTCAAGCATCCTCACCCACAGATGATAAATGCATTTACCAATACTGGCGGGATGTGTGATGGTGAAGTCAGTGCAAAAGATAAACTATTGCTTTAAGTTTAACTGTTGCTTTAATCATCGGATATAGGTATTTAAAAAAATAATTTGTTATTATTAAGTGAACGATCATATTTTAAGTGCACAACGAATGTATTTAAATTGTATTTAAATATATTACACGTTAACTGCTTTATGTTTTTGTATTCTAATTCTTTTAAATGTCTACTTGAATTCTTCTATTTTAATTTTAAGAACCCATTTAACATCCGGTAACAATAGTCAACAACTCATGTCTTCAAAAAGAAAAAGAAACAATATTAAATTTCGTAACCATATCCACACTACGCGAACGTTAGGCAGCGGGCGCACGTGTAAGTGGCAGCTTCAATATTTATGTGCAATTTTTCCCGCGGACCCCTCGCCCCTCGTGATAAAGGATGCAGCTTCCCGCCAACCGCACAAATTGCGAATAGATGGATCCCTCGGATACATAACAATTATAAATAGGTAACACCTTGTAAGATAACATAAGAATCTTGTTAACTGTTTATAAGCTTCGGTCTAGTGTTACAAAAATACTGGTGCTAATATTTGCAACATAAGCCTCCGGTTATGGTGCAAAGTGTCTGTTTTAATAGAAAATATACGTTGAACTGAAGAATTCGATATTAATAGTTAGTCTCCAAAATTCTTTGTATCTGCGTTTGACTTCAGAACTCTGCTACTGTTCTATTTGCGGTCAGTTTTAGATGTACTTGCACATAAGTACATCTAAAACTGACCGCTATGCGTAGAGGTGAACTGCCAATGTGGACTACCAATATGTGTAGAGGTAAAAAAATACATCGAGTCCTGTATGTGTCATTCCATGACAACAGATAAGGCATTTAATTTAGTTCTCCAAGAAAATATTTGTGATCAAGGTTGGATAGGACATCTGTCATGTTTGATTTTATTAATGGGAATTCATGGGCCGCAATGGCCTTTTATCACCTAAAGAATGTATCTTCGTAGCAATTCTATTGCCGTTGAGTAAAAAAGAGTAAACAAAAAACAAAACGTTCTCTCTACACGAAAACGTTGAAAGAACTAAAACTGTCATTTACTCATAGTATAATACGAGAAGTAGCCATTAGAGAAAAATATTCCACGACAATACCGCTATAACTATCATTTCTCAATCTACGTAGTGACTGTAGCAGTAATATTATTCAAATAAAAACAATTTCAATTTGTTCCCAAATTGAAACAGAGAGCAGGCGGCGTGTTATTACATTTGGGCGGAGGTTAGCTGCGGTAGAGCGTGTAAAGTGCCGATAGAGCCTTCCCACCCGGCCGTCTCATTGCCTATAACACCAGCTTCGGGCTTTCCTCAAAAGCCTCCGAGAACGCCTCAAATTTAGCGACTTTTCGCTCTCAATACTTTTACGCGACATTTAGACGCTATATACGTCGAGAATGTATGTTCGTCATTTTTCTCTGTCGCTTTTGTAGGAAAAATATAGTTTTGTATAGCCTGTCTTGTCATCCGCTCACAAAAGGGTGGTACAGCGGAAAACGTGATAATCAAGGTAGGCATTTCTTATTTAGCGAAACACGCAGTTCCACGATGTTTCCTTTAGATAGAGCCCTCGTTCAATCGATAGATCAAAGTGTCCGATTTTGTTCTTCGTTGCCTTTTTGTAACACTGGACGGATATTTCGGGTTTTTGTTAAAATTTAACACAAATTGCTTTTTATATGCAATCATTTGATAAGTTGCACTTAACACTACTATCGGTAACATTCGTAACTTATTGTTTTATACTAATAGGATATTTCATTATTGTCTCACTAAGGCCATGATACAGCCTATTATTATTTTTTTGCTATATTGAAATTTTCCGCGACAAGAAATTACCCGATAGAAAACCTTTATTTTCGAGGTAGTACATCAATTCCCTTATAATAAATACAGTTTTCGATTTAAAGTCTGGTTCGCCATTTTATATTGGCTTTCGTAAATCCCAAATCCACACTAGGATTCCTTACGTCGGGATATCATGTATAGACACCAGGAGCCAGAATAGATGCCCAAATTAATCATTTACATGTCTGCCTAACCCCAAATCGAATCCGGACCCCAATATGTAGATATAGCTCGTCAATTTAACGATGGTTCAATATTCGTGGTCGGTAGCAATCACTAAATATGTAATTTGATGTCTGTTTCCTCGTTCGTACATTAAAAAGTTAAAATGAAAAAGTCACTGTATCTAATGAAATTCTCGGATAACGTGTAGAATTCTTAAACATAAGCAGTTAACTCCTACAATATACATCGTATAGATAATTAAGGGATTATTCTGATAAGTTGAATACCTATTATAAAGTAAACTCGTGACATGTAAAAACTTTTAAAATCTCCGCTAATGAACTGTTTTTCAAAATTACAATCCAAGCACATTAACATTTTATCGGTCGAACGCATGGACATAATTATTTCAAAGAGCATCGTGGGTGGTAAGTACGTTTGGGATTTAAAAATAACACCATATTTTTCTTCCATTTTGGAAAAAAATCATATTTGTAATTGAGATAACGATATGGCTTAATGTTGCACTGAGAAGTGTTTATGGTACATATGTCAGGGTCTACCCATATTTATCGTAACTAAATCGGTTTGATTAGTATTATTCTGTAAAAAATCGCCACTGACATCAATATTATATGATAATATATGATAAGTGATATTCTAAATTCTTTAAGGAAACGATATTTACATCATCATCAATGGCATCATATTGTCTCTTCGTAGACAAAATATTTTTTCTATCTGACTAAACTATTTTGCGTTAATATATTTGAAGCGTCCCTAAGACAATTTTATTTTGTATTCAGTACTTTTATACAGATGATTACAACATTATTTATCACTTGCGATGTTTGTTTGTCTGTAATTACCTGTTTCTTGAATACCGCAAATACATAAAGGTAGTAGTGATTATCGAAACTAGGTTTTTAGTCTCAATGAAACTTCGGTTTCTGTCCTAGTCTCGAGAGAGAAACCGAAGAGAGAGAGACCGAAATGGAGACATAACCTTTAATTACAATAGAAATTACCCGAAACTTAGATATTGTGAAATGAAATATCTGTATTTTGCATAGGCCTACGGAGGCACTTACAAATTGTCAGTTACATATAATTTTTTTATACTACCACTGGATCGTAAAACGACCTCACCTCACGACAAGATTCGGCAAGAAACTTAGTAGGTTTGTCTTTTTCTTTGTAGGTATATCTTTTTTTCCAACTTGTTTTTACATTGGTAATAAAAGTTAGCTCCAGTATCTTGCCTAATATTTAGCTGAACCAGAAGCATATTACACCTATTGTTATATTTACAGGACGGTTAGGATGAATTGCATATATTAAGTTTAAGTTTTTGTTACTTGTCCTTATTATGCTTCTTAGTACCTAAACATCAAGTTGTTACCAACACCGTACGAAAGTTCATGAACGCCTTTTAGTTTGGCCTTTTACTTTTGTCTGACTGAAGCAGCAAACGAGTACGCAGTCCACCTGATGGTAAGTGGCCACTGCCGCCCATGGATATCTGTAATCAACTTCATACAGAACATGGGTTCTATCTTAAGTCAATTACAAATGTGTTGCTACTCCCGATGACTATGATGGTCGCCTCATATAAAAGTGTGCCGGCAACCACACCCTTCTATCGAAACGCAAGAAATGCTTCACTCTAGAAATAAGAAAGTTAGGCCAAAACTGTTCGAAACCGAATGTTCAAACCTTATTGTTGGTCAAAATTTAACCGAATCCGCAACCGAACCTTCGGTCGGCAACTAGAGCTACTCATATCAAATGAGCAAAGTTAGAATAGATTTTTATATTAATTAAATTGTTTTTTTTTCTGTTCGTCTTATATAAAACTTCATAGCATCTTAAGATAAATTTATTAAACGTTATCCAATTTCACTAACATAATTCTTTAAAAAATAAATAAAGAAATGAGACAGCTTCTACGTAGAGAATGTATCATAATCTTAACTTACATATTATGTCTACTAATGTACGTAGACCTCTATATTGCAGAAGTCGCAATACTAGAGCCATCTCTGTAGTCTTATCTGAACTAAGTGGTCTACTAAGCTTTGCAATAGCACCCTTAGACACGGCCATGACAAACTCATCTTCATAAAACTTCACTATAGGACGTCGTGATGAAAATAGTAAACTTATGTTTATTTTTTTTATGTTAGAAATATTTTTTTGAACTGATCGTGTCATATCTAGTAAATAAGTTGGGAAAAGTCTTAACATTGGATATTGGTTAATACGCCATCTCCCGGGGGGTGTTTGAACTATCTCGCGAGCCTGGGTGGTGCATATGAGTGCAGTTGCGCCCTCACTCGGAATGCATAGCAAATTCAATTTCGCTACCTTGTTTCCAAGTTTTTTTATCTTAAATAAACGTTTGTAAATATTTATTTAAGACTAATCTAACACTATCAGCCAACATTAACAGTAGGTACTAATGCAAACAACTTACTATTAAGACCATTTAATTTTAAAAAGGGATAATAACATTAATATTTAAATTAAGTAATAACATATATATTTAAATAACTTATTAATAGGTAGTACCTACGCCTACTACAAAAATGTTTAATCCATTAATATAAATGAGTTGCAAACATTTCGAGGTCAAATACAAATATTTTGCTAACTCTCAAACGGGGTAAGGATGTGACCTCAAGCGGAAGAGACACAAGGATCGTTAGACCGCTTGGAACAAAGAACCTTCATTTAGGTCGGGGGTGGCCGGAGAATGGTAAAACTGTAGTAGTATCAAAGTATCTCACATACGTATCACACATGGTTATTACTTACGAGTTAGTAAAAATATATACGAGTAGAATATGGATATTTATTTTTACATTTTTTTTTATCTGATTGATAGCAAACGAGCATGCAGTCCACTTGATGCTAAGTAGTCATAGCCGCCTATGAATATCTGTTAAACCGTTGAACTTCAAATATAACATGGGTTCTATCTAAAGTCAATCACAGATGCAATGCTACTTCTAGCGACTACCATGGTCGCCTCATATAAAAGTGTGCCGGCAACCACACCCTTCCATCGAAACGCAAGAACTACTTCACGTTAGAAATAGGTGTGGCGGTGGTTCTTCCCCCGTTTAACTACAATGGTTTTATCACTTGTAGCATTATGATATAAACAGTAAACCAGTACCATTAGTATAAATTTTTAATATTTCCTCTCAATAAACATTGTTCTTCTTCACTCATATACATAGATATTGCAGGTAGTTTCATTACTCACTTACCTTTTCGTTTCAGCCATAACTTGTAATATAAGTACTTTAAAATAAAAATATAAAATCCTTGTTTTGAGAGAACTTAATAAAATCATACTAAGGCTACAGTATGCAATCTAACTGATAGTTAGCCGATACACACAGACATCTATAACCAACTTCATATTAAGTAGAAGTTGGGTTTTACCTCAAGTCCATCAAAGAATTGCCACTCCTGAGGCAGACGGTAAAGACAGCCACATGGTGTTGAGCTGGCTACAAACTTTGCTACGTCCTTAAAAGAAAATACAAAAATTACTGTCAAGAAATATGTGTCCCAGTGATACTTTACAAAATGAAACATACTAGTTGTAGCATATTAATGAAACTAACCTCAACTAACTTCAGTAAGACTGAGCTCATCTAGCGTTCATAATAAAGGTCCATGTAAGGCGTGTCCGCTTAGGTATATCCAGGTGTAATGCATGCTCGTTTTCAATTACATATTATTATATCGATATTTAAAATTCATTAAGATTCATAATTAAGATAATTAAGATTCAAATATCAATACTTTCATTTATGTTATGTACCGACTAAAAATGTTTGCATATATCCACTTTCTCGAGTCATTAATTAATTATCAGAAATTATTTTCATTTAGACTCTGTCTATTAATGATGTAAAGTAAATTTTCAAAATAAAAAGTTATAAACAATTGTTTGTTTTGTTTATCTACTTTAAAAAACGTGTTTTCCTTTTTAAATCAAACGTACCTAAATAAAGTAAAGCACCTCATTTAAATAAATTGTATGTATATTTATTCAGGACCAATCACTTAACTCCGAATTTTCTCATGCCCGTAATTATTTTAGAAGAATAATTGACGTACAAATAATTATTATAGTTATATTTTCTAGTTTCACATTTAATTTTAATTTCTTAGAAACCGTCGTTTCTAAGGCCCATTCATATCTGTTTGTGGAAAGTGAAAATTCTTAAACCGTTTCATAACGCATATTGAGGCTTCGCGAGGCCGCATCGCGCGCCTATGTGTCGTGCAAACGTTCAGGCTCGCATATCGCTCGTTGTCTAAATAATGACTCCATTCTCACGTTCTTCACTGATTTACAACCCCACACAAAACCGCTATAAGACTCCGTAATCGCACCTACCGCAGCCACTTTATTTTTGGACCGTATACAATTTTTTCACACGCAACGATTTAGAATTTTTATCACGTAAATTTTTCTGCTTGAAAGGGAAACCCTATTGTCATTCGGTGCGGATCGCTCGTTTCCTCACAAACACGTGTTTGGATATGTGTATGTATGTATGTAGTATATAGGCAGTAGTTATTTCAGTCACGCAATTTCGGTTCGTTGAGTTCTGAATTTCGTTGCCCGTTTCGGTAGCGAAGCGATTCGGAGTCGGCTGTGACTCAATTAAGAAAAATTTATTGGGAAGAGACATGAAATCCAATTGTTTTTGTAACAGAAAAAGGTTTTAATCTAAGTACGAACTGCCATTTACTAAGAAAGTTACGATGGTACGAAAGATATCAGGGTAATTTATTGGTGCACAAGTGACATTTAAACTAATCGATGTAACTTATGTAGGTACCTGTCTATAGACATAGTTTGTATAGAAATTCTTTTTTGATATAGGCACGATATTACTGCGGTGAAATTTATGGTTGTAAAACATGCTACTTCCAGTGTAATCCTGAACATTATTGTCGTCGTTATATTTAATAACAAATTAAACAAGAATCTGGTGCAAGATTTTAAAAATTTACTTAAATTTTTGAACATTGCGTCCGAAAGACAATCAAAAGTGTTTATTATCATAATATACCTATCATATAACTAGACGTGATAATTTTTTTAAGAAAAATTCTGTGATCATTCCCTTTGTAGAAATTTTGTTCATTAATGTTCTTTAGAATACTAGAGCAACTAAAAACTAAAGGAAACTGTCAGAGTGATAGCTGTAAACTACATAGTTTTGGTTTTAACTGTTTAGTAAATTGGAATATTTACATTTTAATTATAATATTAAAGTGTTGCCTGGATAACTTTAAATAAAATACCGTATTTTACTTAAATGTCCTTTGTATAGTGCCTTCGGGTCATTACTTAAGACTTAGAAGATAAGTTATAGGTTATCTGAATAATGTAGTATTTAACAATTTTCCCTTTTGCAATGTCGCCGATTCGAAAAAATACATTTTTGGCTTTAGCCAAACAAGGGCTCACCCCGCTCATGAGTTTTCTACAGTAAAGCATTTTTTTTAAGTTACGTATTAATTGGCTATACTTATATTGGGTATCAAAATCACTGATAATTATGCTGCTTAACTCTAAAATAATATTCCTTACTCGCCTCCTGCAATATTAATGAGAAGGAAGGTACCTTTTTAGACCCGATCCATACGAAAAATATCTAGCATAGGTATTCGCTAGTAATAGAACAATGTCCTTAGATTTAGTAAAAAAAAAAACGCTAAATTTAACATTAAACTAGCCGTAAACATTGATTACAAACATTGATTACTTATTATTTTTTAATATTTATGACATTTTTGAAGTACCTACCTACCTCGTAATAATTTGTGTTATAATTCAAAAGCAAAGGAGTACGTAGTCATGCTTTTTTTCTGATAGAAGTAGGTACCAAACGAAAATGCAGTCCACCTGATGTCATCATGTCACATGAGTCACCTGTCATCTGTAAGCAACTTCAAACAGAATATGGGTTCTATTTGAGGTCAATTACAGATGCTTTGCTACTTCCGAGGACTATGATGGTCGCCACATATAAAATTGTGCCGGCATCTACATGTTACGTAAATTATCACTTTTGCGTATGTACATCTATATTCTTAAGATTTGGAGTCCTATCTGAGGACATTCATAGATGCGTTGCTACCTGTGAGTAAGAGGAGTTTGGGCGGTGGTGTTCCTAACACCGCCCAAAGTAGATATCACTGTATACAATACCACACACTTCAAACCAGCCCAAGCAACGGTTACATACATCTTAAAGGGAATAGCTGTAGCAGAGGTACCTCTAGAATCTAACCATAGCTTTCCACTATTTTTCAAAACCTTTTTTGCGAAAAAAATCTAGTTTTATTATATTCTGGTAACATTTAAATCTTAGATGCATTCCCCGTACACGAATTATATAAGAGTTACCTATATATTATGAAATCGAGAATAAATTGATTTCTTTATGTGTGTATAAATACATAGATAAATAGATAATAGAGAAATAAATTGCTTATCATGAATACACTAAAAAATGGGTCACATTCGTCGAGGCTTCAGCTTAAGCCCATGTTGCATATATAAAAGATTCAATGCAAATAAAATTTAATTTGAATTAATAAATATCAATAACAACTAATGACTTTTGCTTCATCAATAATTTAGTCACGTTTAGATTAAATCGATAAAGTTTTACTACGATATTAGTTTTAGTACCTACCTATTTATTTGTTGTATGCTAATTGAATCGGCATTGTGTCTTGCTCGTAAACTATTATGTTATGTGACAGAGTAATAACACAAATTTAATTAACAAATACTGATTAAGGTTCTCAACGTATTATAAATAATATAGTGCTGGTATTAACGCTTATTTAATGGATAACCATTTATTTATAAGTTTTTGCGTAATTTCTGTAAAAATTAAATGTTATAAAGGGTAAACATTTCGCCTTCTTAACTTCTCATGACATTACGACAAAATGAAAATAAAGAATAAATTACTTACGAGAGAAATTAATTATGCTGATTGGGTTCTAAAAATACGTAAGCTCTATTATAAACTTACAGGTTAATAATATTTTGATTAAAATAAATGTACAAAACATGCAGTCGGCCCTGTTAGCTGAAACACTTATGGCAGCCAGTGACGTCATACATCTCTACGCTTCGCATTTTTTATTTCTCTATGCATCACTGTTTTCCTTGTACTTTTATATGTTGAGGTATGACGTCAGCAAATGCCAGGAATTTGCGAGCGCTTTCATGCTTACTTCAAAATAGAGAGAAAATCATTTTTTTTAAAACAAACTTTTATTTCAATGGACTGAGAAGAAAAAATAAACTTTGTAGTAGTCAAACCCATCATTTTGTTACATGTTACAATTTTCTAGGACACTGAAAAGTGGGTTGAATTAAGTGGGTTAAATAGATTTTACTTAAACACACATACTTACATATTTACATACTGACCCACAAACATTGTAAGTTAAATAAAAACTTTTAAAAATGCTATGATCTGCTTAAGTACTACTATTAACTTTGACGTGTTATAGAAGTTTACATTATTTACATTATAGAAGTTAAAAATCTATTATCTTGACTATACAATTTTATCTTAGGCACTTAGACTTTCATATACCTACTGTACAATCGAACATAAAAACTCATGAAAGCTTTGGTATAAGTCACCGCCTACAACCTGAGACACGATTTTGAACAATAAGAATATTAAATTTAAAATTCAAAGGCAAGGTCTCAGAGCACAAAAAGACCTTAGGTGCCGGAAATATACAAATAATTGAAAATAATGTAGGTGGCTGTGTATCGCGGTCTGCAGTATAAGTATGTCAAGATGGCGACGTTGCAATAAATTAATAAAGGACGTAGGTACTCACGAGACATAATATTCTTCAATTCACGCTAACAATCGGTTCAAGATCACTCAATCGTGACTGAGTAAGGTACTTGGTTAAATGGTTGAAACATCCTTGCAGAATCTTTACAAGACTACAAAGATTTTGAGTGTGTTTTTAACCACATCCTTCTAGCAAGAAGAAAAGGTTTCTTATACCTATATCATTAACTTTTTTTGTAAAGTAAATAAATTAGATATTAAGCGTCAATGCCGTCCATGGACATCTGGAAGCAACTTCATATAGAACATGGATTCCACAGGAAGTCAATAGCAGATGCGATGAGGACTATGGTGGTTGCCTAATATTAAAGTCTGCTGGCAACCACAACCTTCCATCGAAGCGGAAGAACTGCTTCATGATAAACTACACTGGTTCTACCACCTGGTAAACTTTACTTTCTTATACTTATTGCCTAATAATTCCCGCTTCCTTACACTAATAATATTATGAATGCAAAAGTGACTCTATTAATCTACAATTATGTCTGCTATGATTTCACGCCTAAACAACTGAACCGATTTTAATAAAACTTGATACTGCAAAAAAGACTTGTATGTTTATAATGTTTTATAGAAATGAGTGGATACAAGCTGACTTATTATCAGGCGTTCATCTCAATTATCATTATTGACAAAACATCTACGTTCGAGATATAATTTCTGTTCCATATATTGTTGATTACAGACATAGGTACATGGGCGAAATAACCATTTACCATAAGGTACACGGCATGCGTGTTTTCCACTCCAGTCTTGTAAAAGTATATTAGGATAACCTGTATTGTAGTGTGATAGTCAAAGACAAAGACTAGGAGGTACATAGACACCCAGACTCAAACAGAAATATTAATTAATCTAGACGTCTGCCTAGCCAGTAAATTACCGCGGGATCCTACATATTAGATCAATATGGTAGCTGTTTCTCCACACATGTTTAAGACATGTTTTCGTAGATTATGCAATAATTTTCCTTGTTATTGTGCTTGAAGCTAGGCAGATATAATATAAGGATTAGTCAGTTATAATTACTTTAAAAAACTCAAATAGAAATAATAAAATAAAGAAAGTCATTTAGGTACTTATTATCTTAGAGAATTTTCGCCCTATTCTCAGCTGTGATTTCAATGGTATTGCAATTTCTATCTCCAACACTTTTAACAGCAACATGCTTATTTACTCAAACATTCGAACCTAAAGCTGATAAGCGGCTGTATCTTCTCTATTTTAAATGTAACCTGATTATATTTGAACGAGAAGAAACTTTTCTTTAACAGAGCGGCACCTGTGCTAGTGGACTCATAAACGTTATAGTTTATAAGGACTCCAAGAGATGTTTATAATACAAAGTCGATTCCTACGTAGTAAATATCTGAAGGCTAAGAGATTAAATCCCGTAAAGTGTTATACAGCGTCTAAAATTCGTTTTACGTAGAGCTTATATGTATAGATTAATATATTTCTAAGAAGTAAAGATACTTCCTCTATTAGGTACTGTAAGTTATGCTGTATGTAAATCATAGGTTTTATGAGGTTATGTAAAAGCATATGTTACGTAGACATATTATGCAAAAATAAAATAGGTACATACGTATATTAAAAATGAAATGTAGACACGAAACGTGTAATTAATGTAAAGCTCATCAGTACAACTACTTACAAACAATCCGAGATTATAAATAAAATTTTCTTAAAAAAATATTAAATCGACACAAAGAAAACACAAAGCTATACAAATGTATTGTCTCAATATCTTGAAAAGGAAACAGACTTCAAGAAGCTCGTTTCTTAAAGTGCCGACCTAAACGAATATATTTGACATTAAAGTAAAATATTGTGATTCCATTCTCTTCATTTCGCGCCGTATATACTCAGCTTTGTACGTTCAAGGGAGACTTAATATCTTTTTGTTTATGATATGTACGTAAGAGACAGTTATGCGTTTATAAGAAAATGCTTTAAAGTAGATAATCTAGCATTTATAATACAAACACTACCATAGGAAGTATATGACTTTTGATCAAATTGGTTTTAGATATAATTGATATACATATCCATTGTATCCAACACCTTTAACGGTTCACTACTACTTTCGCATTGTCGTCATGTCGTCAAACTATTTAGTCTCACTGCTAGGCACAGATGTTCTTTTAGAATAAGAAAGTTTTAATGACCTTGGCGTGTAAATTTGTGGGTGTGTAGATTTTACTTACGATGTTTTACATCGCCGTAAAGCAATGATGATTAATTCTATTACGCTCAGAATTTTAGAAAAATCAGTGTTGCCTGGGATTTGAGCTTCACACCCTCTAGAAATCCGAACTTTAACCATTTAGCTATCACTGCTCTTGTCTCTGTACTTTTGTTATTAGAAAAAGGCTTCGTTATCCCCTGCCTGTCGTACGAGTCGACTAAAAGAGGGCTTCCAGGATTGCGGGCGGCAAGAGTAGTAGCTTGAACCTTCCATTCAGGCAACCCGGGAAAGACGGTGGAATGTGTGGTTGCATACCGACGTAAACTCTAGATAGAGCACCGCTCTATCTAGAGTTAACGTCGGTATGCAAGGTCGGTAGGCCCACCGGCCAAACCGCTCATCTGGGAGGAGCCCATCAGACAATGCTCTCAGAGAGCTCCTTTTCGTAATGCTGAAGATGGGGTTTTAGTGTGGTAAGAATCTCATACAACCCAGCGTCTCCCACGGTGTCCGGTACCTTTTGATGCTCTCCCCCTTGAGAACAAAAAAGGCTGTCACCGTTTCACTAGTGGGCTTCACTTCATTAATGGACATTCCACCAGAAGTCACCGTTTGGTATATGTGTTGGTGGGGTTGCGGGCGGCAAGAGCGGCTCGAGCCGTCCAGCTAGGCGACCTAGGGAAAGGCAGCGCTATGTGTGGTCGCATATCGTCGTAAAGACCAGACGTTGTACTGGACCCAGCCGCTCATCTGGGCTTAGCCCGATGGGGCAACGCGCTCAGACGACTCCGGTTCGCGCGTTCCTTTGGAGATTCCGGAGTCCTCTTTGCAGCGCCGAGGACGGCCATCGGGGGGGGGGGGTCCACATAACTAATAGGTACCTTTTGAAGGTTTTCCCATCGAACACGAAAAAAATTGTATGTGTTGGTAATCGTAATGTGTCTACAAAAAGACACTGCTGCCCAATCCCTTGATAATGTCCCTTAGTTTGCTTATTATTAGTTTACACGGCGCATATTTTATATGTTTAATACGTATAATTATAATATTTATATGCATGTATTAATAAGAGATATTTTATAACTCTTTATTACATAGAAAATATTTTTTCTCTAATATATAATATCTCGATAATAGATCATCCAAATCCGATTCTCCTGTTGTTGATAATTTGAACAAGTCTACGCAAAAGAGGAAAAAACATACATACCTACAATGCTCACAAATTTTCAGATTTAAATATTACAACATCGAAAAGTAACCTTATACGGACAAAAATATATTTAATATGGGTAGAAAAATTACCGCTTAGCACCGCATTGCCACTGTGTACCTAAGCGATACTGACACATCGCGAACGAAAGCATAGCAATGCAGTGTACTAAGGACCTAATATATCAAGTATTTCGCACCCTTATGCACCCTGCAGATGACGCCAAAAGAGTGGCTCTAGTACGCGCAACCCTTCACAGATGGGGCTACTGTATTTTTCTAAATAGAAACTAGTTCTCGTTGTGATATATAGATGTCAGTATGTTCAAAAACATCAAAGGAATAAAATTATTTCTATAAAAAAAAAATAAGTAGATAAATAGTAAATAATGTTTTCTAATTTCATAATCTTGGGGATACCCCGTGATGAAATTCGTTATTCCAACAGATATTTAGTCTGTTTGATCACACCAACATAGAAACTTATGCTTGTATGAAAAGTACCTAGTGGTGAGTCGTAGGAGTATGTGGTGAGCCCTGCACCGCGCAGGTCATCTTATTCAAATTCTTAGTAAATGTCCACCAATCCGCACTGTCCACCAATCCGCACTTGGCCAGCGCGGTGGACTATGGCCTAAACTCTCTCATTCTGAGAGAAGACCCGTGCCCAGCAGTGGGACAATAATGGGTTGACGATGACGACGACGAGGCTTTGATTTTTTTAAACTTTGTGTTTACCTACACATGCTATAATATTTTAGTATCTAACTACTAGTTAGTAGGTATATAAGTACCTAAAATATTGTAATAGGAATAATCAGTATTAATACTTACCTATTACAAAACACGAGCGTCACGAGTTTGTTAAAATGAACTGAAATTGTAATCTCATCTTTTAAGATTTTTTTGATACAACCTTTACGCAACGTCATGTTTTGTCTTGCACATTAACCGTTACCTAATTACCCGTTACGGTAATAAAGTCCTACAGATTCAAAGGTTCGCACGAACCGTATTTTAACTCAGGTACCGTACCTCCAGCGCTTATAAAATCACCGTTTCTCAAACAAAACGAAGAAATGTGACTGATTGTTTACGTTTAACTGCTTTCCTGATTTACAAAGTGTTTAATGCAAAGCGGATAAGCTATAAGCGATGAAGAGATAATACATTATCACTTTTATCTTTCAAGAGTCAAAGAATAGAAATCTTTTTTAATGAAGAAATCAATAAAAGTGGAGAAGAGAAGAGAGAGAATATATTTTAGATCTCAAAAGATTAAATCCATAAAACGTCCCAACGGGAGTTCATTGCAACGATTATTGTATTTAATCTTAAAATTGCATATTTGCCCACCAGATAAGTATAGGTATCTATCGTCAACCCATTATTGTTCTACTGCTGGGCACGGGTCTTCTCTCGGAATCAGAGAGTTTTGGGCCGTAGTCCACCGCGCTAGCCGAGTGCGAATTGGTGGACTTCAGACATCTCCGAGAACTTTTTTTTAAAAACTCTCGGATGTGTAGGTTTCCTCACGATGTTTTCCTTCACCGAAAAGCAGTGATAATTTATTTCTAATAAGCACATGTGGTGCGTACCTGGGTTTGAAACTCGGACCTCCCGATTGAGAGGGCATGTTTCAACCATTAGGCTATCACTGCTCCATATGTATATACTAGGAGTTATTTATATTTCCATACTTTTTATTTTCTTATCGCTGGTATCCATAGCATGTCAGGATTTTATTTAACAAGTAGTTTTTATCTCCAATATGTACGTTTATTTCAAATAATTGAAATATTTGTGGCAAACATAATAAATTAAAATAAAATCACTGTTTCTCGACCATTGAGCAAAAAGTGCAATATTTTAGCAAATTAATTTAACTTAATACGTTCTTCGTTCTTCTTTGGTACTAAGGCCAGTCCTTTACTATGTAAAGGGTTGTGTGGCAGGACAATACAATGCTAGTGTCAATACCTGCATTGTCGATGCCCAGTTTGACTAATTCATTATTACGCTCTAGCGGTTAATTGCTGGCTAAAACAAAATTGTACTGCGAATTACAATATTTGATAGTTGCTATAGTTTTTGAAATTCGATTTTGATGTATATATGCATACAGCCTCAATTATTATAGCCTTAAACGATCATAAACTAGTTATTATATGACCTAACCTATGCTAACTATAAAATGATATTTTAGTTGCAACACTTTCATACTAAGATTCATGTTTAAGCACATATCAGACACAGCAAAATCAGAATTACCGAAATGTTAATAGAGTTCATTTCTTTATGTAGAAACCTATAACGATGTATTTTCCTATATGGTATCTTAAAGGCAATCTCAAACCGGTCGGAGTGTTTCACGTATCAATATTTTAAAACACGCAACGAAAGTATACTTTGGTACAATGCGAGAAAATTGCACAAAGTAAAACCATAAAACCATCACACTATTGCCCAACCCTTTCAGGTGTAATAAATATTTCTGTCATTGGCCTCAGAATTTTAAAATGAAGTACAAAAAGTAAAAAACTTTGAATTCTCTTCCAAGGTACGAGAACCGATACTTGCTTGCATTGAAATACAAAAGTGCTTAGGAACCTTTGTAAAGAGTTAACTGTGAAAGTAATTACGAACAATGGAACGCACTAAAGCCTATAATCACAGGTATTACGAGACAAAACGCGAAATCATCTCAGTATACTTTTGGTTGCAAAACTGTGCGTTTTAGTGCTATGTTTAAGTGTTAGTGGTTTAAATATTTAATAGAAGTAAATAAATAAAGTGACATGTGTTATATAATGAATCGAATTAATTTAAATACTTTGAGATACGAAACTAAGGTAGTACCTATGAGAAAAATATGTACCTAGAAAAAAATTATAGACAAATTTCTATGTTTTGAAGTGGTACAAAAAGTCATAGTTGGAGAGAGAGGCCACATACTAAATTCTTCGGTAATTTCTACATAGAACAGTAGTGTGACCTTACTATTATAGTTCGAATGGCATGGTAAAGTACATCATACACCTATCTAAAGTGTTTCAACTTAAGGTTTTAAATCAGGTACATTTCGTTATTAGGATCATGTAGGTAAGTGTATACGGACTATAAAGGTCAATTGACACCAGAAGATCTAAAACAAATTTGAATATTCAAACAATAAATTAAAGCAGTCATTTGATAGCCTATATAAAGCATTTAAGCTGCCATTAAAGTGCTTTAAAACAAAAACAGCGCTCTCACCTCCGTATCAATTTAGTATGGCGCTTAGATATCAATAAAAGCATTTCTGAGGTTGCATCGCCGTAAACTGTCCCATAAAACATTTTATGGTCCATACGTACACACATTAGGCAGATACACACAACAATAAATCATTATTAATATACGTTATAAACAAAACTCGCGGCAAGGGTTTGCCTGAGTAAATAACTTTACGACATTTACAACCTTGAATTGTCTCTCGCGAATTTTATTGATGTACTAAATTTAAATTGGATCAAATTGATTTATGCTTCCCCTGTATCTCGTACTTAACGGTTGCTCATCGTTTTTGTCATCCTAGTGTAATCTGATATATAAATTTGCGATCAAATTGCTTCTGATGAATCTGCGACCAAGGTATATGATATAGAATATTTATTTTCTGAATTATTGAATTTATGACCTTATGTAATCAATGTATGCTATTCAAGGAAAATTGCCGTTTCTTCTAGGTAAGCTATTACCTATTTGGACTTTTTTTTTATCTGACTGAAGTAGCAAACGAGCATGCAGTTCATCTGATGGTAAGTGGTCACTACCGCCCATGGACATCTGTAATCAACTTCATACAGAACCTGGGTTTCATATGAAGTCAATCACAGATGCGTTGCTACTCCCGAGGACTATGATGGTCGCCTCATGTGAAGTGTGCTGGCAACCACACCATTCCATCGAAACGCAAGAACTGCTTCACGCTAGAAATAGATGTGGCGGTGGTACTTCTCCGGTCGAACTACACCTTGTAAATTTATTTATAGTTACCTTAAATATCTATTTGTAAAAATAGAAACTAACCTAAATACTATTGTATTTACTTCCTAGGTGTATTCGATTAACAGGTATAGATTGGTATTTGGGGTAATTTGTTTTCTCATAATGCTTCTAATAAACAAAGCTTGTCTCATTATTGCATTGTATTTAAATTAGCATTTTAACTAAATTGAGGTTAATAGTTTTATTAGACATCTAATTTTAATACCGACAAGGGTACTGACAATAGGATACTTACGTCCTTAGGCTTACTTTTAATATAACTAAATTAATTATATTTCATATACCTTTTTCGCTTACTAATGAAATGAAATGAAATAAAATGTCTTTATTTTGCATAGGTCTTCGGGGGTGCTTAAAAATTGTCAGTTACATATATATTTTTTACACTACCACCGGATCGGAGCACGACCTCAACTGAGAAGATCCGGTAAGAAACTCCGTGGGTTTGTCTTTTTTCTTTGTATATATTTTTTTTTATTTTCCATCTTGTTTTTACATGGGTTACAATAATCCTGTAACAATCCTGTAGAACACTAAAACCAAAACCTATGTAGAAAGAAGTATACAAAGCAGGTAGATAGTCTATATAACGTGATTTAAAGTGATAGGTGTTCTATTCTCATTGCTGGTGTGTTTTGAGTAATAAATTTAGTTTTACGGCCACTAGTGGGCGTAATCGATAATGTCGGTCGCATCTTAATTGTCGGGGAACGACCACTATACGACCCATTAATTATGATGTTACCTTGTAGCACAAACTAGGATAGGAGTAGTTTACACAATCAAGAACAAAGTATATGGAGTAGGCGTTATATTATTACTATGTACCTAAATCTTCCTCCCTCACTCATCGGGTCGTTCACTCATTGCTGAGCATCGAGATGCCACTCCTCAGTCTTATCCTTTATGAGTTTCCGCCATTCCTGACGGTTAGTGGCGCAATGCAATGCTTGAGTGGTGCTGGTATCTAGTTGCTCGGATACCTGATCCGACTATCTCTTCGGGCTTCTTCCCCTAGGTCTCTTGCCTTGTAATTTCCCTATTATTTTTAGCTCCTCCAGGTTATTGTCAGGTTTTCTTGCTATGTATCCAAAGTAGGCCAGGATTTGCTAGAGGCGTATTGTTGACAGCCTTGTTTTCACTTTCAGTTCATTCAGTATCGAGATGTACCTAAATACCATGTCACTTTCCAAATTTTGTTAATCTATAAAATTGAGGAATAAAAATTCAATTCATAAACGTGCTTAACAAAAGGGGGTGTAATATAATCTAAGAACAAACAAGTGATAACACAAAAATATATAGGTATATTCCATTATTTTGATTTCAACTTTTTTGCCCTCACCAACTTTTAAAGAGGTAGTCGTTATTCAAGTTCATTCTAGTCAAATTTTCTTCTGACTAAAGCAGCAGTGATAGATTCTGCTGTGTGAAGAATATCACGGGAGAGCTCGAAATAAAAATTTATATTCTATCTGGCAGTCCCTTGCCATCAGATAAACTGCATACTCGTTGAATTTATTTTATTAAAAAGGGGTTTTGACTTCTGTATTTTAAATTTGTGACTTTGTGTAGAGTCACAAATTTAAAACACATAAGTAGAAATTTATATTGAAATCCTGAAAACATGTATTTAAATTCAACTTCCATTTGAGCGTTCACAACACGTGTCGTGTAGATCTTCTCTTGTTTAGTTAAAGCGAGGTATAAAAGGCTAGTGCAAACAGAATTTTCCTATCTGCCCGTCCATTGGGAAATCAACTCGTTCTATTATTTTTTCAGTTAAGTAAACGAAAACAGGAATGGAAAGCAGAGACTTCTGCATATTTCAATGGCAATCAATACTATACTGATTTTAAAATTAGGGCATAATTATTTATTAAGGATTTGCATATTATGTGTTTGTATATAAGAAATAAAATTAGCTGAAGTAATATACTCTATTATATGCAAGGACCTCATTTTTTGTATAGTTATTTATAGGTAATAAAAAAAAAATCATAGGTAACAGAATCACCTATACTAGATGACACTCTCTCTGCCTAGACAGATATCTACTATTTATTTACAATAATGCCCCGGTAATGAAAAACTTTATTACGTTAGGCAGTTCACTTATTAATAAACTTGGATAAATTGTGTTAAAATGTGCCTTTATTTTATATATCGACAAGGAATCGTACATACGATAACTTTTTATATACATTCTGCAACACAATACGTTCGTAGATAGAGAAGCCCTGAAATAGTTATTAAGCAGATGGGTAGTGACTCCGAACTTCACGTACTAGTTTCCCCATTATCCTCACCGAATGGAGGACTCGGTGAAAACCAATTTAAAGTTGGCGACCAACTGGTTAAAAAGCAAAAGTTCCCTTTCAACTTTACCCGTCTTGCGACCGCGCCTTTTATTTTTACTTGTTTTGCAGCCAGCCCTTTATTAGGTCCGGCTGTCCATGATGCGAGCCTTCGTACATTGACCACTATTTGCCATGTACATACATGATGTACTTACTAGATATGAAGTCCTGGTACTGCACTTTAACTGAATTATTAGAAACAAGTAGAGTAGCTTTCGCCCGCTTCGCTCCAAGGGATTTTAATTTAGTTAAGTCGAGGCAAATTAAACTATGAAAACCTTTTCGTAAAAAACTAAATATAACTATGTTTTTCGGTGACTAATGCCCGGTGTGCAATGAGTTTGGATTGTCACGGTGTCTAATATACCTACATAGTTAGGTATAAGTAGTACCCATAGGTAGACCAGCACAATTCTTTATAGTTATTTAGAAAAGCTAACTGTTAGAAAAGTACATGTTAAATGTTAGCGGACTTTAAATATTTACATATTATCATGATTATCGAGTAATTTTGAAATTAAAACATATCGGTTTCCCATTCAAGTAGCTTAATATTTTTCAAAATATGCAATATATTTAAGTAGGTGTTTTACTGGAATAAGTGTCGATTCCCTTGGAAAGCTTTCACCAGCTACTTTCCTAGAGTAATCGAAGTTAAATATTCAGCGCGCGAAACAATTTGAGCCGGCGATTGTAGAAAATTGGAAAACTTCTAAGACAGATAACGGTGCACGTGCCGGTCGGCAACGTCCTTAATTAGTGGCCCCTCATTAAATCGGCAGTTAACAAACATTTGACTGTTTGGAACCAGTCAGACGCAGTATACATTTTCGCTGCAATTTCACTGAGACTTTTATAGAGTGACAGACAATCAGATGAGCCACTTAACGTTAATCCGTCAATACGCACTGAAGGAGTTATATAACCTACGTAAATCATCATTTTTCAAGTAGTATAGAAGTTGTAGTATTCTAAGCATCACTATATCATAATCTCAAGGTAGTAGAACCAGTGTAGTTCGACCGAGGAAGTACCACCACCACACCTATTTCAAGAGTTTCGATAGAAGGGTATGGTTGCCGGCATACTGTATGAAGTTGATTACAGATGTCCATGGGCGGCAATGACCTCTTACTATCAGGTGGACTGCATGCTCGTTTGCTACTTCAGTCAGATAAAAAAAGAAAAAAATATATTTATCGAATCATTTTCTTTGCACTAGATCATAAAAACATAAATTCATTACATACTTAATCAAGGGTATCTATAATTAAGTAAAATATATAAAGAATAATTCAATACTCTTAGGCAGGAACTTATTTGTTTTAAGTTTGTTCTTTTTAGTCATAGATGAATGATCGCCTTGCAGCCGCTTTATTTTAGCTTAAATGAAAATGCTTAAATCTGATAATCAAACGAATTTTATATATCTAATCATGCAAAACAAAATGAGCTGACTTCAACAACACTCTTCCCCTTTTCATAGAGAGGTCAATAGCCTTTGTGGACGTAAAGATAAGTAATGTTCATAATTAGATCTATTGCCCAGCGCTGGTCATGGGTTTTCTCTTAGAGTGTAAGAGATTTAGGCTATAGACAACGCTGGCCAAGAGCGAATTGAAATATAAAAGCATAACGCCAAAGAAGGGCTTAGACTACAGAGCACCGCGCTGGCCAAGTGCAAATTAAAGATTATTCCATAATGCCATCTATTATTTACACTGTAACTAAGTATATCTATCTAGGAAATATAAAGTATAATTTGATGAGGGCTAATATCTTGTAGGTACACTAGACTTGCCTGGAGTCGAGACGCGATAAGCTCTCGACGAAGTTTCAATTACGCTGGCTGTAATTAAGTGTCGGCATTGACGGCGGCAAACTTCGTTCCCATTAAATTGCTTTACTTTTATCGCTTATGGAATCTACTCCATTTTTGCAACCCTCCTTAGAATGCTCTTTGAAAATCTTAACCCCATTCTCAGGAATTTCGACTTCAATTTACATAGGAATTTAAATTTCAAAAGAGAGGCAAAGTAATCTTATGTTGTAAGTCGAGAAGAACTTAAATTTATTTATAAAAACTATAATTTAATATTGTCTATTTCACACTTCGTTAATGACATTGTAACAAACTTATACATAAAGGAAATATTAAAAGGTTGCTAAAAATGTTGCAAAAACTGCTACAACCGGTAGCAGTTTCAACAGTTTTATAAATACTCAATAATAAAAGAAAATTACGTGACAATACATGGTTGAAAATTAATACGGTAATCATTTTATTTACTTCCGTATTTATTCTATAGGTAATATCATAAAATCATAAATTCCTTCTTGATTCCAAACAAAAAGATACAAGATGATTGTAAACATAAATGAACAGGAAAATATTAATTTCATGCGCCCTGTAACACCTTTAACGTGATATTCTAAAATAAAAAGTCATATTGACAACGCCGTTGTCATGTGCGAGAAATCAAAAGCTATGTGATTGGGCCATATTTTCCCTTAAAGTTATAATATTGCTTAATTACGTGTGTAAAGCACATAAAATACGAAACATACTAACCTTTAACGTCGACATGCGTGTACATACTAGATCGACAGTGTAGAAGTTTTAAATTAAAAAGGACTACACTTATTGCTGTACGCGTTATGTGTAATGCCTGCTGAAATTGTGTCCTTGCGACGCGTCGCACTCTTAATGGCAATTAATAACGTTTGTAATTTGTTAACGACATGCGTGTAGGAAGTACATTTTGTTTCGAGTTCATTCGTTGAAATTAATTTTAGAACTATTATTACATTCCCGACATACGATTCAAGAGATTACTACCGAAGTAACTGTAGTTGGATTAAGAAATTACACTTTTATATTTTAGGAACTCCACAACACGTAAAAATTGAAATTGGTTATTGAAATCGATAAACGTGCTTTGTTCTTCCATGTCGAATGATTTTATCTCCACATTGAGAATCTCGGAGTGTCTTTGTTAAGGGCCAGAATGGATAATACGTATTGCTTTATCGTGTTGGACCTACACGCCATCTCAAATTTTATGACGTAAGCAATACTCATCAGTTATTACTTTTGACACGTAAAGATTAAGATATTAAGTCATATCCATTAATAGCGATTGTCGATTCGTCAAGCTATGTTCTGATTGTAGACGATGGGCGATAAATTCGTTTATAATCATAGCATGTACGTAATAGTTTCGAAGTAATTTCAGTCGGTGAATGGCTACGTAGGGCAAGTTTCCCCTAATTTAGACTCACGCCTCGCGCCTAAGTTCGGGATTGTTAATCGGATTGTGCCGCGCGTCATATTGCCCTGACAGCTTTTAAAATATGCTCACGATAGCTCCTGCTCCTTTATTACTTAGGTGCAAATATATGTCAAATATAGTATAGTTTTTTATTCCTTTAGAGCAGTGATACCTTTTTTTTTTTTTTTTTGTTTTCGAGGGGGAAACTTTCAAAAAGTACCCGACGTCCTGGGAGCGACGCGGGTTATGTGGGATTCTTACCGCACTAAAACCCCCCCGGTGGCCGACGTCGACGCTGCGAAGAGGACTCCGGGAACTCCACTTGACCGCCGCCGGTGTCCTCAGCGTATGCCCCATCGGGCTCTTCCCTGGTGGGCGTGAACTGCTCATCGCACCTGCTGGTTTTTACGGCAGCATGCAACCACACATGCCACCGTCCTTCCCGGGGTCGCTTTGCCGGACGGGTCGAGCTCCCACTCTTCCCGCCCGCAACCCCGGAAGCCTCTTTTAGTCGCCTCTTACGACAGGCAGAGGGTACCGTAGTCCTATTCTGGTCCCGGAACTACAGGGACAAGAGCAGTGATACCTAACCTAAAGGTTGAAACTTGCTCTCTCGACCGGCAGGTCCGAGGTTTAAACCCAGGCTGCTTTAATACAATCACTGCTTTTCAGTCAAGGAAAACATCGCGACGAAACCTACACATCCGAGAGTTCTTTAAAAAAAATCTCGGAGGTGTGTGAAGTCCACCAATTAGCACTGGGCCAGCGCGGTGGACCTTGGCCTAAACTCTCTCATTCTGAGAGAAGACCCGTGGCCAGCATTGAGACAATAACGGGTTGACGATATATATAGTTTTTATTATAATTTTCTGTATATTTGTGTAACGTTCTTTCTTTTGAGTTTATAGTAAATAAGTTATATACACATAAAAATACATTTTATATACCTAAAGTTAATTATATAATAAGGCCAGAGCTTAACGGATTATTTATTTCATTGAAAATTAGGTGTTGACAAAGTATTAAGTCCAAGAAAGTCAATAAAAATATCACAGCTTAGGTATTAGGGACAAAAGCTTTAATTAAAATACATACCAACAGTGTCATCTTTTTTGGATAATTTCCAAATTAATCTTATTAAGTTTTTTGACTGAGATCACACAACACTCTTTAACACGGCACGTAAAAATGTTCTCAACTGTGGGCATGCCTGTTTGGAATCTAGACAATTATAGACATAAAAAAGTTATTGTCTCCGAAGATTTGTATGGCGCTTGTTAAATTTACGACCCAATAAGGAAGTGTCAATTCGAGGCATATTTTGACGAAAGGATTGAATGGTTCATTGTACAATGTTCTTTGTTGCTTTTTAGAGTTTTTGTACTGTCCAACTTAATGCCGATCCGCTATTGTTGTACGGGGCTATTGTTTCTTTAATATTTTATTACTTGTTTTCATAATTTTTTGAAGTACTTTTTGTATTCGTAGACACGTAAAGTTGGATTTCGTTTCAGATGCAATAGGATTTGAAATTACTTAGATATTCGTTTTTCTTCCTTAGGATTGTACGGGTGATAAATTATATCTATATCTCGCTCTATAAACAATAAAAAAGGAACATAGATACAAAAACGATACAGAAAAAAGATAGAAACTCGCCATAGGTAAATTGGATCGGCTTCAATGATTTATCGTTAAGAGCGGACAAAGCGGGACGCAACAATGCAATGGCTCCTCCTTCATCAGGTAATGGCGGATAGTCCTTAATAATAATAATAAATCTTCGTGATGCATTTTTAATAATACTCATCCGACGCATACGTGATATGAAAATTGCTTTACCACGTCGGGCCCACGTCCATTTGCGAGCGGCATCGCAATTGCATCCGCATCGTATGCGTTGTCTGCATTAAAATTCTATATAAGTCCAATAATATGTATGTGTGTTCGTTTGAAGTCAAGCATATTACCAATGGATTCCATGTTTTCTACGAAAATATTGCTTTGTGATTTTTCGTTTCATATAGCAAACAGACATGTGTTAAATTTGAAGGTAGAGTTTAAATTCGACTACAGTAACACCACTGCCACATTTTTTGACAAATTTCAATAGTTTTACTGTTAAACAGTTCTAACGTTTCGGTTGTAGTTGTCAGTGAATGCCGGCCGACCTACAAAATAAGCGACCATCTTGGTCCTTAGGTAGCATCAGGCAGCATCCCTCTTCAATATTGAGTTACAAATGTGCATAAGCAGCGGTGACCACTTACCATTAAGTGGACTGCGTGCTTATTAGCTACTAGTCTTATGAACAAAAAACAGATTCAAATATGACGTAGCTACTCCTCATATACAAAATTGCTTACAGATGTTATCTTAGTTTTACATTCTACCATATATCACACTTCATATTGTATTTTTTGCATTTTTGTAACAGAAATTAAACCCGAGAGAAGTCAGGTGCAACACAAGCTCAGTCATATATCAGTCCATTACGTCTGATTGTGGACGCTGACTGCATTGATTAAGGACGGTCCTTGCACGGTTATGTTTTAACCATCGATCCGGTTCTTGGGTCTCATGAAATTGTAATTTTTAATCAGCTACAGTGCACAGCATGCCAAATTTTCAAGTTCATAAGAACGAAGAGGTCACTTTAAAAGGATCCATTCGATGTGCATTGGTAATAGTATTTTTGGGTTTTCGTAAAATATTTCATTTCATGTGATACAATGGTCACTCGAGTAATAAATAATCCGCGGTGTAGGGTGTCGCGGGTTCGATTCTTAATCAAGATACTTATATTAAGACAAAATCCCGTGTAAATTAAAATGAAATGAATTTTGTACTTTGGTATTAGTACCTATAGGTAATTGTCTTTCTATCTGTTCATCCAATAATATTAAGAAAGTTTGTGTCTAGCGGAAAAGTGTTGATTTTGATTTTTTTACCCTTATCGTAAATTTATCCAACGTCCAACTAAGCCGACGACCACACAAAATGTCGCCCACCGCTCACTTACATAATATATCACGTTCAATCGATTCATAAACATTAGTAGAGAGTTGATAACTCAGAATCAACTCCAAAGAAAAAGAAACAGTTTCTATTTACGATTCCTTTTGGTAGTTACACAAGCTTAAGGATAAGAAAATTACTTTTAGTTGAATTCATGATCTTTCGGAAAAAAAACATACGTACAATTATATAGGTAGATATAGGTATTAGATACATACTAAATATACCGAAATATTTTACTTAATTAATTGATTTATGTTTCATGTCCAGGTTAAAGCACTTTCCTACTAGCGTTTCTCCGACGCACGTGTTCGATCATAGATTTGGCGTCTACAATCATAGATTTGGTACCTATTTACACTTGGTTGGCAAAAACCTATATTTGTGATAAATTGATATAAGTACTAATTAATATCTTCTATTGAAGCATTTAGCGGAGGCTGATGTACTTATGCTCGTACATGACATTAATCTCCCATTTCTATATAGGTACCTACTCGTAACATAGCATAAACTTTGCGTTATCGAGGCTTCAGCACTACGTATACCTCCTTCAAACACCTACGTTTAAGAACCGACAATGTGAAAGGGCTTTTAATATTATTTAAACGCATCGAACGTCTGATAGCACATTATTTACAACAATAATTGACATTTCTCGCACATTCCAATATATTGGCGCCATTCGAAATCGAATATACCTACTGATCTTCCTACGTGACATATTTTATTTATGCTACAGAATAGGTTCTCACAGTTAGCACACGTAGGGAATAGACTGCCTGGAATATAGCTGTCCCTATCTCTACTTGCTCAGAATACAACTAAATCTGAGAATAGTTATCATATACCTACTTATACTAACTCAGACTACAGTTTCCTTTAAGAAAATAAAAGTACCTATTCTTGTGAACATAGATTCAATGAAGACATTAAATTTAATGCGTTCTTCATATCATATTTGGAATAAAAATTAAAGCAATCACTATTAAACATGCAACATATATCGAACCAATCAATTGAAAAAAAAGTTTTAGAATATAAAAATAGATAAAATTATGGCTTAGGTAATACATACAATACTTATCTATTAGGTATAGGTAAGTCTTATTCTGTGCTCTTTTACGTATTAGTATGCAGAGAGAATATTAATATCATGGTACAGTATGCTGCAAAACATTTACCTAAGATATTTCACTACACAAACCGTAAAAAACATTTCCAAGTCCACCTGAATTTTGCTGCAACGTAACATTTTACCTCCAGTTTTTCAAAGTCCGAGCAAATTCATATGAAGAAGCAAGAAGCGAAATTGAATTTTCTCCGCTTCCGTAACTCCAGATGTTACCTAACTAAATCTAAGTGAAACTAAATTGAAAATTTTGTACAACGTCGACGCTTCTTACATCCTAGTACCATCTGTTGAACAAAAAATATAAATAAGGCAGAAAAGTACTGCAGTTTTTGTTTTACTCCTAAAATAATCATATTTTTTGTAATTTGTAATATTTGATAAAAAGATAACTTTCATTCATAAATTATCAAGCTTTTTTATATCCTAACATCTGTTTTATCACACGTTTATATCCATATCATAATTGCTATACTTAAATAGACAGCAAATTAAAAGCATCACGTTTTATCCGATGAATATTCATTGTAAAATTTTCAGACAGTCAATGCATGAATGCAGCTTATCCATGGACGGAAGCCCGCTCGCTAGCGATCCGACTCATTGTGATGCAAATGTGTGCGTTGTCTGCCTCCAAATTACCCCTTCGGTCAAGCGGGAGCGACCGATGACCATTAGAACCCACCCTTTAAAACCGACCCTCAGCATTACCACCTTTATTGTCAAATATTAATGACTACTGTCCTTTGCACACGTACGTAGGTACTTATATTTCACACAGATATGTTATGAGAGTTGCTAATGTGGTAAAGTACGAAGTGTAGGAATGACGCAGCAATTGTGCGGACAATAATTATGGGGTATGCGTCCCATAAGGCGGATCATAACCAGACAAGGATAATATCTTGCGATTTTGTAAATGGATATGTACTTGTACCCTAACGAGGGCCATGAAACTGTCGCTTGAAGCTGCAAGCGTCCGCGTGAAGCAATTATTCGCTACAATTTCGCTGCGAATTTTTATGGCTTTATAATATTCGTCATCTACTTACATTTGTTTTTAAAGATGACACTTGTAACCAAGGGGATTGATTCTCATACCAATTTTTTCTTGACCCTCGAGTAACACGGCTTATAAATATATCTTTATAAATAAAAATATAATAATACAGTACGTATACTTAATAAACAAGCACAGTAAGTAACAAATCAATAAGTTTACTCGGTAATATTGCTGAAAGATATTTGTAATGGCAGATTTATTAAATTTTATCACAATATTTTATTGTTATCATACCATTGGACATACTATTAGGTCGTCTTCAAATTAAATAGATTCATCGTGATATTATCTTTTATTGTTAATTAATATCGGATGTGGTAAGAAGTTTCTAATAGCCACACAACTTTGAAAAACGATAAGTCAGTTATTAGAAGGTTTTAAGCCTTACTGAATTATCATTGCTCATCACATATCATTAAAATGTTCTGATATTAATTTTTATAATTGGATTTTTTGATTTCTTAAGTCACTTTTCATAATAATGTAGGTATAATATTTCAAACAAAATATTTTTTAAACATCCGGAGTGTTCACTCTAGGTGTGGGGTAGCTTTAGGCCGTAAAAATGACCGGTTTCTTCCAATATTTAATATGATTCAACTTTCTTTTGAATATATTTTGCGGACAGTAGAATTGGTATTTATAAAACTAGTTTTGTTGATCTCGTTTTACAGTTCAAAATTTACGGTAATTCATTTCACACGTTAAACCTTTTATACGGTTCTTATTCATGGCCGGCATTTTATATGGTAATAGCATCTCCGCTACAAACATTTTGCAGTCAAGCGATTGTTTAAGTCTATACAGCGTAAAATGTTAGTGAAAAATATATAGTTAGTACTTTAAGTAGAAATACGTTCAGCGAGGTTCTGAAAGGATTTTCTCTGAAGCAATAGTCCTTTTTATGGGACCCTTAGTAAATGGCGCATAAACGTTTCTAGATAATGTACTACTATTGCGGGATCTTTTCTTACTAGTATCTATGTAAGTAAAGATAAAACGGAAGCAAAACGATGTGTTTAACCCAAACGCTCTCCCCTGGGCACAACTTCCTCGCAATTCCACAAAACGCGATACATACCTACGTACAACACATTTATATGTACGTAACTAAACCGATTTAAAATGAACCCCTGCGCTCCATACAGCCACATTTTAAACTACAGAAAGACAAGGTCCTGTTAATTTACACGGAGCTCACTTTAAATGGTCAGGTTCTCTTAGACTGAAATAACTAGACTGACTAGAAACTAAATTAGATTATACGCTCTCTAGAGACATTTAAGCTTCCGCTGACGTGTTTCGTGAACGCTCAAAGTACGAAACGAGTTAAAACTGAAAGCTAATATAAAAACTTTAAATTCAGTTGTTGTGACTGGTACTGAGTTATGGGTTTATATTTATAGGCAACGAGCTTCAACCCCCAATTGGCTAGTTTCCAAGTGGTCATATAAAGAGCTTTAAGCATTTAACTGAGCCGAAAAATATTTACCTGACGCTTTTACGTTATCATTATCGCTATCCAGATAGTTAAGGAAAGCAAATATTTTAACAAAACGGTATCGTAACTTCAAACAAATTCAGCGGCCGTGCAGTTAAACTTTTATAGTTTTACTATCAACTAGCAAACATGTGCACTAATTACGAAACTATTCAATAGTTGCTAGGATACAAGTGGTATATCAAATCTGTGAGATAATAACAACATTTAGAATAACCTCATATAACTTATTTGAATTTAAGGTATCCATTTCTAAAGATCTCTCGCGTCTTTAGACAAATCGGTAAAAATAAGCGCGGATCAATGATAACACGCAGATCAAGAGTAGATGGTTATAAATATTCTTTCTACAAGAGCAAACTGCGGGCGGTATTATTTAAGCGGGCCATATCGATTTATCCTCTCGAAAACTGCCGCAATTATGACATTAATTCTGATAATAAAACCTATAAAATGTTCATCTAAGACGTTAGAATCAAATAACTAAATTTGATGCCGGTGCCGCGTGAAAAAATACATCGCTTTCGGTCGGTCTCTTTTAGGGGTCTGTACCCAAATGATATAAACGGAACCCTATTATGTAGACTCTGCAGTCTGCCTGTCCGTCTGTCTGTCTGTCACCAGGCGTTCATAAACCGTGAGAGCTAGAAATTGAAAATTTTCATAGACAATATAATTCTGATGCCGCTATAACAACTTATACTAGAGACAGAATAAAATAAATATTCAAGTGAGGTTCGTAGAACAAACATGATTTTAGATTATGCTACGGAATCCATCGTGCGCGTGTTCGACTCGCACTTAGCTGATTTTATTTTTCGATTTGTTATCCTAGACATTGAGAACAGGTAAAGGTGTGGGAATAACGACGAATAAAGCGATCCTGCACGGTTGATCAAACAGAGATAAATTTGACGTCGCTCGGTTCCAAGCCAGCCATGTACACAATAGCATCAATGTAGACAACCAGTACCAGTTATGTAGATTCCACTGCCATAAGTTCAGTATTTAAAGCTCTGAGCATTCTATATTGGATGGGTAATTATTTTTGTGGTTTAATTTGCAATCGAGTCGCAGGTTATCGTGGTAATGTCACGAATACTATGTTTTAGTAAGCGGGTGGTATTGAAATATTGTAAATTGAATAGATATCTTATGATCTGTTTAGTGTTATTTTTAGTTCACCAACCACTTAATTCTTTTATCAAAATATAGATTCTTTTCCACAAATCTGTAGATATACGAAACGACGGTAATTTTCTCATTTTCACTCGATTTGGGAAGTTATCGCTTATTGTATTTATGCATTGTTGTGATAATGGACTGGCGTTGATCCAATTGAGATATAACCAATAACCATCGTTTGGAATGGTGAGCTACTGGCATCTCTTAAGATGTAACTAATTCAGCGTCTTTAGTGGTGTGGATATAATAATTAATTATGTAAGATCTTACTTTCGCATTACTGTGAGCTCATTAACGTAAATACCAACCTGAAGTGGGTAGGCGGGTTCGATTTATGATACGTCCTAAATATAATATAGTAAATTTAGAACGGTTGTTTATCTGTTTGTGCGTCAGTCATACTTCAACAAAGTAACTACGTAAGATGAAATTTCGGTGAGTGATAGCGTTGGATATAGCTATTCACATTCGAGATTGAGGAATTTTTAAACAATGAAACTGACATATTTATACGTGCGCCTAATTTATAATAACAAAGAACTTTTGATTAAATAAAAGATTCAAATACAATTTATATGATAATATTCAATGGCTATTTGCCAGATAAAAGTGTGGTAACACGGTTTTTATTTTAATATGATCAAATATACTATTAAATTGGTCTAAAAGAGTAAATTCGCGAATAAATGCTAGTCAGCTTATAACATGCTCAATACTGCGATCGGTAGGAGATAAAGAGACCATTATCAGAGGAGGTACGAGAAAGGGCTGAATTTGTGGCGGACACGGGGTCATTAACTGACAATCTCTTTAAATCACTTGTAGATCCTCCCCAGAGACCTCCCGGCTTATTACGAAGGGTGCGTCGAAACGCTCCGAGGGTATTAAGAAATTTTAGCTCCTGTATTATGGAGGGCAGGCCTACAAACTCACCTTCCTTATATACATATAATACTCATTTGGCTAGCTTATGCTAATTACATTCGTCCTTCAGTCAATTTTGTCAAAATAATTGTACACCGAAAATATTTTTCGGGTTTGTCTAGAAAATGTGTTTTCTGTCTATTCCAACATTAGTTATTACGGTTTTTCAATTTTCGTTTAAATACATAACTATAAAAATTCAAATTCAAAATCCCTCTTATTGAAACACGAGCACGTGCAATACAAATAAAATATCAGAAATCATATTACTGTCGTTTCGACGATCGTAATAAAATACTTACATGAAAATATTATTAAAATAAAAACAATGTTTTACAAAATAATCTTACATGGTAAGTCGTCTTAACTCCGCATATGTAGTATCAATATAGCTAGCGATGAAATAAATATTTATCTCCAATATTATGGCCGCGTAACATAGAGGCTTTATGTGTGTTCATTTATTTCGTAATATCGTATTTTATGTATGTATTAGCTTTCCTATTCCTAATAAGGAGGTATACCGAATGGGCCAAATTAGTGGCATTAAGCGTGTATTATATGTAGGCCTTTTTTGTGACGGAGAGGAAACCTTCAAAAGGTACACCGAAGTCGTGGGAGAAATTCCGGGTTATGTGGGATTTTTACCCACTAAAACCTCCTCGGTGACCTTCCTCAGCGCTTGTAGGGGACCCCGAGATGTCCAATGGAACGTACTGCTGTAACCACTACGCTGCCCCTCACCAGCTCATCTCTTTGGGGACGTGTACCATCCCCTTCACCATCCTGTGCTTAGGGCAAGATGCAGCCACACATACCGCCGTCCTTCTCGGGGTTGCTTGTTGGACGGTTCGAGCTCCCACTCTAGCCGTCCGCAACTCCTTTTAGTCGCCTCTTACGGCAGTCAGGGGATACTGTAGCCGTATTCTACTCCCCGACTACAAGGTGAATTATATTTAGGCCTGGCAATGGGTACCACATGTCTTTTACAATCAACACTGAAACGGGGTGGAGTTCGCTTCAAGCTTTTTCTAGTCGTGGACAACTCCTGTGCCCAACGGTGGGGTTGACAGAATACCGTGCAGGGCTGCAGCCAGCTTGTTTTAACTAGGCGTCTAATAAATAGTTTTCTCATATTTATATGAGACGATCATCTTAGTCCAGGAAGTAGCAACACATCTGTGTCTTCAGACAGAACCTTTGTTCTTTTTTTACTTTTTTTTTTTATAAAATTGAAGTAGGAAACGAGCATGCAGTCCACCTGACGGTAAGTGTTCACTGCTACCGATGGACATCTGTAAGCAACTATATATAGTACATGAAGTTCTATCTAAAGTCAATTACAAATGCGTTGCTACTCCCAAGGGCTAAAATGGTCGCCTCATATAAAAGTGTGCCGGCAACCACACCCTTCCATCGAAACGCAAGAACTGGTTTACGCTAGAAATAGGTGTGGCGGTGGTACTTCCCCGGTCGAACTACGCTGCTTTTACCACCTACAATATGTTTTGTTTATTTATTTATTTCTGTTGCGTATGAAAGTTGCTCACAGATGTCCACGGGCGGCAGTTTCTACTTACCGTCAGGTAAGTAGAAACTGCATTTTCGTTTGCTACTTCATTTTATATAAAAACGTACTACAGCTTTACATTCTATTGAAAATAATATAACGACGTAAAACCTGTCCATAAAACAAGACTTCATAATTATTGTTCGTAGTACATATACCTAACAGTCGGAGATGCGTACAGAGTATGCGAGTACGATAATTTAGTCGATAAACTCTTTATTCTTGTGTGTAATATTTTATAGCCGCGAATTTTATCTCGGTTCCCCGACGCGTGAGCGCAAAACCTATTTTCAGTTCCATTGTATGAGTTCTGCTAGTTTCAACTTTGTGTGAAAGGGATAGGTAATGGGTTTAAAAAATACAACGTATGGTGCCGTTGGTGTTTGCAGTCGCAAATTGCGAATATTACAGGCAAACATAGGGTAGCATTGCGCATTGGCGCGCAATGTTCTGTATGAACTTCCATTTTATGGCGATGGTTGGCGTTCTGTGTACCTAAGCGCTTTCTCAGACCAAAATTTTTTGCTGATGAATCATTTTATCAATAACGTTAACGTTCATAATTACTGTTATGTTTAATGAGAAGCGTTTTAAGAGCTTAAAGATCCTTGCTAAGAAAAAGAGTCTATTTATATGATAGGCAATTAAAGGAATAAATAAGAATCTGTCGCAATTACAAAGAAAATAAGATTTCTCACCGTTTCTACTACCATACATTAGTAATTACCTACGTGATCACTTTATTTTGTACTTTATTCCATTCAAACATTTGCAAATAGGTCCGTTACACAAGATTTACTTGTGTATAACCTTATTATATTTCATGTCTTCCTACAGCTTCTCTTTTTCGAGTCTCGTATTTTTTTGAATCATCGTTATCTTCCTATCGAATACGCATAACCGAAGTTAATATACACCAACCATTATATTTGATCCACCCCAATAGATGGTACACAGCCTGTCGCTCCTATCGCACGCGTGAATACTAACAGCCTAATTTAGATTTTTCAACAAAGCCAACGACTATCCGAGTTCCGCTGATCGATCCGGTATACCCGGCCCCTCAGTTCCGGTCGCAGTCCGGACCCGTTTTTAAAATCCCTGACTTAAAACTTTCCAATGTAACCGTACACCTATTCCGCATCGTGTCGTATGAGGGTTGGGTGAGAAAATCACAAAGTTGCAGATCTTGTTACGCTGGTTGTGTTATCTCTAGCAGGTAGAAGAAGGCTAATTGTGTATTCTTTCCTCGCTTCCAGCATTCTTAATCCGCCCTCGCTCCACCCTCTTCCTCTAGTCGCCCCAACTAGGCGGAAAGTTTTAAATGTAAATTTCAGCGACTGATGTGTACGACACCGATTAAAAGTAAGTTTATGATGTGCCTTAGTGGTGAAATTAAAAAATCTACATACGAATTTCCTGCAGATTGTTCTAGAAGTTTAACTTAAGAATAATTAATTTAAAACCTTGCAATGCCTTCATACTGAGCGAATACTACTATTTTTGATGATTTAAAAAGCATATTTATTTAAATATTGTTTAGCCTCAAAGGGATGAAGAGGAACAAGAGCCTGCACCCAACCCTCGCTAATACACAAAAGTAAACTTTAAAGCGATTCTTGCGCGCAAGAGATAACAATAGCTAATTCCATGTAAACAGAATTAACACGCAAATTACATCTGTTTACATTACATATTTATACACGTATATAATATTTTGTAGAATCTAATCTCGTATAAAAGTTATAACGAAGCAAACCCGAGCATAATGCAGTAGGACTCAATAACGGAGGCCACGGCAGTGAGAAGAAAATTGCTGAGGAAAAATTTGCATTTTTATTGAAATTTCCACTCTTGGTCGCGGATAAAACTATGGCTCTAAATACGTACCTTAAGCTTTGTATAAGCGTATTTGCGGTGTGTGTGTCGGTAGTGGCGTTGTGGTTGTGCGGGAGTGTGAGACATGTCGTAGTGATGGAAATATAAGCTTTTCTACGTCATCTTCACTATCGGTGTGACTATTTTACACCTTCTGCTTTGTGTTTTCCAATGTGTGAAGTTATTATACTTAGTAGGTACATACTAAAGATCGTTTAGAGTTATAGACCAGAATACACACAATTGTCATATAATGAAAGAAAAAGAAATATCTAAATACTGTACAAAATAGTAATTTTTCTAACAGAAAGATATCTAATAGGCATTAATGTCTAATTAATATTTCCTTTGAAATAGTGCGTGAATTGTGTGTAATTATTATTAGGAAGTCATTATCATAATTATGTCATATCATTACTACATACATAGATATAGGTAGTTAAGATTTAAATAATATAATTTGATATAATTTTAACGTTAACACCCGTTGCAAGAAAAATAACTCCCTCTTAAAATCTCTAAAAATATTAAATTAATTAGGTCCATGAGGTTCCTAAAAGTGTTTCCATAATTAAGGAGTTATTTACAAAGAATGTAAGGTTAACTTTTAAGAAAAATATTTATCGTTTTTATCGACAATTCCCATCCTTATGCCACTAACACGGTTGGCAGACGATCGCTATACAAATGTGGACCTATACAGTAGTTGACTTTAGGGAAGGGATCATAATAGGAAATTTTCTCCGGCGAATATGCGCGCAGTATCCGATACCCTTTTCACTTGTATTGTTTTTATTTTCCAAACTTAATGAAACAACTTGTCTCGCACGGTTCGCAATTTCGATGTTTTTTGTATGTATTTTATTGATTTACTTACAAACTATCACATATATTTTGCAGTTTTTAATATGTTGTAGCAGAAGTTTGTTTTTATTTGTAAAGATTACTGGAACAACTCTTATTAATAGTTACAAATTTTGTTTATCACTTCTTCTTTCTTCTCTTTATTCTTTTTTCACATACCTAAGTGTATCCATAAATGTATAAAATTTTCTCTTAGTTTTTCGATATATTTTCAATACAAAATTATAGCAAATAACTACAGATATTCCGCTATATCCAATGTTAGCCCATTGATTATATCAGTTTCCTATCAATTTACTGCAGAAGTTATGATCGTGTTTTTCTTTCTCGTTGTGGCTGTTTTCAGTAGAACTTCCCAGCTACCCTTGAAACAATTCTGAGTGTAGTTATTATTGACAAATAGCTAAAGTTTCAATCGTAAATAAGTATAATATTTCCCCCATAAAGTTACAGTATTTATCGACTCTACCTATCAGCGATAAATTTATTTATGTTATTAATTGTACATAAACATTGTATAGCTTATTACACATTGGTACATGATAATTGATAATTGTGGTGTTTTCATTTGTATGTACATTATTTTACGTAGGACCTTCATGATAATGTTATCTAGGAATACATAGGTACATAGGTACATATTTTTTCCATTTAGTATTTCAACTCGATCTTAAAGTGAAGATAATATATATAAAACTATTGTTTCCTTGGCATTTCGATAAACCCAAGGGCCTACCCAAGTTAATGTTAAAGAAACTGGGACACGGCAAGTCAGTTTTTTGTTCATCAGCTGTAAATGTCTCCGCAAATTGACCATAAATTTCTGCTCTATTAAAATTTATTGTTCCTCAAAACGTTTATTGTTACATTACGTAACTCGGTAACCCTTCTACCATAAAACAATGCAGTCGCTACGGAACATGCAAAAAAACTGTTTGTAGTCATATAATGCCTTGGTTGTAGACCCATATTTGCGTGACAAGACCGAAGAGATTTTATGACATAGGGGGCAGTGTTTTACGACCTCTTATCGAATCCAAAATTTTCTGTAACGCAAACAATTTTTTCAACGTCTTCAAAGGACTAACAATGCTAATTAAACAAAAACTGAATCAGTAATTGCGGAAGCGATCATTTTTACGGATGTTAAAATTTCAACAATATTGAATTTCATTAAACACTTCGTTATTGTATGCGTATTAAACTGACTGCTATTAAAATACAAACTTTTATGATCTATTAACTGCTTTAGCCTAAAACCACACCGTATTTCAATCAAATACGTAATATAAAAATTAAAACTATGGCACAAGACGTTTTCGTATCATCCTAGCAATAAACTCATTAAATCGTTGGACATTCGGCACATACCTTTCTTTTTATTCATGATAAAGCAAACACCGCTTTGAGAAGATAAAGAGGAGAAATCGACCACAACTATATAAAGGTTTGCGGCGATAAAAATACCATGTTTATTTGCACGTCCTACATCAGATCAGATGCGGTGGGAAACAGACTTAAATCTCAAAGGAATTTAGTGCAAAAACATCTCTTGCCAAAAGATATAGGACCCAAAATTGAGTATAACACTTGGCTATTGGGTGACGTTTTTAATCAACTCTATGTTGAACTTACATTCCCTCGTATCAGTAAATTCAGATCCCTACTCGAGCATTTTTTCCCCTAAAAATGTGATTTAAAAAGTTTGCCACCGGAACAGGTGTGTACATTAATATAAAGCAAGTTATTAGTGGATTGCTTTATTGAAGGTCATAGATACTTAATCTTAAACATTTAGAGCGTACCTACTGATTATGTATCTAAGTTGCTTTACCCATCGATTATCGTGTTAAACCTATCAACACTTAAGTGCACACACGTACCTATATTTTTATAGTTAGAAATAGTACCCAAATATATCTTTATTAGTACCTTAAAATCCGACGTTCATAAAGAAAAAAACAATAAAATCATCAATAACACACGTTTTACTTATACCTAACTAACAAATTTATTTAGGTACATAAGTAGGTATCTATCTCAACACCTTCGGCCATCAAAATCGCTGAAGGCTAATTTATTTTACAAATAGTTACCTACTATGCATGTATGAAGGTATTTTTATTCTTCATGCAAAGTAGAGTGTTTAGTTTCCGCGTTTAAAATATCATATTTTGTTTGCACCCTCGTCTTCCGGCCACAGAGAGCTCTCGTGAAAAATTCATAGCGTTAGGCAAAGTAGCAAGATAGCATTAATTCAGACATTGTTATAAATTGTAAGGTGACGCAACCTTCTGTGCTAAAATAAGCTTTTCTTATTATACCTACAATGTAACATTTGTGAAAAAAGTATATGAGTTAGTAAAATAGATTATTATTTATTTAATGTTGTGATTACACTGAGAATTGTAAGTATGTGCAAGAATAGATTTAAAATACAATCACTAACAACGTAAGATTTATAATGAGTTCTTAAAGTCACTATTTCATTGATGTTGATCCTATTTAAAGACACTGAGATCTTTTGTTTGTGTTTAATGAATTACCCTTCTTATTTCTATAATACTTCTCCACTGTTTATTTTAGACTAAGCGCTTCTTACTCTTTATAAACAATCTGATGTTTAACACGCTCCGACATTAGAATTCATATTGATTCTTCTTCGCCTTTCATAAAAATGTGCAACACAGCTCCATAAAATAATCCATATTACTAGGCACACAAATGCGTTTTGATGGGCAAACTGAGTAGCAATATTGATTTCTTTCTCTTTCAATACACTTTGCATGCGATAAAAGAGGACGGCTGGAAAAGTCTAGCGAAGAATTCCCTGTCAAATATTTCAGACGTAGAACGACAAAAGTCAAGAAGCTTGAAATTTTCTATTAATTACCATTTTTATTGCTTTTCATGAAATGTAATTTTATGAAGAAACAAAACGATATTCTTTGTGTAAAACGAGTAGGTGATAATTTATTCAAGGTTATGTAATGTAAAAGATAATAAAAATAAAAATTCTCAATGAAACAAAGTACCTACTTTTCTCAAAATGCACACTTACTTTTCGATTTACTTATCCTTATTACGTTAGTTTCAGGATAGGTGGATAATATAAGCTCATTTATTTTTATCGTTCGAATGAAAGCAATTCAAAGTCCCATAACGGATCATTGGGCTCGATGCGAAATGTATGCTAATGATACATATAATTGGTGAAACTTCCTCTTACAAAAACATTTGATCATATAGATAGACGTTAAGCGTAGTTATTGGTGGAGCTCATAACAAATTCCAATAAAGAACGCCATGAAAAATTCAATAGGTCGTCGGCCAGGGAGTCACGAGGACGAAAGTGAAAAAAAACGAAAACAATGACGTATTATTTAGTTTGAAATCAGTATTCAGAGTGCGATAAGTTTGACAATTACAGATATATTTGGCCGGCTGACTGACATATGAAGTGACCATAGTATGCGCGAAAAGCAAACAGACATCGGCTCTTACAACCATTTGTTCTATATAAGTAGACCAAGTTACAAATATCCACGGCAGGGACCACTTTGTGATTATGTGTTTGCCAATTCAACTTTAACTATAGTCCTTATTAATGTAATGCATCTATTTATACAACCCGCTAATTAACAACATTACGCAAGAAAGCTCTCATCAGACTGATATACGTTTATGCGGTCAAGTTATTTCTGTTCCAAGTACTTACAACATTCCACTTATGAGCATTCGAATCTCCGATAAATTAATTTCAATTCGCAGTTCCTTTTGATGCTATGAATCGCGATGAAACAGCCCAATTAAATAAAATCCTGCCAAAAAACATAACACCTACCAGTAGTAGGCATATAAAATAAAGAAATGCTGATATCGAGCAGTAGTATCTATTATATTTATGTATCCATCTCAATTAATTATGCTTATTAAAGACCTCGTTTCTCAAGCCTATGCCAAAATACACTTTAAATTCAGAGCGGCTACGTGCTGTAATTCGGTCAAATACCTGTATTTTAAAGAGATAATTAAGTATTGGAACCGTCTTATATGATGTAGTAAATAATATAGTCGATGTACGTTTTAGGCATCACCCGAATTTGCTTTCAATATGAGGTACAGGTGCGTTCACCAAATTTATTTTCATAAACACACTATCATGAACCATTTAATAACCGTAAAATTCCAATAGGTATATCGGAGTTATTTTAATCGTATCTAAAACAATAATATAATATATTTAATGATACTTTTATGATGTTAAATTTGCACTACGCTTTAGCCGGTAATGGCATATCTACCTACAACTACCTAACTATACTAAACTACCTGTATTCAAATGTCACTTACAGATTGTAGGTATTTGAAAATATACATTTTCATTTTTATTTTTTTTATAAACAAATTACTAAACTTTACGACTACCTAAGAATATATATATGTCGTCAACCCATTACTATCCTACTGCTGGGCACGGGTCTCTTGGAATGAGAGAGTTAGAATATCTATAAAAAATATAAAAGTATAGATACTAATCGCAAAAACAATTTCACAAATGGACCAGTCTGGTAGAAATATCCATAAGATGATTCTCACGAACAATTTGTTCCGAACAGCGTTCGTTCAAAGTTTTCTTAAACAGTGCACATATTACATTTAAAAGTCAATGCAGGAGTCGCAGAATTACGAGTCAAGTGTTTTACCGCATTTTTTCTTGAAGCAGCAGACGTCATTGCTCCTCACACGATATAGAGTTTATACGCTTTTCTCATACATAGATTATCACCATTTTATTTTTATACCGAAACTGCGCTCCTTTACCTCAGTAATCTAAAAATATCTATTACGGGGTTATTTTTATATATGTATATTATTAAATATATACCTACAGTATAACAAAAATAATTTGTTAAACTATCTACCTATATATACTTAATTAGGTATTCGTATTTTGATAAAAAATAATAGCTGGTAGTGGAAAATTAGTACTAACGCTTAAAGTGTAGGTGGGTAAATCCAAATTACAAATGAATTCTAAAGTCCATAGGCATTTGAATTCTGCTATTAAATGTACACACATCTAAAGAGAGTAAAAATAAAATCAGATCGGAATAGAGAACTTATACATACCTAGAGAGCTAATTTAACATTAATGTAGACATTTTAAAAACACGTGGATTCCGTATAAATAAATTTCACATAAAAGGCCGTTTATATCTATCTTGTAAAATCGTTTTATATGTAACAATACAAAAAAATACGTAATATTTTCTGTCCATCTGATTGTTTTTAAGACATACGTAATAAAGACACCACAAAAATGAATAATATACCTCTCTAACTCGAAGATAGATGACTTTATTGGGAACCACATGACCTGCTCATATAGTACATATGTTATATAAGTTTTTTGGAGTTATACAAAAAACCCGCGCGTTACGACTTGTATATAATCGTTAAAAGGTCGGCACATACCTTTCGGTAGCCAAGTAGTTTTCCCTATCCACGTTAAGAATTTCCACTCATAACTATACAATGTTGGTAAATTAGTTTTACTTGCACATTTGGATGCTAACTCTAAACGATAATAGCTAGATAAGCATCGCTAATTTAGCTAATCGAGAGTTAGCAGTTGTACAGATGTTTGGAATTAGACACTAGACGCGCAATAGAGATTATTTAGACGCCTGTTCAGAGTTGTTTGCTAATCATCGAAATTTAACGAGCTGAAATAAATTTTCTTTAAATTTTGCAACTTAAATTAATATTTTATTATTTTTCCAACAATAGAATATTAACATTTAATTAATAAAAGTTCAGATTGCCTTTAATATTTTTAGAGAAATATAGTAAGTAAATATATAAATAAATATATAAATATATAAATATATAAATAAGTAGCATATCATATTATCCGGCTTTGTTTGTTTGTTCCTAAATTCACATATTTTTTGAGATGTTCTCCAATTTGGAAATTTACAAGTCATCTCCTTTCAATGGATTCTTTAATTCAGGATTGTTTGATCAAAATTTTAAATTGCACTTTAAATGAAAAATCCTGGTGCCAAGCTACTTTGCCAATTAGGTATGGGGGTATTGGTATTAGGAAAATTTCTTCAATTGCTTTATCAGCTTTTTTGTCTTCTGTACACAGTACAAATTCATTATTTCAAAAATTAACACATTCCTCTTTAGATGTTTCGGAAATTTCATACTGTGCAGAAGCCAAGGAATCTTGGTTAGCAGCATGTCCAGGTGAATCCCTCCCCGAATGTTTAAGTTCTCAAAGGCTATGGGACGACGTGCTCTGCAAATATGTACATTCTCACCTTGTAAACAGTTGTCAAAATTCTATTGAGCGCGCTCGTCTCCTGGCAGTTTCTGTTAGGGAATCTGGATATTGGTTACAAGCTCTTCCCTCTGCTAATCTAGGAACTCTTCTAGATAATACTTCTTTTTCGATAGCAGTGGGCCTACGACTGGGCACTTTTTTAAATCATCCACATTGCTGCCCTTGTGGAGCTCAAGTCGATCGTTTGGGTCTCCACGGTCTTTCCTGTCATCGAAGTGCTGGCCGTCTTTCACGACACGCGGCTTTGAATGATGTTATCCGGAGGGCTCTTGTCACTGCCAACGTACCGGCTCAACTTGAACCGAATGGTTTAGTACGTGGTGATGGCAAGAGGCCCGACGGTATAACTCTCATCCCCTGGAAGAATGGGAGGTGTCTAGTGTGGGACGCTACTTGCGTTGACACACTGGCACCTTCTCATATTAATATATCTTCCAGGGCAGCCGGTGTCGTGGCGACTGACGCTGAAATCCGCAAGTGCCAGAAATATGGAGATATCATTAAAGATTACATATTTCTGGCATTTGGCGTTGAAACTATGGGACCGTGGGGATTAAATGCTAAATTATTTTTTAAGCATCTGTCCAAACGTTTGATAGAGTCAACGAATGATCAGAAAGCTGGCACATACCTCGGTCAACGAATTAGCCTTGCTATTCAACGAGGTAATGTTGCCAGCGTTCTGGGAACTCATCCTAGGGACAGTAATTTGGATGCAGCATTTTATATTTAATTTAGCAATTTGTTTTTTCTTTACCTTTTAAGTTATTCTTTTATATATACATATAGTTATAAAATAAGTTATTTAATATATTCATATTGTTATTTGTAAATTAATAAAATTATATTATTTTTAGAGAAGGAGGATATTCAACTTCTTCTCTACAACTATAAGCTTTAAAGTCAGGTTTTCTTTTCATGAACTTGTAAATATGAGATACAGGAACCGGAAAAAAAATATCCATTTTTTGTCTAAAATGATTTTCTACATGTAGGTAATCAATAATTGTAATATAAACTATGTAATACTGCACATGTAACCTAAACGCGTAGGTACACTATTAGGTACGTACTAGTTTATTATTAAATTATAAGTTAATCATCTCATTCTTAGAAGTATTTTCTATTATTTAATTATTCGTATATCGTAATGTATATTTGCTAATGGAATCACATTTTTTTAATAGTAAGATATTATGGCTATCAGGTTACGTATTGTTTTATAATTTCACACATACCGCAATTACCTATCAGTTTCAAAATTAGCGCTACTTTTTTCAACCATTTACGTATTTTTATCAGTCACTAGTCCAACGTCGACATTACGGAACCGATAAGGCTAGACACAAACAAGCAACCTACATACCTATCTGCAGTCGTCGACCCCGCAAGGACGGAATCCGTCATCCGTCAGGTCAAGGTCACGGCATGTCACAGATCTGCATCTGTGATCGTCTACTTTGATACTGCACTACCAAGTTTCAATCCTATCCCCTTGAAATAAGAATAATACCTACAGTATAAAAATAGTCGGTGCATTGACCTCGATTCGCTGGAATTGCTTCAACGCTTCAAGATGTTACTGTCGTTGGATATTTAAATGTTGGTAAGTTATGTGGGGTTATGGAACTTTTGTGTTTCCTTATTGCTTCGGAAAAGCATTCGAAATAGACTTGAGATGTAAACATTACATGACATGACACATTGAGTGCCCACCTGTGATTTATGTGTAGGTTAACCTGTTAATTTAATTCAATTTTAGGCATATATTAATTTCGATTGCAACAGTTGAATAACATTATATTGTACGTGGGTATTTGAGATCTTCAGCTGATTACCAATATCATCCAATATGAACTTAGACATCTTCAATGCATTTAGGTAAGTGTACCCAGGTTCTTATGTAGGTGCAATTAGCGAGAAAGTTAATTTGAAATATTTCATTAATCAATTTTGGAATGAGTTTGAATCGAGTTGTGTCCAGAATATACCTACTTTATTAAAATGTTACCACTTACAAAAAGTCACAATGCGACAAACTTAACTTTTTACGGTATAGATTTAATATTAAGTCAGGTTACAGGTACCTTACAAAATTGAAGTGAGAAGACAAGTCCATTTAAATTAACAAAACTTTTAAAATCCACTGAGCATACGAGAAAGGAAATCGATGACAATAACCATAAATTGGCGATTTTATATAAAAATTACAAATATATGGGTCTAATCTGTGGAGCTATCACATAAATAAAGGGAAACAACAGATGCGTATCCCTCGACCCGCCGCCATCTTCGTTCCAATTGTATAACAATAAATTGTAGAAAGAAAAAGCTGAAATTAAGTCGGCGGTACAAAGATACAGTTGTTAACACAAGGTGGTCTTTAATTATTTTAGATAAATATATGATAGAACTTCATTAGGCTTGCCCCAGTAATTTTGTTTGTAATAAATAATTCCATGACACTTTGTGCGTACAAGTTATGGGTGCATGATCACGAGATCGACATCATTCCTTTTATTATGCATTAGAAAATTTCCACAAAGAAACTTAATTACATTTACATAAATTCGACTTTTGCGTCTGATCCTATCTAATATTTCTAACCGTATACCTAATTACTTGCTGGTGTTGGTGTATGAAATGTGTTGTCTAAGATAAGCGTAGCAAGTAAAACAAATGTATGTACAAATTTTCATTATAAATCTCATAGCGTTACATTAGCATGTTGGCATCGCTTAAGGAAACGAGTAGGTACGCCCGCTGGGCACACGGCCTGCCTTGTAAAACGAAATTGTTATAGCTATACGCCTACTTATATTAAACACGACAAACACCTATATCTATGCTGTTACTTTGTAGAAGTTACAAATAGCGAGGAATTTGAACTGAACATTTACTAGGTAACTATTGCTTAGGTACGTTACTATGTAAATAATGGACAGCGAGAGAAATATCCATTCAACAACTCCCTTCAATATTAGTTTCCAAGTAATTTCATAAAGCTGTAGGAGTTGACGTGAATGATGCACGTACCTACAAATATAAGGTTCAAATATAGTCTTTCGTAAAATTAATTATAAACTATCGTTCGAAAACTTTCATTATAATGGTTCGTCCATGTCTAAATTTAGTATTTTGATTTAAATTATCGTTATATTTTGTTTTGGCTTTAATATAAATTTGTATATAAACCTATTAAAAGTTAAGAAGCTTCGGCTACCTAAAACTTGGCTCTCCAATTTTATTTGAGTAGCAAATTTCCGCTCGGAAAAGATCCAATATCCGCCTTTGTTAGGTTCTGCCCCATATCCTATATCTAAGTATATTTATCTATACTTTAGGTAAATCAGAGTTTGTCCTTAATCCTACATAGGCGTATAAATTCTTAATACTTTCTATATGTTTAAATGTAGGGTTCAATGAACTTAAATAGGTTCTCAGTCGCCTTTTTTAATAAATTATACATCATATTATACTAAAATTATTTTTATTAGTGTGAATGTATGTACCTAAGTTAAATATGAGAGAGAAATAGCTATATGTACAAAATATAAAAATGTAGAGCTACCTAAAAGAGACATTTTGTCTACCTGCTTCAAAATTAATAATGTTTAAAACAGCACAGGTATGGCGAAATTAGAGGAATGTAGAGTTCACATAACTTACGGAATGTTTTCTTCTCAACGTAAATATCTGCAATTATTTTATTGCCTGAAATTAAGTGATTTCATTTGAAGACTAAGAAACTTAACTTTTTTTAATTTACCTACTCCATGTAACTGCTTAATCATTATCTACTGTTATACGAGTAATTTTCTGTGGTACACATCCTAATCCATGTTCTTGTCACAGCCTTTCCAAATCGTATTCTTACCTCGTAACGACGCCTAAATATTTATCCTCCTGCTAAGCGACAGAAATCAGCAGGCCATTAGAATATCTCCGCGCATCGTCATCTATCACTTCAGAGTTTAAAAGTCCCCCTCGTGTGATTAGGGTGCATCTTAAAAGGACCCAAAACGATAAGTCGAAGCGAAGGAATGCGGACCGATGAACATAGTCACATGGACCACGCTACAAATTTTTATTTTCACTCCATTTATACTTATTACAACGTCGTAAAGTCTACTTTGCCCTATTCTAGTGTTGTGTTAAATTTGTTAATTCGTAGCAATGGTGGACTGTCATGGCGCTGTGACGTCATTCAGCCAATGAGCTCGCAAGCGCGACGACAGCGCCACAAGATGGCCGCCGTCGGCCGATTGCCGCCGCCTTCTCTGTTTAGGCCTAAATGTCAAACAAGTTTATTTTCTAACTAAAGTTCCTATAGTACTCGTCTAAAATAAAAATAATTAGATTTTTTGTCTCTAAGGCGTAGTGTAAGTTTAATTGATTGCAATGCAGTTAAAGTTGTGAATACCAGTGAAATATGTTAAATGGTGAGTGTATATTTATTTTTGTACCTACCTACTAATTGGTCTTAGAATTTTATAAATCATTAATTCTAATAGGTCTATGTGAGCTTTTAATTTTTATAAAAGTATTGAGGATTTTGGTTATAATTATATTTAATTTATCTTAAGCGTTTAAATAAGACTCGCTACCTTCTACCTAGCTTTTTTGGTTTTTAAATATACCTACCTATAGATAAATAACAAGAAATAAAAATATACTAGAGTTTGTCTATGGGCATTAGAAATCATCTTACCATCATATTTCTTATTCTTTGTCAAAAAGCAGAAGAATTTAAATAAATTAATGATCCTAAATAAATTTCTTGTTCAATAATTAGATATCTACCTTTTAGCTTCTTACTAAACAACTAAATTTGTGCTACCTCTTGTTTAAATTTTAATTACAAGGTAGGTACATAAACTTATTTATTAGTAGAGCAGGTAGAGATAAGAAGATATTGACCATAAAAATAAAATACATATAGGTACTTAATAGTAATAATTTATTGAAAACATTTTTAATCAAATTATTTGAACCTTTTGTACAAATGTATGTACACTATCTCTACCATTATTTGTGATTTAAAAAGTTAGGATCTCTATAAAGAGAGTATGCATGAACTAGAATCTAATGCATAGGTACATACCTATTTATACCTACATGATGATTATGCGAAGATTTTAGTAATTGGTAACACACCTATTGTTGAAATCTTTGTTTATTTTTATAGGAATGAAATATTTTGCTTACCCAAAAGAAATGACTGGTCAACATTTTCATCATTCTTCTCGTTTAAGGAAGTTTACGTTTAAGCACTTGTATGTGTATACACAATAGGTACGTAAGATATATCGGTACCTACAGCAACCCAGGCAACAGACGTAACCTTAGGTGGTTATAAAAATATCCCTTTTTTGGGTAGAGCAAAATCCATCTAGCTCTACATTTGAAAATATGTTTTTACATAGTAGCTTGGCTTGCCGTTTACCATTCACTCTATCTCCCTAACATTGTGTGCTTATCTCTCCATTTACTCTACCTTTTTAGGTATGTATTGCTTTACATGTACCTACCTACAACGCACAGATTTCAAAGCAAGTATGCAAAGAACCGAATAAACTTTCTTTATCACATTATCAAATGAAGTACCTACCAAATTAATGTAAGAGTTAATTTCTAATTTACAATCATTAACCAGTAAACACGTCTCGGAGAAAGGTAAAAGGTCTAAAGGAAGGCGTCGTTCGTCTCTTCAATCGTAATTCAATCGTCTCGAGATAAAATCTATATAAATCGTCAATATCGATGTTCGCGACGTAACTCAGTGGTAGCAGAATTATTGTGTTGTAAAGTTAGGGTGTCCGCGCACGGAGCACATTTACTGACTGCAATATTAAAATTAGAGTACACGTGTTCATTAAAGTACAGGTATTAGAGTACAATCAGAATGTAGGTAAGCCTTGTTTTGTCCCTGTAGTTCCCGGATCAGAATAGAGCTACGGCATTCCCTGCCTGTCGTAAGACTAAAAGGGGCTTCCGGGGTTGCAGACGGCTAGAGTGGGAGCTCGAACCGTTCGGTCAGGCAATCCCGGGAACGACGGCGGTATGGTCGCATACCGTCGTAAAAACTATACGAAGCGATGGGCCCAGCCACCCATCTGGCGGAGCCCGATGGGGCAACGCGCTCGGTGGATTCCGGTTGAAGTCGTTTCGAGATCCCGGAGTCCTCCATTTTAGCGCCGAGGAAGACCACTGGGGGGTTTTTAGTGCGGTAAACATCCCACATAACTCTGAGTCGCTCCCACGGCGTAGGGTACCTTTTGAAGGTTTCCCCTCGAGAACAAAAAAAAAGGTAAACCTTGTTTAACATACTACTTAGATATTTTAGATGAATATAGGTTAAAATGAAAACCGACGTAATAAGAAATATTACAAATATTTATTACTAGCTGAACCCTGGAGCTTCGCCCGCGTTTAAAAAAATCTATGTATCGATTGTCTCGTGGGACTAAGATATTTTTCCACAGATATACCTATATGATAGAGTGTCAGCTAACTCCCTACTTTTTTTTATGAAAATCGATCCAGCCGTTTAGACGTGAAGAAGTAACAAACATACTCACAAACTTGAGTTTGTTGTACTAGTCGTTGCGTTACAAAAATTTAAACGAAATTAACTGTAAGCTATAAAGTATACCTACTTTAAAGTAAAGTAAACATAACAGGAACCTAGAACCTCTAATCTAGTAGGTATTTATTTGAAATAAAGGTACACATTCCATGCCAATACGGAAATATTATTGGGACGATAACATTTGTGTATTATATTTAGGATCTATTTTAGGTTACTCTACTACTAATGGCACACTTTTAGAAAAGATTGTTTACAAAAGTCAAAATTTGTAGGGTCAAAAAATATACATCACATAACCATTATCTTCTTTAGGAGCGAAAAATAACGGTATTTATAACATTGCCAGGTCGTGGAATCAGTTAAGTTGGACCTGGGAAATACAACTGCCACACATTCTTTAGCGTGGAATAGTTTTAGAAGATGGTAGAACCAGTGTAGTTCAACCAGGGAAGTACCACCGCGACACCTATTTCTAACGTGAAGCATTTCTTGCCTTTTTGGTAGCGAAGGAAGAGTGTTGAAGGGCGGGACGGAGGGAAGGGTATGAATGCCGGTACATTTTTATATAAGGCGACCATCATAGTCCTCGATAGTAGCAACGCATCTGTGATTGACTTCAGATAGAACCCATGTTCTATATGAAGTTGATCACACATGTCCATGAGCGGCAGTGACCACTTACCATCAGGTGGACTACATGTTCGTTTGCTACTTCAGTCATATAAAAAAAAGTTCTTCATTCCGGCTTTTCGGTTGCTGGCTCACTTTCCCATGAAGCCACCATCTTGGTCATCAGGACTAACAACGCGTCTGTGGTTGACTTCAGATACAACTTCTATTCTGTATGGAGTTGCTTATAAGTATCTTCAGTTGGCAGTGACCACTTACCATCAGATAAACTGCATGCTACTTCGAAAGGATAAAAATACCTATTTAGGAGTATTTGGTTCACAGAAATAGTTGCATATTTGCCTAACGCACCCACGGCCTAACTCAGAGGTGGCAGGATTATTACTACTGGGATGTGCAGTTATATTACAGCAATTTATTGTGCGCGCTCCAACTCGCCATAACAAAGTCGAGATCAAAGGCACCCTTCAGAATGTTCGGCGAAATTACAGCAGATATTAATGGTGAACTCAGGTTGTCGATGTGAGTTCTCGGAGTGCATTATTTATCACTTAATATGGGATTAAATGAAATGGTTACTTACCATTTGTCTTTAAGGTATCTAGATTTAACTCAGTTTTATTAAATATCATTTACAATTGTTGTAACTTTACCTATTCTCTAAGAAACTAGATAGGTATGCACAATTCAATTAGTCGACACGTTTAAAATAATTATGCTTCATGATTACCTCAAAATGGTAAGTGTTTACTTACTAAGTGATATTCATTAAACATTGTAGCGTAGTGTTTAGTCAATATTTATAATGATTTTCTTTAGCCGTACCTAATTGAACTAAACGACTGAAATGCCTTGAATTATCTTTCTTCGATTGGATATCTATATATCTTAATCGTTCTATTCACTTAATTAAATATCAACGACATATCTCAGTGTTAACTACATGCCACAGTCTCTCGGCATGGACTTATAAACGTCAATTATAATAAATAGTCGAGGTAATTAAATAGGCGGCCATTATGTAGATATAAACATGTCTAAAGTTATCTAATCAAGCTACTGACGACAAGAGAACGTTGTAGAACTTCACTGATTTAAAAATCGGTAGAATACTCACATAAATATAAGTTAACTATGAGTTTTTCAAGAAATTCAAGTCGTAGGGCATTATAATAATCTTCGAAGACATAAAGATAAATAAAATTAAGTTTTCGTGATTGGGAGAAAATTCATTAATAGGTCTAAAATGCTCCATTATTACCTAAATACATTTTTGATACGAAGTACCTATTGTCTCTATAACATTCATATTTTATACTACACTAATTGGCCCAGCAAACTTCGCTCCGCCTAAAAGTCAAAAATCCCGAATCAGTGTTTCTGCACTATATTATGCATGTATTATACATAAAAACCTTCTTCTTGAATCACTATATCTATTAAAAAACCTGCATCAAAATCCGTAGCGTAGTTTTAAAGATCTAAGCATACATAGGGACAGACAGCGGGAAGCGACTTTGTTTTATACTATGTAGTGATATTACAACATCTATGCTAGAAGACTACGAGCAATCTGCGTACAAACTGTAGTGAAGAAAATGCATCCCACACACCTACTACACACACATCGCACTATTTTAACACTATCACAATATCTCACATCTCACACATTTACACCCTGACACAAACACGTACACGAACAATTAGAATTTATGTGTCGCACACATGTATCCCTAAGTAATGGCTGTAGCTATTTGCAAATAAATCTTTATTTTTTGTTCCAGACCGCCCCATCACCGGAGGTTTGGTGCGCGTGGTTCCACCCTATTTTTTATTTTTGGACCCCACCCTTTGTTGCATTCCGTCGGCCCTCAGTCGATGATGGTCTACAATGCACTGATAGCCTTACTAAGGTGAGAAAAGACAAATAGAGTAGATTATATATTTTGTAAGTAACCTCAGTGATAGTGCATGTTTTGGTAGGTTAAATATATTTGTGTCAACTAGATTATGATAGTGTTAAAATCGTTTTGGATTAGATAAAATTGTAAATGTACTGTGATTTTATTTTTTGTTGAACAGCTGCCAAATAATTATAAAGTGGTTCCTGAATGAAAGTATTAATATATACATATTAACTGAACATTACGAGTAGGTACGATTTAACTCGAGAATAATACAATTTTTGTCTTATATTGAATTTATTTTTGATAGAGATCTACCTACTCGTATATATGCTGTAGTGACAACATACCATATATCCAATTGACTCTACGTCTACGTGCTAGATTTAACATAAAGGTTTGATGTAGTAATTCATGTAATCCTGGTACATAATTATTCAGGTTCCTACCATCAAATACACTTAATGTAAATGAAATGAAATTTACAAATGACGCTATGATATAGGTACAGTAAAAAAACCATTAAGCATGTTAATTTCTTTCAAATAAAATTATACTTTAATTATATGAAAGGGTTTAATTTTAATAATTTTATAGGTTGGATTTTAATATTCCATGTTTTTGAAACAAATTTTTATTACACAAGTGTGTTGTGGAATTTCTCACATCGCATCTTTTCCAAAATGAAACGTCTTGCGACGAGGTGGTAGATTATATTGACGTTCAAAAATAATTCTAAAAAGGGTCTACTGCGGGAAAAAAAATGATTTCGTTCCATTTGATGTAGGTATTGGCCGTTCTCTATATAATCTATAATACTAGGAGCAAGTACATTTTAACTATCAAAATAGAACTAAAAATTCTTTAGTTATTTTCAGCTCCCCGATGTTATACTGACTTGTTACAGCTACGTACATAGCCACTATACTCTATCTTAAAACTGAGTGGACTTTTAGTGGTCGACTCCAAAGCCGACGGACCCCGGCTTAATGACTCCCACTATCCGCGTTGAATTAAATAGCCAATTTGCGATACACCTGCGACGGGATGTATCCGCACTCTATATTTTGAGCAGGATAACATCATAAAGGCATCTTTGCTTACATAAAAACGTAATCAAACTTTCAACCATCATCTACCAACTTTGTTTATTCTTTAGGTAATTGTAAATAATTTTTTACTAGATCCAAAAACGAATATAGTATAAAAATATATGTAGTTTGTCTAAGTCTAAAAACAATAAGTAAACAAAGGTGACTTCCCAAACTAAGTTTTCTAATTAAGCGCGATATTTGATTAACTAAATCTCGACCATGTAAATAACTTTATGATTACGCGATATAAGAGCAAACATTTAAATTATAGCGATTTTTATTCAGTATCAAATTGCATATTTTATTCTATACTTTCACGTACTACGTAACTATGCAACCTGTATTATACACACATATTAATGGCTTAAAACAATTTTGCAAATCATCAGACTTATTGATTACCTATGTTATTTTCCAAAGCAATTATAAAATGAGAAGAAAACTATCCCAAAGCGTCACAATATCTGCTACGGTAACTCTTTTACGTCGGAAGCTTTGTAATAGGTATAATAATTTTATGTGTTACCATTTTGTTCAAAATATTAAAATTATCTTAAAGTCAGCAGGTATCATCACAAATTTGTCTTTAACATCAATTTATTTTTTCACTTTTACAATACTGGATTTCATATTATCATTTGCAATAAATAAGATAACGTAATTTACGTTGAAATAATAAAATATTATCACGAGTATAATAAACGTATTTTTACCTTTATATATGACGGACTTTGCTATCAAATAAATTATTACACTAAGAATCATTTAGATTTAAAATCAGCATTGAAAAAACTGCAAATTACATTACGAACATGCTGATTTAAGATATAACGTTATATTTTTCGTCACGCTATCAAGGATATAAGCAACGCGTATCTACAAAAAATGAAGGTTGCGATACAATCTACATTTAGCGAGAAAAACAGGTGGCCCAGGTTGCGCTCCCTAAGTAATATCGACGTTTTTATGAAACCGCTACAACGTGGTATAGTATTAAGCGACTAATGACGAGATAAAGGCGAGTCTATCGCGTAAGGTAGACATCTAAATATGGAAAACGTCAACAGCGAGCCTAAGCAAACTATCAAAAAACATTACGGGGTGCAAATAACAACGATCATAGCGTATGTAATGAAATCTTGCATCGGGATTAGTCGTCCCGTGGTGCGGCGCGCGCCGCGGCCGGCGAGGGCGGTAATCGATGCCGGGCCGGGACGCGCGCCCCGACGCCAGACCGACAGACGCCCGGAGACGCCGTGCCTGGCCACACGTCCCTCGCTCGCGCACCGCCATAGCCATCCTTCAATGTTTACTTGTCGGCACGCCGCGAACAGCTGACCGACCGGTAAGTCACGTGCTTTATCACTCTTAACTCCGAAACTATCTAGCGCCTTCTCGTGACGCCGCTCTCCACGTTCCGGTGCTACGGTTTGCTGTTTGTGAAAATATTTTGTAGTCGCCGCGAAACAGGCCTTCGTTTGTGCAATGAATCGATGGAGCGCTGCAGGCCCGGTGTAATGCGCCTCGCTCGGATCGTAAATTATGAATATAATGCACCCTTGCCCTTTTTCAAGCTTCTCTATTGAATCCCAGTGGACTGCCGGGACTCACGCATAGATTTCAATTCTTTAGTTATCTTTTAGAGTGGAGTCGAAATAGCGAAGCTTTTGTAATTTATCCTTTATGTGCTACAAAAGCCAGTGGACAAAAGGCTCTGCGAGCGATTGTCGTCCCACCTTGCTCAATGGACCGTAAAAGACAATGTTCGTTTTGCTACCGGTTGCAAGTTTGCGAAAATAATTTTTGCAAACCAATCCTGTCTTCTTGAGCGATATGCGTTCGCTCATTGGTCTTTACGTGAACAATAGGCATATTGTTTAGTTACGAGCTCTACAATATGAAACAATCCGTCTGCCAGTATTTATTTGCACATTACTTTTTCCGCCAGGCTATACTATGATAGTTTATGTATTATCAGCGTGACGCTGTTTACGTGTAAGATTTTGGCGAGGTATAAATCTGTTGCTTTATTTTATAGGTGGTGTTCCCAGCGGAGCGATACAGAGTGAGTGGGGTCGGCAACCGTTGATCTTCCCGGTTTATTCGAAACTTTGCAATAGTGTGGATCTACGAGAAGATTTTGTGTACAATATGAAAAGATAAATAATAAATATAAATGCAAAATTCTTACCAATTCAGCAGATAACGCAGCGTGTAGATGAAGAACGAAGAAAACGCGTCGCCTTCTGTACGTATACTGAATGTATCCTGAGTGCCTCATTCTTTCCGGTATACCTTCAGTATACGTAACAGAAGATGGCACTCGTCAGCGGCGGGAGATGGTCTTCCTGAAGAATCTTCTTAATGATTTTGGCACTGATTTTCTATTTTCCATTCCTTTTATTAAGCATGCAAACAAGGCAGCTGAAGGTAAAGTGTTTATTAAAGTTAATGAAATATGCAATGTCAGAAAAGCCAAAAAAGGTTTTTTATATGTGTTAATATTTAATGTTTTGTACTTAACCAATTTTATAAACGTGTAAATTTACAGGTAATATATTTCAACAAATCACTAACATAAAATTTCTATTTACAGGTAAATGGACGAGCTGAATGGGGTTTCAAAACAAATAATTATCATATTGTAATTGATTTTGATAAAAATAAACTTTTTTTGACTTGAATTTGTTTGCTTTTTTATCCAACTACCTATATAAATAACTAGAAGTTTCACTTAATACACATTCACTTACACTTTTATTATTTTAATTTAAAATATTTACATATTAATGTAAATGTAAATCATAACTGTTGACAAATTTGTATTCTCTTAAGTACACTTTTACATACATATAGTCTCATGTACACTTATAGATTCTTAGATAAACTATTTAGTGTCGATAATATTGTTATGTACATACACACATAAAACTTTTCTGGTACCTATAGGCACAAAGTTCCACTTCTAGACAGACATAGGTACTTACAGTGCCATCAATTTTGATTCTCATGAAAACTACTCATCTATGATAGTTTTGATAGAATTTCCATTTTACACGCACACTTTCACGTGGACAACCATCATAGTCCTCGGGAGTGGCAACGCATCTGTGATTGACTTCAGATGAAAACCATGTTCTGTATGTAGTTGATTACAGATGTCCATGGGCAGCAGTGACCACTTACCATCAGGTGGACTGTATGCTCGTTTGCTACTTTAGTCAGATAAAAAAAAAAACATTTCACGATGATTACAAATATTACTAACACTGCACTAAATTGATGATTTTATAAACAAAACATTTCAGCAGTCTCTTATAATTTTATTGATACTAAATAAGACACGATTTTTATATAAAGTTAGGTATTTGCAGTATCTGAAAAGTCACCTTTACCCACATTATTTTCAGCGATAGAAAGCTGTTACAATAAATATCGCATGACCTCAATAAAAACGACTTTTTATTTTTTGACCCCACATAAAGAACTGAACTGGATTTCTTCACTTAGGCAGCGTTGTAAAGATTTGCTCTGATGACTTTAGCGTTTTGCTCAATTATTTTGCTTTTGTATTAAATCGTAGGAAAGATTTCACCAATACCTATCCTTCGCATAATTAAAATACCTACGAATATTTATGATTATAAAATTTATAATCGATTTTTTTTTGACTTAATTATTATAATTTAAATTAAAACACATCTGACTTAGAATACCAGAGTATAAGAATACCATAGAAGGTTTTCTTAAATTAAATTAACCATGGTTTGTCAATATAAATATATAAGCTATAAAACCTATAAGTTAACAATTTGTTTACTAAAATTACTATTGTGTTCATTAAGTCCTACCTATAAAAAGTAATGGTATCTTAAATAATACAGATTAAAATTTTCATAGAAACTCCTGAAAACATTTATAGAGTATAAGTATTTATACGATGTAGAGCGTATATGTAGAGCTGGCGCCGCGATCGCTTCCTGAGTAGCGCCGATAACTTTTTACGATTACGATTGCCTGTCATTCGTGTAAAACAGGCTTTTCAGACTATACACACAAACATAAAGACTGTTTATGAGTGTTGTGTTAATGCGACGCCTAATGGGTGCAATAAATCTTTGCTCAATAACTGCATATCTACTTATTGACAAGTGTGTCTGGTTAGAAAGTGTCCTTTTAGTAGAGTTAATAGTAGTAGAGACACACAAACAACATGTGTTTTTATAAATTTGTAGTGATTGATATATTCAGTCATATTTAATTTGGTGCCAACCCATTATTGTCCCACTGCTGGGCACAGGTCTTCTCTCAGAATGAGAGAGTTTTAGGGCATAGTCCACCACGCTCGCCAAGTACGAATTGGTGGACTTCACAAACCTCCGAGAACTTTTTTTTTAAAGAACTCTCGAGTGTGCAGGTTTCCTCACGGTATTTTCCGAAAAGCAGTGATAATTAATTTCTAATACGCACTTAATTAAGAAAAATCAGTGGTACGTGCCTCGGTTTGAACCTTAGACCTCCCGATTGAGAGGGCAAGTTTCTACCATCATGCTATCACTGTTCATAATAATATATTATCATATTCGATTACTTCTGTTTAAAATAAATAGTAAGTATGGGTCTCATGATTATTAAGACCGTATAACATGATATATGTTCGTTATATAGGATATTACTAGGATGGTAGGCAAATCTTGCCTCTGTACATAAATTAAATATTTATTGAATTATCATATATTTCAATTTTTAAATCTCTATTTCTCACATTTGCATTTAAAACCTCATAGTTATTAACAGACCTACGGAATAACAAACAGTACGTAAATTGTTATCAAAAATATAAAGAGATATTTTTTCACTTAACAAAAAACGATAAATTTATTAAAAAATCCACTAAATGTCGCGTGTCAGGCTCTTTATTTTTGTTTCGAAACTAACGCCATCTACGAGAAAATGGTTGAACTTTTTGCAAGTGTCACGAGGGAAGGCCGAGCGAATGGGATGTTTTGAGATTACACTAATTTTTTTGATCCTGGCTATGAAAACTTATTGATAAACATTGGGAAATATATTTATTTTATATTTTTGATATAAGTAGCATGGTAAAACTAACAACATAAATAGATTATTATAATTTGAATGCCTACATACAAAACAAATGATTTTTATTACAACTTTATTATTATTCAGTGTAAATGTGCCAAGAATGTTTGGATAATTCCTCTACATATAGATTATGTGTACATATTAACATAAATTATTAAAATTTATAACGTATTTTAAAGATTAGGCCTTATTATTATTGTTGTAGAATATAAAGTAATAACTTAAAAGAGGTATTAATATTACAATAACTTAGTTTGATTAGAAATATTTTGTGAGATCCTTAAGGATAGTAATAATCAATTATGCTCTTAACAAAATGTGTTTCCTAAAACAATACTGACGAACAAATTGTGATCCCTTTAAAAACTGAATTGAATGCCCTTAGATTTTTTTCTCTAACAATGACTTGTTGTTTTAGAAGAGAAAGTTAAAACCCTTCCGCATTGGAGGTGAACCAGGAAGAAAAGAACTGTAACAATAAAGAGAAAGTTCTTAGGTAAAATATATTTTTGTGTAACGGACCAATGAGAGGGCTGAGAAGTAAACTTTCTAATTTGGGCCAAAAATTGTCGCAATATGACAATCATTTGGACTGGAGCTTTTGAGGGGGTGATATTGTGAAATAGTTAAAAAATTAAAGAGAAGGTAATTTAAATTACCTACTTCTTTAGTGTAGAATGGTTTTAAAGTATTCTAGTTGAATTTGCTTATATGTTGTGAGTGAAAAATCGGTTATTGATCTGGCCTATTTCATGCTGGCGAGAACTCTACTTGTGTAGAGTTCGGAAGGGACGTGTACTTCGACTACAACTGTAGTGACGGTCAGATAAACAGGTAAGTCATTTTTGTATGTATCTATATTTTAATAAGATAGTGTTTACATATCAATGATGAAAATATATTTTATAAAAATATACTTTAATTGAATTAAATATACATATAGATATATTTATAATTTAAGATATATTATACAAAATTATAAACATGTTAGGCTTCTATTTCATATGTATTAAAAATCTCCATTACCATACCTACTCGTAGTAATAGGTATTTAAGTAATCAGTCAATTATCATACAGATGTACACAGCTAAATACTTACATATACCTAAGAATATACAAATTGTATCCCTTCATTTATATTTAATCATATAGATATGCAGGAAGATAAAAGTTCATATTATGTATATCAGATTGTTATGCATGAAACCAATATATCCATTCACATTAAGATATCATTCTTGTTCGATGAAACAATTCTAACAAGACATGCCTATGTCGGACCGTATAACCGTACTTGCTAACCCTACGCTGGCAGTCGGCCATCGTAGCGTGTGATGGCAAAGATCGCCCGAATCCGGATTCAGCATCTGGATACATGAAGAGCAAGCGAGATGAATGTATGTTTGATTATGTGGCTGCGAGCGCCCGGTATCGAGCGGTCCGTCGTCATGGCAACAGACAATGGTTTTTGGGTGCATAATATTTTAGGCTGCGTCGGGGTGCGGGCAGCGGCGCGGGGCGGGAGTAGGTCGGCAGCCATCTTTAAAATTATATTTCCAGTTTGGACGAACTCTTTCAGCTCCAGGGATACTTTTTAACGCCAAAATGAAAAAACGGAAATGCGGTTTTTCATGTGGAAGTTTGCCAAGTATTCATTATTGGCTGTTTTCATTACCCCAGCTTAGGAAATAGCATATTCATAAACTAATTAGGTATCATTTATTCATATAATTATGCAGATACTCGTAAAGTATTTTAGTTAGCAGCGCAATGAAATTATTTGATAAGCAAAATATTATTTCCTTTTTATCTTTGTTATCTTTCATTTTTAATTTAAGAGTGTTAATCTGCATATTAAATTAGTAATTTCTGTTTGTCACAAATCAGAACAAAATAACTTTAATTAGTAAACTTTAAGTACTTACTTTTGCACCTAATAATAATTATTAAGCAATAATACTTTATTTGATAATCACAGAACTCAACGCTATACATTTCCGTCTCCTACAAAATTTTAGTCTTGGTGGAACTCCAAGGCTAAAAATCGAGCCACGTACCAGGTGTCTAAAAATATTTGTTTTACTCCTGAGGACTAAAATGGTCGCTTCGTATTTAAATAAGCCTGTCATTCACACCCTTCTAACAAATAGCATAAACTACTTTACGCTACAAATAGATTCAACGGTGGTATCTTCTCTTTCGAATCGTTCTGGTTCGAAATCGGTGACCTTATTTCTGTTCATTTCAAGAGGGTATACTTACATGTTAAGCAATGGTTTAGAAGTTGGTTGGTTTCAAGAACGATGGTCAAGATAACATAAATATTGTTAAAATCCCCGTTATTAACACAAGAAGAATGTGACTCTTGAACTTTTTGAAGGAAGAACCTGTGTAGTTCGACCGGGACCTTACCACAGTTTTTTCTACAGTGAAGCAGTTCTTGGGTTCCAATAGAAGGGTGTGGTTGATGGCACACTTATGAGGCGACCACCTTAGTCGGGAGTGGCAATGCAACTGTTCATGACTTCAGATAGAAACCATGTTCTATATGATGTTACTTACAGATGTCCATAGGCGGCAGTGACCACTTGCCACTACTTAACAATTTGACCACTTAACAATTTTATCTTTAGCCTTATTTTACGTTTGTAGTAAAAACAACACTAAAAATAGAAAAAACTAAAATGTTGACTATAGCTAACTTCATGGTGTCGGTTTCTCGTGACGGTGTGTGCGAGCATCGTAATACCAAAATGCTGACTACAGCTAACTAACACTAACAGAGTGTCGGTTTTTCGTGACGGTGCGCACTTATCGTAACAATTTACTTTCATCATTTTCCCTAACGCGCCAAAAAAAGGATAATTTTAAAAATCTCTTTCTTGTATAGAATAAATACGGGAGTTTTATCTGCAATGCTAGAGAGTACGTTGCAAGTATATCTGGCGTGTGCCGTTCCCTCGTAAAGCCTCCGATTAATGTCGCTCTCTCCAGCGAGTTCTCGATAAAGCGATATCCTTTACTTTTCTCGCAAATATTTTTCAGAGGTATGAGAAGTTTTTATACCTTTATTCGGAATTAGTACTTTGTTTGTGAATCCTGCTCGCTCCTGTGCCCAATTAGGTAATCCAGCTTGGGGTTGCATTGCAAATAAGGGTAGATGAATCTTGGATAATGTATCCACATTATTGATGGATGCCAACCAAGGTCTAATTTCCCGGTGTTTTAATTTTACACATAAGGAATTTTTGAAAATAGTAAGGTGGTAATTGAGATTCAAAAGATCAATAATTTGTCTATCTATCAATTTGTGTAACTATCCTTATACGCAGGAGCGTATATGAATAGTTTACTAATACCGAATGCACATGTGAACTATTCAAAGACTAAGTTTAATAATCTCCTAAAATATATTTTGATTCATCCCTAACATTTATTAAAAATTCTCTACAAATATTCAAAAAGCTTTAAACCATTTTACACAAATTAGAGGAAATTAAATCTTGCATTGTATACCTATTGCAATTATTTTACGAAACTATCCACAAACATAAACATGAAACACAAATAATATAGGTAAATGGTAGTTATGAGATGTTCACAAATAATACGTGAATTTTCTCCTACGTCATGCGCTTGGCAGGCTCAGTTTTGCAGGCAAATACGAAGACACGTATTGAACTCTAAGTTGACGTGTGCCAATTCTCCTGTAAAGCCTCCCAAGCCTTTTTGCGGCGCCTTTTCAATACCCATTTGTGTAAGATTTATACAGGGCGTGTTGTAAATTTTTTCATGGATATTTCCCTTTCAGCATTTGGGTACCTACCCGATTTAACAGAAGTTTTTTTTTTTGCTTTGATTTTCATAAAAAATATAACAATCATTATCTGTTACAATAGGCAGATATAAGTAAACCAGATATGTTATACAGATAATGGAAGCACATATCTAATAAAATATGTAATTAATTTTCATGAGCTCAAAAAATTGGCCAGTTGTCTATAAATATTTTCATCTTCTTTGGGGTTTTAATTTCAACTTTTCTTGATGTGTTTACTGATTTTTCTGTTTTAATATATTTTCGTAGGATTCTCTGTTATCCCTCGAGATGTAAAAGTGGAATTAAGTAATTTTTTGATATCACGAGCTGACACTGAAGAATTTTCTGAATAAAATACGAGCATGATAATGAGATTCTATTCTTTCACGAAGCGTACTATTCAGAATCCTAGCCAAATATAATACATGTTTGTATATAATATATGTTTGTTTCCAATTTAGCGATAGCTAAAATATAGTTGTACCTACATTAAAACGTAATGCGCATGTACTTACTTGAATTGAGTTGGTCGTAAAACAAGCATTAGTGCCCGGAAAGTACTCTAGCACTTAAGGATTTGATGAAAAATTAGGATTGCCTTGAAATATCCTAATGTATACCTACCAATAATATTTTATTTTTTATACAACTTTACCATATGTTTATATAAAAATAGAGTATATAGGTAAGTACCTAATAGTCAGAAACGTAGAGTCTACACTCTTGAAATTACAGGATGCGCAAGCATTATTAAAGTCGACTGTTCAGCGTGACCTTCCGATTCTGTCTGCTAGAGAACATCTATTCTAACCTCTGAAGGAACCAATACATATAAACATAGGATACATTTTACGAAGATTTTTTTAAATACCCTTATTTTTTTTATATTCTTGTTTCCTTATTATATTCTTGTTAAAGATTCCAGTTTTAATTCTGTTATTCAATAAATAGTTACAAAAAATGCCATAACTTGCCTTAGAATCAATGTTTTTAGTTATCAAATATTAATATGTATCTTTATAGGTAGGTATATTTTAGTACTAACGAATTTAAATGTTAAAATAAATAAAAAATAAACACCGTAAAATGACCAGATAAATGACTAAAATGAGATCAGGATTTATTTCCACTGTACGATACTTATCTTAAGTTATTTAACACGCACTATAAAACTACCTACGTATTTGGTAACGCATCTAAATCGGGATCTTCAACCATTTATCAAGCGTCGAGTGTGCAGTAGCGAGCCGTCTAGACGAGCTCCCCGTTCGAACTTCGGTCAAAGGCCCGGACGAAAGGTCATAACGGAATTGAAAACAAAATTCCGAATCACCACATTCATTCAATCATCACATTTTCCATTTTTTCGCGAACGAAACGAAATATTCCTAGTCAGATCCTTACAGTCGTTTGACAAACACGAATCGAGACTGAGAATATTTTCAATGTTTTCTAATGACAATATTTATTTCACTCATGATCTATTTACAGAAATAAAGCTACGTCTTGAATATATTGCTGTCGCTATTAAAGACGCAGAAAATACATTTAAAAACAAAGCATGCATAGATATGAAATACAAAATTGATGGGGACAGACGGCAATATGAAAAACAATAAGCGGCATTTGCAAAGTACCTTTCACATTTCAATTATTATCTTGACTTTTAAATGTCAACGATTAGTGTTTTTAGATGAAAAGAAAAGAGGGTTTCCCGTTACAATACGGTATCTAACTCTCTCTCGTCTACCCATTATTGTCCCACTGCTGAGCACGGGTCTTTTTTCAGAATGAGAGAGTTTAGGCCATAGTCCACCACGGTGGCCAAGTGCAAATTGGTGGACAAAATACCGTATATTTGTTATTAACTATAATTTATTTGTAGTATTTGCTTCAGGTACATTGAAACACTTGCGTAATGTAAGATAAATTCAAAATGGTTACATTTTCGATAGGAACTTTTGTATTGTAGGTAGATGAAGGGAAAAAATAAATGTAGGTGTAATTTATTCAGAGTGGGGAGCCAGTGACAGTTCCGTGTACGACCCCAGTTGGAAAATATGTTCAAGATAATATCATTCCGTAGGATCAGTTGGTGACACCTGATGCCCGTTCAGATATTTCAAAGCGGGATGCGTATTTAATATTGTGGGATTACGTATATTAATTGGTATTTATATTCAACATTATCTACTGCGGTTACGCTTTTTAAATAATAAAAAATGATTAGAACCAGTTGAGAATCCAAGTCGGGTTCGCTTCTTGTTTAGTGTGAAGCCAAATTGAGCTCTACATAGTGTAAAAACAAAAAATAAAATAAATTGTCATACTTGTACACTTGAGTTTGGAGCTTTAGTTTATAGTGGGAAACTTGTTAATTTTTCTCACTAAGAAAAAGTAGGTATCTACATTCGAACGGGTATATATTCTACATTTACAAATGACCATGAAGTCTCTTCGTGAAGCTGAATGTCAGTCTCGTGAGTTAGAAAATTGATCGTCATGAATTAACGTGATATAATTTGATGAAAATGATTCATAAGTTTTAGCAGTTCGAGTTCAAGCCTATTCTGATATGACAGACGCGGCCATATCGCCATACTTATTTTTCCTCATCGTATTAATGTTAAACGCGCTTTACTAAGTAGTATACCTATGTGAAGGATTTCACAAACGATAGCTTGGATTGGTATACTTTTTTTTCGTCCATACTATTTTTACGATAGTTCTTTTTTTAACTTCTTAGTCTTTATTTCTTAGCTTCACGTTAGGCCATCGCTGTCACAATCACACTGTCGTATGCAGTGGTGGCAACGCATGCTATACTCTATGTTCTTTTCCTAATTATATCCCATAAAGAGCTTGAAGGAAATACCTATGTAAACTACAAAAATAAATAACTTATAGATATTTAATTTAAACTATATTGACACTAAGTAATGTTAACGTTTGAGCAATTCAATATTTTCACATTCTGTGATTACTTAGTGCACATATAATACCTACTCGTTAAATTTTTCAAGACGAAACAGCCCATTTATAACCTATCTAATTTATGTGCACTGCATATTCCTACCAAAACTAGGTCAGACCCTACTTAATGAAACGCTAGAATATCATTCTAACACAAAGCCCCGTCGCGTTATGAGGAAAATTGGGAAGAACTAAAAAGTGGATCGTAAAATATCCGCTCCTCCCATCCCATCGCTGCGGGTGAAGGCTCGTCTTGATCCCGACGTTTACTTTAGAAGGGACTGCAAAACATTTTTATTTCATGCGACCTTCTGCTACATCGAAGGGCTAGTTCCCATATGTATTTAATGCTACTTTCGTTGGAAAGGTGATAAGAAAAATATGTATTTAATACTACTTTTTTTGGAAAGGTGATAAGAAAAATTTACCTCAATTCTTATTCGTACCTACTATGAAGCAGTTTTTGCGGTTCAATGGCAGCTGACTTACATAAGGCGACCATGTTAGTTCTCAGGAATATCAACGCATCTATAAATAGCTTGTAGAAAAACCTTTCTTTATGAAGAAGATTACTATTGTCCAGTGCAGCAGTGTTCACTAGGTGGGTTGCTTGCTAGGTTTACGACACAGTCTCACAAAACGACCCGTGTAGTGTAACGACATAACACCAATCTCAAACACAGAATTCACAGTTCTGTTTTAAGGCAAACACCAAAATGACTTAAATTTTGACTTTGAATCTACCTAAATGTTAGTATGTTAGTAGTTTTTGTAATACATAGGGTACAATCCATTGTTGTCCCACTGCTTGGCAAGGGTCTTCTCTCAGAATGAGGGTTAGGCCATAGCCCACCGCCCTGGCCAAGTACGAATTAGTAAATTGGTGGTTGTATACATACAAATATCTTATATGGATCTAAGATAATACAAAGAATATTCATCAAATCCTTATAGAAGTGAACTCTTATCAAACGAAACGTTTCGGGACTGGAGTTAGAAAACAATAAGGTAAAGTTTGCGACCTTTACGGACCCTCCAGATGTCCTCCACTGACCTTTAAAACTTTACATAGATAAGTTCTCCTAACTAAAGAAAATCTACCTAGGTACATGTGAGTAGATAACGCGTCTTTGAAACCGTCTAGGTCGAATAAAACCTTTGTGACTTCAAGTGGATAATCATGTCGTCGTACTGTAATAAGAAATGTATTTAATCTTTATTGTTGGATTGAGTTGGGATACTAACTTAGTATACCGTCAATTCTTTGATAAACTCCTAATGAAGATTACCTCTTAATTGTTGTAAGTAAATTAGCACCTGTTTTGAGTCATTATGTAATTGCCTCGTCTTCGTCAGCCGCTACGTTCATCCAACCCTAAAGCTACGGACAAATGGCCACTCTAATTATGTTAATCTCAAAATAAAGTTATGCAACCACACTTGTACGGGATCCTTCCGACCCTACCCTACTTATGAAGTGACATTTTGCGCACTCACCCTCTTCGCCAATATGCCATCCCTGTATAAACCAACGTTGTACTATCCTTACAAGTTGATCCCGTTTTGCTGAAATATCTAATAACAATCTGTATTTATATACAATAAAAGCAAACCATCCGTTAGCCCATGTATTGTTGCCATGTAGTAAATAGAACAAAAAAGACAGCTATTAACTAATGTAGATGGATGCCGGGACTTATATATATATATATATTAATACGTGAAGCGAAAACTTGGGTTCCGTTTTTAAAAAACTTAACGCGGATGAAGGAGTATGAAATTTTGCGCGAATATTATTTATGGAGGAAAGGAGCATACAATGCTAATATTTTTTTTGTCAAATAATGCATATATCATACATCAAATCAACTAAAAACGCATTATACACTCTACTGTGCATTTGACACGAACTCAAATATAATAAACGAAATAAACATTCATGTCTTCCATGAAAACATAACGTCAGAATTGACGGATTCTTTGTAAATATTCCTACCCGTTATTGCTTTTAAATGCAGGTTTGTCAATTAAACCTCATTTTACCTTTCGAGTCTATTTAAAATAACTTATAAATTAATAAAATTTAATTGAGTTTGAGAAATATACGTGCTACTTTGCACAACATAAAGTTTAGTTTTCGACCGCTACGACGGGTGACTAGTTAATATTAATATTCCTATCTACTATAAACTCGTCTAATAACAACACTGTTTGAATTGCAAACTATAAAGTAATAAAATAATAAGTCAAGTGAACGTACGAATGCTTAATTATAAAAGATATTTCATAGTGTGACGTGAACAATTTACATTATATGTTTATGAGGAAGTAGGTATTATTCTGTAAATGTTCGACATAATGCTTCTAATATGTAGATAGACGTACGGACTGAAGACTGTTTCATACAAAATATAGCCAGGGAGCGCGAGTCGAATATGAAATTGGGTAGGGTTGGGAAATAACGAAAGCGTCTGGTGAAAATATGAAATTTTAAATACCCGCCTACGTATCGAGAATAGGAATTTTCTCATTAATGGCACATCTCATTTTTCGTTAAAAATTTAAAGCATTGGTAGCATACGAATATATTCATGTATTAGGTAAGTGCGTTTAGTAGATACAAAATAAATATTTATAATCATATAAGAGTCGAAGAGCGAAGTAAGCATTTATAGAAAACCTAGATACATTTATTTCATTAGTACGAGTAGAAGTCACGCGTACGTTGAACTTACAGTCCTCTGTATATTTGTACACGTAAGCCTAACGTCGCAGAGGTCACATTATTCAGTCATTTCACTTCACTCATATAAAACTCAAGTTGGCTTAAAATTTGCGCGATTTAGGTTGGCACTCCATCCTTGATGGTACAAATTTGGCTCGGCTTGAGCACTGGGATTACTTGCCGATATTTATTTCATATTGGATCAGTATATTGGCACAGCTATTGTTCGCGAGACATATTTGTATGAAATATATTTTTCAAATATGTACGCATGGTTGAGCACAATTGTTCTATTTCTGATCTCGACATTGTCGTATTGTTATGTTTTATGGAATAGCGCTGTATAACAAGGCAATTTGTCTTTAAAGGGGTTTGCGCAGTGCAAATTGTGCAATGAATATAAAGTATCTGCATGCGACTACTCATAGATATCTCGTGCGATGTGTTACGTATACCCGCATGTACCCGTCGGAGCGTGGTCTGTATCACCTAACCGCTACACTTTGCTCTACAAACTGTATTGTTTTGACGCACTACATATTCAGAGTATTCTCAATCTACGGTATTTGCATTTATGGTTATATGATATGAATTTACATATTGTGATATAGATACCTACCTACAGATGTGCTCGAGTGTAAGTTAATGAAGCGTTGAGGATTTTCAATTTTTTAACGATGGTATTATTAGGCTGATTATTATGTAATAAAAATACATTGTAAAAAGTTATCTTTTGACATTAACGAATTTAAAATAATCTAAAGTGAAACACTAATCAACTCCTATTGATTTTTCGAAAATTATGTGAAAACAAATACTCCTGTAATTGAATTAGATACCTTTAGTATTAGATTATTTCTTGTTACACAACTATAAATACGACGATACATAGAAAAATTAGAGCGTTGTAATAGAATTAATGTTTCAACTTCTTTGTTTATACCTATTTAAAACATTGAAATCATCTTTCAATGCTGCAGAGAGCAAGACGGGGATACGTCACTGATGTGATACATTGCAAACCCACTGCGTTCATACATTCGGCAGGGTGTGGTTAGTGTCATGCGGGCGCGGCGCACACAGAGTGTATTTGAAGCCACACACGCTCGATATTAATACCGCTAGTCTCTTACTTCATACGTTTTCGTTACAAACTGTAACGTGGTTAGCTAGAATCAACCGCAAATATAATGGGATTTTTTCTAAAAACTAAACATACGTATCTATATTTTTTACATTCATGATTTAACAATGTTTCATAGCCTTTGTAAGTCATGTGTAGATAAATGTGCTTCTATACCTATTGCGTCTTTCAAACCATATTAGTAATTTAATTAATACAATGATAATATAATGTAATTAATAATAATGCCATTTTTAATAATTTTAATAGGACTTTTTAATTATATTATTTGTATACCCAATAGGGGTCGAATATAGCGCATTTTATATAACCATTGGAGTACCTGTAAGACCTATATTCACAAATAATGAGATTTGATTTGATTTAATCTTATGCTAATATTGACATGACAGCTAATCAGCCGCAGTAAAATCAGGAATACGAACAGCTCTGTCTTGTAACCGTTACTGTAAAGTTACTCTACTAGATACTTTATTTAAACTTGGCCGCAAAATATTCTACTATAGCATCAAAATTGTATTGACATTTTAACAAAAATCAAGATCATATCTAAAAAAACACTTTCAATTAAGTATTAAACCTCACTAACATTTTCGACATCAAACGTGTACTGTTTACGGACTTTAGAATCAAACATTACCTACTTTTGTTAGCCGTTGCAAAATCAGCTGCACTGATATTGGCAACAGTAAGGCGTGGTTTGCGCCAAGTGGCCGAAGAGCCCAAAATATATTTCTAGCTACAAGCTCACACACATTGTAATACTGTAAGATAGGTACTAAATGTTTCTTTACACAATCAAAGTTGTTTTCGTGAAAGTACTTAGGAATGTCCACCGTCCACCAATTCGCACTTGGCCAGCGCGGTGGACTATGGCCTAAACTCTCTCATTCTGGGAGAAGACCCGTGCCCAGCAGTGGGCCAATAGTGGGTTGATGCGACTGCGGCGATGCGACTTAGGAATGAAGATAAAAATGAAAAATATGATGCTTTACCGCGTAATGAACTTCAATAAGTTTAATGTCCTGTGCATATTTTTAAGACAATCATAAGTAGGTAGCTGTCTATTATTTTTTTGTACACAGAAAATACATAAGAACAGACATAATAGAAGTACAGTCCTAAGTATGAATGCAATATTATGGCGAATAAATTAGATCGTAGTCTGTTAATGTTAACTTATTAGATGCTATACTTATATGAACATAACCAGGTCCTTATTTTTAAATTACGTGAATACCTTCTAAAAATTATTTTACTTATCAATAGGTATATAAACTACACAAAACACAAAGTTTATAATGTAGACGCAAACAATATCTAATACATAGATATCATACCTATTTTGTAGTCCGTGTACCTACTACGGGGACGATGGGTTATACAGATAAGGGCTATCTACACAAATTGTAGCCCTTGCCCTATTCGGCAAATTGGGTGCATTTCCACGCAAAATTTTAACACGGCCGCCTGCAAAATGGGCAGTTAGTGTCCCGATAAGCTAATCCTTTTGATACAAGTATTTGTATGTTAAGTTAATGTCAGATGTACACTTTTGATAATGTAATTCTTTTAAATACTTTTTAGTATTGTTTTGTAAAGAGCTTGTACCTATAACTTTTTTTATTTCTAAATTAAAATTGAAATAAATTAAAATAATAAATACCTAGGTATATCTAATGATTAGAATTTCGACGTTAAGTAAATGCGATACCAATAATGTAGAAAAATAGTTATTTGCTTAGGTATGTAGCTTTTTATGTATTTAAAGTTAATATAGAAATAAATGTTGTTTAGATATAAAATGTAGTAGGTATGTTAACTTTTAACAATAAGTCAAACTTATAAAATAAACTCCGAACATAATCGTACATTTCACTAAAAAGTGTTTTTTGGAAAATTAATTGTCAAGCTATCAACAAATCCATAGTTTGCTACCCACTTATTCCGGCATTGAAAACCATTCAGTATCGAGACAACCATATGCATATATCTTCCTATGTACCAAATACGGCTTATATCTGTTTTCTTAGAACGTTTCTACACATGCCATATAAACCGTGAGTTTAAGGTGACAGCCACACTTGGGTTGGTACTGGCCGTGATGGCCTCTGATAACACGCCCCGATCACCAGATAACCTTTGTAAACAACCTGTGTATGTTAGAGTATAAACCATGGGTTTTGCTTTTACTTGGATATAGTTTGTTTCTAAGTCTATGTAGGGAATCATGTACATTTGTTTTGGACATATTATGTCACTGGATAAAATATAGATTTCGGGGATAAAGCTATTAGCGTAATGTAAATACTTTTATACTTATACCTGTAACAATTTTTTGATCCCGATGAAACTTTGTAATTAAAATTTTAAAGTAAAATAGGTACCTATTGTTATTTTAATTAACTGCATCTTTTTGTGCTAGCACTAAACTGTTGAATATTTTATTTAAGTCGTTTTAAAAAATACGCTACCTATACCCATTGTACGGATATAACTCGTTGTCACACTGTTGCTACTAAAATATTATAATATCTTTTACTATTTGAAAAAATACATGAAAGCCAATTCAATGAATCAAGACAAAAGCTCTCAACGCACGAAAACAATTCTTATATTTATCGCGTGTCAGGAAAAACCTAAAATTTATAAACAAAACGTTCTATTCTTTAGCACTAATTAATGCTATTATTTTCTTATTCTTTGTATAAATTATCCGAAGTTTCTCAGAAATTGTGGGCGGCCTATTTATGTGATAGAGCGGGCGGAGGCGTTGCGGGTTTTGTTAAATTGGATTATTTCCGTCCGTTACTGTGTTCCGATATTTTCTCCACTGCGCTATTCCTCTATTGTGCTTCGATACTTATTTGTAACCAAATTTCTGTTGATATACGTCGCAAGATTATTTAAGGAATCAATGTGATATGCGATTTTCCGCATTATTCGAGTATGAATTTCATTATTTCTTTTGTGTTTTCCTTTTTCGATCCTACTATTATTTCCCTGATCTCACTCCATGTTAATATTATTTGGTATTGCTTGTTATTAAAAATATATTTACAAATCACTCATTAAGGGTAAGTAAATAAAACGTTACAGGTATCAACAGACATACCTATAGTTAGATGTGTGTGTGGTTATTGATACCTACTTAGGTTATTTGGACAGAGAGTAAAGTTTAATGATTTCGTCTTTATGCAAAAATATTCGTCACATCTAAAATCTTCCATTTTATAAAATTAAGCACTGCTTAAAGACACCGTCAAATAATATGAATAGTTTATGAATTAAAAACATTTGGCTTACAAAATTTGTTCGACTCCTGCTGAGACAATTATTAGCTTTAAATCTTTATTTATTTTTATTTAGTTATTTATTGTGTACAAGTTAATATATAATATTATTTGATGGATATTATTCAGGTGTGTGACATTATAAAACACTTTTTGTTATGTATTTACTTACGTCATTATTATTATATGAAATAACGTAGGTACCCTAAGGTAATAAATTTCTGTTACGTCGCCATTTCATTTTAGTTTAATTTAATTTTAATTTAATATCTGTATATAAAGTTAAGTTTAATTGAATATCCTTTTTTATAATTCGCAACGTTATTTTAATTAACGTTACATGTTTTGGTATTTAAATAGGCAATATTATGACAAAATGTTGTATTAAATCGCCTGTTTTTTTTTATCTGACTGAAGTAGCAAACGAGCATGCAGTCCACCTGATACTAAGTGGTCACTGCCACCCATGGACATATGTAATCAACTGCATACAGAACATCGATTCCATCTGAAGTCAATCACAGATGCGTTGCTACTCCCGAGTAGCGCGATGGACTGCGATGGTCGCCTTATGTGAAAGTGTGCCGGCAACCACACCCTTCTATCGAAATGCAAGAAATGCTTCACGCTAGAAATAGGTGTGACAGTGGTACTTCCCCGGTCGAACTACACAGATCACTACCTATGTGTGAAATATGCACATTTTCGATAGCAGCTTTATTATCAGCTACATTCACAAAATAAACCAAATACCTACAGATCTGTAGGCACGATACCTAAAATACATTCTTAGCGTACAGCCAAATCACGCCCCTCGTTTGCGTAAAACGTAATAAAACCGTGTGTAAAACAAAAATAAACATGAAGAGTTGACGAATTATAAATACTCCAGCGGACAAAGTCAAGGCCCGTAGAGGCCCATAGATACGCTTTCCTGCCTTGACAAATTTTCAACTAAATGACACTCAAACAGAATGCATTTTAAACTTTGAGAGCCTTAAAACTGAGTTGAAATTTAAGCAACGAAACAAAGGTTGTTAGGACATCACACATGTTAAAGAGTGTATCATGCAGTAGCTTCAGCGGGCTGATGACAGCGCGACCGCAAGAATCGCTATGACGAATAATCGCTACACGTTTTATTGGTCGTAATTGTTGTCATAAAATGGCAACAAAATATATTTTTACGTTCGGCACGAGAGGCGTGTTTATCATCCCGTAGTCTGACTATAACAAGCCAGACTTACATGCCGGTTACGGTGGGAAACGATTTTACGACTTTTTAATTGCCTAAGGTGCTTTCCTGAGGTGTCGCCCTAATTTTTGTATTCCCGAAATTTTATCAGCCATCTACATCAACGTTTTATTAGGTGGGTAATATACCGTAAACTTTTAACACAATCTACAATAAAATTGACATAAATGTTATGTTTACATTCCAGCTAAATAGACCAAACACAAATGTCTTTGAAATAAATCAACCTTCTACGGAAGAATGTTACCTTCAATATGACTTATTCTATGTAGATGGATCAGTATAGTATATATTTGAAGAGTATGTAGAGAAAATTGAACGAATATATTAAAATATTTAATTATATCCGAAGGATATGACTTTCGCGGGTTGCCCCATCTGCGGGCTAGGCACAACATTGTTGCGTTTCCTGGGAACAACGTTTGAATAAAACTACTCTAATCAAAATTCTGTTACTATTCTTCCGCGTACTTCTCAGAACAATCTATGGGCCTATTAATTTACGGACGACGAATGATAATCAAAAGATATTTAGTAAAGGTGTGTGAGTTCCGTAGCCATGTAACACATGGTAAGGCTTATATTCCGATTTGTAGGCGTAGTTCGACGTCCGTCCTCGGGCGCCAACTGACTCACCGACTACGGCCGATTGTTCAACACTAAATGTCGATGGAATCGGTAACTCAAGCATTTTATGACCGACTTCGATAATATATGGGGCGTTGCGTAATTCTCCTTTAGTTCGCCCTAAGCGAACACAAACGCAAATATTGAATCTGGACGCGGCGTTTGAAGATGCTTTATTGCTGGAGATTCATTCATCTACATTTACGTAATTTTATGAAAGGTTTTGAAAAATGTGTTTCCACCAACTCGTTTGAAGTTCCCAATTTTTTCTCTAGGTAAATTATACGTCAAGTGACCTTCGTATTCCGGACGGCTAACCTTCAAAAAGTCACCTCAGTTTTATCTTACAATTAGAACGCTCTGACCTTATTATTCAATAAGTAAATTAGCATTTTTGTCTGCGAACCAAATTGTTTTTGAGCGTTACGTATGTACTTACATGTAAATCAGTAGTCACTTGTGAGTGAGTAAGGTAGGTATAAGGATAATTTTATTTCACGTCGCATATCCCTTTCAATAAGTCTGATGTTTAAGTGCTGAGTCAAGAACGTGTCAGCGGTATGCGCCAGAGGAATCTTTAAGCTTTCTGCAACATTGCTATAACCATAAATATTTCTAGCCGTTCAATCGTCGGCACGGGATGGAAGTTGGCGCTTTATTTTTTACACTATAACAATTCCCGGCGCTCGTTAAAAAGAAAGATGAGCTCTAACTGCTCATTTTTATGGACAGTAAAGTTGCCGGCACGTGTCATGCGTTGCGCGACACTTCACACCTGATAAACTTAAAGTCAAGAATTTTAAGGACACTACAATATTATGTTTACACGAATACATGATATACATATTTTTAATTTATCGTTTTTTGAACGTTGAACACAAAACTGAGTTACTTTTGTACCACGCGACTTTATTTATTTAGAAACGCATATCTCATTGGGCAATCAAGATGATAATTTCTCTTTTCTTCTTCCTACTTTATTACATCAATTTCCCGGTTTATCGCTATTTTCTAATCTTTACGCACAACTAAATCGATCTGTATGAATGTACGCATCAAATGAATATTTGATGTAACGATTCAAACTCCCTTTTCATCGTAACAAGCTCTGAACACCATAACAAGCTCTAGTTCCCCACTTTTCCTTATCCAACTTCCTCCATTCCGCAGAACTCAGTTTTCTATTTATAAAAATAGGCGCTTCTACATCTACAGGATGTAAAAATATAGCTATAGGTATAGTATGGAGTGAATCGACAGAACTGATACGAGATCGAGCAGGTAGGGAGTCAAATAACTCCGGTTATAAATAGGTAAACAGCGTAAATGCAAGCGGTTGTATCGGCTCTGAGCCACTACTAATCGATACTCAATATTCCCACACCAATACAATACAACTTGAGCCGAAAATAAACCTTATAGATTGCTATATAGGGACTATTCTCACGATCGACGAAACTTTGTAAATGTTTACTGAAGGTACGTACGGAAGCCAACACGTATGATGCGTATGTACGTGTAGCTAGTTAAAAGTTAAATACCAACATGTTGGATCTTCTTTAATCAAACTAATGGAAATGGCGAAGTTTTAGGGGCCGTGTAATTTCTTTGGATATGCTACTTTGGTAGTGAACACGAAGAAGAATTAGGGACGCTATCCAATCACATTGAGATGGTGTTTTCTTTTAAAAAATCTATAACATCCGAGGCTGTCTCTTATACGTCTTTTGTAACAATTAAAATTAATCGTTTTATATTAAGTACAAAGTGAATAGTAAATTAAAATAAAAACAGGATCATTATTCTAGATAAGACATAAGATTAAAAATTGGTGGAATTACTTTCATAGTAGCCACTACTCAGAGGATTACGTAGATTATATGCTACTTTATTACTCCAATGCCGTAAAATAAGATCATCAACCAGCTTTTAAGATTTGTGCAAGCAAACAAATTACTATTTTAACACAGTAACTGAGATTATTTTTTCATGAAATTCTGTAAATAAAATAGATTACATTATCTTTTTTTACTTTCCTTTCATAGAATTTCTTCAACGCAAGAAACAAGGGCACGTTATAGGCGAAGTTTTGACGAACAGAGCGTTCTCCTGAATAAAATCTTAAACTTTTATCTTTTTCTCTGATAAGATACTTGGTTAGAACTTCTATCATTTTTGCAGTTTAATTTTTTTGAGTTATATGGAAAGATTTTCTTAGATAATGCAGGCACCTACTTAGATATATGGAAATATGATAACAAAGATAAGTATAATGAGTTGCGTCTTCCCGTGGTTTTGATTTGGGTTTCAATTCTACATATGAAGCTTAACTATTTAGCGTTATTCGCTTGACAGAAAAATAATAACAGTTTATTAAGTTTGAAAGCATTAGTAACTTTTTACCACAATATCAGTAGGTATTTGGTCAACGTGGTGAAATATGGTATAGGTACATAAATTCTCCACACTTCGAGAAATAAAAAAATGGACACCTACCTATATGTAAATGTATCTACCTAATCGAGAAACGTAACTTAAAAGAATAATAAATGGAAAAAACATTTATTTCACAATGATGGTAATTATTTTAAAACACTTATAAATATAGAGCCCGTTCGAAACGTGGTGTTATTTCGAGTAAAAAATATGCACGAGAATTACAATTCTTTTACGATCCAATTTTATAGCAATTTTATGTCTTTTCAATTGCCTTCGGTTGACAATCGGGCTCGTGTAAACTCTAGCAAAATATGTGTGTGAAGAGTCCAAAGCTATTAAAATGCAAATCGGAAGTTAATTTACTATACATTACAGCGCCTATAGGAGGTCTCTGGAGCTCGAATAACCTGAATATTTAGTTATACATACCTAATGGTAAATACGAATTGCTTTGTGGGTATTAGAATATTTTAAAAAGAAATTATAAATATTACTACATAGGATAAAACAAAGTCGCTTCTCGCTGTCTTTTCCTATGTATACTTAGATCTTTAAAACTATGCTACTAATTTTAATGCAGTTGTTGTTAATAGATAGAGTGATTCAAGAGGAAGGTTTTTATGTATAAATATAAGTATAATATAGTGATAATTTTAGATTTTTGTTTTTTAGGTGGAATGAAGTTTGCCGGGTCAACTAGTTAAATCTAATTCGATTGTTATTTCTTAATGTTGTGTTCAGACGTAATTTTATATTTACTAACCTATTGATAACAGTTAATACGTTTTGCAAGCTTATACCATGGTATGAGTATTCTGTATGTTAATCAAGATCATCAACTATGTGTGAGCTTTTGATTCCAAATCCGATCAGTACACACACATTCCCACAAACATACGCATTAATAATATTATTAACATATTACTCAAAATTTGATTCAGATGTATACGTATTTTTGGTGGCAGGGTATCAACCATAAATCAGACTTTGCAAAAAAATATAAATATTAGAGCTATATAAGCTAATAATTCACATAAATAACCCAAAACGTGTCGTTTTAATGCAATAATGTTAAATTTTATCTTACGTTTCCTACTATGGTTAAGGATTTATTGATCATAAAATTAGCTATTAACGTTAATATTAACTATATACTAGCGATATATAGATTATTAAAGTAATTATATGGCATATAAAAAATCTCTATGATTACAGAGGTTTAATTAATGGCAATAGGTTAAGTTATAGATCACAAATTCAAAATATAAATACCGACATAAAGTAGCGCGACATTTATCCTTTTCGTAAGTTATTGCTTTGTTGTTGTAAAAACAGTAGCATAAATATCTCTGGATTTAATCATAAAATCCTACAACAAAAATGTCGATTACGGAGTAACGAGATTCATTCAAGCGTTCAAGAGGCAATGTTCTGCCGAGAGTGCGCGATTTTGCCCAAATTAAATCATTACCGACACCTGCTCACACGAAGCTTCCGAGTTTCGACTCAATTAGGAATCTGTATGTACCGCAATCGCTACGTGCCTCTGCTTGCCTAGTACCTGCGAATTTTATTAAAATATGCAGACCAATTTGTTTAAAATGTACCTACCTAATTAGATGAAAATTTAATCAGTTTTCATTAAATTATAATTTCGCCCCACGATGTTATGATTATTAAAACTTCACAAAATACAAGCTATGAACAAATTGTTTTTATAATTAACTTTGAACTGTGCAGTTACCTACAACAAAAAAAAAGGTTTTCAGTATTATTTGATTACAACATACATACAAATAAAACGATATTAACATTAGCGAGGAAAGAGCGTAGCGCAGAAAGGCAATAAAATGTATGAGTGATTTTGACACTTCACCCCATGGAAACGAACGTTTACCTGCCTTTACTGATTAAATCTGGTGATATTTCATAGAGTTTGTATCCGCCTTCAGCTCATTTGAATCCAGGGAACTAATACATTACAAACATGTATAATCGAACGATTAGTTCCACATGTCGACAAGGCTTCAGTTTAATATTTATTGCACCCCACATTTTTCCGGCCCCGGGAGCTTTTCTTAAAAATATTTATCCAATATACACAATCGGTGCCGCCTCATCACTTATGAAAAATCGTTTCTCCCTGAGTCCTCTATAAAAAGCTCATTCCAAATTAAAATTAAGGTCTAGCGTAACTAATGAAAAGAATCTTATATTTTCTCAAAGGGCGTCTAAGGAAAACAGGCTCTGTTTTGGTTAGTGAAGGGATTATATTTGCTTAAACGTTACCGCATTTACGACTTGCTACAAAAGATCGCTTGTCAAAATAACGAGTTGTTTTTCAAGATCCATTTGTGCGGTACGCCTCTAGCACTGTATTATAAGATATTATAAGAACAACATGTCGATATTTTAGTCACGTTAGATAAACCGGTAATGGCCGAATAAAAATCGTATATTGTGTGACGTAATGAGGTTTTATTTAGCTTGTTTTTTGAAGCACTAAGTATTTACTAATTTTATAAGTTGTATGTTTACAAAATGTTGTACGCTATATGTACAGTTTTTGTAAATATATGTAGGAAGATTAAATGCAATGAGTGAAAGTCGTGGGTATAATCAACCATCAACAAATACTTATATGATAGGTTCGTATTAACTATATAAGTAGAGGATGGGTTAAAAAAACCTTTCTTTCGGTTTTATGCTATTCACACAATTATACAAATATTAAGAGACCGTAAGACGAATGAATTTTTTGTAACCCGCTATTAAAATTGTGTTTTAACTGAGAGAGATATTTCCAGTAGCCGGATCAAATGCTGAAATGATCATTTAGGTACTTCAGATAGCTTGAAAAAAATAATAATATTAGGTACAATATGTATTTGCTATTAATTTGTAGTTGTAATGTAGTTGATTTCACGTTGGTAGAATAGGTATCTCCACGGTGGAAAGGTTCACGCGTATTTTTTTTATTTTTAATGTCCATGGGTGGCAGTGATCACTTACCAAATGGACTGCATGCTCATTTGCTACTTCAAAGTATAAAAAAGTAGTAGAATTACCTAGATATTTATTAATTTAAGTCTTTGCCCTAAACATACCATTTTATTGCGAAGTTTTAACAGTTTTATCGGCTTTCGCCAGGGAATATCAGCGAGTTTTCACGATATTGTCAACAGTTGCCGTATTTTAACTACTATATGACCTCGTGCTTCTTCCTGTCCTTGGAGGTTAGCGAACTGAACGATAAGAAATGTCTTCCGATTCACCCAACAGTTTAGCGATAAAGTAAACCATAATATTACTTTTAGAAAATCATGCGATATAGGAATATAATCTCATAAAAAAATATTATTTTGAAAAATTAACTTATTACTTTTAGTTACTTATTTACCTATTACAGTAAAATCTTAATCGAGTTATTTTATATTAGGTAATTTTCATTAGTTTAGGTATATATGATGGGCCGTAGGTGTTATTAGGTGACGCAATAACCGGTAAATGACCAGTGATTAATAATTAACTCATTTAAATAACTAAAGACGGCCCCTCTCTTTTAAAATAAGACAATTACCGAATTGTGTGTAATGAAGCTAATAACTAAAATATTTTAAAATAATTCCGAAGCATAGTTATTATAAAATATGCTTCAGAATACGTCATACAACCTGCTTCGCGTAAGATATTGTGAATTTATAATCCAAGTCCGGTTCCGATAAAGTTCAGGGTTTTTACTGCCAGTAGGACAAAGCGAATTAAATACCAAACATATTAAAAGGTACCATACGATACTAAAATGACATTTATTTGTTATTAAAAGGTATATTTTGTGGGCAATATATGAACACGTCAATGTTTCGATTAAGTAAAGAATCCTCAGTTTAAATGTATAATTGCCGACTACTGCGAATTTTTATCTTATAAAGTGTATTTTAACTAGGTGATCATTGTTTCAAGCATCCTTATTCATTAGCATTAACACTGATAGCTAGTGAAAGTATTTTGCTATGAAATAGGTCATCCTACAGGTATGTAAGAATAAACATACTGAAGTGATACCTATACTACGAAATAGGACTACCATACTTTACTATGTTGTGCTAATACACTATTACATATCTACTTTCATTATTTTATATGAGCGTGTAACATACCTAGCCAGTGCCCCCACTACACCTATTCTACCCTTATTATGGTAGTATTGGTAAATGCCATTCCACATTATAATAGTAAAAGTATATTTTTCACAATAATATATTTAGACCTAAAGTGGCCAATAAAAATAGCAAGAATACTGTAAACGTAAAGTAAATTCTTAAAGGCACGTAGGTATGTTTAATATATGGTATGTTTAGGTATGTGGCTAACGTACACAACTCCATCGAGCGGGTCCATTAACATCAAGCGTTATTGGAGTTGCTTCTCGAACCCTCCACTCCGATAGCCCCAACGTTCCATTAAAAGAAACCATAAAATTACATTATTATGTGTTAATAATTTCAAGAGAAAGAACCTTCTACGTTCCACGCTTGACAAATTAAAAATCCGTAGCCGTTACGTTGTGTAAATCTTTTTTATCTGAGTAATATACGTTCGGGAATCAAAAGAATTGCGATTCGCCTTATTGAGTGCGAAAGTGAAGAGCGTTCGGTAGCATATTTTTGTTTCTGGCGTAAAGCTTATTCCGTCATACCTCGCTTGGGAAATAGCAATTTGCTTCGCGGTTTATTTCGCAATTTGCGATATTGTGGCTTAAAAACAACTTTTATTAATCTGATGATATGTTGACCCGACTGCCTTCTTAAACCCTAAACACATACTTTGCGTATAAAATCTTAATCTGCAGAACTATACAAATAATTTTTATAACGTTATGACAAAAGAACGACTTTTATGGACATCGCAATGGTTCATAACAAATTCGAAATAAACAATTTTATCGAAATGTTATAAAAATATCATACAAATAGTTACTGAAATTAAGTAAAAAGATTTTAATAATAAAATCAAAAATTAAACATAATAATTATTACCTTCTCAAACATTCATTTAAGTTATTAATAATTCTGAGGCAATACTCCATTAAAATTATTTCCATTGCAACGAATAACGTTATTTTAGATACGTATCGAGTAATTTTATAATTAAATATATTATTGTTATATAAGACCGAGATTAAGATTGGGTATGTAACCTACGCGTTAAGGACGGAGGCCGAAAGGCGGACTCATGTAAGTCTCATAAAATTAGTATCTAACTGCCTTGTCGCTTTATCAGACCAGTTCTCAGGCGATCCGAACTCACATGAAGCCTGTTGGTAGGCATTTAGCCTTATGCACCTGACACCTTATTACGTTGGTAGAAATACAGGTATGAAAATACACCGGCTTCTTTGCCACGTACTGATAAGCGTATTTTAGGTCCCCGAGACTCCCTTATCATCATATCATTTTATATTTTTTATGCTCAATTAATATTCAAAATTTAAGTGAGTTGTCTCTGCTTCTATAATATGTGGTGTATTTACATAATTAAACTCTTATCACTTTAGTCCATAAAAGTTATAAAATCATATAAAAAAGTAAACCGCATATAAAAGGGATGAATGATAAGTACTCAATTTTTCCACTCGGTTTATATTTGCTTACCTACTTGGTATAAAATTGCTTAACAAAAAGAACATTATGCGATATTCATGCAATTATTTACCCACTTTATTCCATTAAAGAGTACTTAATTGTAAGAGGATGCTTGCAAAATTACAATAATGTCCGATATGCCGTCGTGCGTAATATTTGATCGTTTTTGACTGCGATTTCTACATCGAAGACAACTGCGAGGCTTTAGGCGTCGTGGTGCTCAAATTAAGTAATTTGGAGCCACTGTAGATTGCCGGAATTCGATTATTGGTCATTAGTACTGCTGTACTTCGACAGATAAACATCTTGTTCGCGAAAGCGATCGATGCTCCTACCTTGCCAAGCCCTTTATACACGGGAGGTACATGTTTGCCCACAATCAAGTGGCGTACTTTATGGCCACAAGCCGACAGTAACTTACCGCAACGAGCTCTGGCTCTCCGTTAATGAGACAGCGTCGTTTTAGTGGCAAGTATAGCGCGGTACAAGAAAAGCGGTGTCGGATAGAGCTTCCATATTATATTCTAAGCTTAAAACTGAAATTTATTGAAGAATGTTCTATTGTTCCACTATTTATTTTAAGTTGTTATCAGTAATTTGTAGATACATTGACAAAAATATTTCTTTCACTTGTAGTAAAAAATAGATTTAATGACTAAAAATAAATATTAAAGCTTATACACAACTAAATACACTAAAATATCGTTAAAATGATTTATTACTTGAACGTGCATTCTCGCACGAGATATCAAGTTTAAATAGAAGTAGGCACGATATATCTTCCATGACTGGATCGTATCGAATCAGTAACAATTATGGCTAGACTAGACTCACGGTGAATTATTTTTATTGTATAGATTAGTCAAGGTTACTTTTTAATGTATTTATCAGATTTATGAAATAATTGCTTAATATAGAGTGCGTAGTGGTTTTTCAAATACCTAATGTAGTCATATTCAATCTTAGAAATTATTTACCCGCGTATTATAGATTATTTCTAAAGCTACGTAATTTTTTGACGACGTTTGAGAATCAGATAGCTCCGGGTTCTGTCCCTGGCCATACAAACGCTTAAATTGTATATATATTTAGATGTCATAATTACTCTTTGTATGTTTTCTAGCAATTGCGCCTGAAAATGTTATACCTTTGTTTATTTCATATAGTGCAGTGATAGCCATCTGGTTTAAACACGTCAACTTAATTAAGGGGGGTTCGAAGCTCAAATCCCAAGAAAGCTCAACTATTGATGCTTTAAATTTTCGTGCGTGAAAATTAATTATCACTTGGTAATGTATAAACAAAACATCGAGAGGAAATCTACACAACTATTCTTATAAAAATGATCCCAGGAAGTGTGAAGTTTATCCAATAGTAATTGGCCAACGCTATTAACTATGACTTAAACCTCTCTCACTCTCAGATGTACCCGTGCAAAGCAGTGATATGGTACTTAAAGTTTTGGTGACAAAGATGATGATTTGTTGTATAAAATAAATATTGGCCCAACAAATTATAGAAATATGTAGCTATTTATGTAGAAGTTACTACTGTAGATATTTTACAAATTAATCGTGTTATGAGGTTATTCCATAATTTTCAATGTAAGACTCTAGAACCCGTCATTTTCAATTTAAAAACCGAACTGAAACTATTGAACCGCGTAGCATTCGATCACATGCGTAATAATAGGATCTTCGGGACTGGTTACATAGCCCTAAATCAATTGAAACCTGTTGTGTTATTGGACTGTAATCGAGAATGATACTTGTGGCCACTCAAAATACATTCTGAGTATCTTCGTATGAGGTACTTAGTAGTTTATGCCACCCATTGCCAGCTCTTAGCAATTGGCTGTATGACTTGATAAATGTCAAATTTATACATATTGCCCATGACAATCACTTTATTTGTGACGCATATAAGAATTATATAGTAAACGTCTCTAAGCATTTGAAATAAATTGTGTGTAGACTTTTAACCTACAAAGTGTCTACTAATATATATTATTGAGATCGTTATGTTATTTAAAATATGTCGTCTTAGATATCAAAGTATGATAATATTAAAAGATATCACTGTAAATCCGGATTCCAGTAGAACCAATAGACAGTTTGCTATTAAAAGTAATATTTATTATTTCGCACTAGAAATAAACCGCTTGATAAATATCTACAGGAATTTCTAAACAATGAATTGTTGCCGGTACCACTTCTTATACTTAAAATATGTATTTGAAAACATTGTTGTTACGATCGAATTCAGATTCGAGGTACCATTTTTCACGCGCCGACAATACTTTAACGTGAATCTATGACATGTAGTCCAATCATGTCCAATTTCCTTTTTGTATTACCGATCAGAGATGATCCAAAGGGCCGGTCATCTGTTGCGTGTAAAAAAACTGTAAGCCTCGCTTAAATATTCTCACCGATACAAGAAAATAGAATGCATAGAAAAATTTCTTTCTTGTTATAGGAAGGCGGGAGTCCCACACGTCGTGTCTGCCTACATATTTTATTGACCCCGAGCGCTACACGAGAGATGGGAATATCAAGACCAATCTGCAGATATGTGTAAGGGTGATTTGGTTGGTATGTAAAATATGGTTTGATGTAAATAAATTATTGTGTTTCTTGTTTGTTTTATTTGTACAAGTCGGATGATTTATTTATAGGTTTTCCTCTTTGGATTCAAGTGGATAAAACTCGTTAGGAAATGGAAAAGTAGGTTTTAAGGTAGTCTTTTCTCCATATGAATATTTTATAAAATGTTTGTATTTCAAAAGGTGATAGATTTTATAAATAAAAAAGGGCTGTGATAATCATTCTTTAATGTTGGTACATTGCTAATGTACTACAAGGTATTTATTTATTGTGATTTCTAGGATTATTATTCCTAATTTTCTATATCCCTTTTTATTGATAGATAGAGTACACAGTAGCACCTCTAAAGCTATAAAATAACGCATTTGTGAACTATGCATAACTTATCACTGTAGACAGATTCTGATCTACTTAGGTATATGTCGTTTTACACGAGAGAAATATAAAATCATAGGTTTTTCTTGTTCACGTATAATACGATTTTAATTTAATTAGTTACCACATATAAATAATTTGTTTAAGATAAAGTAACACATAGGTAATTTAAAAAAAATATTTATAAAAGCTCGCCATAAATAAACACTACTATCAGCTTTACACTTGCCACAGATAAATATGGATATGATAATGTGTGTCAGCATTTTTTATTCCTTTTCATATCCATCTTGTACTGTTATCTTAAGATTTATTCTCTAATTCAACCCCTAGTGGCCCCGTCCCGTACTTTACGGCGTATCAGTCGGTGCGGTATTCCCAAACTGCACTTCAGAGCTCTACACACACACTGACATAACACGCACTCACACTTGTTCCAACACACGTGTATATAGTACTTTCACGTTGATTTGATTGTAGTTTTGATATTTGATTGGATATCTACGTTAAAGTTTTGGTAGACCGAAAGAACTACTGAGTACAATACAGCAGGCATGTGTTGAGTTGAAGAAGCAAGTGGTAGAACGAGAAAATTTGGTAGAACGAGTCTAGTTCGACCAGAAAGATCGCCACACCTATTTCTAACGTGAAGCATTTCTTGTGTTTTGAATGAAGGGTGTGATTGCCGGCACACTTTAGATGAGACGACCGTCCTAGTCCTCGGGAGTAGCAACGCATCTGTGATTGACTTTAGATAAAACCTATGTTCTATATGAAGTTGGTTACAAATGTCCTTGGGCGGCAGTGACCACTTGCCATCAGGTGAAATGCATGCTCGTTTGCTATTTCAGTCAATTCAAAAAAAAAACTAAACTGTCCTATTGCTTTGCTAGGTAGAGAACGGAGAACAAAAAATCTATATAATACCCACGTAAAAAAAAGAACGTGTGAAGCATTTTTAAGTAATATGCCACGGACGGATTAGTATGAAACTTTGCACGGTTATAGTGGACATAAAGAAGGAGTGCAGAATGTTAATATTTTTTCAAATAATGCTTAAAACATACAAAAACTGCAATGCAATCAACTAAAAACACGTTACACACTCTACCCTGCATTTGTCACTAACGCATAGATAATAAACGAAATAGAACATTCAATGTCTTATTATGAAAACACATAACGTCGGAAATGTCAGTATCTTTGTCAAAATACCCGCTATTGCTTTTAAATGTGGTTTAGCTAATTAAACCTCTTTTTATATTTAACGGGTGCATTCAAAATAACTTGAAAATTATTACATTTTATTTGAATTTGAGAAATATTCATATTACTTTGGACAATATGAAATTTAGTTTTTTCATTTAAATTATGGTCGAATTTCGACCGATGACGGGTGACTAGTATATACAAATAGCCAAAGAAGCCAATGTTTATTTTAACGATACCACAACAAGGACGTATTTTTAGAACTTCTGTAGGCACGATTTGTTTGTACTTTGCCTGTTTTAACTTACATTCATCTAAAAATGTATTTCAGAAGAACGATAGAGACTAATAAATTTAAAAGGCTTAACAATAAATACCAAATACTTTGTTCAAGGATACGCTAGATACCCACGCGTCGATGTTTGGTATATTTTTTATAAAATTTAAAAATCAAACGAGCTTGCAGTTCACGTGACGGTAATCGATCACCGTTGCCCATGGGCATTAAAACCAACGTCATATAGGACAGACTAAAATTATTGCCTCATATGGAAATGAGCAAGAAACCATACAAAATTAGGCAGATGTGTGGTACTTCCTTTTATTTAAAGTTCACTAGTATATATCCTCTTTAAATAAGTACCTATATAAGGAACTTTAAGGAGACATTTTCTATAGTCCCCCCATACTAAAATATATTCGACGACCCGCGTAGCCGAGCGGTTACCATACCGGACCGACGCGCAGTGGGTTCTGGGTTCGATTCCCGTCCAGACAGGTATCTGCATGATGAGTTTAGATACTTGTTCTGGGTCTGGGAGTTTGTGTATTTATCTTTGGGTGTGTCCATGGCATCCACGACAAGGGAGACAATCCTACTGTAGGGCTATAAGTGTAAAAAGCGTTTTTTTATATGTACCTACCTACTGTTAATACATAAAATACACCAGGAATAGAAATAGAAAACTAAATTGATTCTTTAAATTTCAGATCGGCCGAAGAATGAACCTGAAACCCTCACATACTGACCGCTTCACAACATAATCTAACATGTTTCACGCAATAAAGTGTACAAAAAAGTACATGAATTACTCTCATATCATTTCATACCACTTTATGACGCACCATACCCTCACAAGACCACTAATTGGCGAAGGTCAATGACGATTATAAATTTATGATCACTACAACCCAAATTAGTCAACTGGTCAAGGATACTGGATTTAAGGATGTCGGTATAAATGTAGGGTCATTCGTATCATTATGGCTGTCGAAAAAGATAAATTGTGTGTCAATGACATTGGGTATTTACATATAAGATAGAAATATGGCAAATATTTAATGGCCGCACGTCACGCCCCGTGTGAGCCTATATCATATCGATATTTTATTAAAATATTAAATATTCGTAAAAGAAACGTCACACCAGTAGACTTAATAGTACCTTAAAACATATATTATGTAATAAACATAATAAAAATTATGCACTTTCTATTTAGCTGTAAAGATATTTTCATTTGATAAGTACATACTATAATGTATCATAGATAGGTATGTGCATGCATGTAGCATAATTTGCAAATATTAACAATAACTACACACAAGTCCATTTGTGATTTAAAATAGATTCTTGTACTTATAACAAAACTTGAAAGTGCATACAGAGCTTTACTAATGAGCACTACAACAGATATATTTCAATAATTAACTTGACAAATTATTTATTTATGTATCTACATAATTTTAAGATAACACTAATTTATTTATCCCTTATCTAATATATTTCCTTACACAACAGAATTGTTTATTCGTAATATATTAGCCGTGTGGGGTTAATAGGGCCAGTTTACTAAAAGTTAGTATAAATCTTACCTAAATAGAGCCGCCTAGTATTTGGCGTGCCCGGAATATATTAACAGTAGAGCCACTTAGGAAAGCACGTTAATGAAGTGTAAATGGTTCAAACACTGCCTATTTACGGAAATTATTTGAATTTAATTAAGAATAGTCAAGACTTTAGTGAAGTTGTACTTAAAAGGCTCATTACATTTTAATTGTGAGAGCATTTTATTGTTTGGTGTGTGCTTTGGATTGATGAATTTTGTTTTTACGCGGTTTAGACTAAAGATTTTCATTTTTCAAATATAAGTAGGTATATATGTACCTTTACTTACTTGTATGCGTTATTTTTATGACAATGATTGTATTTTAAAATACATAATGGATTAATATAATTATGATGTGTCGTTAGTTTGGTCAAGGTAAACCTGGAAACGAGATATATTAAAATTTTAAAAACCGAAATTGGTCTTTAATTTTTTTTCTAAACCTCAACTTGATCGTTCATGTTAGGTATCTATATGGTATTTGAAATTATCGAATTGGTATAGGTATAATTGCATATATTATTTTTTAGACAATGCTAAATACATTCTAATTTAAAGTTATTGTTACCAACGTGTATATGAAATGTATTATAGACTAGTGTAATAAAGCTTCATTCTGATTTGAAGGGTGTGATAAAGCAGATATTTACATGAGGCAAACCTTTGTAGTCCTGACCAACAAAACAATTTATCGGGTATCTGTTCATAAAATGACTCATCACCTTAATAAAAATTCAGTTCCGGGTTGTTTGCATATTATTTTTCATGAGCTGGAAAAACTATTTGACACCAGGTGTGTTGCTACTATGTTTATTTATAACGTATGAAATAGGATAAACCAGAAAGTGAATGCTCACTGACAGTTGCACGATTTAAGAAAAACATTGTCACATTTTGAATACGCTTTATTTAAGTTGGATTTGAATCCTCTAAATGGTTTTATAATTAATTTGATAATAAACATTTGAATGGACAGTTGGTAACATTAAAAAATAAAATTGTAATGGCTGATTTTAAGTAGACGGGTGAACTTGTTACTTTTTTATGTATTTATATATTATATTATATGTTATTTCATTATATTACATTATATGTTATTTCATTGCATTCCAAAAGAAACATGAGGATCATAGGTATACCCGACATAATTATAATTATTTTTGTGCCATAAATAGATTTAAATTTGTATTTGTTTTAATGTAATAATTCTGTGATTCTGATCCTGATGAAAACATCAGGAAAAAAATTATCGGAAGCAATTAAATAAATTGAATGTATTTATTTGATTCTAACAGTTTGCCTTATCTAAATAACTTTTTATTTTAAAATAGATACAAGTTGATATTTTGAAAACTGTAACATAAAATTAAAGTTGATAGTTTATTCATTAATAAAGCTGATATAACTGTGATTTATAATTATAAGACTGTGTGACTATATCTACTTTTTGTATTTTATATTATGTAATTTTCGAGTAAATACTGTTGTAAATCTAGAAGAAGGTTTATCAATGTATAAAAAATCGAAATAAGCGATTGATAAAATAGCATTTAAAATCTGTATTTCATATAATTCGATTTACCCTATATGCTCTCCATGGTAGTGATTTTACTATTTAAATAACATACCATACACTTTTGTTTTCCGCCAGAGTAACTACCTATAATACTGCAGACAGATAGGAGGCTATTATATCTTAATTAATATTATTTTACCTCAACAAATATGTATGAGCATGCAATGTATAATAGAAAATTAACCTATAAAATGAATCTACTTTAAAATATGGTAAGAAGTTTTGCAGTTACAAATTTAATAAAAACTCTATCCAGTGGCTTCCCACTAAGTTCTTACTTTAAAACTTTTCAACGTGTTTTAGAAGAAACTAGGTTAGTTATTTGAATACATTTTATATAAGTTATAATTATAATAATGAAAGTTATGGCTTGTTTAATCATGCTGCATTATTTCCAAAGGAGGTTATGCTCAGTAGTAGGTAGAGGCCTTTTTAGTCACTTCCTGTTTGAGGTCACGCTAATTTTCGAAACAATACATATTTTTAGTAGGTAAATACTAAAAATTACAACAGTGTTTTAAGAAAAACATAGAAGTTAATATTTTATTTTTTTAAAACATAACATGTTTGGAAATAAAACGCGCACTTGTATTTGTGATATTATTATTATCGATTTTATTTAAATAATTTGAAAAAATAACAAATTTTCTTTGGGGACATTGCCTGCTCTTACAGAGCCCACATGTGTTACCAAAGCTCTACTTAATACCTCAGTAAGATCATAATATATCTATTATGATCTTAATAATAAGTTTCATTGTTATGTCACTAAATGGTTATTAATTCGTAATGTTCCTTAATAATTAAAAGTGTTTAATAATTATGTAAAACTTAATTTCATCATACGTCTCAATATTAATTTATATTTTAATTACTTCGCATATGTTTTTGTTATATTGTAAAACATCTGTTACTTTCCTTATGAGAACATAAAATAAGATTATAATAATGTTTTAAGATAATAATTATTGTTTTTAAAATAAAATACTATTCATACTAAGTAATTTTATAATTGATTTAAACTTGAGGACTTGTGATACGTTAAATACCTAATTAAACGTTAACAAAACAACGAAGGTTATTATTTTATCTCACAACTACGAAATTTATGCCCATTTGATAATATTTATACTTCGGAATGTTGAGGTTACTTTGAACTGTACCCCTTTCGACCGCTCTTGCCTCTTTGATCATTGGTAGAGGTCGTTAAAATAGATTGCTTATCAAGCTAATTTAAGTGATTGAAAATATGTACTGTCTTGTGTTTGATAAATATGTAGTAGATACTATCTTCGTGGATAATAATGGTTCTGAAAAAATCATATAGGTAGAACAAATATTTACGAAAATGAATTATTAAATTTATCTGTTATAGGTATTTATATCTACCTACATTTTGTCAATCAAACATAAGTACATTGCAAGATTCATAAATAATCATTAAAATGTTCAAGGTAATATATAAATATTATTCACCAACTTTAAATCTGTAAAGTTACAGCATAAATTATTGCTGTCCTGTCAAAATTTATTGATTTTTATACATTGTAAAAAAAAAAACAATAAATTTGTATTAATTCGAAATTTTATATTTTTGACTGTGGATCTTGTAGGTATATTTTTAACCAAAGAAATATGCAATCAAACTCTATTATGCACGTAGGACCTTTTGCAAAAAATATAGAAGGACTAAGTACGTAATATAGAAGGAGTAAGTAACAAATATTTTGTATTTTACTTTTTCTTCTTCACTGTGAAATCGCACCATACCAAAGTCACTGAATTTGTAATTGAATTTGAATAGAAGCTTTAATCATTTTCTTATTGACTTGATTTAAGTGAAATAGGTACATAAAATATATATTCTGAAATTATAATTATAAATGTTTATAAGATGTGTATAAATAAAATAATTGCATATGTAATTTGTTATCTTTTAAGATCACTCAATAAAATTGTACAATTAGGTATTGTATATACATAGGTATAAAAACTACAAAATTTACATAATATTACAACTTAGGAATTTATATATGAATTATTATTCATTATAGCCACAAAATACGTACCTAATTAAAGTCTTTTTTAAGTCCGGAAGACTATTTTATATTAGGATAATTGTAGAGTAGGTATCTAATGCACCTACACCAGTAAAACATATTATGAACTAAATAATAAATATGTATAAATTAAGTCATACTTAATAAATATAATTTAAAATTTAGAGACGTTTTATTTCTTTTATCTACCTATGTCTCTAACGAAAAAATGATTAAAATCATCCAACTGACAAATACTCACAAGATATAAAAATATAAGTAAGTCCAAAATTAAATCTGTAAAAAGCAAGTTTCTCAAAACGAAATAAAATCTATAGATACCTATGCGAACTTTTTTCTTTGTACATAATATTAAAAATAATATGTTGGCCAACGGACTATAAAAACTATTAAAATCACACCTTTGCAAAAAATATTAATAAGATTTTAACAACAGAGATGAAATAAACCTACTGAATTAAATTCTTTCGAGATTTTTTTCTCTATTTCATTACAAAAAGTACGTAACACGAATTTTTAAGTGCGCAATGGGTGATAAAAACCGTATTAACTTGTTTAAACAGTTCTTACGGCCTACATTATTAATTTAACTGTGGGCTATTATTGATATTACTTAACCGGCAATCTTGTTTGCTTATTAACGTTGCCCAGACATTTACTTTTTCGATACCAATATACGAAACTTGCTAAAATCAGTTTAAATCGTTCGGTTTACGATTATCGCGTACTTCGATGTTAGGTATCTTTTGAATACAAATTCGAGAACAAATACTCACGAAATGGAAACACGACACAGTGGTATTCATACGAATATAGGTCTTCCGTGTATAACACAAACGCCTATTATCCTTTCTGACAAGTAAGTAAATAATTTACGATTTCACTCAATGGTATCACATAGGTAAATATTCATGTAACATGTTTCCTACGGTACACAACCATAGTATTTTAAGAGCACCTGTTAAATTTTCATGTCAATATTTATGTTTACGGATAAAAAGACGGTAAATGCTATGTTGAAGTTGAGATATTCAATTTAAATTGCAACTCTATATAATTGAAAATTTTATAATGTTTGGGAGTAGACACATGTGGGTGCAATTGAAGTTAAAATATTATGTAAATGTAGAGGATTTTTCGTAAGGTCATAAAATTAGAATAACGACCAATAAATTCTCTAAATAAAAATATAACAATTAACATCTTTACGAGACATTGCGATAGTAAAACATAAAAAAAACTTACCAACGTAGAACACCTAATTACTTCACAAAACACATTTTTTGGAAACGAAACGTAAGAAAAACACACTGGCCTTTTACAACGTGACAAAGAGAAATACTGAGAAGACGAAACTTCGATAGTGGACTATTAACAGGCAGTTGGAACTATTATTAGAAAAATAGAAGTAGCTCAATGGCTGCCAAGCGAGACCAATCCATACGAAAGCGATTTCATCATGAGATATATAGCTTCGTTTTACTGACAAATACCTATCTTCGAATTGAAACTGTATAACGCAATGGCTGATCAGTCGAGAAGGTTGGAGTAGTATTCCTACAATACAAACAAATAATTTGGGTTCATAAATCCATAAACACATGGTATTTCTATTTTAACTTGTATTTTTAGGTATGTACTTTTTAGGTTTATACATATATACTAAAATGTACTTATCCAGTGTAATTGTTGTAATAAAACAAAACTCAGTTTACAAAATTATAGAAAATATCCAGTACTGAAGTAAGTAGATCATAAATACATAAATGTAGAGTCGGTTACTATTCTTAGCTTTAATTACTTGTTGATGTTCCAAATATACAATATTTGTATATCGTATCGGTAAAACTAGTAAAACACTGAGTAGCAACGGTAGCTTCATTTCTCTAGAGTGTTCTAATATGATGTGTAGAGTTCTTATGAGAATGAAAACTAATAAGTAATTAAACTTCATATTTAAAATAAAACGGTACTTGATGATTATATAAGTGCCCATAATTTTATGAAAAAGATTAACTAAATATAAGGTAATAACATAAAGGTGATAATTTCTAATTAAAATTTCGTTTTTGTGACAAATCAAAATAATTTAACGTTTCATAGCAGCATCTCAGTTCAGCACCATCTATACGTGAGGGGACGAACTACAACGAAGGACCTGAAAGCGCCATCTGTTGGTACATTTCTGAAACAATTTCACCACATCCAAGGCTATCTCTGTACTGCTTTCTCGCATGCGTAATGAGCGAGAGGTGAGTATCCGGATTTCGTGAGCCAAATTACTTTTCCAATATCATCCCATCTCTGATTGGTGAAAAATTAAGCAGAGTCAGCATTTTTTCAGAATGCACCAATGAGAATGGAGAAGGTGTGTGCAGATAGACGGCCATCTTAGTTTAGGCGGAGCTTGGCTTAAGATCCTCCTTTATATTCCTGACGTATGCAGTCATTTGAGTTATGTTTCATGGCGCCACGGCATAGAGCTGAGCGTATTTTAAGAAAACTGCTGAGTTACGCTTTCGTTCTGATATTTTTGTTAAAATAGGTTCTCAGATACCATAGTGGAACGTTGGCAGATTTATTCATTGACCTTTATTAAATGTATCGGCATGTTTATCTTATAAACAATTGGGTAGAGTTTGTAGCAATAAATTTCGAATGTAATTTCTTTGAACAAGAAAAGGTTTCTTGAGATATATTACATATACAAACATTTCATTCTCCATTCGAACTGTGATCATGTGGGTATGTATTCATCTACTTCATTTATACCGACGCTAAGAGGAAAGATATTGTACGTTACGTAAATTTATTTACCTATATAAAATACAGACAGCTTTAAATAAATGGGAAAACAACAATCACATAAAAGCTCATAGGTATCATTTTCAGCTATATTTTAGTTAGCTAATAATTTGACTACAAATATCAAGTAGGTACCTACCTACATATATCTTCTTTATATGATAAACCTAAATCTGAAAAACAATTGCACCAGGTAGTCAATATTAAAATGGTAGAAAGACACTTTTTCCGTATTTGAGTTATTTAAATTATTAATTATTGGCAATTAATAATTTGAATAACTTAAAATTGTCTCCATATGAATCACACCTACCTTTATTTTGATAAATTATGGATATGATCAAAAACATTACCAAATTAAAGCAACAAGCGCCCCCAAAAAATAAGGTGCTATTAAAAAACATACTTCCTTCCGTAAACCAAATGAGCTCGTAAACGATATGAATGACCTATAATTGGCATTAAAGCCATTGACGACACATTGTAGGCACAACAGGTGACCGGCGCTTTACGGCGCGAGTGAGCTCGTAAACCGTTAATAGAACATTATAGTTGAACGACCTGTTTAGTTTTATGTCGTTTTAAACAGGTGCTTCGCTCGGATTGTACGGGATTGATCGGGGTATCAAGGGTGTGGGAACTTCAGCGATTCCCGTAAGTATACCTCGTCTCTCCTTAGTAAAGGTATACCTCGTCTCTCCTAGCCTCGTAAATAAATCTAAACCATTATTTTTCTAGGAACTGCGTTCAGGATTACCTTCACCCAAAGAGAGGTGATCATCATATCACGCTTTTAGTTAATTACAATAATTGGGTAATATTTGTATAAACAAAAATCCATTGTATATGTAGCTACTAATATTTAAAATGGGTTTCTTGTATGTTCTGGTACGATATTTAATTATTTTCATATCATTTCATATCAGCCAGACCAGTGATGACATCTGTGTATTAATGAATGTGTATATATTTTATAATAATCTGGCGCTAGGTAATCCGGGTAAAGTAATATATAAATATATATATTACTTATAACCTTAATTTAATTAGGTAACAACTGATAAAGATCTATATGACAACTAATACTTTTGGAAGACAAACTCAATAGGAGTAGAGTTAAACGTACCTATTTTTTAATACATATAAACTCAATAAGGTGCTTAATATATAGACATTTATTATTATGTCTTTATCAATTTTAAAAGCAAAACAAGTTTTAGCGTTATCTTCTAGTATAGACAGATGTGATTTACCTAAATTAGCCGTCTGGTTGGTGAATGTATATAGCCATACAATTTGCATACAGGTAGCGCCGTCCCAAATTTTCTCTAAAAAATAAACTTGTTCTAGTTAGTCTTAGCTCAGGTAATTTTAGGCCCGAGGCATAGTAATTTTTCAGCTGAAATTTACTTTAATCTGCTATTGCTATATAAAGTAGTAGGTAGAGATAAGTGTCCTCCAGTTATATCTGGAGATAAAATGGGGCAAAAATTTCTGACAAAATGCTCAGCGCTCATTATCTACAGGACCCAACGACAATGCCTGCGGCTCCCAGACCCTTATTATATTTTTGCTGACATCTGTTCCTACTGAAATATCGGTGCGAATAAAGAGAATTATATAAAGGCAGCTAATTTTCCAGTGTCCTTGCCCAGTGTGATTTCACGTCTCGACCTAACTTTCTTTTAATAAAATTTGTATTAAATTGAATAACTTTGTAAATATTACTTAAATATTTTGTAACCATTTTGTATATATTAATATTGAAGCTAGAAATGTCGCTTGGATGACCGGTTGTATTTTTTAGCGTGAAGCAGTTCTTGTGTTTCGTTAGAAAGTTGTGGACGGCAGCTATCATAAATTTGAGGTAGTCATTTTAATCTACAGTAGTAGCAACACATACATAACTGACTTAAGACAGAAGTCCTATTACATATACAATTAGTTCCATGCTCTTGAACTAGTCACTTACCATTCGGTGGACCGCATGCTCAATTGCTAGTTCGATTTTATGAAAAAATATAGCCAATATCATACGAAAGAACAATGGCTTAATAAGAGAGGATGGCGTATATATGAAATAATGAAATGATACGGCTGGGTGGAATATTAATAAGATGATATTGCAAATAAGTAGAGGGAAAGAGTCTATACAAAAGAATTATTGCGATTGTTCTTGGCAATGGCAACTTTATCAATTGCAGATGACGTAAGGCTTTATAAAATGCTCTTAGAATTTTTATTAAATATTTTTGTTTTATTTAAGTGTAACAATTCCTAAATTATCTTTTAGTATCATTGTCTTTTATTCTTCTTCTCGAAATTTGGAATAACAATGTAAGATAATGAATCTAAAATCATCTTCAAAACTTGTAATTGCACACGTTAAATCGAAAGGTGACTTTAAATTATAATTAGTAGAAATGTCTTACGTTTGCTTTCATATTATGGATTTGATGTTATAAATATTTATAACTGCATAAATGACTGGGTTTTTCATAATATCACGATAATCATAATGATATATCTCAAGCGATTTTTATATCGTCAACCATCTTTTTATACTACGCTAACTTACCAAACATATTTCAGAGACAAATAGATAACAAATATTATTTTAAAAGATTACGACTATTTTAGAAGACTCGACGACCCACGTGGCGCAGCGGTTACCATACCAGTCTGACGCGCAATGGGTCCCGGGTTCGATTCCCGGCCAGACAGGTATCGGAATGATCAGTTTAAATTTCTGTTCTGGGTGTTTGTGTATTCGTTTTGTGTGTGTCCATGGTACCCACGACACAGAAGAAAATCCTACTGTAGGGCTATGATTGTAGTAAGCGTGTATTTTAAAAGATTAAAAATTCTATCCATGAAACATTAAAGAGAAGCTTAAAATTTCTTATTCGAATGTATTTTAACGGTGTGGAACGAAACACGAGATTCAAGTAAATGAATCAACAGTGGATAGAAGCATCATGCGTAACGGAAACATATCTTGAGCCGAACCGGCTACCTGTCGATGGACTGTGAAAACATTCATCTGAACAATATCTGAACGCTTCTATCGACAGCTACCAATACAGGCGATCTCAAATGGTTAGTATCATTCGTTTCGTACGTTGCAAATGTTACTCACGAAATGTAGTATGCAATGGTTTCAAGGTAATATCAGATTATACAACAAATTGTAGATAAGACTTAGAAGCTGGGTTATTCGGTCTGCTAATGCGGAGTGTGCTGTTTGATGATTTGCTTTATGGTGAAGATAAAGATCGATAGGACACCAATAAATCTGTATTTAAAAATCTCAAAGATTGGTGAAGTCTTGGTAGACTTATAGTAGTAGTAGTAGGGGTAGACAATAAAGTAAATAATAAGCAATGCACCTGATGTTAAGTGGTTGCTGTTGTGTATGAAGATCTGTTATATGAAGACTGCTATATGAAATCATTACATAAAATAAGAACCTCCCTTGATAGGAATCTTAAATATCTGTGCATAAATATATCTTTAATCTTCTTATTTCAGCTTCAGCTAAAATCACATAAACATTGTCACTAAACTTTCCTGTTATTGGTACTATTTCCACAACCAAACTATAAAATATATCATAATGTTAATTGGCGAGACCATGTTGAAAATTACTGATAGGTAATGTATTGTATATTATTAATTATTGTATTGCGTTGTAATCCACCCACAGATAATACAACGCCACGTAGTAATAAGTAAATAAAAATGCACCTTATCGATACAAGTCATTTACTTAGCTGTTTGGTTGATTGTCTAAGTTAGTTCGTTCAGGATATACATATTAGAATGGCCGTTAAGTAACGTGACATTTTTATTATAATGAAGTGGCTAACGAGCATGCAGTCCACCTGATGGTAAGTGGTCACTGCCACCCATGGACATTAGTAAGCAAGTTCATATAGAACATAGGTTTTATCTGAAGTCAATCACAGATGCGTTGCTACTCCCAATGAGCAGGATGGTAGCCTTATATAAAGTGTATCTGTAACCACACCCTTGCATCGCAACGCAAGGAATTGTTCACGTTAGAAATAGGTGTGGCGGTGGTACCTCCTCGCCGAACTACACTCGCTCTACCACCTTTTGATCCTAACTATGCTGCTAATCGCTACTTTGCAGCGACAAATTTCCAGAATATGCAATAGAGGTAATTAACAATTTTAAAAAACTTATTGTGAATTATATTCGCACAATGTTTGCTTCTAAATCATTATATTTGACATTTGATTACCCAGATTTTTTCGGTACAGTCTTCTATATCTTCTCTCACGACTATGATGCTAAAAATACATTTTCTATTATTTTTTGCTGTTACGTTTAAAATTCTCACATCACAATAAGTCATCGAATCACCTATAAAATTGTAAAGAAAAAACAAGACAATGAAATAAAACACAGTTACATTTATGTACACGATAACAAGGCACTAACTATAATTAATGACTTACATTTTAATGTATGTAATAATTCTTTGTAATGTAACCTTAATGAGTTTACTACCAGTATGAAAGAGAACGAAAATTGGTATGTTAATGAAGTAACGAGAATAATACTTAGTTATACGGTTATTGCTCTATGCTATGATTTTAATTAGGTATAATGATAACTACAAAATTAATTAAGACACGTAAGTTTGTTTGTTGTTAATTAAATATTGAAGAATTCTTCTTAGTTTTGTGTATTTTATAAAGTATTAACCTTAGTTGTATTTTCAACAATATTTTATTTTGAATACAAATAAATGTTATTGATAATTTAAATGCTTAAGTTAATCGCTGCTTTAAATCTTGTTTTACAGATTATAGCAACAATTTTAAATGTGGTAAAAACACCTTCAATCTAATGATGAATCAGTGTTATTCAATGCAATCAAGAGCGTAATTAAATTTGAACGGTGTTATTTGTCACCTAATTTCTCGTAATTTAAATATCAGCTGTTATAAATGATCCCTTAATTGTGAAACGGAACAGATGTAAGGACTGATTTTCAATTAATTGCTAACACGCCTATCTACTTAATTGGTTCCATACCTACAGCTGTTAATTAATTAAAAAATTGGAAAGCCAAAATTTTCAAATTTTAAATAGGTATTTGCAATAGGTATACATAAATAACATACAAATTTGACATAATATTAATATTTATGTTCTTACCTGCATAAATGTGTTTGTTTCTTCATTTGTAAATGGTCCCATCGGAAATCTGAAACCAAATAACCTTGTATTCATTAAAAAATCCATAACAATAAATAATCAATACTTATCTAAATTTAATATTAAATTATTTGCCTGTTCGATGTAACTCGAACCATTTGCGTAATGTAGTAAAATTTCATGAGATTAAACTTTACCTACATAGTACGTACTTTATATCGTTCAGTTTTGGAAAGCATCCATACAGATATTGTTTGGTGTGGTCGCGTAAAACTGGAAGAACGGTTGTTTCCATTGTTAGAATGCACGGTGCATCGGTCGTCACAACCAAGACGCTCATCACCTGCGCGAGCCGTCACCAGCACCCGTCATAAAATCCGTCTGCCTCTAGTCTACTGCTTTTACGACCCGACCGATGCCTATAAAAATAACCGTCTCGTATAAAACTGCGTACACACGCTATTATTATAAATGATACCGTCTTTACGACGAGTGAATATTTACGTTTTTATTTCAAGTGTTTATTGCCTGTTGTGCAACTTAATAGCGCACTTGAACTTGGCGGGCTAGTGACACCGTTTGATCCAAATCGCGTTTTATTGTTCTGCTCAATGGACGGACGAATTTTACGATCGTGTCGTAATGTGTGACGTGGTTAATATGAGGTAACGTACGGCGGCCACTGACTCATGTCTCATTTAATACGCCGTAACTTTCTATTTCTAATTCGTTCAGCAATACTTCCCGCTTCTGTTCTGACGTTCTATAATTTTACAGATACGCTTCAGACGAATTCGCATTTTTTCTCATAGTTTTCATGATCGAAAAAGGACTATAGGACCTTTTTGCGAGCCCAGTACCTTACCTATTTATCTCTATTTAATAACATTGTTCCCTCGGGTGTTTTTATATTGGATCGAGGGAACCAAACCGATCTTTCCACTCGGAAAAGTAGAATTTGCATTCATATTTTCTTCGGAAGGTAACCTTGGGGAAACAAATAATAGGTTGAATACATCTGGGTCTGCATTAAGGGACATCATTTTATTCCCTTTGAGCTTCGGTAAATATTTTTGTTATTATTATTTTCTATCCACGGAGTAGGGGAAAGGTCTCAAAGGGCCAAACACCTACCTATGCTTATATTTACAATTAACATTGACATTGAATATCTTCTAACTAATGAATAAATCGGAGATAGATTGGATAGATTACGTCATTTAGGGGAGGCCTATGTCCTGCAGTGCATCTCAAAGGTTTGATGGATGGATGGATGGAATAAATAAATGAGTAGGCACCAATTTTACCAACATAATGTATGGAATATGTTCCATATGCGAGCATATGTCACAATTAGGTAGGTATATGTATACGGAAATAATTGTATATAAATATTTTTTACACCATAGTATTTAGCCAAATATACCTAAACACAATATTTTACATATATTATATATACCAACAGAGTAACACATTAATACAACTACGTTAGTGCGTTAATGTAGTCTTGTAAATACCTTTTAAGAAGATTTATATTACTTCATGTAGGCAGCCCCTGTAATGTTGCTCGGAATTACTCTCTCGGCCTTAGTTAATGCACGTGTAGGTAAACATAAGCTCAAATGAAATCCGACCCAACCCACATTAGCCCTACCAAAATAAGTGGCTACATAAACATATTTCTTTCCTCCGTAAGCACCAACCTGTTTCCTTATACGAATTTCGAAAGAATTTAAATTCTTAATCAACCGATTCCAGTCGTGGTGCATAAAATGCAGTGTTAACACCGTTTCTGCATTACGAATCTACCGAAAAGTCTAAATGTATGAATAAAATTGGCTATATTATGTGACAGAGGCCCATGATCTCACTTCGGGGTCCTTTCGAATCCGCAAACGAGGATGGCGCCTCTATAAAATTTCACATTCATTACATTTGGTCTCTTGTTTGTTTCGTATTTTTTAGCTGAGTCGATACATGTTATCTCGCGAGATGGGGAGCTGAGATTGCAGGCGTTGAGTGCCGAAGTAACGACAGCGTACAAATTACACTCAATATTTTTGACGCAAACACATACCTAAGCTGTAATTGCGTGGAGACGCATGCGTGCTCCGCCAGCATAAATTACACGCTAATTGAAAAAGCAAACAATCTTATTTAAAAATTTACTCAATATATAACTTGCGTAGGTTTTCTCTAAGTGTTCTTTCTAATGTTTATTACAGACAGGCAAACCGCTCCGATAACCTAAAAATATCTTACATAAATACTCTCTTACTTAAGAAGTACGTATGTAAGAATCTAGGTACATATGTATGCACCTACTACTACGATATAAATAGTTGATGATTAAATTTTGAAAAAAATAAAATTACGAAATATTTTAAGCCCAGCTGTATCATCTATATATTCAGAGTAGATTGATATAAATATAATTCTATACATGCTGGTATGTACTATATTTAGACCAACTACTATTTCCAACGAATAATGAGTAAATAAAACTTGAAAGCAAAATCGGAGGCAAATTAAAACTCTTGTTCTACTCGCAGTAACATGCACTAATTTCACAAAAACAGAATAGCTTCCATTTTAATTCATTATTATATTATTAAACAAACTTATTTATACGCTGGGCACGACTCTTACCAATCATTATTAAACACGAAGACATCAAGCGATCAATACTGAACAATTCATATTTACATATAAATTAATTCAACGCCAAATATCTATGGAAATTAAAGCAGTTAGTGCATAGCACTAATTGTTTTGATTCTGATTTCAATAACAATGAAGTAGTTATTTCATGTTCATTTCAGGTACGTAGGTACCAATGTGCATCCAGCGCTTTCGTTTGGGATGGGGCTTGACTAACCGAAGATTTGAAAGAATTTAATGGTGAAATTTAGGTATCACAAGAATCATGTTCTGTGTTGAATGTTTTCACAATTTTTGTTTTGTGATGGATAAATTTAAGTAGGATGTACCTGCTTTTATTTCAATTTTAGGTGAAAAGTTTAGCTATCTAACCCCTATCTTGGTCCATCAGTAAACCAAGTTAAATAACCCCTGAACGGGTGGTGTTTGTGTATTCGTTTTTGTGTGTGTCCATGGCATCAAAGACACAGGAGAAAATCCTACTGTAGGGCTATGGGTGTAGAAAGGGTTTTGGAGACTTTTCGAAGGTGGTAGAACCAGTGTAGTTCGACCGGGAAGTACCACCGTCACATCCATTTCTTGCGTGAAGCATTTCTTGCGTTTCGATGGAGGGATGTGGTTGCAGGTACACTTGTATATGAGGTGACTATCATAGTCCTCGGTAGTAGCAACGCATCTGTGATTGACTTCAGATAGAACCCATATTATGTATGAAGTCGCTTACAGATGACCATGAACGGCAGTGACCACTTACCATCAGGTGGACTGCATGCTTTGGTTTCGGTTTCAAAAACTAACGATATTACCCAACAGTGTAGTTAGCTAGTTAGACCTTAACTGAATCCCACAGTATGTTATTATTCAATAATTGTACCGTACCTGTTCGGAAAAATACTAAAAACAAATTGTAGGTAGAGTTATATGTTTCCGTCATAATAGCAACTAAAAACAAATAATTGTTAAAGCCTGAGTATATTGGGATACAACCCATTATCGTCCCACTGCTGGGCACAGGTCTTCTCTCAGAATGAGAGAGTTTTAGGCCATAGTCCACCGCGTTAGTCAAGTGCGAATTGGTGGACCTGAGTATATTATTATGTCTCAATCATAGTGAAATATTTTTACTCACCCTACAGAGTGCCGAGGAAGTGCAGCTCTCCCTGTTGAGAACGCTATTCCTATGCTCGGGGTTACCTCGGGTAAATTGGCTGCATTTCGCTCCGCTACGACGAATTGAATGCATTTTGAAGGTAGCGAAATATGAATAGATACAGTGAACATCGGAGGTGTTAAAATCCTAAAAGAAATTATTGATAAAGCCTTAGTATATATTTTCCATCATAGTAAACTAGTTTTGCACACCGTACATAAAGGGTCGTCTCGGAAGTGCAGCTCTCCCCGTATAGAACGCCATTCCTATGCTCGGGGTTAGCTCGGGTAAATTGGCTGCATTTTGCTCCGTTACGGCGAATTGAATGCGTTTTAAAGGTAGCGAAATGTGAATAGATACATTCAACATTGGGGGTGTTGTTTTGTAGAATCTAAATAATCCTCATACACATAAGACGTGAATATTCAACTCATGGACGTAACTGTAGATCTATGTTAAAGAGGGCGTGAAAAGGGGACGAAAGAAATGAAGATGAAAAAAATAAGAAATAGCTAACTTAATTATTTAAGTAGCAAACAAGTATGCAGTTCTCCTTATAATAGTAAATAAGCAACTTACGTCTCGGCAAAAGGAGTGCAGGCCGCCCCCCGACCAGGTGGACTGATGACCTTAAGAAGACGGCGGGTAACGCGCGGGTAGCTGGATTCAGATGGCTCAGGACCGGTCGAAGTGGCGCAGATTAGGGGAGGCCTATGTCCAGCAGTGGACTTTCAAGGGCTGATGGATGGATGGATGGATGGAAGCAACTTACAGAGTCACTTTATATAAAAGTGACCCGACAACTCCACCGAAACAAGAATCGCCTCACAATAAAACTAGGTGTGGCGCATGCAAGTTATCTCGACAGCCAAACCATACAATTACTTCCACCTTGCTACATTTTAATATTCGTCCGTCATCTCGTTTTGAGATTTTTTCCGAAATAAAAGGGAGAGGGCCCAGGGGGGGCTCCAAGGGGGCTCCAAGAGGGCTCCAAGAGGGCTCCAAGAGGGGGGCCAGCAAGAGGGCTCCTTAAATTCGTTAAACCTTCCCCCTCTTTTATAATTCCATTGAATTAAATAATTGGTAAAGAAGCAAATATTATTACTTATTATAATAGAAAAATCTGCATATATGCATGTATGAATGTACCTAGTAAGGAATTGTAAATTTCCAAGGCTTCACTTGTCTATTGAAAATTTTATCGTATTTTTTTTCTGTCAAAATTATACTACGTTATCTATACGTTCCACATACTTGAAATGAACCACAAAAGAAGATATATGAATTCGTTCAACGAAATGTTTCTATATTTAGAACTCAATAAAAAATTACATAATATACTAAATTATGTTCTATGTCGTATCTTATCTATACTAATATTATAAAGTAGAAGAGTTTGTTTGTGTGTTTGATCGCGCTAATCTCTGGAAGTACTGGTCAGATCTAAATAGGTATATATTTTTTGAATCTAATAGAATATTTATCGAGGATGGCTATAGGCTTTATTTTATTTAATATTTAAATTGGATGAATGAAAAGAGAAATATATACGACCAAAGTCATGTCGACATAGTCCTCTGTCTAGTGATATACAAGACAAGTAGGTACCTAAATCTGTAAATAATGTTCAACGTTAAGCTTGCCATTATACATGATTTAAAACAAATTCTCACAATGTCTAACAACTGTAACACGTATAAAACTCATAAACAACATAACGAGCTCTACCGTCTCTACTTTCAAAATTTCAAAGAGGTGTTTGTTAGGCGTCCGCTGAAAACAAGGCAGCTTTAAGCTTCAAAAATAGAGTAACAAGGAGACTCGTTAATACCAGCCTGGCTATATTAAAATATGGAGCACACAAACTCAATGTTGGCTAGACGCCAGTGATTAACTATGCGACCACGATGACATGAGTATTAGGCACATTCTACTTCTTTTATTTTTTATTTACGAGAATAAAGATCTCCTAACATAATTATTACCTACTTACCCTTCTGTAATAAAATATGTTTTCTCAAACTAAAAATACGATTTCTATATTCATAAAAATATTTCTATAACAAATTAAAATATATATTTTGTAGAATAAATTGAATTTTCAATTGCATTTTTATTGGATAAATAATTGTAATTTTAATTGTGTATAAATTTAAGCGTTAATATGTAGTCGTACCTAAATCATTACTTAACAGGTATAATATATGTATATGTTTACGAAATAATCAGTGTGGTTGCCGGCACACTTATATGAGGCGACCATCACAGTCCTGGAGAGTGGCAACCCATGTTCCATATGAAGTTGCTTACAGATGTCCATGGGCGGTAGTGACCACTTTCCATCAGACTGCATGCTCGTTTGCTACTTCAATTAGATAAAAAACTGTGGGTATATTTTGTCTTAAGTTCTTAGTTTCTGTAGCAGTCAGCACAATTATTATACGAAGTGCTCAGTAGAACGGAACGGAAGATTTGTATCAAAGACCGAATTAACAAAAATTCTCATTCTCACCACGTGACTGATATTACGTATTGTACTTAATTAGCATTAGAAAATTGCGATGCTTGTTTCGTTTACAATGCAGCAAAATGATAATTTCGTTTATATTAGTAAAATTTTGACGATATCAAAACACATACGTTATTCTTGAAAAGTTTTAACCACATTCAGAATCAAAAAATCTTAGAAAATATGAATAGATTTTTTGTATATCTATGTTTGATACCAAAATATTTTTCAAATAGGGTAAAATTTACACATTAATCGATAAGTAATATACAAACTAGTAGGTATGTGCAACAATTCGAATATCATATGGGTAGGTACTTAATCTGTTTAATCTATTTTCATTTACTATGACAAATACCAAAGTTGGAATGGATGAATATTTGATTTTATGACGCTAAAACGAAATTGAATAAATATTAACACAAACAGTCTGAAATACTACATATATAGAGCATTACTTATCTAGATGGTTGTAAATTGTAAGGTGTCCAAAGCATAGATTAAACGCATGTGAGACCTCGAGAATAGCTCGGAAGTACATAGATACATAAAGATTACAACATTTATGTACATTTCTATATAGGTAGATACGTTAGCCACAAATTATTATATCCCAATACCTAATGTAAATAAAATAAATAAATCATGACACGTATTCATAATAAATTTGGTAGTCCATTTAAGAAGACCGAACATAGTAGGTATTAGTTATATCTCTATCTTCACAACATGAAATAAATTCGCATTATGACATTATACGGAAAACATCGTATCAGAAGCAGAATGAAAACATGACATCACTTAGTACAATTCCTTTTATGTATTGGCCGGTTTCCAATTTGGCACAAAATGTCCGATACTGGCTTTGTTGACCGCTTCAACCCCCGGCAAAGAGGGGTGTTATCCGCCTATAATGCTGTACCATTTATGTCTATGTCAAGAATATTGATGTCGGAGTAATGGAGTGATAGTTTCGAGAAAAGCGTTTTCATGTAAACGCTTACATACTGTTCTGTTTCACTTGACGCTTGATATCACTAAATAAGAGATATATTAAACATACTTACTAACTTAATCCTTTTTGTGAACATAGAAAAATCAAGTAAATATATGTTCAAAAAATGCCAGATTTAAATTAAATGCCATAATTATTCTCCTTTATAAGTACACTAATTCGTTCAGCAAACTTTAGGTTGCATTGTATCTTAACCTAATCGCTATTGAACAATGCGTTTAAATGATGTTAAGATCTTAGTTAAATAGATAATTTTGAAAGAGGCGTTAAGAGGCCTATTATTATTAAATTGATAATTGCGTTTGTGATTTATATTATGCAGGAACTATGTCTGTTTCGTACTGAATACACATAGTTATGTCTGTGGCCATAGAGTGGCCAGGTAAATCCAGGTCAGTTAATCTTTTCCTACATACGAAGAAAAACACACCATTATGTTAAGAAAAATTTGTAAGAGTTACCATTACCCTATGGTAATGACAACTCTTTTTCAATAAAATATTTGGTAAAAAATTATATAAACGTATAAGTAGTTCTAACCATTCCTAATATATACATAGAATACGTCACGGCAAATCGATGTCACGATCCCGATTAACCGCCCAGACACGAAATTCTCACCGAAAATACGAAAAAGGCCTGTTCTCAGGCACACGACACGAGGATAATTTAAATGACCACTCTATAGTTGACTCACGCATCGTATGTGTAACAATTTGATTCGTATGTAACACTTCGGGTGATCTTATTTACACGAGGGGACATGCAAATGCTTATTTTGCTTACTTGATGCTTATTGAACCAAGGGATCGTTAATAATTGGTCATTTTTATTTGCATGTTGATTTTACATCTATCCGCTTTTAACTAAGTGATTATAATTATACATGTTTTGATGAAGTCTTAGTGTTAGGTACCTACTATTTTGCAGTTATATAATTGTCACAAAACTCTCTGTAAATAGCTAATATCAGCAAAAAGAATTCAACTCTAAAATTTCTCAAAATATGAAATCAATTTAACAATTTACTAATTTGGCATTTTGTTTCTTTTTAAATTTAAGTATTTATTTTGTATATACATATAATTATGTTGATTTATATTATATTAATTTAATTTTAATTATTTTGTCATAGTCGAATTAATAAATTATAGTACATTTAACAATTATCAAAAAATATTATTTATCTACATACCTTGAAAATGTCCCCTTATTTTAAACTTTTTCACTGATTATAGTTATGTACTATTCACTTCATATTTTCAAACCGTATGCGACTTCGTAGAACATTAACCTACATTTAGTGTGTTTTTGTCAACATTAAAAAATTACGATTTGTCACCGAACTAAATACAAAGCTTCTTAGAAATGTAGTCCACCATGTCATATGGCCAAATTTAACTTGGACTAGTAAAAAAGGCTCGCATTCATTTCAACAATAGTTGCACAACTTCCCTTTTGTTTCTTTTCCGTATCAAAAAACACCTTACCCCGTCCTTTATGTATCTATTGTATTACTTTTATACAGAAATTGAGAGTGCATTGTTAAATTACTGGTCGCCTTACTCTTTGTTTGGACTTTTAGTGGCACCATAAAAATTTGGAGCATAAACAAAAAACCGAACTCTTCCGCATAGCGCAAATTGAACGCTAGGTAAGTTCAGTACAAAATTACAGGTGAAATAGTGAAGGTGGTTTGTTCTTATTGTGATAATGGATTTCTTTGTCTACGCGGTAAATTTAATTGCTTTCTTTTATGACCGATCATTGATTTATTGCTTTGGTAAAAGTGGTACAAAAACAACCCGAGGTTTGTACTTTGAAATCATAATTTCTTTTTACATTTAGTAGAGTCACGACAGGTCCCACAGAAGGACTATTGTTATATTTTGTTATTTATTATCAAAAATATTGAAAAATATAAAATTGAACTGATTTAAGTTTATTTACCATTCCACCATTAGCCAAGCATGTAATAATATTTGGTATCTACATTTGTTATTACTACCTATATATTACTATACTATAATTCTCAGTCTACTGATTTTATCTATGTGTATAAAACAAACATCGTCTTTTCGATGTAACAAAATAGTGAAAATAATAACAATATTTGAACCATGTAGATTGTGAAGCAAAGGTGTAGATAGTGCAATAATACTCGTACGTGATTCGCCGTCGACATCGGAGACAATCGCTGAAAATGCGTCATTTTATATCGCCGTGTACAATTCGCTCGCATTATGCCCCAACGTTTGTTTATACCGCTAGAGCATACTATTTTGCTTCTATTTGCCGAGCGTAGCACAATATTTGTCGAACGTGTCGACTGGCGTGTCAAACGCCACATATCTAGGCGTAGCACGTTGTCGCGAACATTCACAGTTATTACATGTGTTCCTCTGTTATTATCTCGCCTTTTCTTTTCGTGGCAACAAGACGTTGATTACTTCGCTAAAGCTTCGCTACAATTGCCGGCGGGCCAAATAGAGGCTGCAGGGTGCCGATAACGAAAACCATAACCTCATATGAGCTAACGGGCTTACAGCCGCAGCTGTTACATAAGTACGTAATATAGATGTAAGAAATAACAAGCCTTAAACCTCTATAAATTAAAACGAAAAACGTTCCTTGCCACAAATACACTGATTTACATAATCGTGTCTATTGAGGAAGAAAAGTTGGAAACGAAAAAAGAAAGTTTCGTCACACGACTTATGTTTGTTAATAGGGAAAAAGATGTAAATAGACCCAGCCGAAATTGGACAGGGGTTCAAATTCTACCAACACAAATAGCGGATCATTCGTTTCTTATACAAAATGTAGGAACAACCTCAACATACACACACGGTTCTGAACTTAACCAAGTTAGGCATATGGTTAGTTTTGGCAAATTATTTGCTTAATATATGACATTTACATCCTAATAGTACCACACTGAAATATTACAGTATTTGCGGGTTTGATATGCATATCAGCCTTGAAGGTGTTCAAATATTCGAAGTTCAATTTTGGTCGGATTTCCGATAATGTTCGTATTAGATCTCGGAGAGATAACGCAGTTTCCTTTTCATGGGTACCGTGGCATTAAGTATTGAAGTTTTGATTACACTAAACTCGGATGGGTAATCTCGGCATGCGACCGAAGTTCGCAAATGGACCAATTTCACAGATCGCGAGCGGTTAGCTGATGTGTAAAATAGCGCTTCAGTTTAAAAGGGTCAAAAGTTCGCAAAGTTTTTAACATTCTCTCTTTTATTACGTGCTTCAGAAGTGATTTTGTTAGCGATCACGAGATATACTTAGCTGCTTTAGTACTGCTTGTTGAAACCAAGTTAGCAAGTCGTTACGTTTACGAAACTTATTTAATATTATTTCAGTTATTAGGTACTTACACTATAATGATCCTTAAAAAATAAAATATTTATAACGAGTCAATAGTCCAAATACATGATCGATATTCTACTACAGTTTATCTCATTTCAATACTAAAACGCTTTAGCAGTTGTAAATCTGAAACCAATGCGGAGGAAACATATTTATGGATGAGAATTATTAAAACAAGGTTATAGGTAAAATAGTCGCATGTAAGCGGTACGCTTTCAAGCCTCCGCCATAAAATGCATGATAGATGTCGGCATGCCCTCGCGTGTTGTACCGTTGCGTCCCCACTCCCAAGGGCTGGGCGGACACGACCAGTATAACAAAACCTATCCACCTTCTCCTTTGCTTTAGTAAAAAAACATTTCCCACAAACACGAAGGGTCTGGCCTAACTGGATGTGTGTATCGAATATCGGAATGGGGTTCGGTGCACTCGGCACCATGTTTAAATTCAGATACTAATAGAACACGATTCGAAAATGGCCGTTTCGTTTTAGGTAACTTATTAACCTGTCGAGATGAACTAATGAAAATGGTTTGAGCGAAGCTGTTACGACGATGCTAATTATATAGTCCTTTTTTGTCGGCTATGTCTACACATGAATAGCTAGGTATAGTAGGTACTTACCTATATAAAAAAAGTTTTTGCATAAGAAAATTGAAAATTCTACAAAAACGAAATGTTTATATAACCTTAAGTTATTTTAATTAAATTGTACGTACGTACCTATTTTCTGTATAAATTTACCATTTTCTTGAATAATTTTCAAATTTAATCAAACTTAATTTTAGTAATTATTTACCTTTTCATTTGAATATTATCTAAAATGCGGTAAGGCGACGTTGGTAAGTACCAGCCCATTTTAAAACAACACCGAGACTCGTACCTTATTTCTAAAGTAGATATTTTAAGAACGTCTTCGAAGATATGTTACAAGATTTGGAAAGCTTTCAAGTCACGAAATCTCATTAAGTAAGATTCAGTAAATCCCATCAGATTATCTTGCATTTAAATGCATTGCAAAATAAAAATTCGAAAAAGATCCCAGCGTGAAACGAAAATTAAACGATACTAATCTTGCGAGAGCGTTTCAGGACCACCTGTTTGACACTTGTACATACGAATCTTATTTTATGTACGGATAATATTGCACTTTCAAATAAATTCATGGTTTTTATAATACGTTCAGAATTAATGGTTCGAAATTTGTGTATAACGCAATATGTGAAAGCCAAGTTCGATCGCGCGTGGAAAATAAACATCATATCGACAGATAATATCCGATACCAACAAAATAAAGCTGTAACATCAAAATCTCAAGTTCTTCAGATAAAAGGCGGTTATTAATATATTTTTTATTTAATTTATTTGTCTTGTATTTTAATTACATACTATCATTCTAATTGTCATTTATATTATACATATACCTATTTATTCACGATACGATTCGAATCAGCGTGTCTTTATGTTAAAATAATTGGCACGTTACACATATCTACTATTATTTCAAAATTAAACATTTCTTGTAGTTTACATGTAGGATTTTTTTTTCATATATTTAGGTGAGTTGACCATCGAATTTGCATTTGTTTAAAAAATACCAGGATTTTTTTCTTAATAATGAATCGGTTAACGGTTAATAGTTCTCTGGTAGAACGCCATGAGTATTTGATTAGTGATACAGTTTCATGAGCAACAATGATCGCACAAATAACATAGATGGCAAGTTGCATTCATATACAAAAATGTAAGTGTAGTAGATATACAATACCCAACCCTGTACGTGAGTAAGGTAAATTAATCTCCCATAAATTCCATGGTTTATGTCAGAAATTTCGCGAGATACCTGCGGATCACGGATCCGATAATTGGAAGCATTCAGGTCATGCAATTTATGGCATTGCCTTAACGAAGTATAAACCCTGTATCGAATTATACCTATGGCGTACAATTTTCCACTGTACCTATAGGATATCGAATGTCACTTTATCTCAGATGAGTTTTAATACGCGGCGTCGTCTACGTGCATACAAACATGGTTTTAAATTCTAATGCAAAATTCAATATATTTGCGGTGAAAAATAGAGGCCAACCTATTTTTTTTATATGATTAAAGTAGCCAACGAGTATGCAGTCCACCTGATGGTAATTGGTCACTGCCGCCCATGGACATCTATAAGCAACTTCACATAGAACATAGGTTCCATTCGAAGTCAATCACAGATGCGTTGCTACTTCCGAGAATTGAGATGGTCGCCTCATATAAAAGTATGCCGGCAATCACACCCTCCCATCGAAATGCAAGAGATGCTTTCATCAAGTAACTACATCTTAACGTGAACTCTATCCATGTCATCCACGTATTTATAGTGAACAACCCATGCAAATATACTTCATACATAATATATGTTAAAACTAGGCTTGTTTATGTGTTTAATTAAAAATATATTATCCCTATTTAAAAAAAGAAGCTAAATAGCTCCTTTTTTAAATATTACCCACCAAAGATTAGGTATAAGTACTGATCATAAACATATTGTTTACATACTTGAAAAGTTTGCTACATATACCTAATTGTTACTTTTCGAAATGACTATTTCACTGGTTTGTAATATAAAACGGAGTGTATAATATCATTTATTATTTTAATTTAACGCAGACAAATATAATAAACTATTTTAAATTTGCATTTGTCATGACAACTTCTAACATTTATGACGCATTTCTTAAAATTATTTGCTTTTATATTGTCTGTACTTCTATAAAGTTAGGTATTCCGATTAATTTTTCTGGAACTTTGTCACCATTTTAAATATTTTGAACATATCTGTTATGACAACTTTAATTACAAATAAGTTACTAGGTATATATATATCCAATCAAGTAGAGTGGTTAATTATTTTTACCGAAAACCAAAATGAACTTAATTTGGCATTAACTATTAGACATTAAGACCACCGACAGTGAACATTTTTTCTTTTTAATCAAAACTCTATTGCTTGTTTTCGTTGGCCGTCTTATTTAGATACCAATTTCATTAACTTGAGATAGGTTTAATCTCGACTGGCAGCTGAGTGGAGTCTCAAGAGGCCTAAATTAATTTTAAAGAACAGAACAACATTGGACTGAATAGTGAGCATTGTATTAGTATTTCTGTCATTCGATTATAGTTTCCAGTGCCTTGAAATAAAGTACATAGTAGCTGTATACATATCTTGGTATTTTCTTAAGGACCATGGGACTATTCGTTTGTGGGCGGAACAGATGCCTTCAATGACTTGTGCATTTTATCCGAAGGCCAAAATTATAACTGGATAATTGTTTCGTTAATACTCTTGTAATATTGCAGTTGCCTAATTAATTTTAGGCAGGACCGTTTTCTGTTACAATTTCATTTGAACTCGAAGTCTGCAATTACTGGAATTAAGTAATTAAGACGATGTTTTAACGAAATTACTTACTGGAGACCCATTCAAATGAATGTACAATTTGTTTGTGGATCTTATTTGAATAAATATCTAAGATAAGTCCGTGAATAATACTTTTTCCTTCATGTTTTGACATCTAAAGACAAAAACGTTAACTCAATATCACAAAATCGATCCATAAAATGTAGACGCGTAAAAAAGAAATTACTAACATTACTTTATAATTGAATATGTACTAACACTTTTGCTGCATGTCAAAATGTTATTTACTTTCAAAAGTGCGTTTCAAACTTTGGTGATCTCTATGTTAAGCGCGGTTGTTCAACTCATAGTTTTCTAGTTTGAAAATATTTTACAAAAGTTAGCGGTCTAGAGGGTGTTTATGTCTTTAACGTTGCCACGACGCCGACGCGACGGTAACGAAGTGGAAGTTTTCGGAAAGAATGGACTGGGGTGGTGTAAGATACGAGAGAACAGCGTATGTAGCGTAGCGTTTGAACAATATTTGTAACCGATACCTACTTTTGTTAACAAAAAATACTAAAGTTTTACTTTGATATCATCAAACTTTAAAACGTAGGTCAGAATCGAAAAGATCAAAGATACATATTATAAGATTATCAAAAAAAATATATAAGCCAATATAATAAAATTTCTGCGACCATCTAGACTTTTTATAGCATTGAAGTAGCAAACGAGTTAGCAGTGCACTTGGGGGTAAGGGGCCACTACTACCTATGGACATCTGTAGCAATTTTGTACAGAACAGAGGATCTATCTGAACTCAATGGCAGATGCTTTGATACTTCCGACATCAAATATGATGGCCTCATACGAAAGTGTACCCCTGCACCCACACCTTTCCTATGTAACGTTCTACCACCTTTTCAAATTTTAACTGTTGACTTAAAAAAAAATTGGCGTCATTTATGCCTACTTATATGCTATATTAAAAGCTAAGTTACATATAAAAGAGATAATAAAGTATTTTCTGAAATATTGACAAATGAACCATTATCAAAACAATTCAATTCTCGCTGACGCCTGTACATTAAGTCTACGAAGAAATGCACGAGGCACTCAGACTTGTTTAGCGGTACCAGTATTCAAGGTTTAACTTTAATTTGTAGGGTTCCGTAGACGCAATGTACCGTATCGTCTGGACGGAGATGGTTCAATGTAGCCAGCGAAAATTAGCAGAAAAACCAACTTGCAATTAGATGGTGGCCACTTATTTTCCGCCCGAATCCATTAAGTGCTTTAGGTGCCGGTTTTATTAAAGCCAATTTAGGTAATTCGATGCTGTAAATGTTGCGATACCTTTTTACGGCGTTCGTAAAGTGTTTGATATATACTTAACGCGTGTAGTGTTTTGGTTATCCGCGCGGTGTAAAAGTCTGAGAAATGCAAAGTACCTACATAAAATATAATCTTAATATAAACACATAGGTACCCACACGTTTGTAAATATTATGACTGCATTTACTATTAACAAAACGTATTACCTAAATATTTTTATTCACCTATTTCACAGTAGGTATGTCGGAAGTCGATCGCAGTTTAAAGTAAGATAAAAATACAAGCTAATATAAAATCGTACAATATAGAAATAAACTTCTACCTAGTAACGTGTTATAAAATATCATATTTCTTATTAATATTTTGTATGCGAAGTTATATGAGGATTTATGTGTTTCTCTTCCAAGCCAAAACCACCGGCCGAATTTCGCTGAAAATTGGTAAAGTCGTAGTTTCTGACTTGTAATAACACATACAATATTTCCATAGATCATTTTCGTAGCTGTAACGCCCTAGCGATCGAAGTTGTAGTACAACCTCGTAAAACATTATTTTTACGCCTATGCTAAAGTTCTTTAAAAAAAATAAGTTACAGTTTAACATATAAGTACTTAGCTCTTTTCTTGCAAATAAGTAGTTTGAAATTATGATGAATAAGACTGTTTGTGTGTGTGTGTGTGTGTGTGTGTGTGTGTGTGTGTGTGTGTGTGTGATAAAACCAAACTAAATCAAGCAAAAGATGAATGAACTTTAACTAAAATACCTTGAATACTATTTGGCACCAAGCGATCACGTCTCTAATTTACAATGTAAGCTCGTTAGTTCAAATTGGGCGTCTGAATATCATTTCGGAATCTCGTCAAAGTTCACCGAACAAAGGTATCATTCTCGAATCGAACCTAAAATTCGGATATTTTCATGCAGATGTGATGCAACGGTGCACCCTCCGCGGGTGTGGGGTGGGTCACCCCCATACCTGCTCACAAAGCTCGCGTCGTTCGCTGGGATTGCGATCATGTATACTGTACACGTGTTGTGGCATGAAAATTTGTTTCTAGATATTTTCATCTTATCTATGTACCTGCCTATCAAATATACAAACGTGGATAAATATATTAACAGCGCGTTGTTTCAAGCTTATTGCTATGTATTAATATCGATACATTCATATAATAGAAATGTAGATTCCGCTTGTCTATGCTTCGTACATAGTTGCAAAAATATAGTTTAGTGGTCTGAAAATAAGTCATAAAAAATCTTCATTTTTTAGGATTTTTGTTTGTCTGAATGTCTGCGTATTTAAAATCTCACGGAACTTAAACCGCTGAATGAAATATTTAATTAATATATATTTACGTATTATGAGGTACTATCTAGTCTGTATTTTATAAAATCTCTATACTCTATTAAAATATATTACAAAAAAGATAGACACAACAATTTTCAACCACGGGTGAAACCGTAGTGCACAACCAAACGAAAAAAAGCCGCTGTCGAAAATATTTGCTGTTGTAAAACCAATCCACAAGATTAAGCAATGTACCTAATATTGCTTCGTTTTTGGAATAAGTTTCGTACAATATATTCTAAGTATGGGGCTCTTAAAAAGATGCGAAAAGAGCACTTCTTCAAAGTCACTAATGCATTGACGCTTTTTCTTATGTTATAATGTCCATAGGCGAAGGTGACTGCTGTCCAGCAGGTAGCATGGCGACATTATTGTTATTTTTAGAGAAAAAAGTAAAAATAGGCGTAAAAACACCTGGTCGCTTTAAAGCGGAAATATCTTAACTTATATATAATGCACCAACCAATATCATAATGATAATCTACCTATTTTTCTATTTTAAAACGCGTAGGTGTCAACAATATCTTACTTAAAAACTCCATTAGGTGACGCTCCAAAATACTTAAGTGATCCAAATATATCATGAGATAAGGTGAGAATCTTTTAACACCGTGACATAACTTAGATGCCATGTGACTATCATATTGTCATGGGCGACATTTTCTTTTAAACATGTTTAAAAGCATTCCGCACCTTCTCAATGAATATTGTAGATATGAACGTAATTTACATTTCTTTATGTAACTCTTGTGGCAAATTCTGGCGACTTTAAATGAGGTAGATACCCTTGAGGACAGTAGTTAACTAATTAATTGTTAACACTTTCTAAACCCACAGTCACACATTAGGTAACCTTATTTTAGTAAAACTATAGCAGCTCTACAATCGAACTATAAGTCACCTAATGATTTAGATGTTTAGATACCTGCTCGAGATTCGAACTTAGAACTTTCAACCTGTATTAGCATTACATATAAACGGTTCAAGTATAAAAAAAGATTAAAAATATAAATTATGATTATTTACTAAGCAGACATAAATTAAGTAGTAATTAAAATTAAAAGTAGATAAATATTATTTTATCCGAATTGCTCGAGGAAAGGCTTAGGTTCACTCATACATAAAATAGAGATTACTTAGTAAGGAATTTGTGCAATTACATAAATGTAAATTGTAAGTGGCATTGAATACAATAAACGAGCCCTATTTATTAAATAAATTCGCTTCGCTAATCGATTCGCTATCTGTTAGGTACACATGTTTTATATAACCATCTATGCATGCAGTTGCATGAAAACTTCTAATTAGTAGATTCAAATGACCCTAACAGTTACTAAGTGTCTGAAGTAATAAAGACAGACATAAACTGTTTAGTGTATTTATGTTCGATATGCGCTATTTGTGAACACGAGTGCAGTTCAAACCATTACTGATATCAACCCAGTTAGAGTTTATCATACTATAAATTATAACAAATTTAAACGAGAGATATGACATGTCGGAAATTATTTCTAACTGCACTTAACAAGGGATACAAGTATCGAATTGATTGCATCTGACACTATTTACTTAACATTGATTATCAAATAGAATTACGAATATTATTAAATGTAAGAACATATTTCTCGTATCTAAATAAAATATGATTTAGTTACCAGATTTTTGCCGCGGTTTCGCCCGCTATGCTCATGTTTACCTCTGTAATGAGTACAGTTATCGGTATTTAGGCGTTAATTTAGGTTATAAACTAAATGTGTGCTGCATTTCAACGAAATTCAACCAATAGATTTTGCGTTATATAATAACAAACTTACAAAGACAATTTTACTCTATAAAGTTTAAATTTATAATTTAATTTTTATATTTTAATTACTGTCCCACTGCTGGGCACGGGTCTTCTCTCAAAATGAGACAGTTTTAGGCCATAGTCTACCGCGCAGGCCAAGTGCGAATTAGTGGACTTCACACACCTCCGAGTTTTTTTTAAATACTCTCAAATGTGTAGGTTTCCTCGCGATGTTTTCCTTCACCGAAAAGCAGTGAAAAATAAATTATAATACGCACATAAATCAATGATTCGTTTCTAGGTTTGGACCTTGGAGCTCCCGATTGAGAGGGAAGCTTCAACCATTAGGCTATGACTGCTCTACCTAATAGGTTGTACCCACTGCTCTAATGGGTTGTACCCTTAATTTAATTTTAATTTATTAATAAAATATACGTCATACCGAGTTACTTCAAAATTGCAAAATAATAAACTACAAATATCGCCAAAATTGGTATGTATCTCCAGCTGATAATTTTTAATTAGGCATATCCTTTAAAACGGGTTACTGATACCCTTCATGAATAATGACTGTCATTGCCAGTGACAATTGCCATTTAAAAGGAAAATATAAGTAGTAGGTATTTTCAATAAAAATAGCGTTGACAAATTAGTTTTTTACAGACAACCCAAAAAGTTAAGCAGTAAAAAGCGAATTTTCCATTGTGGTTGGTATCGACACTAACATATAGAGTACCGACTACTGATATCTGAATTCATTACCCTTCAGAAACCCTGTACATAAAATTATTTGAGTTGAGTTTGAAATTTAAAATGATTCATATTTTTTATAAAAATCTTGTAATATTATATGTTCTAGGTTTAAAAACGTATTGGCTAATGATATATAGAAAATACTTATCAATCTACACTTTTTCAAATACACAGTTGTAAACATATTTTAATAATGGTTTCGATATTTACCGCAACTTTCAGTATACGACTCTATGAATTTTTCTGAAGAATAAACTTTTATGTTATTTAAATGAATATAACTATAATATGGTCATATTTGAGTCGATCTTAGATACTCCACAAGTTTTTAAAATATATGGTTGTAGCCGACAATAATGGCCAAGTGTAGGTTAAAGATTTACCTATGCTTTGATGCAAATATGATAATCCATCCATCGACCCTTTGAAGTCTGTATTGGCGACCATGTTGGACTTTGGTTTTGTCTGTGTGTATTGTTAATGTCCGTCTCGTATACATTAATCGCCTCCTAGGACATAAAGGCATGGAGTACGGCACTTGCCAAGATATCCGTAAATAAAATATTAACAATAATAAATAAAAAAACACTTGAAAATATTTGCACTTAAATATCAATATTTCATTAAACGTTTAAATAAATTATCATAATTTAAAAATAACGATTACACGTATTATTTATCATGGGCTCATGTTAAACGCATATCTTTAATAGCATCTAATAATCATTTTATTTTATTAGACACCTATCTACTTATTAATCACGCTTATCTTTCAGGTGGCGTTTTTAATTAAATATTTGTTTAAAATGCAATTTGGCACCTTTGAAAATTAACATAAGCCCATTAAGTAATTTGTATATTAACCAATATTTTCTGTGAAAACACATAAGATTCAAGACACATAATTAGGTGAACAAATTTTAACATTTTCGAATATATATTATTTCGAAAATTTTGCTCCAATCACGGCAAATATAAATAACGTTATAACGAGGCGTGAGTAAGCCTGTTAGCTTAATATAACAGTTACCCAACAACAGGTCCATTACAATGAGCCAGGTGGCTTCTAATTAGAAAGGTAGCGAGCATTTTAATTAGAGACGGGCGCGTCGCCAACGCCCTCTGCCTCGTCCGGCTTATACTTTATCCCTTATTATTTTCCAGGGGGCGGAATTATCGACCAAACATTGCAATTGCTGTTTACCAACAAACAAGCGGGATTGTTCTGCGCATGCGTAAACATGCGTATGTGTGGGTTAGTATAAATATGGCGACGGGACGCCCAGCCGCCCTCGGTTATGCAACTACTTCATCTAGGAACAACAAACTTACACTCGTAGCATATTTTTCATTTTCTATAATTAACTAGAAATACTATCACTAAGCATCGTCAAGAAAAACAGATTAGTCACGCGCGTATGGATTAAATTTTCAAATAGCATTATGTAATTAATCTTGTAAGATAATCCGCTTTATATTAGTCTTTCAAGATATTTTGGTCACTTAGATTATCGAGACAGTTTCTTATTAGTTGTACGGCATTATTAATTCAGATAAGATATGACATATTTAAACCTAAATTATGAATTGTAAAATCATTAATACGAACAAGTTTAAAGGTATCCACAATAACATTAAAATGATAATTATAGAGGAGATCATATGATTTTGATTGGATTCTTTAGTAGTAGTATAAAAACCTAACAAACAAGACCTTTTCCATCGTTTTTGTCTTGAATAGAAGTTATTATACAAAATTATTCATAGGAATTTCGTGTTGGCTATCTCAAAATCTGCATAGTAATTTTTGGCAGCGCCTAGAAATAGAGCATAATATTGTAGAAAATCGAAACTTGAGAGCGTATTGGAAAATTAGTTTTGGTAGGCGGGAAGCAAGAACATTAGGTGGAACCTAACGCCATCTATCCGAAATCCTTGGAGGTTCTTGGGAATCACATCGAATGCTTCGGGACGTTGAAGAAAGTTTGATATTGGTAATAAGAAATTGATATATTTTGTACTGTTTCGAGAATATGTATAAAGTAATAAATTAAAATGTATGTTAGTAATTACTAACTATGATACAACCATGAAATGTATCCAAACATAAGTAGTTTAAGTTTTTCATTAGAAACACTGCTGCGATCTACGCAGCAGTATTTTTAAGGTACTGAAGAATTATAAAAATTCTTCGACCTTAAAATCTCGTTTTAAATTATTGTACCAATTATTTAAAAAAATGTTTTTTTTTGTAACAGATAGGTACATGATGTAACTATGACAATTTATTTTTACAAATAACAAGTTGAAATCATTTCAGTTAAAGCATAGAAGTAATTTTAATTAGCAATATTTACATATTTCACGGAAAACGTTAAACAAATTTACTTAATAATAAAACAAAGGTATCAAAACTGACATTTCAATGCTCCCTGTCAAATATTATAATGCAGTAAAATTATGACTTAGTCCTGTAATTTGAATAGCCCTATAACATACAACCTGTAAATACAATATATATAATAGACGTCATGTCGATAAATATAATTTATTAAGAAAGGTATATTTAAAAAGAATTAATTAAGTTCAATCTATGTGAAACCTTGCGCGTTTGTATAAAGTTTATTATTTTTTTATTTTAAGTACATTAAAAAAGGATGATTAAATCACAATTAACAGTAAAACTAAAAAAAGCAAAATCAATATTTTTTGTATTGAGATTAAAAGCAACGTCCCGAAGCATTCGACGAAAACGAGTTTCCCGACAAAGCCTTTTAAAGGACGTTCGCCCTTCTTTATAGCTGTCCCTTTTCTAAGTAGTCTTAACAGGTATACTAGAAAGAGATAACATATACTAGTATTATCTAAGAAACCATAATAAGCTCCTATGACCTCAAAGGCTTAAATTCAGGGCCGATATTTACAATTAGAGCTTTCTTATGTGAAGATTGCATAAATTAATATAGACGCAAAGGTTCTAGTAATAAATAAAAATGATATCATAATTTTAATGATTATTTTTCTTATTCTTTACCTATAGCAAACAAACTATGGATTATAAAATAAAATTTAATAACATAGCTACCTATAGGAAGGATTATTTTAGGTGTGAGGACTGTTTTTAGAATAACGTTAATATTTATATTCAGTTATTCTACATGTACATTAATTTGTACAGTATGTATATAAAATAAATCAAAACATGTTCTTCTATTTACTTTTAGGGTAATACATTAGATTTCTTCAATATATTAATCAAGTAACTCTACATTTTAAAAACTTGCCTCTATTAACTATACTACGAATAGGTACAACACAATAGTTTTTGCGTTAATTTCCTTATTTTTAATTTTAATTTGAATATTATTCATTTATTTCGAGTCTGCTTCAGATATACAATACTGATACTGCCAGTACCTACTGGCGCCGGCGCTCTATTATCTTTTTGTAAACCAGTTAGAATGAATAATTCTAACTATATTAATAGGTGCACTATTCTCGTGTTTTTTGTTTTTAATTTACTAAAAGAAATTTTCAATTTTGTATTGGTACATACAAACCTTACTTTCAATACAACTAAAGCATCTGTAAATTTTTACAGAGCTATTTCATATAAAATAACAATTGGTAAACGTTAAGAATTCATACTCTTTTGCCAGTTTTACAGATTAATAGAATGTGTAAAAAATAAAAGAATAATAAACATAAATAATAATGTGCAATTAGCGGCTTTATATTGCTTCTAGCGGAAATCACAAATCTTAAGACGTAGGGGCACTAAATAATAGCTCACTGCGAGCGCTCATTCTGTGACGTAATAGGTAAATAAAAACTGGCTGACTCAAGGTTAGGTAGACGAATTATTTTTGTTTTGTTACTACACAAAACTTGCTTTGTGGTTCTTTGAGATTGATAATATCATTCATATTCCAAAATTAAAACATTAAAGGCATTGTAATTCATTGTGATTGACATAAAAAATAATGAAAGCTAAAAATATTGCCAAAAATTCTTTCATGTTGACGCGTAAAACCGCGGCATCCAATCTTGACATATACATTTTTCAAGCATAATTGAAATAGGTATGTTGATACGCTTATTTTTCGACCTTCAAAAGTTCAAACCGGCCGCGTGAGCCAATTATTGCCACCTGCTACTGCGAGACGCTTGCGACAATTCGCTAGCCCGCTCTCCCCTTCTCACTCGAAACGACCCCACCATCCCCTCGTCTACAAATGTCAATGAACTAATCTGACGATACAAAATGTAGGTGTACACTACGTCCTTGGGTTACGAAAAAATAATTCTAAATTCGTTTGCGCTCGACATGCTCGTTGGAGCTACACTAGACACGGCATTACGCAAATTTATGATGCGAGAACGCTTTGCATCGTGTGTCGTTGACGCGTTCGTTTTATAAACTTCAGTATTCTTAGTATGAGTTTCTTATGTTTCCTCAGAACGGGCATTGTTCTTGTTATTCTCGTACAATGTTCTTAGCACGCTTTCGTTTTAGTTTTCGGCCATAACTTGCGAAGTACTTTGATGTTGAACGAAAACAAGAACAAAATTTGTTTTGAGAAAACATAATAATGTCATACTAAGGGTACAGCACGCCAATTGAGTAGAATATAATAATTTATCTCTGAGATACAACTCTTAATAAAACTACTGAATATATTATTAATAAATTCATCACAAACGAAAGACAGTGTTCAGTAATATCGTGGGTGGTCTCAATTTAAAAAGTTAACTGAATACAGTGTATTGTATCGAATAACGTTTAAAAATTGAGCAACATGGTAACGTCATAAATTATGTAAATTAAGTAAATACTTGTATGACAAGTTACAAGCTGACGTGATGTGGGATGTACCGTTAACCAAATTGTAAAGATACTGAACATAAAAAACGTTTTAGTCCATACTTGTCTCTGATAGACTCGATTCTGTGTCATTGCACCTACGTATTTCTCACTGTAAATGGCTATTAAGACATATATTAAACCCTGATAATATAAAAAAGTAAAAAGGAGGTAAAATGATACCTAACCTCAATAACAAGCATTTCTTAAATCTTTTTAATCTTTGTAATTTGTACCTAAATACTAATCACTCCTTAATTAAATTATGCATAATATAATATGAATATTTTAATAAGTTTTATCAAGTTTTTTCCTTACAAAGCAGAAGATTTATGATAATTATATCACGATATTAACTACGCACAGCTTATTATATTATATTGATATTGAGAATTAAGAATTATGCCTAGTTGTTTGCTAGTCTTTCAAATTATTAGTACAAAATCGAGTCCAATCTCATTCTACGAAGAAACTCTTTGATAAACTGTTCTATTTTGAGCAACGCTCGCAAAGTATAGAGACGCAACTGAAAACTTATTTATCTATTTAAATAGTAAAAAATGTTACTAAATTACATAAATTCTTCTTTAATTAAAATGTAAAGATGCTACACTTTCTAAATACATTTTCAACGCTCATTAGTCTATTTATGAGATAAACTTAGTGGCCAAATAAAATTAAGACTAATATCACTTTATCATACGGTTATAAATAGTTTGAAAGGGTTCCAAAATTTCATTTGTTTTTTTATCAAAATGACAATTAAATAGAAGTAATGACAACAAGTAAAAGAGTAGTTCATACATATGTATGTTTATACAATACATATTCTTATACTGAACGTCTATTTCAGGTTGGATTTAATTGATTATTTATTTGTTGTATGTTAACTTTCATATTTGTGGTTGAAATAGGCTGTATTATTAATTTATGGATTATTAATTAATGTACTGAGAATACTGAGATGATAAAAACTGTAACGGGCTACTAGAATGCATGCAATCCGCGGACCGAGCAGTAATTTCTCAAAAAAAGTTTTCAAAGGTATGTAAAATCTATTAATGCATTCAATTATGTTCGGCAGTGGCACAATAATGGGTTGACTATAATTAAATTAATTAACATGAATAAATAATATAATGCCAATAATGATAAGAAAGCTGGTTACTTAAATTTATATTATTTTGTCAGTAATAATAATTTTTAAAGTTATACTTCTTTTGGTCAGTTAGGGAAAAATGATGAGAGTAAATGTTTACGATGCGCGCACACTGTCACGAGAAACGGGCAAACTGAAGTTAGCTATAGTCAACATTTTAGATTTATGATGCGCGCGCACATCACGAAAAACTGATAATCTGAAGTTAGCTATAGTAAAAATTTTTGTTATTTCTAATGTTAATGTCGTTTGTTTAGGACTAAATTTTATCTTGTTCTGTTTTTGGGTACTAAATCATAATTTGTTATAGTCTTACGCCTTAAGCTATAACACTTAGGTATATGGACCATACACAAACTGGTATGTACCTATTACATGCTGACAATATATTTATGTCTTTCCCAAATCTGAAGAGATTTTCGAAACTTTATAGACCAACAAACCTACCACATTAGCCCTACAAATTAAAGTCAAAAATAGGTTATTTACAAAAACATAATATACCAAGAAAAGAAAGAAATGTTTTTTTTAAATAACTTTGTCATTCATTAAAGTAGGTACTTGTAACGTATTACTTTTGGAAATATATTGACCACTTGCCTGTAAATTTAAGACACATTAAATAGTACATGATTATACTCATAATTAAATGATTTTTATATGTACCAACTTCTCATTAACATACTATTTTTAATAAACATTGTATGTTGCTTATTATTTATTTATCACTATTACTTATATTTTAAAGGTGATTAATTGTAATCTGCTAATAATAATAATTGCAATAAAACTGCACAGGCATAATATTTCAATTCAACATAAGAAGTGAGGCAAACAGACTCTATCAATCCAACTAGACAAAAACCGAAACTAATGTCTTATAAGAAAACTCATGTGCGACATTCTACTAGACGTCCGTCATAAGTTTCAAGGAAGTCCTACTAGATGTCGCTGAGTGTTCTGTCGTGGAGTTTTGCCCATCCACTTTGTTGAATAGGAGCGCGCATGTGTGTATATTCAAGTTTACTTCTTCTATACACACTGACGCACACCCTGTATACGATTAGTGTAGGAACGAGACAGACGCACACAGTGATACAGCCGCGTAATATTATGGGCTTAGTAAATAAACTCGTAGCATTTCACGTGAGTTGTGTGAGTGAAAACATGCTTTTAACAGCACACATTGCTAGAATGCTTTACTCTACGCGGGCGATAGATGGCGTAAGCTTTCATGTTTTACTTTTTTCGGGATTCTGTTTATTTTAATGCTTGCCAGTGTTTATAAATTATATGATACGCTTTTCAATTCTTAGTTTGGTGAGCATAAATAATATTATGTGTAATTGAAGCCAATAATAAAGGCAAATTATTTCTAAGCGTAAATTGTTTGTATTGAATTATGTAGAGTCTATGCTAAAGAATTCCCATAACTTTGAGCAAGGACTTCTGACAAAAACCGTTGTGATGGTTATAATATTGTGAATTTGCTTGTTGTTTTGGGTGAGAATTGAAAACAGTTAACTGATTTTAAATTGATAAGCAGGGACTATCAAATTACATTTGAAATATTTTAGAGTTAAACGACAGCCAATTCCTTAGATCTAAATTGTTTCACATATGTACGCAAAGGAGTATTTATTTAAAAATGTCATTGATCAAAAGGATTTTGGAAATGAAGAAAATTGATAACTTAAGTCTATAAATACCTGTAGATTTTATTTACTGTAAATGGTAGGTATATTAATTTATGAAATTTGTTATACCTGAACAGTTGTTTGGTATTTTCTAAAACAGTACATGTATGTACTTGTTCCTATTGCAATATTTTATGGGCTATGTAGGTATCTTACTAGTGATTGTTTTAAAGGAGATATTACAAGGAGGTATGCTGTTGAATGATCGTATGGGTATAGGTACATATTTTCTTATTTTTTATATCTTAGTAACGGATATCGATAAATATATGAACTTATCGTAATTTAAGATCAATACCTACACTATATGTAAACTTTAACATTAGATATTCCATGTTTGCTATAATTTTATTTAAGTATATCTTGTATTATTGACTAATTAGCATTAACTTAACTACAGCCGTGGGTTAATGAATGTTGTTTTGTAATACAGCAATGTTATTCTAATTAGCTTAACGATATTAACTGTTATAAATGCATATAATTACAAACATCATACGATCATATACAAATTTTATAGATATATCTGTATAATTAATATGTATCTTCGGCTTGTTTGCTAAAAAGTACTTTTATCAAATTACAAATTATGCATGTTACTCTTAGCATAGGTACTAAGTTGCTACCTATATCCAATAATAAGTAAACACGGATTTAAAAAACTTTGATTTGTTTTTACATATGTGAATCTTGTAATTATATTTTGTCATAACTTATAATTCTTGTGACAAAATATAGGTACTTTTTAATACTTATTTATCATTTTAAAATATCAGTTTAATATAATACTCTCAAACAATTTAAGTAGCAAATATTTTATTTTATTCTTTTAAGAATTTATAACGTATACCAACTCAGATTAGGCAATTTTAATGTCTTTTTTTATATATAAATTGTTCTTTTGCATTAAAATTGTATTTACAATTCACTCAATGTGGAGGTTTATTTACCTAGGTATTGTCGGTTCAATGATAGACCAAAAACGAAATCGTTTAAGAAACATCTTTTTATAGAGTTTACCTAATATATCTCATATATTTGAAAAAGATTTCATTGAATGCGGATTAACGATAGATTTTTTGAAAATTTACCACTTCCTCTAAAGGACGTCATGTAGGTATACTGATTTTGTACCAATAAAACTTGATAATACGTACGCATGCGCATTATGTCACGTATCTTAATCTAACTGTACCTATAAAGCTCCGTTTAAATCTACAGACATTGAATTTGACAGACGCATGCTTCAAAATACAAATAGTACCTACCTATACCTCTGTGCGATATATTTAATATTTTAATGTGTAGTTAGTACCTATTGGCCCTATTAGCCTTTACAGCTTCACCGGATTTTGATAGAGAACCGGACGGAACTCAGACAGGACAAGGAGACTATGGCCAGGAGGAATGGAATGGTTTTGGAACTGGTCACTGAGTTCCAAGGTCACTGAGTTCCAAGCCTTTCCGCCTCCGTTGGAGGGAGAGATAGTTGTAGAGAGATATCGATACAGATAGCTGTTGATAGAGTCTTGGTTATTACTATTATCTACCATTAGATAATTAAATATTGCGGCTGATCCCAGGGATCAACCTGTAAGACGAACCTAGGCTTAGAGTAACGTTAATTTAAGGCCCTGCGGTGACACGACAAATTAGACGGGGATGCCGTGTGATCTATAAAATATGTACCTACTAACTTAGGTATTTATTTAAATTAGCAAGCTGAAGCGGCGACGAGCCGGCCACATCCGTCGTAGGACCAATAACTGATGGGGAAGGAAGATCCTCGAGTGGCAACCATGATTAGGCAAATAAGCACAGGTCGTCCCCTACCAGGTGGACCGATGACCTGAAGAAGACAAGAGGAAACCGTTGAATTCAGAGGGCACAGGACCGGTTGGAATGGCGTCATTTATGGGGGAGGCCTATGTCCAGCAGTAGACATCCAAGGGCTGATAATTGGATGGAACTTATGTATTTATACTTACCATAATAATACTACGTAGCCAGGCACTTGTCATAGTATTGAAAAAATGATTTTGTCTGCTACAGAACATTTGATATGTGTAGTTATAAATAAAACCTAAAAGTCAAAATATATAACCATAGGAATAATAAAGACATATAAACCTTGCATAAAATATTTAACATTTCCGTGTCCTGTGGATCAAGTTTTGGCCGATAAGAAATACTTACACAGACCATAACGGGTCGGCAAACTGAATAAACGCGTATCTTTAGATAAGTGTATGTCGACGCAAGAATGTTTCGTACTACAAAATGTTATGCACCAGTTTGAAGATGTCTTTAAACTTTTAGTTATATTTCTAAGATTCCAACTTTAAACGTTACTTCATTTCCAAAGGTAAATATTAGAAATAATTGGTAGGTACATTAAAATATATACATACCTAGTTCAAATGCTCACTAAAAATTCATACTTAAGTTCTAAGTTTAAGAAATATAGTCATTTATGTGTAAATATTAAAATTATCATATGAAACGAATTTCATTGCTTCAGCTATTCTAATTACTGTACGTTAAAGATATTTGAATCAATTTAAATGCATCAAAACGAAACTTTCTCGTACAAAAGATTAAAAAAAAGCAAAAAATCATCTTTGACAATCGCGGCCATTTTGTAAAACGATATCGATTGGTGGGAAAAAATCAATTGTACGCAGTATCTCTTCCCTATTGGCCCAGTTTTTACACTGGGGTGACACAATGGAGTTAAACTTTCCCCATTTTTTGCTTTGGGACCCTTCTAAATATAAATTCTTTGGTTTAAACCAGAGCAGCTGAATCGTACAGTTTAGTAAACTTCCTATCTTCTCTTCATACGTATCATTTAGGTACCGATAGTAAGTAATGTGGTATATTGTTACATAGTTTTACCGTATTTACATCTAAGCAGTATTTTAGGTAAGGTTCTCTATTTTACTTATTTTTTATTTCACATTTCTTATTTCACATGTTCTTCCATCCATCCATCAGCCTTTTGATGTCCACTGCTGAACATAGGCCTCCCCTAAAGGGGTTTTTGCCGATAGTCACCGCGCCTGGCAAGCGTGTTGGTGACCGCAGTAGATGTAAGTTACACAAGGAGATGCTGCTGCCCATCTCTTGGATTTGTTTATGTCCCTTAGTCGCCTCGTACGACATCCACGGGTAGAGAGGGAGTGGTGCTATTCTAAAAGACCGACACCACACGGTCAACATGTTCTTACAAATGTACATATCTGTCAGGTTTTAAATCAAATCCTAACAAATAAACATGAATGTAATTATTATAATTTCTTACTAACCCCTTTGTACTTGAATAATACTTGCTGACATCAATTTACACACCGTTATTCTAAAACAATAAATATAGTAGGTATAATGCTAATTTACCTATTGACTTTCGGCATTCTTTCTTAAATAAATCTTCAGTTTTTTTATACCTTAATTTATCTTTTAGTTAGTAAGTACTCAATAACAACGATCAATAGAAAACCGGAAATTTCTTAATGTACCAGTTAACTTCTCGACATTTTTATAAACTACTATCAAAAACGGATTAATAAAAACCTTATTATAGATGTTCACTTACGAGTTTAATCTGACCGATAAATTATAGCCTAACGGATGTGATGTTACTTAAAGCTCTTAGAGTCGTTGGTAGCTGATTAGCTTTTAATTACTACCATGCTTCGCATTCTCGCGTTGAAAGCAATATTCGTTCTATTCCATAACACTTGCCGCCTCAAATACCGGTTTTTATTTGCAGATTTTTATCGAAAACCAGTTTTTTTTTTATATTTGGCTGCTATTATTAAAGCAATTGTTCACCAATTCACACTTGGCCAGTGCGGTGATATTCTGAGAGAATACCCGTGCCCAGCAGTGGGACAATAATGGGTTGACGATACTAAAGCGATTAAGAGACGATTGTAAATATTGGACAAAGAACGTAACACGTTTTTTGTGCTAACAGTAATATAAAATATAAAAATTTAATTGATGAATAAAATTTATTTTATTGTATCTATGTTGAAAGTACTTATTTATAATTGTCATAATACGAGAACGTAAATCCAATAAGTCAATTTAAAAACATTTTCGTAGCATTACTTTTCAGGTATACTATGTAGCATTGAGAACATTTGGCAGATATCAAAATAAAGGCAGAGATATAATAAGCACGGACTGGTATGTACCAACTTATAAATATAGATACCTATTCGTACATTCAAAGAAATGGTACAGGTACAAACAATTGTACCGATGTTATCTTCTCTCGTGGATCGATCGCAATGATGTACGATTGAGAGTCTAGCCCAGCGCTACTCAACCTTTTTATTATAAGGGCCGCAAAAATGTTTCAGCGGAGTGATCCCGGGTCGCAAGCATTGGCATAGCGTGGGGATTTATGCTTCTCGGGTCGGAACAAAAAAAATTTCGCGAACTCTACTTACCCCAAATTGTCGACCAAAAAAAGGATCGCACAAATCTAAACATGCTGCCCTTTCAAAACTTTTCACTTTCTGAAAACTTTATCAAGGCATGTTGCTGCGTGGTATCCTTATTAAATTCAGCTGGGCCAGTCAAAAGGGCACGGCGAGTTTGAGTATAGCTGGTCTAGCCGCTTTCGTGAGCGTTACTCGTTTCGCCCTTAAACGATAAGTTATTTTAGAAACTGCGTACGTCATATTTATCTAAATCGGATTCCACTCGTACAGCGCTGAATAATTTATGTTTTTGGATAAGCACATCGCTATGTGTACGTACTTGAATGTTGAAAGAATTCAAGTGGGCTTATCGAAACTTGCATATTTTAATTCAAGATAATATATTTCGTTCATTTGTAATTTTCAAATATATGTCTTGAGTAGGTATAAGCATATGTACTTCATGGATATGGTGTTGTGTAATTTTTAATTAAGTTATGAATCCCATCTCAATTATGTTACATAGAGTATATGACGGAATACAGAATACATTTATAATAACAGCAGTCTGTCTGTCTGTCTGTATACTGTCATATACTATATTTAACATAATTGAGATGGAATGGCAAGTCAAACACTTAATAATACAGCTAATAATAAATTGCATTACTTAGGTTTAATTTCATCCTGACAAATTTAATTTAATGTAAATTATTCGTTGGTAGCTTACCAAAGTTGATGGTGTTGAATTATTTTTGGTTTTTGCCGTAAATGTTAATCTGAGATGATAACTTAAATGCTGAAACAACAAATTATGAAACTGGTGCTATTTTAGATACCTATTTAGCTCTACCACTTACTATCCAGTGGATACATCTAAGTGAAATGATCACATAGCATTAGTGTAAAACCCTTGATTCTACTCGAACGAATCTTTTCCGCTACTCTACGTAGAACAAGCATTAAAGAAGCTCGATTAGTGATGTTCCGGATGCAGAAAATTTGACATCTCAAGATGCGGATGCGGATTATTAGATGTTGAAATCTATAGATATAGATTTAATCTTTGTGTTATTTATCTTTTTTTTGTCTTTTACTATCATTGCAGCTATTTTAGTACAAGGTTTTGAGAACTTAAATATCTTTAACTTGGTACACTATAATAAATACACGGAAAAACTTCAAGAAATACCAGGTTTCTTGTATATTGGACTTGCACTCGATCCCATGTTTTTGTATAAAAATGACCATCGGGGTTACCTTTGCCAGCGTTCATCTTCATTACATAAATCTTTGTTTATTACATTATTTTACGATATATTTTTAAGATCTCTTGTTATCTAAATATATCGGATTGCCTGGTTCCTGGCTGAAAAACTTTTATTCTTTATATTTTGATAGGCCTTAAATAAAATTGTGCAAGTCATTTGCGACTCTGGTCCCGCTCAGTATATTTTCATGCATCCATATATCCATACGCAACAGAAACCGCAATAATTATTGGCGATGAGAACGTATAATTCAATGCAGATGTTCCGCATTTACGGATGCAGATGAGAATACCTATCTGGAACAACACTAAGCTCGATATAGAACACATATACTTTGAAGCACTTAAAGTGCAGTGCATTAATGGCGGTATGTATCGAAACGACATAATACGAGTAAAACTACACCGCGATTACTGAAAAATGCGTTCACCTACAATTTAAGATTTAAAAAGGTTTTTTGTAGATAGAAACAGTTGTAGTCGTTGTATCACTACATAGTATAAAACAAAGTCAATTCTCGGTGTCTTTCCCTATGTAGGTATGCTTAGATCTTTAAAACTACGCTACAGATTTTAATTCATTTTTTTTAATAGATAGAGTGATTCAAGAGTAAGACTTATATGTATACAACATGTATAATATAGTGTATAAATAGTGATAATTTTAAATTATTGACTTTTAGGCGAAACGAAGTTCGCCGGATTAATTAGTACTATATAAACAAGAAAGATAACTCCAATGCAAGGTGATTAATTTTAACCATCTTAGGTTCATTTATAATTAGGTTGGTACATTTATAATAATTTCTAAATTCTAAGCTTCAAGTTTTTCAGTCAACTATAATATCTGAAACACAGGCTATATACTTACAAATTTACTTGTATTACGTACCTACATAAATATTTCGTATTTATTAATATTTTAACTTAACATTTTTTTTGCTTTTTCAAGATAAGGATTTTTATGTATATAAGAAACAAATCTATTTACAGTATATATAAAACAAAATGTTAAAAACATTGCATTACAATTTATGCTTATTTTAAAATTTTTGAAATTATACTATTAATTATTAATCAACCTTATTTAATTAAATATTTTGTGTCTTAATTTGCCCCTACAGAATTTTGAATTCAGAATCAGAAATGTTAGCCCTTTGTATGAAAGAGCGTGAGGTACGAAGGCTTTTAAAGTTGATTAAAGTTAACGCAATTACAAAGAGGCTGGGAATTGACGTGGCTTCTCCCTCGCAGTGTAGAGTTGCAAATATTGTTTTAATCCTTCGTGGTTTGCATAACTCCGTAACGTACTTATTCACGTACTCCTAAATTAAATATGCGGTAAGATATCAAATTTAAAGTTGGTAATAAAGATATAAAAGTATATATTTTAATAAAGATATTAAGTTACATACTTAATAGTAAAGATAAATGCTGTGCTAAATTATAATGTGCATATAAGAACTATAAAAGAGATATTATTTATTATAATATGTGCATTTAGAGACTAAATGTATCTATTTAATAAATATGTTTATTAGGGACATAAATGTATTTAATGAAGTTTAATTATAGTAGGTGTATGATTCTAGGTTAATTTGTTTTTTAAATAATATAATAAAGTAATACATAAATACCTCCGTCTTCATAAAGGATTGCCTGACAACCAGTCAGCCCAAACATGACATCACAAGTTAAGTGTCCCATGATCATTACACAATAATATATTTTTATTAATGCGTATTTATATATATCTCCAATGAACTCGAAATGCTGTCACCATTTAAGGTTTTCGGCATAAACAGCAAATAGTCACTAATCGAAATCACAGCGGATCTATTATGACTTTGCAATCAAGACCATCAATCATACAGTTGTTATTGAAACAAATCTTTCAAAGTCAAAAGAAGGGAAGTAAAGTAGTAAACTAGGATATTTTCTCTCCAGGAACAGACTAACAAAAAGTACCAAAATCTTTAAACCCTCAATGACTGTAGTGTAAGTTTTAAAAAGTAACATATTATACAAAAATTAATTAAGTAGGCACTAATATAAGAATAGGATATTAGACAAGACTGCTTCATTAAACCAAAAGGTCATTCCAATCGTTACATCGCCAAAACACCTGGTATTAGAAATATCACAAAACAGCAAAACGCGACTTGAATATACCCTATTGGTCTGGCTGGGAGCTTCATTAGTGTTAATTACCCGGTAATTATAATTTATGAGACAAGCAACGCAATTGTAGCCTTTGTGCTTAACTATGTTGAATACCTCATAACGATGTTATACGGAAAACGAAAATAAATTAACCAAGGAGGAAATTTCGGTTGCATTTTGTGTGGCTGACCAAAAATAATGACCAAATATAATTATAATGAAATTTCTTAAATGTTAGATGTTACGAATTATTAAAATGAAGGTCCTTCGGATGCTTTCATCGTCAACCTATTATTGTCCCACTGCTGGGCACAGGCCTTCTCTCGGAATGAGAGAGTTTTAGGCCATAGTCCACCGCGCTGGCCAAATTGGTGCAATTCACACACCTCCGAGGACTTTTTTCTTAAAGAACTCTAGGGTGTGTAGGTTTCTTCACGATGTTTTCCTTCGCCGAAAAGCAGTAATAATTAATTTCTAATACCTACGCACATAAATCAGTGGTGCGTCCCTGAGTTTGAATCTAGGACCAACCGATTGAGAGGACAAGTTTCAACCATTGGGCTATCACTGCTCTATGCGCATGCTTTCACTTGGGTGATATTTGCTAAAGTTACCATCTAGTTGCTTATGTTACTAAAAATGTGTCGTAGCTACTGCTGCTCGGACGAAACAATTATTTGTTTGTGCGATCAACAAGCTCTAAGTAGATACACGTTCGTTTTAATTCGAAAGATCTGTCACAAGTCCATTGTTTTTTCTACTAAAACAAAAGTCATCGGGCAGCTTGACAATAGTTTTGCAATAACAAAAATTGATTATCCACTAAGAATGGGTCTGTTTTTTCAGTCTTAAATGGTGTTAGTAGGGGTTAAGTGTTTTATTATTGCTTGTGTCGTACGAAGCCGAAGGCAACCGCTAGTTCATGTATACGTAGGCTTGAAAGGAGTGTATGGTAATCAGAGTGGAGGCGAAAGATAGATCAGCGCAATCCCGCGGATTTTAAGGTAAAAGCCTTCGGGCTTATTTGCGACGCAGAGAGCTTACGGATGCGAAGATGTACGGTACGAGTGGAACCCGTAATATGTTCACGTTGATGTGTATGTTCCGTTATACGCTTTATCATAGGCGTATGAATATTTAGAACCAAAAATGTAGCGCGTTACAGATATTTTTATAATTTCACGTTTTATAGGCATTAGTCTCTTTTATTTTTTTGTTTTGTATTTACTTATAGATATAATACTATTTATATTACTTTTTCCTATACTTTAACCTAATGATAAGGCAGACGGGCTACCTGATGGAAAGTAGTCACCGTCGCATATGGACATTCGCAACACCAGAGGAGTCGCTAATGCATCACCGGCTTTGAAAGAGAGCTCTTTTCGCGCCTTTCTTGAAGAACCCCATGTCATAGCGCTCCGGAAATACTTCAGGAGGAAGCTCATTCCACAACTTGCACGTCCATGGTACAAACCTATGCCCTATAGAGGAATTTCATGATTTTCATAATAATTCATTGTATGCATACCCATATGATAAAAAAGTATAGACGTTTTTATAAAAATACGTAGATACTTATCTGCTTACCTACTGGTTTCAATACTAATAACATCAGAACTAGTTTTTTTAAAGGAATTATTAGTATTACTGGGTAATAAATTAGCGCACTAAACGATATGCGAGTAGCTCCATTGCCACGATACCATTGTTATTTTATGAGACCTAATTATAATCTATTGTCTACTTGTGAGCGTAATCTGCTGAGAAAAAATGTTTTTGTATCTGTAAAACATACTTAGATTAGAATATACCCTATTTAGTAGAAAGAAATTAGGTAAACGCAAATTTCTTTAACAAACTCTAAAAGTGTAAAAAATATAAAAATGTAAGCAAAGTCGTAACTTAACTTTTCATCCAGGGTCGAGATGATTCTTCGTAAAGTATTCATCAAGTTAAACCTTATAAATACATACGGGTTTTGTTTTGCAAAAAATACCGCTATTATAGTTACGGGAACTTCAAGTGGACATAAATAAAGCCCGCAATATTTGGCGGTCCCATCTCAACGGGCGGTGGGGACTGTACTCAATTTTACATAAGATACTCTTCGATCTATTTTCAACCTAAAAACCGACTCAAAAACGTACATTTTCCCTCCATATCCCAATATACAGCATCTTTACATATCAATAAAAGATAACAGACTTTCTGACTAGTGATAGAAGGCTTATTTTACGAAAACAACGCGGCCTTCGGGGAGACACTTCAAAACAAAATTTCTTCGCAAAACTGTACTGTCACAGCATCAGTTTTTGGAACAACTTGGATTAAATAAATTCTTTCGTATGACATTTACCGAAGATTACTTATCAAATTTGTTTTAATGAGTACCTTTTGCAATTATCCACTCATAATTGAAGTTATTTTACAAGATATTATACCTAATTTAAAACATTTGCAAGTCTTTGACGTCTTATAAGAGATTTTATCGATAAGAAATCCAAAATATCTATCAGCAATTTATTATGTCTTTAAATACTTACACGTACATTTTCAATTCCCTTTAGGTACATAAAGATTTATTTTAAATTATTAGTTAGGTAATTGCATATGTGTATAAATCAATTTGCAATCATTAGGCCTTATTAAGAAATTTCACATAAATAATAAAAATAAGTAAAGGACTTGTTTTGTTTGCAAATGCAATTGTCATGTAATATTTTTCCGACTGAGAAATCCATTTCAGTTAAAACTTTGTATGTAGCAACGTGCACCGGTTTCCATTTTTCGCGCTGCGTCGACATTTCCTTTTATGATTCCATTCGGCCGTTGACTTTCAATTTCTCGTCGAATGCATTGGATATCCCGTCACAATACGGGAAAATAACCTAACCATTTGGGAATCGGTACCCACCTTTACACCTTAATACAGCTCAAGAGATTTTCCTTTGTCCATTCCATTCCATACCTACGGCTCACGGATCACGTAAAACGTAAGAATTTCCTACGAGACACGATGGTTTTTCTGTCGGCTCCATTTGACGGCCCAAGAGACTTATTATACTGTGTACACGAGATCCGAGAAATATTTGTTCAAATATAATCAGGGACGCGAGTTTTGTCCAAACAACGTTCTTGTTTTATTCAGCGTTATATGAAACATTGTTCGCTGTTCAGACCTATGAAAGCAAAATGTTTGATATAACATCGGCTTTAACTATATAGACATACATTGTTGAGAAGTAATTTCATTTCCGTTTAACATAAATAATAGATTTTTAGAGTTATTTGATTAATTATGGGCAGATGAAATCGACTGTCGCGAAGTTGATATATTTGTTACGTTACGGGTATCGACTCACGATAAGCATTTTTTGGATTCTTTTTTCCGATAATCAGTACCTAATCGCGTATCGTAAGTAACCGTTATCTATCTATGTACCGTACCTACTTAGATGTTAGATGTTATGCAGTTTGCCTAATAGAACTTAGATTACATTTCATATACCTACATACATAAATACGTTACATACATTCATATTTATACGTATACTTTTTTTAGCTTTCATTCCTACCTAAGTAGGTACATACAAAAAGAAGTGCCTGGTTGTTTTTATTATTTTTTACAAAAAACTGCATTTTGAGCTCATATTTTTAAGACTAACACAAAAATGAGATAATGACTGGCGCAATAGTCACCATACCGGTCTGTTGCACAGAACTTCTGGCAGACATCTTAATAATGATCTTAAATCTTTAGTCTTAAATTTCTTGCGACCTATGACTTTGTACCTATGGCCAAGTCTGTAAAGATATTCTTATTATTTGGTACGTTTCTGTGGCAAAATAGTACAGAGCACTTGAATTGGTGTAAGGCTATGAGGATACGATGAGTAGGTAATATTTATTTACTGTTATCCATTTTTTATCATATCTAGACTTCTTACCATTGGCTGCATCAATTTTAATTCATCTAATCTCAGAATTAAGTACAACAAGTATCTAAACTATGGCCAATAAAAAAATACAAAACACAAAAGTCAGTAGGCATTTTACTACCAACAGTGCAGTGGATATTGTACGAAATTCAGACACAAACAACATTTATACAAAAACACTTGGAAATTCCACACCAAAAGGCCTTTAGGTGGATGATTTTTACCCCCTCTCATTTGTCTGTAAACAAGGTAAACAGTGGATACGGACCGGGCTTCAATAATATAAAACATGCTCCCATATCACCTCCACGTTGCTATATCTGCACCCCCCGTTACAGACGAAGTAAACAAATAGACTCTTAATTATACAAACTTTTTCATATGACTATGGTTCGGGTCAATCGTATTTGAATACAGAAGACTACATGCATTCATTCTGTATGGTAAACTAATTCTGACAATTTGTGACATAAAAAATATAATATACTTAAATATTTTATTTATAATAATACAATGATTATTTGTGACGGTATTTTGCAAGATGATAAACCAGTACGGCTCAACCGGGAAGGTACCACCGTCACGTCTTCTAACGTAAACCTTTTACGTTTCGTTACAAGTGCATGAACGCTGAGTAATTTTAGTACGAGAAGAGTAAATTTATCTTTAGGAGTGGTAACATATTTCCAATTCTTTAGACAGAACCAATGCTCTACGTAGAGTTGGTTACAAATCACTCTAAGCGGCAGGGACTATTTAGCGTTAGCCGGATGATATATTCGTTTGCTACTATAACTTAACTTTAACAATAACAGGCTCAATTTTTTGTCCCATCATGAAAAACAAGACGGTGGGATAATCTGTGTAAATTATGTATCACATATTATATATGCATTTCGGATTTTATTTCTACGTCATAACACTTTTAAAGAAGGTTGAAACATTTTCTTTTATCTATTTTTAATAAAATCACAAAAAAGTTCCATTATCTCTAAATGGAAGGTTTACACTTGGGCTCTATTTTTCTACTTACTCTATGACTCCGCCCACCTGCGCTATAGGCATGTCTGTTGGCTCTTACCGGTAGCTACCCACGTCATCTCTCGGGGCCATTTCGTTTCGATAAGACGCAGTCGCCTTTCTTTTAGTTTGGATCGGACCTACACCGTAATATTTTTGTACATACCTACGTCCGTAGCAACGGGACTTGTATATTATTATGCCGAAGAATATTATGATGATTAGTAAAACCTCAATTTGATTCTTGTAAGAGCAATTTTTATGTATCAAAATTGTTACTGATGCTACGTTTTGCTGATTTATATGAAGTTGAACTATGCCATACGCAGCTGTAGGTATGATATTATTATCTAATGACATCTTCAAGATCAATAATTGCGGAAGACCGGAACCTTTAAAGCAGCTTTGGGGTATAAATGCACGGAATACTCGTAGGTAGAGCAAAATTCTAAGACAGCTTGTAGGTATAGGTATATTTATTATCAATCGTAAAGAGGATAACGTTATAAGCAATTAGTTATTTGTTGACATAATATTCTATCGATTTAACCTACCTTACATATAAGAGAAGGCAGTGAAATGAAATGAAATGAAATGAAATGTCTTTATTTCGTATAGGCCTGCGGGGGCACTTACAAATTGTCAGTTACATTTTTTTTCTTAAACTACCACCGGATCGGAATACGACCTCAACTGAGAAGATCCGGCAAGAAACTCAGCGGGTTTGTCTTTTTTTCTTATTTATATTCATTTTTTTTAATATTATTACAATCATGTTTTTTTTACATGGTAATGAAAGTTAGCTCCAGTATCTTGCCTTGCAGTTCAGTAAAAGAGAGCCCTGTTTGGTAAGTGCCTACCCTATCCCTAACTGTTAATATTATTTTTACCTAATTAATGGGTAATTGTTTTCAATCGCGTGTATGTTCAAATATTATTTTAGCATACTCGGCTATGAGTTGTCGTTGCTTGTCAATAGCTACATAATTTTAACATTTTATAAAGTGATTTATACTTTAGTTATTTGGACCTTTCGATAATTAATTTTACAATGGGATTATTCACGAAAGGTTATGCTTTAGTTATTTAGCGCCATATTCATAAAACTAAATGCTCTTTCGTTTATTTTTTATAGATTAAAGAGTAAGTAGGTACATATCCATTTCAGAACTGCTGACCAGAGCTTTGGTCACGTTCGGGAACAATTGGCTCGAAACGACGGTCGCCGTTCTGTTAACCGGCTCCTAGAATTTCTAGGTTAGATTACTCGTACCCACTTATAGATTATGCATTTCGACTGATGTAGACGACTATTATACTCTTTCTAAATGTTTTCTATTACGTTTTCCTTTTAATTTAGTTGTTCTAGTATAAATATCTACCTACTTATCAAGTGAATATTAATATTATACAAGCGAATATTAATGAACAAAACCTAAGTAGAGTTAGATATATATTCAACGAGTATTTAGATAAGTAAAAATGTAACCAAGAATTTATTTTAAAATTACTACTACAAATTTAAGTAACTTTTAATTATCTATTATGAAAACAAGGAACAAAGTTTAGTGTGTAACACGCCAGAGATCAAGTATAGTTAAGTCAGTACGATATGTATAAAAAAAAGTGTGCAGCTTAAGAATATTAGGTACCTAACGATATTAGTACCTACCTAAAATAGAACCCAACTTACAAATTCGGCAACGTGTTTTTTTACCTTTCCGTTCACTGTTATTTAGTTTGTTAGTTGAAACCGTAAGAATGTATTGTTTCCATCAAACAAATCGAAGAATGTAATTCGTTCTATCTTTCACGGGTAGGTGAGAATATCGTTATATGTGTTAGGAAATAAAATTTGAAGCGAGAGCCGAGTTTCTATAAAATTAATTATAGGAAGGTTATTAAGATTTATTTAAGTACTAATCATATAGGTACATCTTATTGCAAGTAATATGTAGGTACATAAATGAGGCACACTTTCACATGAGGCGACCATCATAGTCCTTGGGAGTAGCAACGCATCTGTGATTGACTTCAGATGGAACTCATGTTCTGTATGAAGTTGATTACAGATGTCCATGGACGACAGTGACCACTTACCATCAGGTGGACTGTATGCTCGTTTGCTACTTCAGTCAGATAAAAAAGCTAACTATGTAGTTTAACTGTAGGTTATCGGTATAATCAAATCCAGGTATATTACCAGTTTCATTCCTACTGTACCCATATAAAATACAGTGTTAAAATATAGCAATAAGTCTTAATTCAACTTGGTTAGATTTTAAAAGACAGTATGATTTGACGAAGTTTGATAATGCGTTTGATACCTTTAAGCTATTAATATTACAACAAATTAAGAAAATAAAACGTCCTCATTTATATATCTACTGATACAGATCTATACAGATAAACAGTCATTGGAAACACGTCCAAATAAGACGTATTTTCTGATAAAGTCTCTATACCTATAATAACAGGACAAGATGTTTGTTACCCGATAGATATAATGTCGGTTTGTTGTAACTAATGCCTTGTCTTATCAATTTCTGGCGCCAACGTCTATTTTGGGTCGAAGTTTCGTAATGTTTCAATACCTATGTGTTTGGGACGTTTTTCTTATTTTGTCTTTGTATGAAAGCATGTTAGTGAAAGATCATACGAATAATATTCTTTTGATCTTTCACTAACTTTCTTTTTTTATTTGAATTTGTATATGTTTTACTATATATTTATATGATTAGATAAACTTGGTAGGTATATAGTATTCATACTATCTGAAAAAGGTTTTTTTTATTTTGTTGATTGCCTCAGTTTTATAATCATTCCAGTATATTTCATCAAAATCAGTAGGTTATATATTAATAGTATTAGTATTGAGTAAGTTGTATATTGATAAAAATACGTACAAGTTAATAAATATTATAAAAAAATACAAACTGTCACGAAAAATCGCAATACACATTAGTAAGCATGAAACTGAATAAGAAAAACATTGCATACCTACTATTCTACATTTACTAACATAGTAATATATAAATATATATAAGCATAGCATTTATATATAATTATAAAACTGAAGGTACCAACCCAATCCAACTTTACAAACATCGTTTAAAAATGAATGTTCACAAGCGATTCATGTCCAAACAACGTTAGCATTTCATATCGACATTCCCCGATCGTCCTCTACGGAGTAACTGCGGACATATTTGCAATACAAGGTGCTTTTTCGAAATAACTATTTTATTTTATTCGCAAATGCAGCTGCAACCTTATAACATTCACGATCGTAGGTCTAGACAAACAATATTTGTATTTCGTATAAAATTGAACAGTATTTTATACGAGCACTGATTTTTTAGTCAAAGCTATTGAATATTAACTTTGCTTGGTAATAAAACTCATACTACATATGTTATTGTGCTTCATCAAGTTCATTACACATATGTGCCTAGCTGCAGCAAATTTGGAGTCCCACTGCATGGGCCCACTTTACAATTGAAGGATACATGAAAGGTATCAACACCACTTGACTGCTCCAAATTGATGTCCTTAAAAAGGTTTTTTGTAAATATACTTATACAATCTACCTATTAAAAAAGACATTTAAATCTATACCTATTGTAAGTCAAATATTAAATAGCTAAACATTTGAGTACATTGACCCAAAGAAACTTTAAATAATTTTGAGGTCTACGTGAGTGACGAGCGAACCTGGAATGCAGCACACGTTCATCATTTGTCACATAATAATAGATATGGTTGAACAGAAAACATGAAAGTACATACGTACACAATGTGCGAACCTATAATATGGGGTTAGTGAACTCTACTGACTGTAGATTTGGGGCCCGTTTATGCGTAAGACAATTGATAGTACCATGACATTCTTGTTTGGTACCTACAAAAATGTCTTGTTAAAAAAGTATATACCTAGGTAAATTAATACAATCGGTTAAAAATTTTTGTGTCGATAAATATTCCAAAGTATTTTTTCTGTAAAAAATGCTTAAAAAAAACTTATATTGCCAAAAACTATTTAAATTTACGTGAAAAAGTACGCCAGAATTAATAGGCATGTATCTACATAGTACCTAAGTAAGGTAATAATAGTAAGCAAGTAGTAAGGTAAAAACAATAATCAATTATAAGTCCTTGTAACAACTTCATTCGTAAATTGAAACTATAAGAGTAACACGCAATAAAACAATTGTTACGTTTAGGTATGTGAGACGTCAGTACCCTTAGTATGAGTTTATTACGTTGCCTCAAAAAATCATTGTTCTTGTTCATTCATTCACCACTTTAAAGTGCATTGCAAGTTGGGACCGAAAACCAAAATGTTAGCATGCAATGTAAATTGCAATGTATGAGCAAAAACAAGAATAATGTTTGTTTTGAGGGAATACCTATTACAAAGTCGTACTAAGAATACAGGTGATCCGCCATTGTCCCGTGTCCCCCCGCCCTCGACATGCAAATGAAACGGGCACGCTGCGGACCGAAGGTTATTTATCTCTGATTGGCTTCGTTTATTCCACTATAGCAGACAGGTTCCAATTTTGTACGAAATTCAGTTAAGTTGGGAGTTCGGAGAATAAAACGGAAAACATTTTGTATGTTTCCACTGTAAGCTAACGTAATAAATACGTGGATCTGTAGAATATTTGTACCATAAACAAACACGCCTTAAGTACCTACCTATAATTGAAATCGTTTAATTACTAATGGAACTCAAGCCACCTCAAAATAATTATTGTCATTAAATGACGGGAGAAATATTTGACATTTTAAGTCGCTTCTTATAAGCATAAATTTATTTTTATATAGGTACTTTAATATATAAAGTTGTAGGTAATTATAAAAACGAGGTATAAAGGATTCGTATAAGCACCAAAATTTTTGGATATCTTTTGATATTCATGTATAATTATTTATCGATTGACAGATAAAGTATCAATGTGTATGTAGATACATATATTAAAAAAATATATTCTCGTTGGTATTTTTGCACTGGCCTCTCGGTCTGTTAGTTTATATTAATTACGCATGCAAATGCGTGCGGGCCGGCACCCTCCGTAATTACATTTACGAAATTCAACCAGATTGGTTTTGCGAATTAATTAAATTACGAAGGTAAATATTTTTCGTGATAGGCAAACATCGTGATCACAACTGAAATAAAAATTCATATTAAGTATAATGCTTACACTCAGTAACAAACGTTTAACGTGGATCTTTATGACAAAAGAGTACTTACCTATTTTACGTTTAAGTTTATTATAAATTAAGTATTTAATAAATCAAATATATTTTTCATGCATAAATAAGTGGATCCCATACATGGTCAGAGACTGATTAGTATCTAAATTTTTTTTGTAAGTATTGTACATATTATTGATATTTGCCTATTATCCTCATATTATAATTATGACGATATATAGTTTGAAGAGCTCTTGGTGAACCCTCTTGGTTCACCAAGAGCTCTTCAAACTGATGTCTTACAAAGTCGGAAGGGACAGTAACCTAAATAAGGTATGGTAAGGAAGTTCGACAGTTAGCTAACTTCTGTCACATAAAATCGATAGAGACTCAGGCTTCAGTCTCTCTATCCAAATAAGGTCAACATTTGCGAAAAATAGCTGAACTTTGCATGAAAAGTGACTTGTAAGAATGAACAAGTTAAATTGAGTGACTTTTTAAAATTTTTGCTTTATTCTACTCGTACTGATAAGGCGGGCTGCCAAAAGTTTTTAATCAGTCTAAAAGCCTTTACATTACAAGTTACAGTTACAGTTTAAAAGTTACTTTAGTGTTGCTTACATAATATTACACGTACACCTACTCTTATGTATGAATTAAATGAGCCTGGTATAAGTATAATTTTTAGATGATTATATTTATTTATTTGTTTATTGTTATACTAAATGAATATTAGAGTTAGTTCTCTAATGATGATATGGACCTCTCAATCGAAGGAACGAGGTTCGAATCTAAGTAGCGCACCTCAAATTATTCTATAACGATGTGTGTATTACAAATTAATTATCACGGCTTTAATGTGAGAGAAAATATCGTGTGACCCCTTACATATCCGAGAATTCACAAAAAAGCTCTCTAAGGTGTGTGGATCGCACTTTTCCATCGCGGTGGTGTATGGCCTACTCTCTCATTTTGCGGGAGCACCCATGACCAGCTGTGTGAAATTAACAGACTGACAACAAACAGATATGCCTTCTAATCTAAAGAGAATTAATACTTAGATCAAAATACTTGACACGGTCTGTACCAACTCATAAGAAGCAAATACTTATTACAAACATTTTGGCATAAAAAATGGTGGCTCTTAAAAACATAAGATGTACGTACATACATAGTAACACAGATAATAAGGAAGATTCCGTACAAAATTTTAAAAGACTCGATCAAAGCAAATTACTTTTATCAAAATACCAACAAAATTCTGAACCTATTTCGTTTGGATTGGGTATTGTCTGATATTGTAAGAATATGAGAGTTGTATACGTTATTACGTTGCAGAGATTTTAAGGAATTGTCTGCACAGGATTGCCTAATTTCTCAAACGGAGCTCTACATAGAGCATGTACTCTGTATGCATGTACCTTGATAACTTGTTATAAGCCTATTTCTAGCGTTTCGATGGAAGGGTGTGGTTGCCGGCATACTTTTATATGAGGCGACCATCATAGTCCTCGGGAGTAGCAAAGCATGAGTGATTAACTTCAAATAAAACCCATTTTCTGCATGAAGTTGATTAAAGATGTCCATGTGCGGCAGTGACCACTTACCATCAGGTGGACTGCATACTTGTTTGCTACTTCAGTTCAATAAAAAAAATACCATCTTGTATTAGGTATGTGCATTTTGGTATATATCTAATTGTTTATTGTATTTATTACATAAATATAGGATGTAGGAAGTAGAGTGGTACTAATAAATATAAAAACAAGCTTATGAACTACGGTACTTCGTACTTATAACTAAATTTATAAAATAATCCACCTGTGGAACAGTTCCATCCAAACAGATTTATGACAATTACAATACGCGGATTAACCAAAAATATCAAATAATTAATAAAGAATTGAATGTATTCCGACTGGCGTTATTTAAATTAGGTTGTTAGTTAATATGTGACTATCGCATCTTTAAATTTAATCCTAAACTACATAGTAAATCCAAATATCGATTCGAAATGAAATTTTGCATACTTTTGCGTTTTGTTAGAATGCATGAAAGCTAATCATACCTTTATTAGGTATGATTAGCTTACACAATGAGAAGGTAAATAAATTAATTTTCATTTTTTTATTTGAATTTTTTTTTGCTATTGATAGTTATATTTAAACTATTGCACTTAATTAATTGACAATATTAATGTACTAGTAACATATTGTAAGTCCTGTGAACACAACTCCTTATACGACGACCAGTCGCGATATCGAGTTTGGGTTCGTATATCGTTTCGCATTACCGTATTAGGAATATCGTACGATCGACCCTCGGGCATTTTGTTTTTTCTGGCCCGACCTCAACTTACACTGATTGGTTTTTTTGAATATTAAGTAAGTATTTAACCTAATATACGGATTAATTAAAGATGATACGTTTTTCTTACTTATGTTTATGCCATACACGTATTTTTTAAATATTTATCCAAATAAAAGTTTCATATACCTATAAAAATATTGAAAGATGTTAAATAAAAAATATGGTATTAAAAGGGCAAGGAGATATAGGCATCTGAATACGTATACCAGATCTAAAAGTAATAGTATTCGATTATGACTAAATCTATCGTTCTATCTAGTATGTAAATCTATCAGGCACCAACCAATAATAAACAATAAGCATCGTCAGTTGACTCCCATTTTAAGATTGATTAGATTTAACTTAGAACGAGTAGGCAACTCTGTACTACTACTTCCACGTGTTTTTTCTAGAATGTACACACACATTGATAGAGATAGTTACTAATGAAGCTTATTATGTAGGCATTCGTAGTTCCCTCGATGTTTACGCGGGCTGTGTACAAATTGGCGTCCAGGGGCAAACGTCTCTTTTTCACAAGTCACGTCCCGGTCTCGGCTTATCTGGCGTTAGGTTAGATAATAAGTGATACCATGATACATCGAAGTCATAGATTCAAGTATTTGCTAGATAGTGTCTAACCTACGTACTTACCTAACTGTTAAATGACTGACGACCCGCGTGGCGCAGCGGTTATCATACCGGTCTGACGCGTAATTTGTCCCGGGTTCGATTCCCGGCCAGACAGGTATCTGAATAATGAGTTTAGATTCTTATTCTGGGTCTGGGTGTTTATGTATTCGCCTTGTGTGTGTCCATGGTACCCACGACACAGGAGAAAATTCTGCTGTTGGCCTATGAGTGTTGAAAGTGTGTGTGTGTGTGTGTGTTTTTAAAGAAACATTATTATTTAGCACACTTGCAATACTTATATTACTTTTACTACACTACTGCCATTGCCATCTTGTCAAAAGTGACCATCATCTCTAGAGAAGAACGTAAATAATGTTACCCTTTACAACACGTGAAACAAGTAGGTACCTAAGACACAACTCTACCTAATAAACAATATTAATATAACTATAGACTGGTACTTCTTACATTATCTTATAGTATTATTAGTAGGTAAAAGTTTATCCATAATGCTGTTATTATGCAATAAATGCGTAAGAATGATATGTGGAAAAATACGCAAATGTGATTAACGTATCAATTATTTATTTAGGTACCTATTGATGAAACAATATAATTTCCATATCAAGTTTTATTATAATTTTATTCGACCAGTTATAAATAAATCTCCTTAAATTATATAACTAAGTAGATGAATCTACAAATGCTCTATATATGGTATAAAGGTACCTACATATAAACTCGAATACCTACCTGTAGTGTGGCGCTTCCAGCAAAATGACATCTCGGGTCGGAAGCATTTACGAAGCGTCCTCTTCGAGTCAATATCAATAAATGGGAAGTTGGGAAATTGGATGTGTTTGGGCTCATCGCACACCGTGTGTAATAAGATAGTAATGAGCCCGTGTTGCCACTCGTAAAAATATGTTTGCTACCGTCTATGACTAAATATTTAACGTCAAATTCGATATAGGCAAAATCCAGGTGAAATATTGATAGGTTTATCTTACTTTTATTTAAATTATTGTTTCATGAATATGTAATTTTCTGTCGTCCCAAACGGTTTAATTAACGGTTTTGTATTAAGATATTTTAATGAAACATCTATATTCAGAGAATCGCTCACCAAAGTAACACCCACTTTGATTCATTTAAATAAGTAGGTATTGAAAGATAAACAATAAATAAATTAGAGGATATTTTACCTACCTTATTATTTGACGATATGTCGTTTTTGCCGCCATAAATCTGTAACAAAAACATAACCATATTAAATAACTAGGCAATATCATACAAGGAACGCAATAGTAAAATAAAATTATGTCTGGTTGCATCAGCCTACGAAGATTGATTTGACATTGGCGCAGCGCGCATGCGTATTGTCCTAATTGGGTGCAGAGGGCTCCGGGGTAAGAGATAACGATATGCAGTTTGATATGAGTGTGAGAGAAACGGGTATATGTTGCACGCAAACGTGTTTCGGGATGGAAAGGTCGGAAATATGGCCGCCGCGTTGCAAGTGCATTCTACAAACGAATGGGAAGTTTCCTTGGACTTTATTTTAACCTTAACGGTTTAATTTTAAGGTTTATTCTAAGCTTAGCCCTACATGTAAAAAACAGATTTACTAATACAATTTGTTACATATATAGTTTCTTATGAAAGTATTCTAATTTAAATCATTAATTTATTTCTTATGAAATAATTTATTTGTTTTCATGCGCTATTTTATTAGTTTTAAATACCCATCTTACAAGGTAGATCATCTTATATAAAAATCTCATAAGTGTCCATATAGTTTCATTGTTAGATAACAACATGCCTGCTAAGGTAGGTACCTAATATTATACCTACCTTATCTTATATTATTAATATCATCTTTATCTACGTACGTAATGTAACTACCAAAAATTATTAGACATCGTTAATCTTCATATACATATACCATATAGGTGCGTATGTAAGTAGTTCCTACCATTCACAATCATGTTAACTGTAGATCTACCTCTTATAAAATTATATTAAAGTAATTAAGACATTCTTAACAAGCAACCGTGAATAATAATTTAGGGAGGCAACTACATAAATGGCATCTTAATTAAGAAATAAAATTTAATAACCTTGTATGTAGAATGAATTAACAGTTATGGAGTAAAGTTTCGTTACACATTTTCATTATATGTTACGATTTTTTAGGTATATAGATAGTAGATACTTGTATAATGTGTAGGTACTTAGACAAAGGTCTTTTCTACTTTGACAGTCATTTTGTTTACTGCTTAGTAAAAAGGTTGGAAATGAAATTAGAAATTTGACACGGAAGTATAAAATACAAACATATAGGTAAAAATATAAATTACATCATGTAACATCTGCCTAGAGATACATATATATACCTACTAATCGAGATCTATATATACCTATATATTCTGTAGATACACTACAGTAACCGAGCAAGTAAATTTTACTCTATGCTAAATTTACAAATAAACAGTTTATAAACAGTTTAAAAGGTATGTTTAACCTTTTCAGAAATCTATACCGTCTTAGGACTGCTACTTACTTAACGGGTATATTACAGACTTAAAAAACGTATCAGGTAGGTAGATCTAAGATATATAGGTATGTAGATGTATATATCCCTTTTATTACACCTATTTGTGTAGTAGTGAGTTTAGTGTAAATAATTGCGAAGGTTAAAGTATTTTGCTTGCTCGGACGGATACCTACCTAACTAAAGCTGAAATGTTCCGAATGCTTGGGATGCTACGCCCGGGTCCGTCTAATTAAACGTAACAAAACTTTAAGTAAAGAAAGACGTTTTCATTTATTTTTAATTTACTATTCGTAATTTTGTTCTGTAAATTGACCGGTAAATGAATAAATAAATGAATATCTAATTTAATAAAACTATAAAAAATCATTTTCTAATTATGTCAATTGTAACTTAATTTAAAAAAATGGTTAAAATAAGACGGGCTATTTCGCGTGTCAAAATTTTGTCATGTTATGTAAAGTTCGTACATAGTTTTCTATCTTTATTAATTGTTATTACTTTTGTTATTTGTTTGCCAGCATGATGGACTATGGCCTGAAACTCTCTCATTCCGAGAGAAGACCCGTGCCCAGCAGTGGAACAATATTGGGTTGACGATATATATATTTAAATTTAAATTTATTTAAGTTTAAATTGGCTCCTAAATATTTTTTACTCTTTTAGACGACTTATTCAATCCAGATCCACTCTGCTACTCTAGAAGAAAACGGACTCTACTGCATGCCCCTTAGGACGAAGTTGGAACTGCTCAACTATTTTACTTCATTAAAAATAATATAATATTCAGTAAAATATAAGAAAGTTGAACACAGCTTAGACGAAAGTTTCTAGCCCGACTCTGCGCTAATCGGCCCAATTCTGCGTAAGCGGAGTAAATAAAAGTTTAAACAGATTAAACTCGGAGCGAGGGCCGACGGAAGCGCGGGGAGGTAATTATCTCGTCCTATTTCCCTTCTAATTTCACGTTAGGTCCGCTCTTTGGGTAGTATAGACTTACGACTAACCGACTGAATTGCGACTTTAAATAATTTCTAAAAATAATCTTGAGATACTTACTATCATTAACATACTTTTACTGTATTAACAACATTTTATTTATAAGTACATACATAATTTATGTTCTGTGCCTATGCCTCTAACAGCATTTCTTTAATTACAACCTTTTATTCACTTTTATTTGAAACTAGCTCTTACCCGCGGCTTCGTCCGCACGGTCAAAGGGAATTAACATTAGCATTTGATAGCGTGATTCAGAACTTGCAAATGAATTTTCCTAACGCCATCTATTAAGAACGTCTGGAACTACTGAATACCTATATATCGACTAACAAAACATCGATATTCTCATGGGAATGAGAGAACGCGGTAAAAAGTCCGCCTTCCTAACTATCTCCCAGCAAATAAACCATATCATATAATAGCTATGTGGCGACGTGAAAGAAGAACAAACAAACACACTTTCACATTTATAATATTAGTATGGATTAATTTCACTCTACATAAGTACAATATTTCGGAATCCTCAAGATGACGGACCAACGATTTCTTATGCACTGATAGGTACTGACTGGAAATCAAGGGTTTTGAAAGAATACAAATAACAAAATAAGGTTACTAAAAACCGTGTTTCTAGAATTATTTTGATAAGTAGGTACTTATTCTCGAATGTATAATTACCACTTCAGGTGTAATAAACTTTAAATATAACTAGATAACCTATCGAATAATCGTCCGTATAGAATAATCGGCGCCCCGGGAATTAGACACTGAATTCTCCAAGTGGAAACGAGGTCACTCGCTATCTAAAGTTAATGACATTTCAAATGTTAAGCCTAGTTACGACTACTATGTTAAAATTATTCATAACAATATCTCCTGCATTCAAATTGAGGATGCTACCGTTTTACTTTCATTATGCCAGTATTTTAGTAGATGTACAACTACTGAGAATGAACTATATATATCCACCTACAGCCATATGTTCAGATACACTAACGTAGAGCATTGTCTAAGATTCATTGATAGAACACATTAACACAAATATTTCAGTTTTTTTTTAATTACATTTCGTGAAATATACTTAAATTATTTACTTCATACCTACCTATAAAGTAAATAATCTTTTGTGAAAATTATCATTTTAATTCTTTACGAAAAGTAACGAGCTAATTAAAGTCAAAAGATAATTAACGTGAAAGGTGAAAAATTGCGATCGCTGTTATTACTTCGTTGCTTAAAATGTAGTAATTTATAAGAGCAACTCTTATAAAATTTGCATAGAGATCGACTCAACTGCATTTTGCCTTTAGTCTTTGTAAGCCCGAGACCCTTTTGTGCCCTTTCAAAACAAGTTCGCTCGTCTCTAGTTTCGCCGTAAAATATAAGTGGGACTCGACTTTAATAAGAAAATAAGCCTAATATCTTGATGAAAACATTCTGTGCCTCGTTTGTCTGTCGATCACGTTCGAAGGATCAGACGGTCTGAATATTTTTGTGTGGGTACCTACTGATTTAACATTATTACTACAACATTGTGTAGTTAGGTAAATACATCGCATTACAAAGATAACATCGTGTGTAGATTAAATATTAGTGTTAGGTATAAAGTTTTAATTTAACATTTTATTTCGTTACATTTCAGATGTGATCCGTGGAGCATCGAAGCAGACACATAAAATTAATTAGAAATTGGCGACACATGTTTTCGTGTCCTTGCGTCGACATTGTCCTCAACGCTTGAAGCGAGGTGCAGAATTATTATCGGATATTACGAAAGAACATGTAAGCACATTTGCATACAATTCCTTTGCGTGGTTAACTAAAACATAAGCATAATCCATAGAATAATATTACTTAACATGTTTTAATCAAACAACTTTAGTTACATAATAAGGAAATAGCAGGCTTAATAAAAGTCAACAAAGAACCGCACATATCTATGAGTAGAACAGGAAGGAAACTCATAACGTAATAAGGAGATTGGGGATATTCGTACAATGATTATATATGACAAACCCCAGTGTAACTTTATTGGATCGCTCAAGATAAACAGCCCTTGGAGGAAATAGCAAGATATAGCAAACATGTTAATGAAATCAATCTCTCTCTTACAGGGCTCATCGCGAGGAAACGAAAGAAATTGGCCGCTCGTTGCTCCCACGATTCTATTTACAAGATTTTCAAATTTACATGTAGATATTGGATCTATTCGTGACTTGCATCGAGTATCGCCTATTAGCCATCATTCCGACTCACATTGTTTTCGTGAAGATTAAAAAGACGCATTTACATAAAACGTCAGACGACGTGACGCCTCGCGTATCTTTCTTTCAGGATAGATTGTTACTATAATATTATTAAATGTAGCGAAAAACTGCTTCAAAAGTTTAACAATTTTTCTTTTTAGTTTCTACAACGTACATCACATCTATAAAATACATAAATCTCTACGAATATTTACCTACGTATGAATAGTAAGAACCTTTCTTTATCCTTCCGACATGCAAGTAGCATGTCGTAATGATAAAGAAGGGTTCCGTAAACTCGAAATATTAACGGTAGTTCAAAACAAGTGTTTATGAGGAAAAAATATTCTGGAGATCGGTAAGCACCTAATACCAAAAAACCGAAATATTTCATATAAACTTCATTTTGTTAAGTACTAAAAATATCATGTACATATGTAATGTATCTAAGTAAGCGGTTGCCAGAATAGATTCATATTAATATGTTTTCAAATATCAAAATTATAAGTTCTAGCCTTCGCCTACGAAACCCTAAAAAGAACTTCATCACTGCATAAATAAAACAGTATTGAGCACTAACTCAGTCATAATGGTTGTAGAAATAAAACAACTGTTAGGTTTAGCGTCGAAGTTAGCTAGGTATTTTATTACCCTGCGCCAAGGGATGCAGACAAAACAAAGGGGCTTTTATCTAAACTGCTCTCGGAGGTCTGGTAGGTATTTGCATTCACCTGCAGGCTAAGTTTTACGCTTATCTCGCCGGCGGGAAGGCTCTAATTGCAATTTAGAGTAAGAGTGGTCTGCTAAGAACTTGGTGGCGTATTTTAAGCTTGGCTTTGGGGTGGGTTTAAATTATGTTAATAGATATCGTTCTTTGTAAGGTTTTTTCATAAATCTAATGTAAAATGATATCGTCAATGCAAAGGAAAGGAATAGCATGTGGAAAAGAGGGTTGAAGCATTTTTTACAGAAAAAAATCATGTCACCTTCAATCATTATCTCCTTTTCATTGACGATTATGTTATTCCACTGACGATTTCTAAGAATCATTTTGTATAGTTGAATGTCTTCAATTAGATGTTTTAGGCAAGTATTTTTATTCAGATCATTAAAGCACTAAAATAGAAAGCGAAGAATTAAAAATAGTTGTTGAATTTTTCTATTAAAACAGATTCCACGGTTCTAAATCCATTAACTGTACCTATATAGAGTTGATTGAGCGTGTCGATGAGTGCGGACAGTTTATGTGAGAGTGTGAACTGACATTAAGATCTTGCTGAAAGGTAGGGCAAGATAAAACTGAAACGATGTAGAGGTGATACGAAAAGGATTTATTCGGAAGTAGCTTACTCTACAGTAGCAAGAAATAGCAGTAACGCGGAAGTAATTCATTAAAATAAAAGTAGATTGAAACGAATTAATTGTCAAAATAATAATTTAGGTGTCCACACCCGATTATGATTGAAAGGCAAAAATGATACTATGAAAAAAATGATTATAGTAGTAGTAGCCATATCTTGGCGAGACAATGTTGCAGTTAAGAAAAATATGCACACTGTTCTTATTGTGCATAAAATGTTATGTAACTTATGTCACTTCTATAAACCAATGCCACGTCAATATAAAGTAAATAACAAAAGTGAAATAAAGCTTTTAATAAATGAGCCATTGACTTACACGACGACCTAAACCATTTTTACTAACGGGGAACCCTGGGGTTAGTGGTGGTACTGTAATAAATTCTTGACTAATAAATATAAACCTCAGTAAAAGTCAACAAAGAGCCGCACATATCTAGCGTGAAAAATTTCTTGCGTTTCGATGGAAAGGTGTGGTTGCCAGCACACTTTCACATGAGGCGATCATCATAGTCCTCGGGAGTAGCAACGCATCTGTGATTGAATTCAGATAGAACCCATCTTCTGTATTAAATTGATTACGGATGTCCAAGGGCGGCAGTGACCACTTACTATCAGGTGGACTGCATGCTCGTTTGCTACTTCAGTCAGATAAAAAAAAGATACCTAATTATTTCACTTAGACGGCAATAAATGTCTACTTATTATCTACTTACATAACTTACGTTATGTTATTTAGGGTAAAAATACAAGTATTTACAATCCTTTTGAATCGCCGACCAAAAATCAACTTTCACTTTCAACAAAAACTAAGTCCTTTGAACGAGGCGTCACGCCATAAAAATATTACGCTACTGCATCATTGTAAACAAATAAAGCCTTCAAAGTTGTCTTGATTTTTATATTGTGTTTTTTAAACTACATTTTGCTTCTGAGTTTTGTCAGGTGTTATAAAAGCAAATCAGTAACAATGCTGGTCTTTTGTAATAGTTTTTGTTATCACAAACATCTTTTAACTTTTACTTTTGTTGTTTGGCTTATGGTTTGTGTTTTAGCAATTTGAAGCTGAAGTATTAGAAGCCTACAGCCACTCTTATTAGGTTTTTTCATAAGAAATCTTCTTATGCAGATGTTATGTATTCTTTAATAAAGCAACTTGTTGTATGTTATGTGTATTCAGACAATATTTTATTCCTCGAATCAGAATAATATAAACCTAATCAGATTACTATGAATACGTTTCATTTAAGAAACTTTTTACCAACTAATGAATAGAATATTTTCTGTTCACTAAGAAACTCTTAAGTCTACTTAAAAGAAGTTTACTTAGTTTGATTTACTCATTATTTTGATATCTTCTTTATATTCACAGCAACTATGTACAAAACAGCAAACAAGTTTCCTTATTACAAAGCGTAAACAACGAATATAAATATACCTAAATTTTGTTGTTGTCCTACTCGGGTACGAAATAGAAATTCTTTTCGATATACATTCATGAAAAATATGAAGCCTGAGTAGGGACACGCCAAACTATTCCCCCTCTGATACAAATTTTACGAAGAAACCGACGTTGGCATACATTTTGCATGAGCCTTTCGGATACCCCGGTAACTTGAAGGATCTCGCATCTGACAGAAAATTGCGAATTCCTGCTCCAAACATATTCGATATAATATTTAGAGAGCTGGCCATGTTATTTAACGTCCTAGTATTCTTTAAAAAGCGTATTATTTACATACCTATTTACCTACCTATATAACCTACCTAATTAATGAATAAAATGACTATGGACTTTAAAACTCGGTTGACATCAAGTTTAGAAAATTAGACTGAAACAGGTATAGACACTTAATTACTAACATATATTTTGCCCATTATACCTAATTATAAGAAACATCTGCTCCTATTTATTACAGATAAAATAGGTGATTTTATGCCAGAATAAAATAAACACGTCACTTCTAATTTATATACATAGGTACCTACTGACTTAAAACGTTTGGAAAATAGTGCTTTTGTTCCCTCAAACTCTTCGTGTTTTTTTTTATTAGAATAAGTGATTCTAGTTATTTATCATTGCAACGAAGCAAGGGAGCATTAGATAAATTTATTTCAAAGAAAATTTTCATTCCGAAGATGAATAATATTTGGACATGTTACACAAATGAAAAGAAATATGTACTATGATGTATTCATTATATTTCCTGTTATATACCTAGTGACTTACGTAAGTAAACTCACTCAAGAAACATTCGTAAAAACTATTTGATCTGATGGCATTTAATTTGCATTAATTGAACAATGTTAAGCTTATGAAGTGTGTGGCTACGTTCCAACTCATTTCCTAAATGTTTAGGTACCTACGCTACCACAGACAAATGTCCATGTATGACAAAGACCACTTACCTACTATCTTCTTATTAAATTATTATTCTTTTAAACTAAAAATTGTATAGGTATTCCATTTAGGCATGTTATATTATAAAAAGCAGAAACCTTATAATTATGTCTATTGCATATAATGTACCATGATTTTTTGTTTTAGAGGCATTTAAGTAACAAATAAACGATCACGTAATTCACCTGATGGTAGGTGGCATCTGCCCCTCGTGGCAGTAAGCAACTTCGTACAGAACAAAGGGTCTATCTAAAATCAATCACAGGTGCATTATTACTTCCGTGCACTAAAATAGTTGCCTCATATCGAAGTGAACCATATTACTACAGAATTCATTCAATTTTAATCAAATTTTAGCTTTTCCAAACGGACAAATAAATGTATTATCTGTAAGTTAAACATTGTTGCGTTGGTCGAGACCCAACTTGTTTATGTTGGCGGACTTTTAGCATCATTGGCGTCACATGAGGCGAATCGTTTTAATTAAATTAAGAAATTTATTAGTACACTCGCTCAGCGAAGCTACATTTAGCGTTATTTGGCAACAGTCGTTGGTTTTCAGCATATTGTATTATTATGGAAGTCGTCCCAAAAATTCTTGTTAGTATGTACAATGTAGTCATGGTAACTGATTAAGCCAAAATTCTTTATAAGTATTAAGTAAATAAAACTATATTAACGTTAGTATATGATTACAAGCAGCTGATGATTTCAAATACTATATACGCTATTATGCAAATAGGCAAAAAATAAAAAAACCGGGATTATTTTGTCCATGTGTCTATCTGATTGTTCGGGCTATACCTACAAGGATTAAACAGTTTAATATAGATACTGGTCTATTTAATAGTACTAATCTTTTTAAACTCTATATTTGAATGAAATATTCAAAAATAGCAAAGGTACCTTGGCTCAAAATTGTATGAATATTGTTTTTTTTGTAATTGTACCTGGCGATAAGGCAGACGGGCTATCTGATGGAAAGTATTCACCGTCGCTTATGGACACTTGCGTCACCAGAGGAGTTGCCAATGCACTTTTGGTAAATGATGTGAAAATTCAATGCATTCATCATATCTGTATGTTTTAGCATGACTGCATTTGTAACATGTATTTGTGAACATACTTTCCCTGTGTCCTGAGGAGGGCGTAAATGACTGCGAAGCAGTTTTCAAACTATTGCCGTCGTTTACGAACAATTTATTAATGTAAATTTGTTTCTATGTTCAATAAATCTTTAAATCGCCATCAAAAGAATAAAATTCAAATAGGCATAACATTAAACATTCTATGATAAAAAGGTTCCCACTCTATTCTATTGGCTTTTTACCCCGTTATTGATTTCTAATGATGGTTTTTATAACCACATTACCACGAGACAATAGTATCTAAGCTTATAAATAATAATGGATATTTACTAGTTAATTATGTTCTAGTAATTATACATGTATAAGTATCAGTGAGAAGTTTTTATTTCATCTCTTCATACAAATTACTGTGCACTTAATTTATGGCCTCGTTAAAATATTATCTCATATTTTATAGCTGTATCTCTTCTAATTATTATAATTTAGATGTAGTTATTAGGTAGACGATAAAATAACACCATATCATTGTGTCCATGTGTACAAAGACTACAAAAGTTTTTTTTTATATTTTTTTGATCAACGGATATTTGTTTCTAAATCTAAATAACAAGTCCTGTTAAACTCGCTGACAAAAAACTTCAAAAGGACTAGGTTGGAACATTACCATATTATTAGATTCTAATGTTTAGTAACATTCAAACTAAAATGAGACTAAATTTCAATATCATACCTACAAATTATAGAACACAAGAACAATGTGTCTACCCCTTTATGTTAGAACAAAGAAGTGCAGTGTCAGTGGACGCTTCCTTCAATAAACAATTATTTAGCAGTTTAAGTCAGATTAGAATTACTCATTAGCCTTATATAAGGCTAGATTGTAATTGATATGAAGTACCTTATTACTCAGTCAGTACTTTATATGTAACAAAAAAAAAAACAAATTAATATAATTAGGTATACCTACTAGTAAACATTTTTTGCATTATTATACCTCATTATTGATTTTCTTCAAAAGTCAATACGAGAATAATAAGACAAGATACTGTATTGAATAACATTTTTTCTTTGTATCTTGTTAGAGTGGTATAATAAAAGAAATAGTGACAAGTAATCTAAAGAACGTCTCGAGAATTCGCGCAAATTGGACGCCTTTCCTGCTGACATATTGGTTGAAGCGCTGCGTTTGGTAGATATAGGTACTTATACGATATATGCTTCATACTATCATGTCTAAGATATCGTAGATTGAAGGTGGTAGAACCAGTGTGGTTCGACCGGGAAAGTACCACCGCCACACCTATTTTTATCGTGAAGCATTTCTAGCGTTACGATGGAAGGGTGTAGTTGCCGGCACACTTTTATATGAGGCGACCATCATAGTCCTCGGGAGTAGCAACGCATCTGTTATTGACTTCAGATAGAACCCATGTATGAAGTTGATTGCAGATGTTCATGAGCGGCAGTGACCACTTACCATCAAATAAAAAAAAAATCGTGAATAAGGCATATATAAGCCCCTTCCTCCCGGACCTCGGTTACGAGTTGACGTGTTCTGAGTTATTGCCATTTTTATTTTCAAGTTAAAATATAGTTTAAAGCAAATTAATTCGAAGTGAAAATTAGGAGTTCATAAGCCAGCGCAGATAAGGCGACGTCTGTGACACATGTTTATATCAACGGCGAGTGCGCTTGAGGAGTGAAGAGTTTATCGACGCCCACACTACTTACGCATGCGCTGCCCGCTACCTGCGTACGCGGCGCCCAGCTTGCGGATCATCCAACCACAACACGGATTAATCTGTCGGTATTGCCATCTCTTTTTTATGCGCCGGGTTCGTTATTTGCATTGACCTGTTGCTGTACCGATTGTTGTGCCTCGCAATTTCTGCTCGCTTAGTACCTCGTTACATATATCTGAGATGCCTCTCCGTCGCACACCACCGGCCTCGCCGCATGTTACCCGTACGAATGAGCCATTAAGTGCGCTGACCGCTTTAAACCCAACATTAACACATAAATTGCAGCATTGTGCCTCCGAACCTGATCTAAATATATCTAATTCAGCGGAAGAAATAGACTGTGGAGATCATAATATCACTCAGCGCTCTAAACGTAGACGCTCTGAATACACTAACGATCGGTTTTCAGACTTTATGTTGGAGGTGAAATCCATGTTTGCGGAATTAAAATCGTATCAATTGTCTCAGGACGCCAAAATGGATAAGATATCTATGACCGTCGAGGAGATCAAAACGCAAAATGATGCTGTGCAAAATACTACCGAATTCCTTGCGAACAAATTCGAATGTATTCAGTCACAAATTGATAGGTTGGAATCGGACCGCGCTAATACTTTACAATGTATTCAAGCTCTTGAGGAAAAGCTGGAAAACCTGGAACGCACTAAACGGGCAACTTGTATTGAGATTAAAAATATCCCGTACGTCACAGGTGAGACAAAACAGACGTTGCTCAAACATGTTTCTTCTGTTGCAAATGTACTGAAAACTTCTGTAAATCCACTGTCTATAAGAGACATTTTTCGTATTAGCAAAAAAGATTCCGAAGATAAGACCATCATCGTGGACTTTACAAGTGTACTCACAAAGGAATCAATCATCCAAAAATACAAGGATTACAATAAACAAAACAAGACGAGCAAATTCAGCACAGAGTGTTTACATATTAGTGGACCACGCAGACCAGTGTTTATCTCAGAAAATTTAACACCTAAAATGAAAAGGCTCCTTTACCTTAGCAAGGAATTTGCTAAAACAAACGCCTTCAATTATTGTTGGGTTTCTCATGGCAAGATATACCTTCGGAAAAAAGAAGGTACAAGTGCCGTTTCCATTAGATCTGAGGTAGATCTGAGGAACTTGTCTAAACCTAATAGACTATGACTAGAATTATTGAGAAACTGTTCACAGATTTGTCAACTCTCTATCATAAGTAATTTAAAATATTTTTGCATATTCCTTTGTAATTTCTCATTACTCATCACTCACTCACACATACACACAACCACTTCCTACATCTACACTTCACCATCTATTCGCCATCTGTTTAACTCAGCAGAATACTGTCACTTATTTTTAAATTATGTTGGTAACATTTCTGAGATTTATGTAACATTGCATATGACATTTGTTCGTACACCCTTACCAGTATGGATTGCACTTTAAAGATTTCTAAAGATATCGAGGATATTTCTATTTCTAAGTCCTATCGTTGTGCCGCTGAAAACTGTCTAGAACATTTAAAACAAATTAACGATCCCTTTTCAGTTTTACACCTTAATATTAGGAGCATTGGCTGTAATTTTAATGAGTTACAGTTACTATTAAAGCGTATTAATACTGTATTCGATGTTTTGATACTAAGTGAATGTTGGCTCAGTAAGTGTCATCACATACCTTGTTTACCTGGTTACAATTCATTTAAAAGTTCCTTTTCGAATCAAAACGATGGAGTAGTGGCCTATGTTAGGGATCGATTAGCTTGCTCTATAAAGAAACCATCGTTTAATGATGCCAATTGCCTAATTTTAAAATTTAATAATGATTTGGCCATAGTCGCTCTTTACCGTTCTCCATCAGTTCGAAATATAACAAACTTCTTAGAATCCTTAGATAATACCCTAAAATCATTAAATAATTATAAAAAGATTACACTTATAGGTGATATAAATATTAACATACTTCCTAGAAGCAGTGACATCAATGCCGATCCCTACCTAACCACTGCAGCGGCAAATGCTATGTTACCAGCGCATGTATTACCAACTAGGAATAACAGTTGTTTAGACCATGTACTGTTAAAAACAAATACATCGGCTTCTGTTGCTTTGGTAGTTGACTCATTTATAACAGACCACGCACCGGTTATTTTTTGCTTTAGTCAAAAAATGAGAATTAGTTTGGCCGCACGCACTAAAATCATAACTAATGAAACAGCATGTATTAATGATATTAAATCCACTAATTTCGTATCCATTATGTCCATCTTTGAACCAGAAACAGCTGCTAACGCCCTTGTCCATACATTAATGGATATTATTAAAATACATTCACGTTTCGCAACTATTCCCAGCAAACACCGTATTATTAAGCCTTGGATGACTCCTGGTCTTCTGCGCTGTGTCCGTAATCGTGACCATTTACATAAGTTGTATAAAAAAGACCCGAATAATCAAACTACTAGAGTCACTTACACACGGTACAGGAATTACTGCTCTAACTTATTAAAAAAGAACAAACTAGCTTATGAACGATTGGCCTTCCGAAAAGCTAAAAATAACCCTAAGGCAACATGGAAACTCATTAAAAACATCACAAACTTAAACAATAATACATCTACGTCTATTGACCTGTTACAGCTAGATTCAAATCCAGAGCAGTCTGTTCATAAGGTAAATGAGTTTTTTAGTACTATAGGGGAGAAACTGGCTTCGAAAATTACCAGTCCAACTACTTTTAATTCCGTACCCGTTACCTCGCAAGCAAATTCTATGGCTCTAATAGAAACAGATAATGAAGAAGTTAGATCTATTATATTAGGCCTTAAAAAATGTGCGTTGGGCTGGGACGGCATCTCTGCCTCAGTACTCAAAGCTACACATGACCATCTTGTACCAGTAATAACACATATATTCAATTTATGCTTTACCACTGGGATTTTCCCCTCAGCATTCAAAGAAGCTATAGTACATCCCATTTATAAAAGTGGGGACAGAGGCAGCATCGACAACTATAGGCCAATATCCGTACTAACAACCCTTTCAAAAATACTGGAAAAAATATTAAACAATAGATTAATCAACTATCTCAACGCCTTCTCTGTTCTTTCCAACAATCAGTTCGGATTTCGTAAAGGCAAGTGTACTGAGGATGCAGTCTTAGAGCTTTCAAACTCCGTCATCAACAATTTCAACAATAAATTAAAAACTATTGGCATTTTTTTAGATATCTCGAAAGCATTCGATACTGTCTCAATTCCGATCCTTTTAAAAAAACTGGAGTACATAGGGGTCCGAGGTTTGGTCCACGATTTATTCAAAAGCTACTTAAGTGGCCGCAAACAACGTGTCAGAATTGGTTCCCATACTAGTCATGTCTTACCTCTTACTTGTGCTGTTCCTCAAGGTAGTGTTCTCGGACCTACCTTGTTTTTAATATATGTAAATGATCTTTGTAACATGACCATAAACAACTGTAAGATCTTTTCTTACGCCGATGACACCGCTTTGCTCATTCATGGTAGTTCTTGGGAGGAGACACGTAGGCTCGCTGAGGAGGCTATGAGAAAAGTAATGAGATGGCTGGAAAGCAATCGTCTGACACTTAACGTTAAAAAGACCGTGTTTACCACCTTTGCTGCATCTGCTTTGGCTCTGCCCCCTGAACCATTTTCTATTCTTGCACATAGTTGTTTTCCGTACGAAAGTACTTGCACTTGTGCCAAGATAACTCATACCCGAAATGTTAAATATCTCGGTGTAATCATAGACTCACTCATGACCTGGAATGAGCAGATTGATGCCACTGCCGCCCGGATGAGAAAGTTAATTTATGTGTTCAAAAATTTGAGGACATCAGCGGATCAGCAAACCTTAAAGACTGTATATTTCTCCATAGCTCAGTCAGTCCTGTCTTACTGTGTGACGGTGTGGGGTGGTTCAGGGAAAACCAATTTCCTCAGACTTGAGCGAGCTCAAAGAGCGGTTCTCAAAGTTATGTTGTCAAAACCTATCCTATTTCCCACTAAAGACTTGTACTCAATTGCTGGAGTGTTAACTGTTAGACAGTTATTCATACGACAAGTAACATTGCGAAAACATCTAACACTATCTTATATTAATAAAAACTCTTACAATCGTAGAGGGGGCCGAATCTGTGAAATCAAACGTTGTCGCATAGCACTAGCACGAAGGCAGTATGATTACCTCTCATCTAATATATACAATAAAATAAATAAAGACCTTAACATTTATCCACTTTCGTATCAAAAATGCAAAAATGTTATCACAGACTACCTACAAAAGCTTACTTACTATGAAACAGAAAAAATTGTTACTGGATCACAGACATCACAGTAGTTTATTATAAAAGCAGTAGTTTGTGACATTATACATATACACATTCACCCTCACACACATTTGCATACATTGACCCATCACACTCACACTCACCACACACACACACACACACACACACACACACTTATACATACTTACACCCAAAATTACAATTAAGTTTATAATATAGCAATTTAGACATAAAACCATGTATAAAATTACAAAATCTCAATTAAGCATTGTTTTCTGTTTTTGTTAGTAATATATATTCGTTATAAATTAGGCCTAAGATTAAATATACTTTATTTTGTGTCTGAAGGTGGGCGTAAATGGCTGCGACACAGTTTCTTTTTAACTATTGTAGCTGTTTACGATAATACAATCCGTGTATCATGTATATTTGATCAATAAAAATCTTTAAATCTTAAATCTTTAAATCTTAAAATATAAACAGATTTTTTCGAGAAATTTTTTACCTACCTATAACTCTTTAATTTTAACATAGTCGGTATTTTTTGTTGTTGGTAAGACTGTAACTGTAAACGGCCAGTGAACCCCATAAAATGTAATCAATTCCATATAAGTAAGTCTAATTGTAACAAATGTATTGTTCCCACTCATAATTACTTTGCCTTACCATACTTTTCAGGTCGAGACACTGTAGCATAATTGGTTTACCGTTAAGCAGAACTACATAAGTGAAATTTACATTGGTGCTGCTCTACACAGAATACAAGAATAATTTCGAATATCACCTGTAATTGATTTACCTATAGAAATAAAATTTATGTCAGGGGTCAAACTTATACATAATTATGAAAGGTCAAATATAAGTCATGTATAGGTTAGTGATATACATACCTAAGTTATACCTATGTGATTAAAGAATTCTTCAATAATAAATTTAGATCAAAAATATTTATACAAACTTATAACAACCATATAACAAAAATATTTTCAAAATAATGTAGTGAGAAGCGACGAGTTACCTAGAAAATTGTGTGCCTTCTACAAATGGGGCTCCACAAATTGGATCTCTTTGCGCCGATATTGCTTTGCCTTATCCATCCACTTTTGCTATATGAAGATATCACAAAAACTTTATATGAATAGTTCTATCGTATATTGTGCATTGTAGTAAAACTAAACAACATGTGGTGTGATACGAGGGTGGCGAAATTCAGAAAGTTGTACCGAAATGTAGCAAAATTAGTATTTTGTATGAGTATTACAACTAATTTTGCTACATTTCGGTGTCCACATGTAATTTGTTAAATATTAGTTTGTAGAGAATCTTTAAATGTCTTTTTTATTTGATTATTATATACGTAAATTGTAGACCTTGTTTTTTTGTTATCGAGAGGGAAACTTTCAAAAGGTACCCGACGCCGTGGGAGCAATGCCGGGCTATGTGGGATTTTTACTCACTAAATGGTGGCCGTCCTCTGCGTGGAGGACTCCGGGATTTCCAACGGAATACAACCAGACTCCTCCAATCAGGATGCATCCTTCAGGCTCTTCCCTGAGAGCATTAGTACTCACTGCGCCTCCTGGTGTTTACGACAGCATGTGGCCACACATGTCGTCGTCCTACACGGGGACGCTTGGCTAGACGGTTCAAGCTCCCGTTCTTACCGCCCGAAACACCGGAAGAAGGACCCTTTTAGTCGCCTCTTACGACAGGCAAGGGATACTGTCGCCCTATTCTGATCCCGAATCTACAGGGATGGCGTAAGTTGTAGACCTACAATTATAAGATTAAAATCTATATACATATAAGTAACCTAACCTAATCTTTACTTAGAAAATAATTTATAATAATATAAAGTACACGTAGTAGGTACGTAAACATAATTATGTAAATATACTCATTATCAGATTAAGCTACATGGATAAGTAATTAGATGTAACTATGTAGAATAAATTAAAAAAAAAAACAATTCGTATGTAAACATAACACGTACCTACCTCTTTTCCGGTTTCTACAATTTGATAGCATTTTTTTCCAATTCAATTTATTTATAAGTTTATGTATTGTAATAATAACATGGAACATGGCAGTAATATCTACTTTCTATATCAAATTGGTCGATACCCCGCTACCTCATTCACACTTCTACAATATGATACGCCACATAGTTCCCGAAAGTCGTATGATATTTGTTGAAATTATATCAACAGAGAAGCGCCAGGGGTGGCAAAATTACGGAAGTTTCAACGAAATTGGATTTATATAGAGTTTGTATTTTGTAGCTTGGTAACTACGTGGTAACTCAATTGTATAATATTTTCGTGAAGTAAATATACCTATAAGCTTTTAAAATGATTATTGTGAGACAATCTCACTACAATTTATACTCTGTTTTAATAAATTTACTCTATATCAGCCTAGTTAAACAAACATAAAGAAAATTAGACTAACTATAGGTTTACAAGGTGTATTGCCTTATTTAGTATGATATCAACAGTTTGGTTAATAGGTTTAAGGATGATTCTTTAATTTATATCGACGCATGTGTAGAGTGTGCTCTAAGCTTTAATGTATATTGGATGCTCATGCTTATGGACCTATGCTCATTTATGGGAGCGAGCTATGCTCAGCAAAGAGGTACAAAACCGTTGCAGACAATAATTTTTGGACATTTAATTACCTGCTTACATATCTTTAAGACAAAGACATGTTTACTGTTGACTTGCAGACTTTTAGATAAATTACATGTTTCAAGAAAATAAACTTTTTCAGAAATTGAAGCAGAAGTTTTATTCGTCTTTGTGCAGATGGGAATGATTTCAGATTTCAGTATCGGTGTAGTCGAGACGGTGGAATTGGCTCGTCTAAAATAACGCACGGACGTGCCCTGCAACTAAAAGAAATTATTTTAAGACTTCTGAGAAACATACATCTGAGATAGATACTGGTAGATATATTTCATGTTTTACCTATATGATAAAATAAAAATACTTCAGTGTATTTGATGAACGTTATCATCAATTCTAAATAGTTCGAAAAAATAGTAGATAAATACCTACCTAATTTATGTGAGGAATACAGAAAAAAATAATCATAAATAGATTTTTTTAAGGGCTATAAAATACATTAGACTTCTAAAGTTAGATTCTATATACCATCGAAGGATTAAAATTTAATATAAACTTACTTGAAGTTGATAATAAATGCACTGCTTTATATTACACAAACGGATTGACTAAATAGCTTTAAGGTAGAAATTATCTGATGATGCTGTCGATATATCTAAACAATTTATCTCAATTGCACATTAATTTACTTAGTAGAAAGAGATTCATATGCAAGTATTTGTAGATAAGTCTTGAGTACTGTTGACAATGACACTCAACTTACATTCTGAGTTTCCAGTCCTAAATCCACGAGTCTTTGTCCCGTGAATCTGCGGTGCCATATATCGCGGCATCAGCTTCAAATTTCAAATTGAACGAACGGAAGAGCCCGTAATGGCGCAAGTTAGATGAGAGCGGGCAAGGGGGAGCTTCCGCTCTCGTAAAGCCCGAACTTTAGCTAAATCCAAAAAGTATAGCCATTTTAAAATAATGGGAAAAGAATGACACTAGTGTAAGATTGTCTTCGCAAGTAAAGAGGATTACGCAAGGTTAATATGATGAGGTTATTTTGACTAACTAACCTAACTACAACTGTGAAAGTATACCTACTTCTTTAAAGACGAGAAGTACCTAAAATAGATGTCACCTAAATAAATATATGTGAAATAAAACAAAGTATAAACTAAGTAAACCAAGTAGGTATAAGATTAGAATTCAATTATCATTTGCTTTCAGGTTGAATAAAATATTATGTGAAGCCTACAAGCCTAGAAGTTCTTATAAAAAGTTTTCAAATATTTATTTACAAATATTGGGTTAAGAGACTCATGCAAAGTTATGTAGATAGTAAAGAGCCGATAACAAATACTTATAACACCTATTAATAGTAAGCACGTACCTAAATATAAGATTAGATAGACCGATTGAGATCATTATCCTATTATATATAAATCACGAGTTGTTATGTTCATGGGTGCTAAACTCTGAAATTTATATAACAAGTCAATTATATTCTGTGAATCAACATAATTCCAATTTGTAAGATAATCGAGCTCTTTTTTTGGCTTGGGATATCGTATTCCTACTCTACACAGGTAACATAAGGCGTTACTTAAAGCCGGTACCTGATAGCTAAAAAAAAGTAATTTATTTTATTTTATTTATTTATTTAAATCTTCGGAAAACTTACAGCTAGAAAATACAATTTATTAATCATATTATGAGATGGAAGGCCACTTACAAGTTTTCGCAAATAGTATGAAATAATTAAATGAAAGTAAGTATGAAGTAGTAGTAATGAAATAATTAAATGACAATTATATCAAATTCCTTCTGCATACCATTTACATTTTTATTGTATCACACACAAAAGCTTTATGTGGGTATAACGTCAATTTTTTTATCTGGTAAGCATGTATTTTCTGTAGTAGAGTAATACTTAGCTATGCATGAAACTCTATAAGCACACATAAACATTCAAACGCATCTCTCCCATTTCCTTCACAGCCATCAATTATGCACGCGTGCATTCACACGAGTGACTCAAAACTAACTGGGTGGCACAACAACATGTGATAAAACGTTCGGTGCCAGTTTTTAAGCTATACCTACACGCATACCTACTTACATACATTTATAATAAGAAGGTATTTTTTATCAAGCAATATTGACACAAAAACTAAGGCTCACAAAAAAAGAAAACGTAGTCAAATATGCTGAAAGTTGATAACCATTTCGGTCTTATTGGGCACATCGATATAAAATATTTCTGGTTAGAAACTTGTAGTAGCACAGTAGCGCCACAAGCCAAAGCGGCTACGAGTCGCTTCAACTTAGATACGAACCATGGAATCAACGCCACCGCGCGGCGAACGGCTGAACCATTTCAATTGCACGTTTTACGGAGGACACAAACGCTTGTGTGCGTCGAAAGTTCTACGCACACTTACGCACAAAACACGTTTCGCATGTGCGTGTGGTAGGCTTTTATGTGTTGCGTTGTACCATGTACATCGGCCGTACCATTGTCGAGTTCTCCAGTTGTTGTCTATTGGTTACATAGATGGCATTGGGTGTAACGTGTGAGGCGCGTTGTAAACATGATAAATCTCTGCAGTACATTACTTGGATTGAACACTCACCGAATATGCGGCGAGCAGATTGCGCGCGTTTTTCTCACATGTTTCAGTAAACAACTAAACACGTCTGGACAGTCTTCGGGGCGAAGCACGGTATATAAATACTTATGTAGCTCCCAGAACAAATTTAGACACACGAGGCACTTTCAGTTCAATTAAAGTCGTGAAGACGTGTTGGCCAGCGCGAGGTGCTCTCATAACTGTGATAAATAACGTGATTTTTGTTTCACTATGCAAAAAACTTGCCGCGTAGAAATGTCAAGCGAAACTGCTGTGGCCATTGTTTAGTTTGCCGATTTATACGGCTCGGTTACACTTGTGCCTTTTATTGAAGCATTTACCGATAAAAGGAGGTATAATGGGTTTTATAGTCAGATTTTAATGGCGATATGTAGAGCGCACCGATTTACAATTTGCTCACTGGGTTAACGCGCACCTGAAGCCTTGCTATCGAAATAATCAAGATACGTTTCATCTGACCTACATAATTTTCATATTTTTACAGGATCACTTTAAATCTCTTTTCAAACAATATTTAAACAAGAAAAAGCTTTGAATAAAGTCCACAAGTTACTATAACCAAAATGTTAATAGCAAAAAGTAGATATCTAGCAATTAATTTATTCAAACTAATAGACAACCAATAACGTTATTTGCAGTACCTATAAGACACACTAAACAAATTGAGCTAAGAAGTATCCTATTTAGCCTGACAAAGAAATTTAAGACCGATCAGAACCCGGAGCGTTATCTCGAGTCTCAAATGAGTTTCAATCGAGATCTTTGATTAGCAATTCTCTACAACAATGGACCTCCCTTATCGTTGTGTTTATCGAGTTTAATATGCGTAGAAAGTCGCGTGTTATCTTAGTACCTAGAGACGTGTTCCATTTCGTTATCGCTCGGCTTGCTCAGAAATTATTATTGTGTTCTGTATATGGCCTGTGAGATTATGAACGGGTCTCCATAAAAAATCTCTAATTTTAAACCAACGTCTTAGTATTGTATTTGTCGGAACAAAGAATCTTAAGTAAAATCAATATTTATTTTGTTTTAGGTCCCCATCAATTACCGGAACACCAAAAATCATACAATAAATTTGATCATATTTGCAATCAATTGAGATATCTATAGTATAAACTGTATATAAACAAAGTCATTTTAATACACACTTGAAATAAGCCTTAAAACGCATCTCAATGCGCTGTGTTTTTTGCCGCTATGAGGACTGCAAACACCTGAGGTATAGATATCTATCTATGTCCATGGCCAGTAATAGTAATTTGACGCACTACTGCAGAAAAAGAGTGATTAAAAAAGGAAATTCTCTACTAAAGTACAGATGAAGTTACTTAATATTTCATTTACAGTTTTGAGTTTTTTTTTATTGCGTAAAAACTTACTAACACTGGTCAAAAGTTACATCCAGAAAACAAGCACGTAGTGTCATATTTTTACTGTTCACAGATTTATATGAAGTCATTATTTCCTAAGCGTTAATGAGCTTAGGTGTATAAATAACACCTGCTGGCACAGGTTAGAAGTCAAACGATACTAATGAAACAATACCTAATGATCATCTTTGATGGCTAGAGACTCTACAATATACATCATACAAATACCTACTAATAAAATATGTGAGTAAGGAGGTATATGCATTAATACAACACTCTTTGAAGTGTGTCCTGCATGGGCGTAGTATTCTCCAGCTATGGAACCTTGGAGTCACAGATATGAGTTAGGATTCTGATCGTTCACTACTTAGAACTTTGAGTAGACGACAACTTTGTCGCTACAAATTGATGTGGTTGCTGAGAGGAAAAAAAAAAACAGGTAAGTACTTGTTCTGGGAGCAGTGATAGCCTAATGGTTAAAACTTGCCCTCTCGATCGGGAAGTCCGAGGTTGAAACCCAGGCACGCACCACTGATTTATGTGCGAATTATACTTTAATTATCACTGCTTTTCGGTGAAGGAAAACATCGTGAGGAAATCTACACACTCGAGAGTTCTTTAAAAAAAAAGTTCTCGGAGGTGTGTGAAGTCCACCAATTCGCACTTGGCCAGCGCGGTGGACTATGGTCTAAGCTCTCTCATTCCGAGAGAAGACCCGTGTCCAGCAGTGGGACAGTAATGGGTTGACGACGACTTGTTCTGGGAAAAGCCCCACGCAAAGAAAACATCGGTGTGATCTATAAGAGCTAGAGTTACCCTATATGCACCTTGAGCCTACCGAGATGGTTTTAGTGAGTAAAAATCTCTCATAATTCGCAATATCCTCCAAAATAGATGATATTTTTTGAAGGATCAAAAAAAACATAAAAATAAAGGTATAATTATGTAGTGGACAATAAAAATAAATTTACTTTTTATTGTTTTTTACTATGTCTTTCAAATGTAAAAACGTAATGGCTATGTTAGTAAATAAAACTCACGAATTTTTTATAACTCTTAAATATACTTCGCTTATTAAATATATGTAGATAAAGAAAATATGTCTACATACCTCAAGGTACTTTCAATATAATTGACATAATATTCTAGGTATTTCAATAACATGAAACTTTATATACTACTTGGAACAGCAAACCAGGATCTTTTGTAATACTTAAACAGGACGAAAAAAATGTAGATAACTTAGTTGTTGGTATGTACATACCTACATATTATTAAAATATTTTTTATAGAAGTTCAATAAATCTCCATGTTATTTATATTCGACAACCGTCATCTATTTCATAATACACAGTACGAAAAAATAAGATGTCTTCAACATGTGCGAATATTTCGCAACATTGGCAAGTTGTATGTAGGTCTCCATGCAACTCGAGGGTCAACCAAGGCGGCGACCTCCACACCTCAGCTGATCGGTCGCCGTTAAACCTTTACGGCCTATGACGTCACCACACCGTCTTTTTTCCCAAATGATTTACAACCGACCATAAACCCTCCACAATAACTGTACCGATTGTTTCACATTTAACCGCAATGTTGAAACCCTTTCTAGGTAAAGTCCGTTAGTGACGTTTTTCAATTAGTTTTTGCTCCAGTTTACTTCGTACCCATTTAAATTTCAGTCAAGGAAGTCGTTAAGCTGTTGTTATGCAATTATATGCAAAAAAGGGTTAAGTCTGCTACGTTGATCGGACAAAAGGCATCGGTTTTGTTATGCAATGCATTTTTGGAAAAAGTTTTTTGACTCGGACGCCTCGAATTTTGCAACGCAGATGCTTTAACAATGCTCTATTATCTACAAGTTTAAAATTAAGTTTTACCTACTGTCATAAATTTTATTATAGCCTTTACTGCTAATATTCCTCAATAATTCCTATAAGGGTACTCTTATGTATAATCTTCCTACATATAAGATACTACCTTAACATCAACCATGTTAATTGACAACTTTTATTATATTGTAGAATTTTTCGTACACCTTATTTATTTCTAAAAGTATACGTAGGATGAAATTGTTTAAAATGAAAAGCGAATAAACGCATTAATTTAAATGGTTGAAAAGTGTCAAGGACATTGCCTTTATCTTAATACGTGGAACCGTTAAACACACATTTCCACGATTTCTGCGGATTTGTAGAAGCAAGTAGGTAAATAATATATACCTTGAGATACGAGAAGGTAGTCTAGATCATCCAATTTGCCGAATCTCGGAATAAGAGTTTATTGAATGAGTAGTAGCTTGTACCATGTAGTTGGTAGAACCAGTGTAGTTCGACCGGCCACACCTATTTCTAGAGTGAAGCATTTCTTGCGTTTCGATGGCAGGTTGTGGTTGCCGGCACACTTTTACGTGAGGCGACCATCATAGTCCTCGGGAGTGGCAACGCATCTGAGAGTGACTTCAGATGGAACCCACGTTCTGTATGAAGTTGATTACAGATGTCCATGAGCGGCAGAGACTACTTACCACCAGGTGGACTGCATGCTCGTTTGCTACTTTAGTCAAATAAAAAAAGCTTTTTGATTAGTAAACGTAGCATTTAAATTTTATACATTTTTCCACGTTGTTTTAAGAAGTAATCATAGGCATCTCCAGTAAGAAATCTCATTAGAGAGTAAAATTAATATAAAACAATACATAAAGTTTTAATTGTTTCTTAAAGGCTTTAAATAATATTTCAATTAAATAACAATATAAAAAGGTATTACAATATTGAGTTATCCATATATTTTATTACTTTACACTACAAACACACCTATCTTTGTTCAATTGTTCTTAAATACTTATTATGATCCCCAAATAATTGGTAGTTATAAGGGCAGTTTGGTAAGAATGTTCCTTTGAAAATGTTACGCTCTACCAAATTCAATACAATTTGATACCAAATATCAATAAAATATATCATATTTTGTTTCCGACAATTCTCTCCCCTCGTTTTATATATTTGAAAAATAATGAGTGACATAAAAATCAAAACAATGAGAACGCGGAATATGTCCAAGTAATAGAGCTTCTATGTGCCACCATCAGTAATTGGCCATAAAAAATCTCTAAGGAAAAATAATATAGCATATTTTTTTGCTGCTTAGAGAAATATTCTCAGTTTGAGGTTTTTATAAGTAAAATACCAAAGAAAAAGCAATTTATCTATAATTATGTAGTTTTTCTGTGACCTATGAATATCCTCTACAAGAAAATTGGTATCGGTTTATACAATACTTGTAAGCTTTGCTGTCGGTTTATACAATTATTTTACTTGTAAGCTTTGCTGTAAACATTTAATGATTCTTTCATTTTTATCCTGGTCTTTAGTATCTTACTTTATCAATTTATAAATTATTTCTAAATGTAAAACTAATGCTTTTTGGCCAATACTTCAGCAAATTCCTATTAGGTGTGTAATATGAACACCTATTTCAGGTATTTATAAGCATAGTTAGTATATAGATTTTTTATAAGTCTAGTAAGTGTGAAGATAAGAAAAGAGTAAGTTAAAATTATTTAAACATGTTAAAAAAATATTCGCGTATGTAGAACACGTACCTAGTTCGTGCCAGAACACTCCCAAGGCATAGAGCGCTCCTAATAATTTTAACTCAAGCCAACTTTGTTTTCGTAACTCTTTGTTAAGGCTTTTTAAATTGGATTCTGTCGATGTTTTACCAACACCAGACCGAAGATGTTTTTTGTAATGCTCTAAAAATATGCGTGGAGTAGTGCGCATAAATCATGGACTCGTTACGATTTACGATCTCGCGCCGCTGCGATTGGAGATTTAATTTTAGCCACATGCTTCGTGATAAGCTTAGCGAGACGATTATATTGTATTTATGATATACCTAAACTTTGTAACTTCTCATACGGAAACATCCATACTTGTGTTTTTGTTTGGTATAAAAATAAGTGGACATGCAGTCGATTTCATGTTTAGTGAGTCACATAGGTTTAGACTGCAATATTACGCGACATTGGATTTGCTCGCTATTTCGATAATACATGAATATTGTTTACCACATGATTAAATCTTATTGCACACAATGTATCATGTATAAATGTTAATGTAAAAATAGAAAGACTTGTAATATACTTAAAGCATTAATAGGCATCTTTTTTAAATTTCCATTTAACTGTTAACAACAGATACTAGTTTCCATACTTTATCTTAAAGCAAACCTGCTCTTACTTAAAAACCCACTTTGAATGATCGCTAACCATATTAAAACACTCATATAATCATCAAATTTGCATTTTCATCGCTCTTATATTTTAAGTGGTTTACCTTAGCGTCCGATCCATATATTGATGTCATCACTGAAAACGCAGTCTCGCTAGCTTTCCACTTGAAAGCCCTAACACGATTCCCGTGTCTTTCGACTTGCACGCTCGCTCATACAATAAAATTCAACCTAATCGCTTTCAAGGGCTTTAAGCGGCCATGACCCGTCGTGTCGGTCGGATAGAAGTAAGATTGGATATACGAGCATTACAATTTATACACGAGAATATAGTAGTAAGACAGTAATGACAGTTTATTCAACTCCATATACGACGGATTATCCCGATTGTTTGATTGAAGCCAATGTAAGTTTACTCCGTAGGTATTCCCGGCTGCATTAAGTTAATTTCTTACATCAAATATTATTGAAGTTTGTGGATTGAGGATTATGATCATGTAGATTTTTACAGCGTAAGAAACTTTGTTTGTTAGTACAGTCATATATAAAATTTTGATTCATTCTATTTTGCTAAGTGAAATACATTTTAAAATAAGTAAAGGTTTTTTCTTGTAAATTATGATCGACAATAATTATATGAAATTTATGCAGAAGATCCAAAGACATGTCATTTTATTAGCATGGCACTCAACACCGCTGTGAAAACGAGAGCAACTCTTGAGATGAGACGATCAAGAATAATAAATTGGGTCTTGACAAAAATATGATCGTATACATATAAGAATACCGTATTTTATTGTTGCGATAAATTCATTAAAAGGTAACAACTAAAAAAACGTTGACTTATAACGTTTTGCTTATTTCCTTTTATCTTCAAAATAAAATGAAAAACAAAGTACTTTTATTCGGTATGTCGAAGTAAAATCCTCTTTATATTATATGTAAATTTTTGCATTACGTTAAAGACGCACGAAAACTTGACGACCAATTTCATTTTAGACGAAAACATACGGGTAGATTACTTATGTAGTCCGAACTGTTGGTTAATATCTATTCGGATATTCGGGTATCGCCTGTGTCTGCACTTTCGCTTGTATGAGTTAATTACACGAAACAGAGCTCTAGATCTTTTAGGTAAGGTTGACAATTGAGGTCGGAGGAATTACGGCAGGGTGAAATAATGGTCTCATTTAGACATGCGAGGTGTTACATGGGATATGTGTAGAAATGTGAGAATATTTGTGCTTAGTTCATTGCGTACAATTTATCTCTAGAACTATGGAAACAGATAAAAAAACATTGAAAATATAATTCTAAAGTATTTTGAAAGATATACAATGTACAATAATATTTAAAAAAATAGGCGGCTTGAAAGTCTACTTAATATGAATTAATTTAAATAAAATCTATACGATCTTAATCACTACATAGTATAAAACAAAGTCGTTTTACTCTGTCTGTCCCTATGTATGCTTAGATCTTTAAAACTATGCTACGTTTTTCAATGCAGTTTTTAATAGATAGAGAAATTCAAGAGGAAGATTTTTATGTATTATACATCCATAATATAGTGAAGGAACACTTATAATTTTTGATTTTAGACTTTTAGGCGGAACGAACTTTTTGACTTTCGCGGGTCAGCTAGTTATTTTATACAAACGTCGTATTCTGTGGAGTTTCTTGTGTCACAAACACATGTAAGAAATGCCTTTGTAAAGCGATTGTGATATAATAAGCTTTAAATTATTTTACTTACTTACCTTCTATCAACAACGGAGTCAAGATTATGGAGCCGCACTGACCTTCTCTAATTTAAATTTGCACAATAACTAATAATAGAAATTAATGTAAAACCTTCATATAAATGTATAATATGAACTTCAAAACTTGAATAACAAAAACAAAACGTGTCACTAGTAAACATTCCGAAATTAACACCGTAAACGCGATACCGACTAGAATATGAGGGTAGTCTACTAAATTTGTTCTATAGTTTTTATATACCCTTATTTTATTAAAGATCTCGTCAAATAATCACATCACAGATAAATATAAAGATAAAATATAAAGAGACATAAGTAACTGAATTATACGAGTTTATTGGTGTCGATAAATAAAGTATTGATATTTAAAGTGTTAATACAAAGTAAACTTCTTATTAGGTAGGTACTTTATATTTGTTTTTATTTATCAATTTATATTTTATTAATTCCATTAGTTTTTTTTAGTAGGTACGGTATACTTAGTGAAAATTAAAATCCTTCTGTTACAACTGGATAAAATGACCAAGTGTCTAGGTATACTAATATGTTCCTAACGAAGCAATCTTGTCTGCGGTATGTAAAGCTGTCTAGTCTTAACTTGTGTTAATGAAAATGTAAGCTTTAAAACAAGAGAAGCTACATATTGCTAAACTGAATTTAGACTAAAATTGCGCAGTAAATAAGTATACTCGAATAAGTATATATAATGTTACTAAAATTAATTACCTACGTAAACATACATTTATTGAAGACAGATTATTAGGTTGGTATTCATATGCATATAGGAATCTTATACATGTTTAACTGAACTTTCTGTTTTTAAGGGTCAACCCGTTTTATAAAGATTATATCATGTCTACTATGTTTACTTAATATCAAGTACCTGATAGTAGATTCAGCTATATGACACATAGAATAGGTATAGGTATTATGCTCCATATGGGACCCATGATTACGGGTTTCATCCGAGCTCGGGGTTCATTTAGCCATCCGTCATTACTCCTACATAATTTACCCGATCAACTAAGGATGAACCCGGAATTTGCTGACATATTACTCAGGAAGCTTTTAACGCACCAAACGTAAAATTTCATGGTCTTTCTGGATTCAATCGTTTTCGGAAATATAATAAAGGAACATTTTTTTTTCTGTCTTATCTTATTCTCATAGCTTTCTGAGTTGTTGCTATAGGCAAATTGATTGTAATGGCTCTTATGCTTCAGTGTACCGATGTTGTAAGAAAAGAATTAGATACACCTACCTACGTCACAGGTTACGTTAGTTAAATTATTTCTTTCTTATCATTAGTGTGATCTGTCTTTCCTAAACATGCAACGAGATAAATAATAAAACTGTAAAATCAATCACTCTTGATTTTCCATTATACAGATATAGTTATATAGATTAGTCTTAACAGGAAACTAATTTCTTGCAAGTCAACTATAGGAGGTCTGTCGGTAACGGTATACGCGTGCACGAAAGGGTACCTATTACGTATCGGACCCGCAATTCCGGGCCTCGATCGAAAGTAAATCCGTCATTTGGCCGATCCTCATTACGGTTCAATATCTACCTATAGGAACTCAATAGAACTTTTGATTAGGCTTTTGATCATTACACAATGGTCAGTTTTTCGCAGATCATATATTGAGATTAGATTTGTATTTTTTAATTCCATAATAAATCTTTCATTAATAAACATTTTGACGTATTTACCTACAATTTATTACTACAATCGTTAATTAAAACTAAAAAGCCTTGTAAAACTGTTGATAAGTAGGTAGATATATTTCGTCACTTTTATTTATTTTATAGATTTGTTAAAATAATACCTATATAAAGTATAGGTACCTATACTTTACCAGTTTAGGGACATCCAAGTAGGTATCCCATAGTTTATATTATAATTGTTTTTTTTTTGTTGTTATTGATTATTTGAAATAAAACTTACGTAAATGCGTTAGTTAGCGTAGCTAGAATAACTTGAATATTATAAGTATAGCAAGAATATAAATTACATAACTCTTACCTTATAATGAAGTTTTAAAATGCGGAAAATACGGGAGAACGTGCGTTCTTACAGCACACGAAAGCAAATCTGGACGGCAGTGTTTAAAATATAAATATGTTTTAAATATGTGGCGTCGTATTTGACTTGTCGCACCACAAGCATTAAATATTCTTTAGTTAAGCTCAAATATAAAACTAGTTTTGTTGTTTCACCCGACACATGTCGCTTTGATCTTCATTCGATCTATGGTACACTTGTCTTAAAATAATCCCTATAGTTCATTAGTCTGCCAACGAACTCGCTTGACTTTAGGAGACAGTAAGACAGGGCCCTTATTAAGGCGAAGAAAAGTATATTACCACAGTGTCTGGCTACACTGCCAAATGCTTTTTCATTTTGAGTTGGGAGCCCGGAGGCTATTCTCAACATCGGCAGACTTCAAACATTTTAGTACCAAATAAAGTCTATCAATAAATTTTATAGATACGTAACAAGAATTTGTTTTCTTCTCAACAAATCTCTTAAACATCAAGTTGGGCAAACACCATCACGAACTCTATATCGCCCAAGTTCCATCAAAGTCTTACAATTGGCTATATGTACTAGTAGTACCTATCTTCATCATTTTGTACTTAGGTACGTATATTTTGTAAAGAGAAATATATTTTGGTTGTTTAAAGCAAACAAAACTTTTCAGAAATATCTACACAAGTAGAAGTCATATCATTATGATAACTGGACCACTGAGAATAAACATTCCAAGTTAGTTCTCAGAGGCAACCGTATTTTTGGATTTAATAAAAAGATTTTATAAAATCCAACAAGAGTAAGATGAAAGGATAAACTTTTAAATCAAAATATAGATCTCATTTTAGTTCAAACCTTAAACCAGCCGTCGAATCAGCTATAAAATACTTAATTTATGTATTAAAAACGTATCTAATTTTCTTTTCCTTTATTTACGTTTATTTTAAATATTTTCCTTTGTTATATTTTGATATTAATGTATTAGGTATCAGTATTACCCTTCACTGTCAAATATTTCTATAGATACATATATAAGGCCTCAATCATATATATGTATAAGACCGGTCAATTAGCGGAGTGTTAGACAAACACGTCGTAAATAACGCTTCAGACAAACAAAGTTAATGAGACCGAGCAAACACGTGTGAAGAGCCCTTGTAGCCAATAAGGGTTGCGATCCAATGCTTGTCTAGATTGTTTGAACATGACGTTATTAGGTGTATTTACTTTGTTCGTACGACGTGGTATCAACTTGCATGGTTCAATTAGGTATGTAAAGTTTATTTTAGTATTACATATAACATGAAATAAAATTTAAAAATCAGTCGATAATTTTAAAAGAACTATAGAGAAGTATATCTATAGAAAAAGAGTGATAAAGCTTTTTCCGCGGAAGTAACGTCTCCGTAACAATTTCTATTTAAAACAATCTTACGCGCCACTTTATTTGTTTCTGAAAATAGTTTCGAGACAAAAACTTACAAACACGGTATTTGTTCGTCAAATTTGGGCAACAGCAAAATTAAACGAATACCTACAATGGAAATTGGAAAATTACGTTCATTCGTCGTATGTACTGAGAACTTATATTGCTTGATTTTACTGCCATCTATAATAACACATGAAATTTTGGACACAATGATATCTATGTGTCTCGTCAACTTTCGAGACATCGTGTTTGTCCTAACGAACCTTAGTGTGGTTACATACCTAAGGTAGAGTATAAGCCAGTATATAGTGAGCTTTGTTCGTGATAGCTGTGTGTTTGTTGCTAGAATAACGGAATGGAATGGTGGAGAGACAGGGTCTAAGTAAATTGGTACCTACTACAGTAACATTGTTGATGCATTGCGCACACGTTCGAAAGCTGTTCGGTCTTATTACGCCTTGAAAGAAAAAAGTATGGTGAAAAACGCACCCCAATAATAAAAAAATACATTTGAGGTTTTTGCATCAATACCGGACTGACGCTCAATGGGTTCCGGGTTCGATTCCCGGCTAGACAGGTATCTGAGTGAGGACTTTAGATCCCTGTTCTGGGTCTGGGTTTTTGTGTGTTGCAAAATTAAAAGACAAAATGTATTATTACTAAGAAAAAAGAGGCTTTGCAGCTCTGCACTGCATTATGGAGATAATTTAAAGGACAATTCCAAAAAAAATTGTAAATATGATGAAGACAAAACAATATATTTTTATAAACTTTGTTGATACAAAAATCACCTGTTCATTTAACACCTCATAGGTGTTAAATGAACAGGTGATTTTACGTCTCAATTCGAATTCGACACGACAAAACAGTTGTGTAGATCGTGTGCGTTATACCAATGAGATATCGGAGCGACAAACACGGGGATGGGGTGGGGTCTGAGGTGTTTACTACGCTCGGGGGAGAGTAGAGAAATGAAATTGGCGGATATTTTGGCGATGTGTCGCACATGTAGGTACAAACGCAACGAGTTCCGGTGGACAAACGTGACTGGATAAAAGGTCATTGGATAATTACCTTATATTGGATGTATTTTTTGAATAAATAAAATGTTAAGTATCGTTTTAATATATTGTTTCATCCGATTGATTAAACAAACGAGCATGCAGTTCACTTGATGGCAGGTGGTCACTGCCATCAAGTGATCAGGGGTTAAACTCACTCATAGATACGTTGCTACGCCCAAAGACTAAGATAGACGCCTCATTTATAAGTGAGCCGGCAACCACACCCACTCACCGAAACGCGCAAACTGCTAAACATAAGTGTGGCGGTGGTATCTCCCCGGTACTATACTGGTGCTAAAACACAGTAAAACTTTATCATTTATAAAATAGCAAAGAAACGTGTATGCTGTCACCCTCTGGATAAAAGGTCATTAGATACCTACCCTATTGTAGATGCTCATATTTTTTAATTAAATAAAAAGCTGGGTTTCGTCTTATTATATCATTTTGGGAAGGGGACACAAACGTGTATGCTAATGTCACCATCATTTTTGAACATTTGCATATAAACACTCTTTCTGTCCCGTTTTAAAAACGCTATGTAACTGTTACCTACCTATTCACGACGCGTTCAAGCTATTTCTTTAAGTAGACTTGGTGGGTTGAGTCGTAGTCAAAGCGAAACTATATGAAAAACATGTGAAAATTTAATAAGTAGATACGTCTAAGAGGGAAAAATTTAACAACAAGCTCAAATATTTTTATTCAATGGAAACAAAGATAGATCAAGATATTTAATCACCATCATCATACTAATATTATAAAGGCGAAAGTTTGTAAGTGTGTGTGTTTGTTACATTTTCACGTGTAACGGCTGGACCGATTTTCATAAAATTTGATAAGGAGTTAGCTCAAACTCTGGATTAACATATTGGCTACTTTTTATTGTGGGAAAATATCTTATTGCCACGGGGCAATCGATACATCGATTTTCTAACGCGGGCGAAGCAGCGGGATTCAGCTATTAGAAAATAAAAATTGCATGCAGAATTAGCAAACTGTTAAGGAAACTACTAACTTTGTATCTATATAGGTAACAATAGAAAGAAATATCTGAAAAAAAAATGTATGCGTGTACTAGCGTACACTCGTAAGAAGTGAGAGTTCTTTATGACGTTATTTTTCAAAAAATAATTTACTATATGCAACTTTACAGAAATTGGTTAAATAAAGTTAAATTAGATAAAGTTTAATAAAAGGCTTTTATTAAACTTTATCTAATAATCTAATCTATAATAATCTATCTAATATCACGCGTGGTAGGGATAAGAAAAAGATGGCGCGTAACGGAAAAAAAAAGATGGCGCGTAACAGAAAAAGATGGCGCGTAACGAAAAAATGTTACACTAAATTTTTTTCCAACCCCGATAAAGAAGTTTCACTTCAAAAATATAAGAAATACTTGCTATATCAAATTGTTTACTCTTTATTTATCATTTAAGCAGGTAAGCCACGTTAGTGAAAGTACATTCAAACGTCGGTTCTTTCTTTATTTAATACATAAATGATAGCTGAAAGTACGTACCTAAAATGCGTTTCATGCAACATTGTAGATATTTTTCACTTCGCTGTTTTGAAACGAGCGTGTCTGTTGGTTGTAATACGAGCACTTTTCATATTACTTTATGAACCCACGAATTTTATTTACATGAAAACAAAGTTACAAAATAACGCTACCTACCACACAGCTAACATCAACTTATCGGAATGAAAAATGAAGAGTTATAAATAATATTTTCTGAAGAAAACAGAATGTTTTTGAGGGACTAATCTTTTAAATCCGTTTTGTATTTTTAAAAAGTGTCTTTACTACTCTGATTTGATAACAAAATAATCGATTCTTACTAAATGTAAGAATCGATTTTACCAACCTTACAAACCTTACCAACATAAGACCAATAATACAAAAAAAAAATCATTCGTAAATTACTGAAAATAATAAAATAATATTGATTTTGTTACAAGAATTCTTACATTTCATACAAGATACCTATCTATACCAACTCTATTCACCTGTAGGTACGTCGACGTTCGATCAAATTGTGCGCTGTACCGTCGGTTCATTTCCTTTTTGTTACGTAGAGAGCCCTCATTTACATAAATTTACCTATTGTTATTCCCCGGGCTCGAGCCATCTTCGCAAGACGAAGAGCTTCGAGAAACTTATTCCTATAGAAAAGGAAATTTGATTCGTCGATACGACAGAGGCCGTATCGGAAACGAGTTAAATAACAGACCTATTCTGTTCCTTTTGTTTTCTTCAGCCTTCGGGGAAAATGATGGAATAAATAACAAACGACCCGGTGGAATATTGATGGCGGGCTCAAGTTGCGTAGGCAACGCTTTCGAGTTTAGAGCTTGATAAATACAGCCTCCGAGCCTTTTATCATACCCTATCAAGTATGCTTACTGGTTTTAAAGTAGGTATATTATTAGTTTCGATATGCGCTACTATCATTCCCTATTTTTGCTTCTAAAGCCGGCTGGTGGTGGGAGTTAAAATTCTAAACATGTTGGGTTTAAATAGGTGTACCTACTATTATTATTCTTATAAATTACCTGCATACACTTAAGTGCTTGCTTTTATAATTATTTATAGTTATTGTATACAAAAATATTAGAAGAGACCAACGTGTAAAAATGGACGTAAAAGGTCTGATAGATAGAAACTATCCTAATTTATATATAGGTACGAATAAAATATACAAAACATAAAAGACGAAAAACAGGATCAACGTCTACGTTAGTGCTCATCTCGGCCAAAACATCGACAAGTTAATGAAAGGCATTTATATGTAACGGACATGAGCAAGTTTTCTTCGGACGTCATGTACTTATTACGTAATATGAGTTATGATGTGATGTCTATTTTCTGTTTGATACATGTGATATATATTATAATGCTGACGAAATAAAACTGACGTTTTAATGCATTAACATAGAATAATATATTAAGGTATCAATTCAATTAAGATGGAAATTTGTAAGAAATCGTTTATGTTCATTTGCATATGATATATGGGCATGCACATATTTTTAGTTCAATTCAATTCTCCAATTTGAGTCTACTAAGTAGGTAGATTAAATTAGGACTTATAGGTCTTATAAAGTATTTTCTCATTTATAAGTATATAGCTACATACGATTTTCTGCTAAAATTATAAGCCAGTAGGTTAATTAAAGAAGGCTTTAAACTTGTTTACAGGCTTAAAATATTATTTTCTTTATTTAACCATGAATAAATTATAGGTGGAAACTGTGTGCAAGGTAATATTATGTTACCCATATATATTATTTTACATTTAAAAATACATAATTAAAATTGAGCTCAATTTTGAAGGCATCTAAGCAACATCAATTTCTATCAGAACACGTAATAAGGGCGTACGAGTTCTATTCCGCCAGAAACGGCCGCCCGTGGCATTTGCTCAGAGAGGTGGCCATTTCGAGCTCGCTAGACCCGCCTCTGGTTCAAATAAACTGAACGCAGTTTTCAGAGCGGGGCAGCATTTTAGCGTCGTAAAGCGAAGGATCTACCCGTTGCCACGAGACTTGTAGCGACATCTATATTCAAATTTTTCGCCCGACCATCACCCAACCCATACCTCAACACTTTACATCTGCATAAAATACGAAATGAATTTTATTTTTTCAACGTAGCTACGGGAGACGCTTGTACGAAGAAAAGAACTTCGATGCCTACATTTTGTATAAACTAAATACGTAAAATCAAAAGATTTTATTTCAATTCTTAAGCTTTTTTGTTTGAAAAAGAAAAATATACGTATGGAATTGTTGACAGCATTGCAAAGGTATAAATATACAGTACAGATATACCGTATAATAGGATATGGATAGGTATATAAACCGCTTTCAAGTTGCCGACTAATTAAGAGCTTACATTGTATGCTAAGGCCGCTTTACCACGCGATTGGATATTGTAATGTAAGAGGCCAGCATTAATTAACGCTGGAAATGTTCGTGTCCGCCGACGAGTACAGAACCAATGGTTTCATAATTTCGTTTTTATATTTAGTAGAAAGAACAAACGGGTTGGCATGTAACAAGTATTAAGTAGTTAGTGACGCTATTGGGAATATGTGAGTATGTTTGGAGTATGTTTTTTTCTGAGATTAGAGAAGCAAATGATAATAAAAATCGATTGAATTTATCATCGTGTCAGTGATAAAAGCCACTGAATAGTAAATACGAACTTTGGTTCATTAAAAACGAAACTATAAACTTGGGCTTGGCTTGTTTTGTTTACCAATCGCCGTAAATACTTACAAGTAATAAAGTACCGGGATTTCTGGCACAAATCTGTATACGTAAGTATTTTTCCATGAGCAAATCTCCGAACTTTTCGACCTAAAGCATTGTGAATAGAGGCGTAAAACAACGAACAACCATTCATTTAAGGCTGTTCAAGTTACGTCAGCGGCTTATGAATAAAGAGGGTCGGTCGGAAAAATAAGGGAGGTATTCTAAAGAAAAAGTTTTTACGCAAAAGGAAGAACGACTAAGCGTTGGATTATCGTCCGTCGACAACAAGAGTTTTGTGGAACTACGCCACATAAAACCTAATTGTAACTTAATCTTTGACTTGCGACCCGCTTGGGTAAACAAGACCATTTTATGATTTTTGCACGCTATTTATATACATTAAACTATGTGTTTAAACCAATGACGTACAACGTAATTTAAAGAAAGTAATAACGAGTTTTTTTTAATTTAGGAAACAAACATTAGAATGAAGTGTGATTTTTTTGGTAAGTACCTACCTTCCTACTGTTTTGGCATATTAATAGTCGAATAGAAATATAAAAAGAATATATGGTAGTAAAGCTCTAGACAATAGCACTACTGACATAAATCTTATCATAAAAAAAATATTAAAAAACGTTGCAATTTAAAATATTTAAAATGAGTTTGAAGTGAGTTTAATTTTTATGTTAACAAATCACTTTGTTAATTAAACTTTATGATAAATGAGCAATTTCCGTTGAATAATGGTTGATTTTAATGCGTGCTGCATGCGGCTTGCGTATACGAATGCGACTCATGCGTGCGTTTTTTGCTTCAATAAGAGAATTGAAATTGAATAATTATGTAACTAAAGTTTTATTGTTAATTTATACGAGAAATTAAGTAGCAAGTGTATCTATGTATGGCGATATAACTTGTCTATAAAGAATTTAATTGACAGTAAAGACTATAAAAGTATATTTATTGCTGACACAGTACACCTAACGCACGGTAAATTGAACGACTGTGATCATTGATTCCAATATTAGATAATGAAGTAATTTTTAAATACAGAAATTGATGGTTTTATCGAGTTCACCCTCTCATTGCCAAGGAAGTAATAATTTCACAAAAGTAGATGAATAGCTCTTTTTCTGTAAGAAGAAACAGCCATACGAATATCATTAACTTGAACCACATTTGACTAACACACCGGTTGATTTTGATTACGTTAGTCTCCTGAAGTTCTCACGCGAAGGTTAACAGATCGAACGGATGGCTTTATAATTATTTTCCTCATATGGACGTGATTCGTTCCAGGACATTAGCGATTCCCGGGACCGGGAGAAATCCCGGACGAGTAACGAGATCTCCGCCTCAGCGTGAAATTGTGAAATTACCGGGTCGGCGAAACACAAAATACTGCTTCATTTTCTGCTCGAGTGTTTTATCTCTAGGCTGCAAAGACTGAAAAATGATTATTTATCTATATATCTTTAGGTATAGGTCTTTTTTACTTTCATATTATATACCTATAATAAGTAGGTATATATATTTTTTAAAACATGTTATACACACATGTTTTTACCTTTTTTGGTTTTGGTGGAAATTTTCAAAACATACCTACCCGATCGTTTTGGGTGAAAGGTAGAGTTTCGTGAGGTTGTCATTTTAATTTTTCGCCTTAAGTAACTAGTTCATAAATTGTGTTACATAACAGCATGGCATTAAATTTATATATAGCTACATATGTTAAAGTACCTACAAATAGCTTGAACATAAACTGAAAGTTAAGTGGAAACTCTTTCTTATTCTAGCGTGTCAACAAAATAGATTTCGTAATTACGCCACTGGGAGCTTTCGCTGAAACGTCGAGATAATGTCTCGACATCGCCGGGACCTCGTCAATGCTGAGAAATTTTGCCTTTAGATAAAAGGAAACGGCCACTGCAAATATATTATCACAAAAATGGCTTCTTTTTCGACTACGTTGAGAAAATAAAGAGATAGTAGAGCAGCTCTACAATTTAGAATATCGTAGTTATATACCTACCTAAAATTTCTTCTCATTAACTCATTATTGTCCCACTGCTGGTCACGGGTCTTCTCTCAGAATGAGAGAGTTTTAGGCCATAGTCCACCGCGCTGGCCCAGTGCGAATTGGTGGACCTAAGATTTATTTATTTGTTATTATTTTTAACTTTACTTATACCAATCAGTAAAAAATAGACCAAGTGGAGCAAATAACAATATCTTATTAACATTAACATTCTTGAGCAATCCAATATTCATTCGTGCCGCTTTAAACCTAAACTTTATCAAAGCGAACTCATAACTTAACTCCAATATTCCTTTAACATTTGCTCAGCTCGTTATATACCAGAACATGTATCAAGCAGCATCAGACAGAGAGAGGCTTATCAAAATTCAATATCTTTATTTGCGTTGGAAAAGGACGGTGCACTCTACTCGACTAATCTAGACGAAACAATGTTGTGTCTTAACGCAAACAAATATTATAGAAAGGGTATACGTTCTAAATAAAACAGACAAGTTTAAACCTTAAAGTAACTAGGCAGGGATTAATATATCGCTGTAAAATAAATGTCTTGAAATGTTTATCGCGAGCAAAAGGTATAAATGAACTCATTCACTTGTAAGGCTCCTTACAATGTAAGATCTGACAACTGAAATGTCGCGTCGAGCATTTGCGCGGTGTATTTCCAATTCATAGTCATATTAAATTCATAATGCCTAATTGATAAAAACGCATTTTATGACTCCTGATTATTTATCAAATTGACCTACCGCAGGCGATCGCGATAACGAAATTGTCGGCGATTACCGTTTTAATCGATTTACATTTATTTTATGTGATAATTTAGTCTATTTGTAATTGGATTTTGGGATATTTTGAATACATTTGAAAGTATTTTCTTCACGATAATAATGTCCTAACATTTTCTAAGTTATGATAAAAATTCCGTTCAATAGATAAATATGAGTAGGTATTTACGTAAGAATTATTTTTTTCATCACAGATAATATATTTTATACCCACCTATACCTACCTACTTGTGTAAATTCTTTTGCAATACTAAAAAATATATTTAATTATTTTCATTTAGTTAGTATATTTAATTTGTAATATTTATTCTTAAGTATTTTTCTATGAAAAAATACTTATTTCATAGCATAACAAAGTAGGTACGTATGTACGTATTACTGCGCTAATTTTAATGAAATCCGTACTGTGGAATTTTAACAATGTCCAAACATGGTTCTGAAGATACTTAGGTTAAAATCTTATTGTAACGTATAATTATTAGTTAAATTAGTGTTCCAATTGTTTCGTAATAACCGATAGTCCGGGAACATTAAACATATTCTGTCTATCAATACATTCTTTTTTTTAACCTGCCCCAATATTCGGTCAATATCGCCATGAATGGATCTACCTACTCTGACAGCGCTTAAGACATAAATCAACCGGGTTCGCGCCGCCCCTTCCCGGATCGCTCCAAAATGGCCGACGCTCGCTCAGCTGATCGGCCCCGTTCCTTTTTGCATTCCGATTATTTTGAATTAGCCATCTGCTAGACGGGTTAAGTTATTTTATCATATTTCATAAAGAGATGAATTACTAAGTTTTTTTTTTGTAAAACTCATAACATTACACTACTTTTATGTCATTATTAGAATACAATTGAGATGTGAAATTATATGATGCAACTAATTTTTACATATTAGATAGATACTGCTTATAAAATTGAAGGTACTAATAATTGATAGAAAGTGGCCATGAGATCGGTAAATGAAGGTATTCTAACTCAACATAGACTATCTAGATGTTTTGTCTAAAGCCTATACCAGATCCTTTACCACATCTAAGGATTAAGATAGCCGTTTCGTTATATTAGTCACTACCATTCATGAAATCATGAAAAGACATCCTAATTACTAATAATGCATTAAAAATCCTAGTCATATAGATAAGTAGGTGGATATGTAACTCTATGGTTCTGATTTGTGTATGTTATTTTTTTGTTAACAAATTACAGTAGCCGATGTTTTAAAATATTACTGAACTGAATATTTAATTTAAGGTATAAGTACCTTCGAACTTACAATTCGTGATGATCTCATACATGCGAGTGCCTTGTTTTCTTCGTCTCGAAGTGACCATTTCAATTCTCCAAATGTGGACACTTTGGATGAACTCCAAGATAAAGTTACAATGTTATTTGTTGTTCTTCTGAAGTTGCTAGCAACGTTATTGTCAGCATACATGCAAAGTTTTGGAATAAGAGTCGACGTCGCAAAAGTAGTTTCGTGAAATTGCTTGTTTGGAACTTATGTAGAAATGTTTTCTACATACGAAAATATAAAAGTCTCAGATATATTTCAGGACTGATTAATTCTTGTTTATTAGTACGTAGGTAGGTTAATTCAGGTTAAGGTTAAGAACTTTTTAATTTTGGCAGTATGGCTTTGTATCCGTACAGCACCAGTAGGTATATGTAGCGCTGCATCAATACATTTTATCCCGATCAATCCCATACAAAATCTCTTGTTTGGAGTTAATTCAGGATATTAGATAATATGTAAGTATCTACGTGTACAAATTTATCTAAGTTATTTAGAATTTGACTATTAGTCTATTTTACTATCTTTCATAATTTAGGTGTCTACCAACTATTTTATGCAAAGTAGCAAGCGTGTAAAATAAATGAGCCAGCAGTCCACCTGATGGTTAGTATTTTTTTTTTGCTTATAGACATTTGGTAGCAACTTCCAATACAACACAGGTACCTATGTACGTACTATCTCAAGTCAATCACGGTTGCGACGCAACTCCCGAGGACATATATAGTTAACTCATATAAAAATGAGCCGGTAACCACACCCATCACCCAAAACCCAAGAACTGCTAGGAATTGGTATATCACCGGTACCTACTTCCCAAACCATACTCGTTTCAACACCGTGCTGTAATTACTTATCATTACTGTTACATTTACGTACTAAAATCTTAGAGTTATAACAGAATACCTACTCGTAGATACAAATTTAATCCACATCTTCGTTTTTCTCACGCCCGCCGAGTAATTTCAGACTGAACGGGCGGGTTCACTACTTGATACGGGTCGACGTGAATTTAATAACTCTATAATCTCTCGAAGGGATAATATTTGAGTGAACTCTGTAGGTACAAGTTAGCTTGTTCCATCTTTATGATATTAGGTTAAGTTCCTCAGAAAGGATTAAGGGGGCTCTTAATTCAACGCTCCCGGGCCGAAATAAATTTAACGTTCAAGAAGCTTACGAGGAAAAACTTGTGACGCACGGACGGTTAAACCTTAAGCTCTTCAAAATTTCTTATGATAACACCGAGTATATCGCGGGTAAACGCAGCCAGAGGCCAATCATTTTTTTAATGACTTTTGTACCCACCTTCTCTTTGTATTTAAAGTAAATTGACACGGGAATTTCTGGGTGGTACTGCACGTAAATAAATTAACTACGCTGTACAATTAATGTACTATTAATGTGCGTGTGTAGTACTATTAATTACCTACTGCAAAATCAATAAATCTATACCTATGAATTTGCGATATATTTTTATCTTCAAATTGCCGATTAAATGTGTGGTTTCATTTGGCGTACCAAGGCAAGATCAGCAAGTCAGATTGATGAGGGCAATTATTTGGGGTTTGGCCTGTTTAAGAGCCCTTAATTCGAATGCATTAAATTTGTCCTGAATGTTCGCGTTGGCATATTAATTGCGCTGCGAAATGTATGCCAACCCACATGGCATCTTGAAGAGTAGGTGGATACATACGTTTATTGCAAGTATATAAATACATCCTACAGCGAAGATACACGGTAATTGGAACGAATCTCTCAATATTTTATTTTCCGCCTCAATTTTATTTTATTTCGCTGAGCGGAGCGCCTCTAGCCGAATGGAAGGTAATTGTAGGCTTCGCTCCGAAGGGTTCACTTTAGGGAATAATTGTACGGATACAGAGACTGGGAGGGCTTAATGTAAGGTTATGTCGAGCCTCCATCGTTTTACTGGTCCCGTATTATGCTTAGGTAATACTGGACCAAGGACGAAAATTATCTCGGGAATGAGTTTAGTAAAAGCGACGATGGGAACTAATGAGACAATGGCTCCCCAACTTGTTTTGTGAATAAACGGAGGGTATCACTTTAATTTTGTTTACGGGTTGGCGATTAATTTTGATGGTTATGATAGAAGAACGTTTTCCCAAATAACACAGCAGGGTCGTCGTTTTAAACTCATTGCTAAGTATTTGTCAGAGAATGGCAAGTTTACTATCTTTATATATACATAGCTGTAGTGAAATAATTTCTGGAAATATTTACTTTTAATTAATTATTTGTGCACCTATGTAAATCAAGATGATATGACGAAATAAATATGTACCTTCTACTCGTACTTATTAAAAACAAACTTGCTTTAAATAAAGATACCAAATAATAAAACACCTACCTACATTAATATTAAGTGAAAAACTTAAAAAGATGCTATAAAGAATTTAACAATTTGTTAATTTAAAATACATGATAAAATTTAACGGTTACGATAAAAAATAGTAAGCTTAATGTTCGTGCATATCGTAAATAATACATTAACGCTCACGATCACATAACGATAGTACAATGGATGATATAAATTATTTACTTTGCATTGCATGTAATCTGACGCTTACTTTGTAATTGCATAAACAAAGTAAGTCAGGTTTTATTAACAAAGCAGGAAGCATATAACAAAATACTTACCGACGCGCAGGGCGGTTCAACTCCGGCTTCATTGCACACCACTGAATAATTTAAAATAATGAAAAGCGGGCCGACGGTCTCAGGGCACCGCCGTTTAAAAATGCACTGCACTCGTTTTACTACAGCCCCCAGGTTGGTCTGAATCTCCTGAGACAAGTCTCATAAAGAACTTGGTCAATGGCAAAGTATCCAGAAATAAACTGGCTCGAATTCAACGCTTAAATGGGCCACTAATATATTTCAGAAAAATATGACAAAATACGAATACACTCTAACAGTAATTATTTCCCAAAGCATATTTAATACGTGTATGCCTAATTATATTTAAATGAGCTCGAGTGTACGCACTTGTAAGTAAAATTAATAACTACTACTGTGGATAGAGTTAAAAAGTAATCTGAAACATTCTTACTGCAATTCAATTCTACACTTATACCGCTTTGAACTCGGAGATACGTTCCTACCCTACAACTTACTCACATAATGGCTATACATATAGAAAAGATGGAATTGAATAAGATGAAAGCAAAAGTAGGTAAGTCCTTTGGAAATAACTTATTAAAATTCCTTCCCTAAAATAGAGAAAGCCTTACTAATTTATTCTAATTAGTGGAGAGCACGTCCCAAACGCCAGTGAAACGGGAATCGGAAAAACGTCAATGCTCCGTTACCCAAATTTAATACCTTTCTATTCTCGGATCTCGGGCCATTTGAATAATTTCATCGTTGATATAAGCTAAAAAGTTTTTATATTGTACTTGAAGATTCTTACGATATAAGTTATAGACATAAAAGTTATATCAACACAACGAATTTGGTACACTTCTTGAGAAAATATTTTTTCTTACGCTTTTGTTCTCCGCTTTCATACCGACTGTTCGTGTACCATTAATTGAATTCAAATATAAACACCTACAAAGCAATAATTTAACTATAAAAGCTTGAATTCCCACGGAAGCTTTAAAAATTAAAGTTTACACCTAGTTGATATTTATACTGATATGTTTTTAATATAAATATATAAAAAGTAGGAATCATTAAACCATGCTGGCATGTATCTGAGAAAGAATTCGGGTTTGATTACCGTCTGGACATTCATTAAATAATGAGTAATATAGTCATTTATTTCGTCTATAGGTATATTTTTGACGAGGATTTTGTTAATTGTCATAAAGTTCGTCTTATCGCTTCTACCTATAGTTCTTTAATATCATGAAATTATTTATGTACATTAAAATCTCATAATTGTCTTTAACCTTCAAGTGCAGGTATAATTATTTACTCAATTTTTAAATGCATAAATATTTACATAGTTGAATGTAAATACCTGCGTGCTTCTTTCTTATATTTTAGTTATTATAAACCTCACTTCGTTTTGAGCACATTAAACTCGACTATCCTCTCTAGAAAAACTCAGTTGATCTGCTATTAACATACGTATTACACATTACGATGGCTTAATTAGGTGACGTAGTTATTTTATTGTTATATGTTAATCAACTTGATTTTTTAAATTAAGTCTTACTTAATAGTTCTGTTATTTATTGTCGTAAAACTATTTTATATAACACGTGGATGAGGTTATAGTTTGTTGATTAGAGTACGTATCCTAATTTAAACTTTCTTTAGTTTTTACGATTTTTGTTCTAACCAAAGGGATTTTATTAGTGAGATAGGTAATACCTGAGTCCGCAAACTCAATTAGGTTTTATGTGGGTTCCTAGATAGGGCGGCAGATATCGACAAAAAGTTTCAGATACGCAGCCACGGCCTGTAACGGTACCGAACACTTTTAGCATTAACTTTACGCAATGAAAATGGTAAGTAATGTCTGATAAAAAACAGCTTCGTGTTAATAATACATGTTAATGTACAGACCACCTACAACATAAAATGGAAATAGCAAAATTCTACTAATCCATTTACAAAATTTTGCTTTAGAAATAACTATAACATCTTTAGGAAAATATTAACTTTTTTTTGATACTCAAAAAAACTGTATCTAAAGTAATAATTTCACAATTTTTGGAAATACGTATATTATACCATTAGTACACTTTTTACCAGGTATTGAAGCACTAACATATCCACCTACCTTCATAAATACATTGTTTCTTTCGTAAGTGTTATAAAAACAAGAAAAACAAATATAATACCGATATTCCTTCCCAAAAATGTTGAACTCATAATATGCTAAAGAACAGTGTAATCCGGTTACAGCACCATAACATAAGGGATGTACCATTATACATAACGATTGTATAATGCAAAGTGGACTGCAAATTGGGATCGCTCATTCGGTGCCGACGTTATTTTTGCATAATCAACTTGAACCGCAGTTCCGATGCAAATATCAGCCACTGCCTTCCTAATGAATTTTAAGAAACAGGACCCCCTGTGGGAGAGGTTATTTTAAGCCGGTTTGTGGGGATAGCGCTCGGTGACTGAAATTATTTGCATGTAAAAAGTCGCAAATGCTTAATTAACTGGAACTTTGTAAATAGACTTTTAGTAATTTATAATACTGAACAAAGCCAACTAAAAAGTAGGTATAGGTATGAAGATAAAGTTCTATATTTTAAAACCACATTGAACAGACCTAAGATATTTTTGATATACATAATATTATGTTTATGCATTAGATGTTGGTACTTATTTTGTTTCCAAATTCAAATTGTATAACTTTTATAAATAACATCAAAATACACCTACTAATAACTATCTTAGTATTAAGTAGTATTTTATAACTACTTACTGCTATCCAATATCTAAATCAGCATCTATCTATGAAGTCGCTTAGCATAAGTAGATACTACCCCGTCTTAGAATATAACATAAGATATAAAATAAACAAAATATTCATAGATGCAAAGAAGTAGCTACACGGTGCCATCGCGGGATCGCATCGTTTTAAAAACTTAACTCAATAATATAAATAGACACAACTGTCAAAGGGCCGAATAAGAATGTCAATTTTATAAGAACCTTAGATGCCCTACCGAGCCGTAAATAACCACGTTATGTCAAGATACTCATACGTGTAGGTGTATCTTATAAAAGATGTGGAGAGCTCAATTTATTGGTTATCGTAAAGGTTTTGAAATTCGTAAGAAGTCTATTGATCTGTTAAAGGCCTTTTTGGTATGCATGTAAAACTTGATGACGTTAGGAACTTATTGAATAATTTAAGGACTGTGAATTATGTTTCAATAGTTTAATTTCTTTAAGTACATAAATATACGTAAACGCAGACTCCACAAGAGCTGGGAACCTATTAGATAGCACGTGTCACATTACGTAAAAGCAACATAAGGTAAGTAATGGTGAGAAATACCTACGTAAAAATAAATAATTAATCGCAGCGACAAATATCATCATCAATAGTTATGATTCAAAGCCACGGATGGGAAAACCTTATATATAAAAATGAATGTTCCTGGTGTATTTTTTTTTTGTGAAGGCGTAGCAACGCGCGCAGGGTAAACCCGTATACTTATTATAAGAAGTTCGTATAGATATGCTTGTGGGCCATAGGAGGCCCTCAGGCCGCGTGTTGTAACATTATGAGAAAATAATAGAAATTCAAAAAAGGGAAATGTAATGAAACCCACTGCAATACGACTCCGATGGCACCGTCGCCACACCTACTTCTGCCATATAACAACAGTGTTAAGCACAGTTGCATTCTGGCTTAAAAGGCGTCAGACGTCTTGACATTAATATCAGTATAAAGGGCCTGTTAGACTTACAGTTTCCACAGTTATTAGTTTTAGCACGTTAATCGAATCATCTGCAGACTAATAAAAAAACGTTTAATATCTGAGGATATAGTTTCATTGGTGTGTTTATGTAGTTTTAATACGTAATAAATTTCTATTGATTACTGAAATTGCCTTAATGAGTGAATAGCGGCCGCTTAAGACTTTAGCTCTGTTAGGACAAAACGAGTAAAGATCGAGTATTTTTCCTTTTCGTTTTCGTTTTACAAGGCATACATGACATGATATCAAATAAGGCGAAGGTTCGCCGGCGTCGACAGCCAATGATGTACGTTGAGCAAACGCGTGCCGACTCACAACTATCGGTTTGTGTTATGGCGCACGGAATATGTCACAAGCGGAAGCGTTAGCCACCCTATTTTTTTATGTTACGAAATTTAAAAAAAAAAACTACATAAAACTTTTGCTAAAAACTTGTAGTCTGAATGTACGGACTGATGTTTGTTTGTTTGTTTGTTTGTTTGTTTGTTTGTTTGTTTGTTTGTTTGTTTGTTTGTTTGTTTGTTTGTTTGTTTGTTTGTTTGTTTGTTTGTTTGTATGAAAACTAAATACAATTGCCACTTATGTAATTGTGTTTTTGACACCTAAACACAACACTATTACCATAACATTAACACAAAGTTATATTCATTTTATTAGAAAAATATCACAATCGGTTAATAATTTATTATTTAACTTACATGGATGGGTAATTACATTCTCTGTTATACATTCTCTTTTTACTCTCTATTATATGATAGATTTTTTGTGATCGATGAAAGTAGCAAATGTGTCTTTTTTGTTTTCGAGGGGAGTCCCTAAAAATCTTCCCGACGCCGTGGAATGACGCAGCATTATGTGGGATTTTTATCACGCTAAAAATCTCGGCGCTATGAAGAGGACTGCGGGATCTCCAAAGGTACGCGATTCCTTTGAGCGCGTTGCCCCATCAGACTCTTCCCAGGTGAGCCCAGCCCCGTTCCATCTGGTTTTACGACGGAATGCGTCCACATGTACCTCTGTCCTTTCCGGGGTCACCTGCCTACACGATTTGAGCTCCCACTCTTGCCACCCGAGATCCTGGAAGCCCCCATTTAATCGCCTCTTACGATAGGTAAGGGAAACCGTAGCCCACTAATTCCGCAACTATAGGGACAAGCAAACGAGACTGCAGACTACCTGATGTTGTTTTTTATCCGACTGAAGTAGTAAACGAGCATGCAGTCCACCTGATGGAAAGTGGCCACTACCGCCCATGGACATCTGTAATCAACTTCATACAGAATAAGTGTTCCATCTGAAGTCAATCACAAATTCGTTGCTACTCCCGAGGACTATGGTGGTCGCCTCATGTGAAAGTGTGCCGGCAACCACACCCTTCTATCGAAACGCAAGAACTGCTGCACGCTAGAAATAGATGTGGCGGTGGTACTTCCCCGGTCAAACTACACTAGTTCTACCACCTTCAAAATTGATGGTAAATTGACAACCATATAAATCTGTAAGAAACTTCATATAGAACAGGGGTTTTATTTGAAGTTGTTTACAGATGTGTTGCTACTCTTGAGGACTGAGATGGTCACCTTATATGATGCAGAGCTGGAAACTAGTAAACTCAGAGGCTAGTAAGATGCATAAATTTTAACAACTTTGTTAAAATATTGTTAAAAATATCAGAAAAATATATAAAAAGCTACTCCATCGATTTAAAATAAGTATTTTCTCGCTTTCGCTTATCATTTGCATAACACCTTACAAAAATACGTAGATACGTGGAACTTTTACATAAGGTCTACTGCATTACGCCTCGAGAAAATTTATTTCGGTATCCTAGATATGAGCCTAAGGTAGATAGGTATATTTTTGTAATGATAAAAATATACGAGATTCTCCGAAATGTTGAACCATTCTGAGGAATATTGCGACGCAGGACTTATTCGTTTTTTCGATATTGAAATTTATGTTCATGGAAAAATATTAACATATATTGTAGTACACTAAAAAGTTAGAAAGGGATGATAGTTGTTTTTATTTTAATTGCGCATCTTATACGCTGTAATCTGGTTAATAAATTATACACATTATTTCAACATTGTTCCAAAATAAAGTTATGTTCATAATAGACTTATCGTAAATGCCATGGCCATAATACAGATGTGTTTATAAATATTTAGACCTACAAGTGATATCTTAATTAATTCTTTAGGCATCCGTCAGGCTAGAAATCGACCCCAAAACTCTTTGGATGACATATCGACAACATTAGGTTAGGATCAACTTATACTTGGTTTATCGCAGGTCATAATTATGCAAACTTTCTGAAATATAAATTTTCTATTGAATTTTCTGATAGATAAGGAGCTACCAAGCGGATCGAAGTTTTAATAAATACGAAGAGACATTTCCAATCATCGCTCATGCTTTCACGTCTCCGCCGGACGAGTCGATACAATTTTAAAGTAAATTGTTCCCAGAGCTAGATAGTCAGGCAATTTGTAAGCGGAGAAGACATTCTTCGTGGAGTGCGTCACGTAGGACAGCACCGAGTACTGCTGTCGCCGCCGCCAATCTAAATAATTGACGGGGTCCGATGTCCGAGAGACTACGTAAGTTCATACAGTGAAAGGAACAAAAGATGAATTGAGACGCTTTAGACGAAAAAGATTTAAGATTATTGATTCGCTTCAATAGATATCCCGAACACGGTAATTTACCAAACTAAGCTTATACCTAAATTACCCTTCATTGTGATACGGTATCGCTTTAATTTTTTGTGCAAAACTTGAGGAAGGACGGCCGGACAAGCCTGTACAATTTTAAAGTAAGTTGTTCTCGAAGCTATCTATCTCTAGTACTAGATATTTAAGTAATTTGTAAGCGGAGAAGACATTCTTCGTGGAGTGCGTCACGTAGGACAGCACCGAGTACTGCTGTCGCCGCCGCCAATCTAAATAATTGACGGGGTCCGATGTCCGAGAGACTACGTAAGTTCATACAGTGAAAGGAACAAAATATGAATTGAGACGCTTTAGATGAAAAAGATTTAAGATTATTGATTCGCTTCAATAGATATCCCGAACACGGTAATTTACCAAACTAAGCTTATAGCTAAATTACCCTTCATTGTGATACGGTATCGCTTTATTTCTTTGTGCAAAATTTGAAGAAAGACGGCTGGACAACCCCGTACAATTTTAAAGTAAGTTGTTCTCAAAGCCATCTATCTCCAGTAGGAGAATTTAGGTAATTTGTAAGCGGAGAAAACATTCTTCGTGGAGTGCATCACTTAGGACAGAGTACTGCTGTAACCGCCGCCAATCTAAATAATTGACGGAATCCGATGTCCGAGAGACTACGTAAGTTCATACAGTGAAAGGAACAAGGGATGAATCTAGACGCTTTAAACAAAAAGATAACTGTTGATTTGTTTCGCCAGATGGCTCAAACGGGGCGCCTTTCCAATCCTACATAGTGTTATGATTTTACATACATTTAGAAATTTCAAGGCTGACTAATTTAAAGAACCTAAGAAACAAGAAGAAAATAGGACAAAATATTGGTACATAATCGAATATAAGTAGATGGCGCACTGAGTATAGGTAATAATCTATTTCTCAACCAGAATATAATCATGTATATAGGTAGCATGTACCCACCCCATATAGGTTTTGGGTGATATATGAGTCTTGATGTATAACTGTCAAAAAAAAAATTACATTTTGCTTTATTGTTCTATAATTTATTAATTTGAATGTGACAAAATAATTAAAATTAAATTAAACTTGTTAATTTTATTTTAATTTTGATTTATTATCAACAGCGATTATTTAAACGTTATATTTAACTATGTAGGTATATAAAATAACACTATTGTGCTAGTACCTACTATATTAGCCAAGATCCATTTTATGTTTATTTTTAAAGTATCCAATGCGACTCCACAGCTTTCTTTTCATGTATATAACAGTAAAGGGTGGAAGTAAGAAGTAAAAAGACGAAAAAAAGTATTATTAGTCTGTTACCGAAATGGAATTGGAACATTTTGCGGCGAAACTTTCAGAGAAAATTCGCTTGCATCTCACTACGCTTTACTTAGCTCGGCAACCATCATACTTTTACCGCGTTTAGGTACACCATTTAAGACAATTTCGGGGAATGGAATAAAATAATATTCTTGCAGCGTGTTTTGCTGTATTTTCGCTCAGTATTTCGTAGAATATTACGATACAAACAAACTGAATTACTTCTAAACAAGGTAAGTACTAGTAAAAGTAACAATATTCAGTTGAAGTAAAATTGTGTTTAGGAAATTGTAAATGTTCTAAAATTAAACGATAACAATCTTTATTCTATACTATAATAATTTATATACATATCGAATGCATTCGTTTCAAATTTTAACGATAATTAGATACACATATAACCAACGGCATGAATACATATAACGGCTATTTCCTTTCTATTCAACTTGTTCCAAATTAGGGCGTTGATAATTCAACCCGACATTTCGAAATTGAAACGTCAAAATCGACGTTATGAAGATTTTATATATTATATTTTCTTTGAAGATACCGCGACGATGGATGGGCAAGGGCAAATAATAGTGTCGGGAGTGGATGAAGCTTCATTGTAAAGCTATCTTGAGGGAAAAGTTACGACCGCGACAGGTGTGATGCCGAATTAACTTCTTATATAAAGTCGCTTTTTATACACCGACTACTTAATGAACGTGGGGGTTCTTTGTAATGAAACCACAATATCTTTCCCCAGAGTTCCTTCAACCGACCCTTAATCTCGAGACTATTACGAGTTGTATTAGGTATTTATGTAAGAATTTGTTTAACACTTTATTAATGAATTACTTAGACATTTTGATGTGCTAGAATGGGAGATATTTTATCAGACCAACCTTCTCGACTAATTAGATTCACTTCTTGGTACCTGCAACAAAATAATCACACAATTACAAAGCAATCACACTTTTAAGAAAGCTGATGTTGACGTGCAGAACGTGTAATTCAGTTTATTTTAAGAAAATGATCGGTTTAAAAACAAGTTCGATTACGCTGATTGCACATTTTCGACCGTCCGTTATCCTGGACGATGACCTCGTGCTATCCAATTTTCGAAATGAGTCGAGAAAATGAAATATGAAATGAGAGCCAGGAACGTTCGTGAAGTTTGCATTTACATTCGTTACAAACATGAGTGAACATGAGTTGTTTCATTCAATTTAAATAAGGATACGTCTGGCGGACGCTGCACATTGTCAATGACCCTACACATACGACTATATGCAAAGTATTATATTTCATCCATTAATAGACGGTAGGTAAAATTTTCTAAATTAGTTATGCAGGACAATTAATCCATGGCATTTTACACGCCTTGTATTTACAACAATATTAAATAAGTACGTATATTTTTTAAAAGTAGGTACCTATTATACGCTATCTTTTAGTTAATCGATATAATTAACTTATTTTATTTGTCAATAGAATCAGTGTTACATTTACTCATAATCCAGTCTGCTTGTGGTTGGTTGGTCGCATTACTTTATAAAATGTGTCCTAAAGAGCCTAATGAGTTTACCGAACACAGAAGCCCCATAAGGTTGTCTCTCAACAAACCGCCATAAAAATTAATTGAACCGCGCGAGAATGTCATCGTAACGATAAAATTACAATTCTCGGAGGCGCCAGATGCACGCAGCTTTATTGCGAACGCGCAAATTGAAACCGTAGTAGAGACAATTGTTTCAAAGTTATTGTTTCTCTATTATAAATGAAATTGGCAGAAAAATTGCCTTATGCAACTAAATACACATTAGACTATAACATATTTATTTATAAGATAACTATAGTCAGAATATCTTTTTTTTTATCTGATTGAAATAGCAAACTAGCAGTCCACCCGATGGTAAGTGGTCACTGCCGCCCATGGACACCTGTAAGCAACTTCAAATAGAACATGGATTCTATCTGAAGCCAATCACAGATGCGTTGTTGCTCCCGAGGACTATGATGGTCGCCTCATATAAAAGTGTGCCGGCAACCACACCCTTCCATCGAAACGTAATACAATGCTTCACGCTGGAAATAGGTGTGGTGGTGGTACTTTCCCGGCCGAACTACATTGGTTATACCACCTGCAAATCTGTTCTGACATGTCAATTTTTATAAGTGAATATTTCTTAAACATAAACATGATATGAAATTTACAAACATACACGTATACCTAATCTTTTATATAGTAGTAGGTATAGGTACTTATTTGGTTGCTGATTAGAAATTAATATTCATTTTTATTTAATTTTCTTGTCTTTCTATTTTTCATTATTTACCTATAAATTTTAATGTTACTTTTTGATTTAATATTTCATACGATTTAAACGTACCTATATGATTTACCACCACCAATTCGCACTTGGCCAGCGCGGTGGACTATGGCCTAAACTCTCTCATTCTGAGAGAAGACCCGTGCCCAGCAGTGGGACAATAATGGGTTGACGACATATGATTTAATCTCCGGTCATTGACTCCTGTCTAGGAGGCGCCTGCATTAATATGTTCAGAGGGATATAAGCACAAAAAATATGCGTAAGGGCAGTAGGTAGCTATACAATTGGTCACTAATTAGTATTCATCCAATACACCAAACAATGGTACAAGATTTGAACGGAGTGACGCCGTGCCTTTCAGATTACCTATAATGGGTACCTATCCATATCTGAACCAGAGAAGGATGTAAGTTTTATGAACTTAGGATCAATGCTTCGTCAAATAAAACCATTACCTTTCTAGTATTAGAAGCAGGTACTTAGGTACCTGTTTAAATTCTGTAATATATTTTATATACGCAGTGAGATCTCCATTCATTTCTGTAATTCTCTCTCTATGAAAAAAAATATACCTTACTGTCTTTCTTACGACCATCATTGTTACGTATATGTATATTACGTATATGTATGAGGTAAATAAAATCACTGCGAGTCGGAATCGTGTACGAAGGGTTTTCTTGTAAATTATTTAAATTAATTAATTAAAAAACATTATCTTTAAAAAAACGGTAAAAAAACGTTTGTTGTATGGAAGCCTCCCTAAAAAGTACATATATTTTGTTTCTTATAAAATCTGTGAAAATATCATCTGTCTAGCTATCATGGTTCATGATAGACAGACGGCCAAACGGACAAACGGACAGCGGAAAGCTAATTATGAACAATATTCAAACAGTTGAAATTATACATAATTAAGTTTTACGCATGGTGTATGTTCCTACGTATTATATAAAATATATAAATTTTTGAAGCTTTAGTCTTAAAATATGAAAATGTAAAATACCTTCTTCCGTTACTACTAGGTATAGATACAATGTATCTACTTATAGTCATGGTATAGGTATTTCTAATAAGTATTAGGTATATTCTTGAATAAGTAGGTATATAAGGTAGGAGAGGGGTTTGGAGTCTCCTAAGTACAGTTAAAAAACCTTTAAACAGGATGATCGTTTTATTTTTATTTGTCGATAAATACATATTGGTGTTTATTCATAACCCATTTCAATATGTAACGGGTAATCACGATATATTTTTTGAATTAATTGATTTTAATCAAGTTGATTGATTTTAATGAAACAAGGACTACTCAAATGTTAAGTTAGTTGCAAACTATATATGGGTTATTCTTCCTCCTTATCTCTTTTAAATGTATTCAGTACTTTTAGTTTGTTGCGGTTTCAAATACATAAATGTCTAAATAGACAGATTTTTAGAAGTTATAAAAATTATAGATATTTGTCTATTCATACTTATCTACTATTCCTTTTTGTACAAATATAAGCGAGGTATAGACATTGTGCAATTGTGCAATTTAGTTATATATGAAATTAAATGATTAATTTTACTTATATTTTGCATGGGCCAACAGGCGCACTTACAAATTGTAAACTACATTTTTTCCTACACTATTACCGGATTAGAACACATATATGTACCTACATAGGTAAAGTACATATATGCATGGGTATATGGATAAATTCAAAAGTTTGCTACACGTGGAACTATATCAATTTCAGCTAATTTTATACCTACACTTAAGCTCCTATGAGCTGCGATGTGGGTACACTAGATGGAGGGAATAAGTAAAGTACCTACTTATCTAAGAGAGCAAGTTTGATAATAAGACATATAAGTCACTAGTATCTACTTGCTCAATCAGGCAAAACATTTCTTTCTCATTTACATAGGTACTTACCTACATACAATTTAATTTTTACTACCTTACTTACTTACTGAAACATAACTGAATTTTTCTCAGTTTCCTTACTTAAAGCAAAATGCATTACTTATGGATGCATTTTGCAGTAGACACAGAATTTAAACAAGACAGTACCTGGATACAAGCTTATAATGGTTTTTTTATATATAAGGTGACATAGATATTCGTACAAAAAGTTATACCTACCTATTTAATTAAATTCTCAATTACTGTTAACGAAATTTAGCATTTTTGAGGTTGCATTATAATTTGCGCCGAAGTTAAAATTATCTACGGGTAATTGCTGCTCATTAAGATAACTAAAGTTAATCAAGATAATTTACATTTTTAATCTAGACTCAAGAGAAACGGCTTCAGATACGCTGCAACAAAGTAACACTAATCGATGGACCACATAAAGATGGAAAATGAATTGAATCCTATGTAGAGTCTACATATTTTGAAAGCTTTAAATATTCTACGTAATGTGTATCTAATAAATTTATACAAATAATAGATTTCTCTGAATTTACTTCCGCGGTAACGGTTATGAAGAGATCTAATACAGTCAGGATAATGGAGACAAATATCTGCAACAATGTATTGTATTAATATTATAAATGCGGAAACTCGGAATGATGTTTGTGTGTTTGTTCTTACACGCAAAATCTACAGTTCGGATTACGCTGAAATTTCACACTCACATAGTTTATACACCAAAGCAGCCGAAGCCGTGTTACAATCTAGTACTTACCTAAATACAATTCAATTTTACATTAAATGAAAGTAGGTTGATACCTATATCGACTGACGTTAAAGAAACAATCTGCTTTTTTTTAAAAGAAGCAGGATTTTAAGCATAGTTCACGACGATGTTGCCCGAGAGCAAATTAATAGATATAGGTACACCTCGGAGATTTTTTGATAGTTCAATGAAGTGTGTAGATTTCTTAATTAATTGAATCACAATTTATAGTTTTATTCTTGTTTCTTTGTGGCCAAAAATTCATAACATTTCACAATAATATAACAGATATTCCCAACTCGTAGGTATATATAGCTTAATTTTACATACTTTTGGTCAGTTTCCTAGCGTTTTATAAAAATCGGTCATTAGTAGTTTCAAATGCATACCTAACATTGAAAATTAGAAGTGTGTGCCTATTTCTACAGATAGGATTCAATTTGATTTCTGTTTCTATATTATTTTTATACCTATTAATTCGCTGCACTATTGGGTAGGTAAATTGCTCTGTACTTGGGTGAAATAAAAAGATAAGTGAATGATAAATAAGCAATTTTAATTACGCTTACTGCGAAGTGCAAACACAAAAAACTCTGTGGAGAATATAATTATTAAGTATAAGCTGTAGGTAGTCAATGTCAGCCGGCAACATTGTAGCCGATTGGGTTAATTAAGAAGTCATGCATACATTACAAGGCTGATATGGTAATTAGTGCCCCTATAATATACATACTATGTGCAAGACCCAAGTTTCATCGGAATAAATATACCTACAAAAATTTTGTACATCTACATATATTTACCTATAGGTACAAGTTTTCAGCCACTTACAAATGAATCAAAATATGGACCGAATATAATGTTTTATTAAACTAAACTTAATTTCGTGTTATGTCACTTCATGTTTTGTCATAAGTAGGTACTTAATTTTCCGAATACGTCAGACAAACAACATGCAGCATTTAATAAGATATAATAATTCTAATTACAATATTTTATTTCGTTATTTTAGTAACTTACTTCCCTGTATAATGTTAAACATTTAAGCAGGCAGGTTTTAATAAAAAAATTCATATGTGTAAATGTCCAAGGTGATAGAACCAGTGTAGTTCGACCGAGGAAGTACCTATTTCAAGCGTGAAGCATTTCTTGCGATGGAAGGGTGTGGTTGTCGCAGGTGTGGTAAGCAACGCATCTGTGATTGACTTCAGGTGGAACCCATGAATCTGTATGAAGTTGATTAAAGATGTACATGGGGGCAGTGACAAGTTACCATCAGGTGGACTGCATGCTCGTTTGCTACTTCAGTCAGATAAATAAAAAATAAAAACATGTGTGTACTAAAGACATTTTATCAATAAGATTTTATAAATATATTTTAATAACTTACAAAATTGCCATATTTAGGTATTATTATAAAGTCGTATTTATGTCTATATTTATTATTCTTGAAATAATTTACAGTAAATTAGCATTTAAACTTGACACAAAATATATGATACATATAAACATATCATCCATGCATATTTTTGTATCTCATTTAATACATGCGTTTTACTTGGACCAGCCCTTAAAATTATTATCGCGTGTTATTACCCAGGAAGTTACTCAACTGGAGCATGTCCATGTTATTCCCGTCCTCAGAAATATGTGGTCCAGATCGCTAATTTAAATAAATTCCCACTTCGCATAAATAACTACAGCATAACATAATACGGCCGATGGTTTGCGGCTGCTATCAATTCTGAGTTATTTGACGTTTCCCCAATTTCAACTCTCAAAAGGTTATTTCTAATACTTTTTTCATATGGGCGCCTATAAGTGCCCAATCATGGGATACTTCTTAACTCATACGTAATCATTAGTAATGTAATATTTTATGTTAATTTAAGCCAATTATTTCCAAGCAAGGTACACGAACGAAGGGTCAATTTTTATTTTTTTTATTATTATAGAAATGTTGGAATGGATGTAGGTGATTTCGATAAATAATAAATAAATTCAGAGATAACCATTAAAAAGACGCTTTATACTGTTATCCACTTTTACTCCATCAGTGTTTTCTTACACAAAAATCATTGCCGTATAAATGACGCCACACCAAATACGGCGGAAAAACAAAATATGTAATTCTGAAAAAACTGAAGGCTCAGTATAAGTTTATAGGTCGACTATCGGATAACAAATTCCAATACGTGGCACGTATCTTATCTCGGATATTACATAGGCTCAGAGGCAATGGCACAGCGGAAGGAGCGAGATAGGTACGTACAGACGGTTTGCAATAACAATAATGCGGGAACCGAGCTGGGCGACCTGCCAGAGTTCTATCGATCCACCACCAGCCTCACCAGCTTAAGCAGACCCCCGAAATTATCCCCCCTGACCCTCTCTTTCTATCTCCACTTTAGAAAAAGGGAAGGGCGAGGCAGATCATCCCTTTTTGGCCCAACGTCAAGTAGGTCAAAGGGAAAATTTACAAACACTACTCCTCGCGAATGTGGATTTTTTTAAATAAACTGGATAAAGCTTTCCGGGTCAATGCAAATGAGAATGTTTATCTCCTGGAAAGGAGTTAAGGTATATGAGGAAATAAAAGGCTTTGATCTTCCTGTTTTTTCTTTTGTTTGTACAGATTTTGTGATTACTACAGTACAAGTAGGTAGGTAAAATTATTGTGATACGTAAGACGCGCGCCTAAATAATTGAGCTGAGTATCTTAATAAATAATCGTATATTATGATACTAAGCTATTAATATATCAATAAAGGAAGAACAATAATGAATAAGTAGTATAAGAAAAAATATTAATTATGAATTTTGTCTTCTCCAAACACATAAAAGTGAAACTTATTAACGAAAATAACATCTGATCATAAATTCTGATTGTTTCCAATTATACAATTCAATGAATTTATTGTAAGAGTTGGTATTCATATAAAGAATTGATAAAGATCTGTATAAGAACGTAGCATTAGATCATTTACCGTTCCACTCCATGAAGTTCCTGGCTTTATCATAAATCAACAAAACACTTAAGAAACAAAAGTTATTTTTCAAGTATTGCTTTATTACAGCGTCGAGAAAGCTCAAGATAAGTCTTACCTACAGAACATTACTTGTATAACGACCATTTAACGTAGACCGTCAGAGGTCTTCCCTTTTTTGCTCTTTTCAACCATTTCTCAACCATCAAAGAGGATGAAAGTGTCAAGATAAATTGGAAAAGGTTTAAGATACTCGGGAAAGGACGTCGTGGGTCGACGATTAAACGCACTTCAGATAAAATATGTAAAGGTCACCTCAATGTTGGGCCTTACTCTACACGAATTTGAGAGGCTTAAGCGATTTAAATTCTTCGGTCGAGTGTGCTTTTTGTTAAAAACCATTACTGAATTATTATTTACTATACAAATCTGCGTTAAAATTTTTTTGATTTAATGCGACTTATGCATTATTCATTTCTTTACGTAAAATTAGGTTAATATAACTAAAATATAACAGGTATCAGTAATCCCAATATTAAATTATCTACCCACTTTGTATCAAAATGCCTATATACCTAGCAATTATAATAAATTAATCTTAAAAATTACTCATTAATCAGGTAATTTCGTAATTTTACAATTTATTTACTGAGATATAAGTCGCAAAAATTTTATATTGCATCTAATGCCCTGCATATTCCTTCCTTTTTATTATTATCCTTCTTTATTTACAGTTAAATTTAATTTCTAATTACTGTAAATTATATTTTTATTCATAATTATTCGTATATTTGACGCAATAAAGAGAAAAAGTTAATAAGGCGAGTTTACGTCACGCTTATAATGCAGTAAAATTTTAACACTTATTACCAAAAAGTTTTACATGTGTTTTACACGCAAATTAACGATGAGGCACAACACAACGAATTTTACTGACTTCCTGCCTTAAAATTACTTGGTGTTTTAACATTTGTGGGAATCTAATGAAAGACACGAAAAGTAAAATAAGATTTGGTTTTGACGACCCGCGTGGCGGAGCGGTTACCATACCGGTGTGACGCACAATGTGTCTCGGGTTCGATTCCCGGCCAGACATCTGAATGATGAGTTAAGATTCATGTTAGGTCTGGATGTTAGTGTATTCGTCTTGTTTGTGTGCATAGCACCCACGACACAGGAGATAATCCTAGTGTGGGTCACTCATAGGAGTGTAGAAAGTGTGTATTAAAACGTGTGTATTAATTTTGTACTAATTCTCTATTTGTATGTATATGAAGGACACATAAACATTAACTGGCAATTTTTTGTGTACATTAACAGCAAAGTAGGTATTTTACGTACCCATTTAAAACTTTTTCATAATCGTTTAAATACTATTCATCATAATAATTATAAAAAGTACAGTCATTGCTTTATTTCTTAAAGTATAATTATTTGCATTTCGTTTCATTTTAATAAGTGCTTTACAAAAAGATGGATTGAAGGATACCTACTACCAGCTACTGCCTAGAACTTATGGGCATGTATGTACCTATTTCTAGTTTATATGCATTACGTACACATTAACATATAGTAAATATTATTAGTCATACATAGTCGTGCGTTTACATTAAATAAAACTGAAGAAAAAATATTAGCTCCTACGTTAGGTAGGTAAATAGACAGCTATTGCGGTTATCAGCTTTATTTCCGTGCCTTATTGCTTACAAAGTCGCTCGCTTTTCCTGTTCAGGGAAATTAAGGCGACAAATTACATTGAATATACGTCTAATAGTGGGGGATAATTAGAGTTTTTAGATGAAAACTTTACGTGGTAGGCAATGTAGGTTGTAAGTAGCCGACGGCACGCAAGCTCGCGTGATCGGGGACTCCGCCCTATAGTTTCCTTAGTATTATGCGAACAGATGTACCGCACAGACATTTTCATAGGAATCGAGGCCACGGGACTGTAATGAGGCTGTACAGCGCAATTGAATGGGTATTGTCTATTCGGATCTAAAAATAAAATGGACGAAAAAAATATTTTATTTAATACTTACCTACGAATAAAGTCGTTAGTAGGAGGAACACACATGTATACATTTTTACGTAGCTTGAAGAACACATTAATTTAATAATATAAATCCAAGTGTGTTATCCAATTCAATTGTATAATTCCTGTCATAACTAATATCTATCCATACCAACCAAACTGCTCTTTAGGTATATTTGTAGCGTCAGAATTCATGTACCTATGCCTTATATATACTTAAAGATGTTAATGTATAGTACCTGTCTATTCATGTAATATAATATTAATATATTGAGTGTAAAAAATAATAAAAAATACTTTGTTACTGTTTAAACTGCTTACTTTGCCTAAAAATATACTTTAAAGCACTTTTAGTATCCACGATTGAATAATGATAAATTTAGTGACTCTAAATAGAGCTGTATGGTGGAGACTTACAAACTCATATCGCCCCTACAAGTTAGGTTTTTAATTAACAAAATACTTGTTACCCAGTAAATTTCCATAGATAATGAATACAGCATTCCACAAAAGATACATTCGGGGACCCGTTTCAGTATACAGATAGTATAATCTTTCTATTATGTATAAATTATGCATTCAAGCTTGTATTTCCGTGGCCAAAATTGAATTCCACACCACACAAGCAGCCTACGTACTTTATATTCAACAGTTCACTACGAGCGGAGTACCTACCTACTTATTTTGTAAGCAATTGAACTGAGGCCACACCGTTTATAGAGAACGAAATTAGGGCCCATCCCTTATAAGGTACGCCACAGGAACCGATCGCCTTTATGTGCATGTTTACGCTTGTGCAGATAATTGCTAATTATAATAATGACGTCAGAAAACCAAACAAACAAAACAACGAAATTATTACTAGCAAATTATTATAATATCGGGTTGTTCAGAAAGTCATTTTGTTTTTAAAGTGAAAATGAAAGACGTTTTCGCATAAAAATTGGATCATTTTAAGCATATAATTATTATGCGGTAGGTATATGTGTGAAGGTGGGATTAAAAATGTGTAATTAAATTTTCTGTGGGGAAAAATGAAATTATTTTCCGAACAACCCAATAACTTATAATAATGTTTTCCTGCGTTTCGCTTCGCTATGGTCAAGTCTACCACAATAATGAGTAGGTATTCTGTCTTAATTTACGTCTTAAAATACATATGTATTTCAGCGAAATGCGACCGGTAGATTTTATGAGAACGAGTAGGTAATAAACACACGTACCTACTACTTACAAACTATCACATTCATAATATTATTAAGATAAGTTAATTACTTTATGTTTCAGAATAAATGGTATCTATATAATAAAAGTAAATATTCTTAACAACAGTTATAAAAATATAATAAAGCGGACAGTTAAACTAAATAAAGGCAGAACCTTATATTTAAGTAATTGTTTTATATTTAATTCCTTTTATATGTTAATTAATGTTAACATACCTACTACCTATTTAAGATTTAAATCGAAAATTAAATAATAAAGCAGTGAATTTGATTACCGTTTAGCACATATTTAATCTCTTAATTACATTTAAATTAATATATTTAAGTAACTTCTTTATTAAATATATTATATAATGAAAAATGAAACATATAAATTTGGGAAGATAGCTACCTACAACTCGGTATTTTTGTATAAATAAATACCTTCGTGGAAGAAAGTAGGCTATAAATTAAAGGGTCTACAAGACATCTTAGACATTATATGTATGTACATCTTACACGTTATAAATTATCCAGGTATCAATTATTACAACCCAAAATTAATCATATTAAGGTAACCAACATGCCTGAAAATTATTATCTATATATTTTTTTCAAAATGCGAAGTTTTCTAATCCACACTTAGCCAGCGTAATGTTGTATGGCCTAAAGCAATTGTTATGCCTAGATAAAATCAATGAGTAAATGCCTAATGACATTTGTAGGGTTCGAGAAGTAAGTACCGAAATATATAATATTTTCACTGGTTTGATGATAAGGCAGGTATATGTAGAAAATAAAAAATATTTAAATTATGTATCTTTCCATTCGTCATGATCACAAAATTTCGAATAACAGATATTGATCTGACCTTCGTGCTTGACTCACGGAAGTATGTACATATCTATACAATTTCTTTCACTTCCTAATTAAAGAAACATTCTCTCGTCATGTGGATGTTCGGAGCTCAAATAGTAGCTACTATAATTGCCTTCGATCGAAGCTTAATTTATTCTATGCGATGCCGTCGCGTGTGACCGCCATGTTACAAGCTTACGTACCTACCTACCTACATGCTTGGAAAAATGATGAACTGCTAAAACAAATGATATATCTACCTACCTTAGGTATAGACTTGATTTGTTACATACCCACCTTAGGTATAAATAGACAATACACAATGCAGTGGGTAGATTCTTTTAATAAAATTATATTTTTATCGTAATTATATGACCATTAAGATAGAGTGACAAAAAATAATTAGTAATAAAAACCTGTAGATATATATTTGCATATTGTTGAGATATTAAGTCATACCTAATGCTTAGAATGAATGTTGGTGCTCCTAATGTTTGATATATAACTAGCATTGGTTGGCTAAGATGAATCGAATGAATCGCTAAAGTTAATGTATGATTAGTAAAAAAAGCCGATTAAACATGTAATATAAAATAAAAAAAATGTAAAGGACATTGAAATACCTACCAAGAATAAACAAAACTATAAATATCATAATTAATAACACTTCTGAAGTGTTATAAAGCATCTCACATTATCACTTGCGACATTCGACACTACCATCACTATCACTAAACACATTAACATAATTAAATTCATTATTTAAAACGATTATTATATTAATTCACCACCTAATTAATTAAACAAACCGTATGACTTTACTCTGTCACTCAAATATCAGAACTAAAGCATTCTTTGGCGTGCAGTGATTCAGTTATTTTTATAGAGCACAAGAAACCAATGTCACTAAACTATTGTAAATTTATATTACCCTATAAACGACTCGTCCTAATCTATTGTAGTAACCCTTTGCTTATAAAAAAGACCAAAGAAACCTTTTTGCTCTACTTTTTGAGTAACCACAGTTACAAAATAAAGCAACGGTCATTATTACAGTTCACGCAAAAAGCGAAGAGCAAAAAAATTAACGGTTTATCTCAATTTTTTTATAAAAATCACGGAAATGGACGACGGACATGTAAAGCAACATATTTGTAATTACAGAAAATAAGTAATAAATCTTACCACAAGTTGCTTATTAAAAACGAAATCTTATAATATAGGTAACATTACCTATAAGATTTCGATTTTAAAAAGCAAAATGGTATTCAAAACTATGTAGGTATATTAAACCTATGTGTATAGTTTTGTATGGGTAAAAGTTCAAACTGAAACATGAAGTTATTCATATATAATTATTTATTATAAGATAAGCTATTATAAGATAAACATTGTACTAACTTATAATCATATATCCGTATATATTCGAATTAATGAACCTATAGGTACTTAAACTATTTGTGTAACTAAAAATATGCGTTTATTGGAAATGACAATAAGATTAAAATTTAGGTATAAAATTCACATGTTTACTTTTACATGCAAATAATTTTCAAAGTTAATAAAAATACTTACCTGTGCTGTAATTAAATTAGGAATAAGTAGATACTATACCAATGATAAGTAGATACTATATCATGTAAAGATGCCCATGCTTAGTTTTTTGTTTGGATAATTTGCTTGAAAGAACTTGATAAGTAGAAAATAACCTAAAATCACTTATATACTGAATTATTAAATACTATAGAAACAAATATAGACAAATACCAATTTAAAAAGAACTGTAATCATATTAAAAATAACGCTTATTTTTCAGATTCGTGGAAAGACCTTACCAATACGTAGGTAATTAATGCATTTTCAATATAATTCTATTCAAATGATATTCACAGCTTATCTTGGCCACGTAGTCCTATATACACCTTCATTTGTACTTGTGGTGCACGTTATCAACGCTACGGGAGGGGAGACTGTCACTGTGTGCGTGTTCATTACGTAGTACTGCCATTCGATACTAGATGGCGCTGTACAGATAAACTTTTAAAATGGGTGTAGAGCTAGAGATTTAATTTCTTAAAATATGCTTCTAGGTACTTGTTGGTCTTTTCTCTTTGTAAAATTTTATTTATTCTTATAAAATGTATCTAATATTATTATTTTAAAAATTTAAAGGTCTTGCAAAATATTATTGTTACTAAACAGTTAACATTATAAAAATAATTAATTTTATAAGTTAAAAATACATACTTGATCTGAAGTAGCATTTTAAAGAAACCCATAATAACCCTTAGCACAGTGCTGCCAGCCCATGCAACGGAATTAGAAGGAACTAACAGTCATTTCCCTTCTTTTGAAGTAACCTATGCCTTTACAAATTGTGATAAACAATAAAACGTAACGCCTTGATCATAAGAACTATTTTGGAGATTACTGTTCATGTGCTTGTAACATTAAGGCATTATTTGGTATTTAATGTTTAACATTCCATTTACGACCAAGTAAATTGTTTTCGCGCCGACTCTACATCAAAACATTTACTTCAGAATCACAGATTTGAAAGAGATAGGCGTGTACATACAACACAGGTAATGATAAGTTATGATAACTAACAATAAAATTGAAGGAACTCTACATCTTTCGACTACCTTTTCTGTATAGTACTTACTATTGTAGCGCTTCTGTATTCTTAAACACGTATGAGAAGTTTTTAGTGCTTGGAGTAAATTAGTAATACATTTGTTTAGGCTCTATATACAACATCTGTTACATTTTCTATTACATATTATTTTATATACCCCATTTTTCAGTCCATGAGTTGTTAGTATCTCATTGTAAATAAATTGGCCTATAATTTATTTTAGTTTTGATATAATCTGTGTTTAATTTCAATTTATTCTGATTGTCAGTTTAAGTGCAATTGCCACAATTACATTAGAGTCAATTTTGTAAATTACAACAGCTGAAAATGAAGTCGAAATTATTTTATTTAATGAAGTTTAATCGCCCACAACAATTAAAAAAGCAATAGAGGTAGTTTACGGCGCACATTGTATGCAATAATAAAAACTATGCTAAATTACCTCAGAGGATGAAAGTCGTTACAATATGAGCAACGAAAGGGAAGACCTGTAATAGAGTCACTCCAAAAAATATTAAAATTGTGTAAAGTATTGTGAAATGAAATGTTTTTATTTTGTATAGGCCTATGGGGGTACTTACAAATTGTTAGTTGCATTTTTTTCTTACACTACCAACGGATCGGAATACGAACTCAACTGAGAAGATTCTGTTTGTCTTTTTTGTTATTTATATCTAGGTTTTTTTTAATATAATTACAATCATGTTTTTTACATGGTGAAAGTTAACTCCAGTGTATAACATTAGACTACTAAAATAAAGAGTACTTAGAATTCTTCGCCACCATTTAAACGTGACATAAATTTGCTAAAGGTGCGTCCTAATTCTGATATGATATGATTGTGATATGTAATAAAACTAAATAACTAAATTTTCAGAGTGGTAGTTCGACCGGGGAAGTACCACCGCTACACCTACTTCTAGCGTGAAGCATTTCTTGCGTTTCGATAGAAGGGTGTGGTTGCCGGCACACTTTCACAAGAGGCAACCAACATAGACATCGAGAGTAGCAACGCATCTGTGATTGACTTCAGATGGAACCCGTGGTCTGTATGAAGTTGCTTACAGATGTCCACGGGCGGCAGTGACCACTTACCATCAGGTGGACTCCATGCTCGTTTGCTACTTCAGTCAGATAAGAAAAAACTATGATTCTTTACTATGAATTAGCATCCAAAAGACATGTAATGAAATGGCATACAAAGAGAAAGGACTCAAAAAAGGTAATCTTACACGAAGGATTACTTTGGCGATATTTTTTGGGACCATGGAGGAATTTTTTGGATTAATTTAACTACTGTGATCCTCGAAAACTGTTGTGCCATAAAATTATTGAGTAAAGTTACGAAGAATTACTGGACGCATCCAATTGCTTCACGATAATGAGTCAGTCCACACAACTTTGATTTCCAAAGTTCTAGTGAAGGAAAGAGGTTTAACAGAATTCCACCACCACCCTTATATCCCAAATTTGACCCTCTCAGACTATTTTTTGTTATCAAAATTAAAATCTGACCTAGCAAGAATTTTTTTAACAATTATTTAGAAAACAGACAGGCAGTTCTCGATCATTTCAAGAACAATTTTACTGCATATTGTCATAGCATCAATTAAATATTGTGAGAAGTTTGTTGCAACCATTTATCCATCCATCAGGCTTTTGAGTTTTACTGCTGGACATATCCCCTAAATGATGTCACACCAATTAGGGAATTCCGGTGCCATCTGAATCCAACGATTTCTCGCTGTTTTTTTCAGGCCATCGGTCCACCTGGCAGGGAGCGACCTGTGCTCCTTTTGCCTAAACGTTTTGCAATTCTGGGAGAGTATTTCGAAAAATAATACAATTTATATTTAATTTCCATGAATCCCTCTGCATGAGACTTTAATTTTTATGGACCGCCACAAGTATGTACCTGCCTGTCGTTATTCGTAATATCGTAGTAGTTTATCGTGGTTAAATCTAAGCCTGTGCTTAGGTTTAATAATTTGCGAAGATAAATCCAATATATCATAATGCATCAAATATGTTAACCAAAGTCATAAACTACTTCGAAAATTTTCAACCCAATCGGATTTGTAGTTTTAACGTGAAAAAGTTACAAACTTACGTACATACCTACATTCTCTCAAACTTTCGCCTTTATAAAATTAGTATGACAGAAGTGAAAATAAAACATGTACACTTGAAGGTACGGGCTACCTGCCGCTATCTGTAATCAATCCATTCTAGATAGGGTAGAAGTCCTATCTGAGTTCAGGTGGGGATTCATTGTTATCCCCAAGGATTAGGTTGGAATGCCTCATATAACTATACCATACTTATTAAACGAAATAAATCCAGACATAATACATCTGTGAGGTATAACGAATAAAAGTCTCCGGTATTATACTACGATTTATTTTACCCTTCGAAGTATAACTATACATATGGAGCTTCATGCATACTAATATTATTAAGTACTTTAAGTGAATTGTGGTAAGTCTTGAGAATTCAAATTTTATCTAGCATTGAATACACATAGACAATTGTAATCCACCCTAGATAAAATACATGAGCAGCAGTGACCACCTTCAGGTAGATTACATGTTATGTTGTTGTAACACAAAAATCATTTTACACCTAGAAAAATTAATTCAATAATAACTTGTAAACTGTAAAATAGACAAGGACTCAAGGACTCAAGTCATTTAAATCCTATGATGAACTGTGTTAATTACCAAAAGATTGTATGTACTTATTTACAAGCGTTAGAAATTATACTTCTTTGGCGTAACGAGATAAAAATCATTTTATAAAAATATATTTCGTCTTATTCTACGTAGAAAAAACAAAAAATAATGATACTGTGACTTTTGTGTGACGAATCTGTAAATTTCACTATCATCATTTTTTCATAACGCGCCCCTTTTTTATGGTTGGGCCTAAAGTTAAGGCAGATAGCAGTCACCGTCGCCTATGGAGATTTGCAACACCAGAGGAATCGCCAATCAATTCGCCTAAAGAAGTATAACTTCAAAAAAATATATTGTTGTGTTATTCACTCATCAGCCTATAAAGTCTGGCCTCCACTTTGTTGAAGCAATTTTATACGCCTAAGATTTATAGAATAAGCATGATAGTGACCATGATAAATGACACACGCTATTGCCCAGCCCTTGAACTTAATATCTTAATCTTAACTTCTAAAACTTCATGAAAAGTAAATTTAAGGGGCAACAACTGAATCGCGACATGCTTATTTCTAACATGTAAACATCTTATAAGTATGTACGGTAATTATTCAATCCAAATCCAATTGGAATTATTTAATTACTTGTATTATGCCCTTGAATACTAGTATAATTTTTTTCATGTTGAAATCCGGTTAATGTGTCAATAATATGTAATAACCCATATTTGTAGAATTGCAGTTGCTAAATTATTTTTTCTAATAAAATAAATGTTACATCGAAGTTTCAGATAAGCCTGCACTACAGCTAATATAAAATGGTTAGGTACTACCACCCTTAAACATCTGTAACTCACTCTATGTAAAAGAGTTATCCTACGGAATAAGTAAGTGTCACTTACATAGTTCAAATTCTGGGAATAGAAATGGAAAATTAAATGAAAATATTTACAAAATCCATTTTAATGAATATTTATACCCTTTACTACCTTATTATTCAGCATAATGTCGATTACTTTAGATTTTTGTGATATATTCTTAGACAAAACAACTGTAATAGGTATAAAATATATAATGAAATTAGGTGTATAGATTGGAAATTGACAATTCATAGGTAAATAACTTTCTCCCATTTGTCAAAATCTTTGATCTCTTCCGCGCACAATTACACTTGAATCGTAGATTTGAATATAGAAAACGTAAATACTTAAGTAAAGAGGGTTCAAACTGATAATAATAATAAAGATTCATGTTGATAAAACTTATACCTTTTCAAAATATTGCTAACATAAATATATAAAAAAATGGCAATGAAGACAGCCAATTAGCCACACAATTCTATAGCAAACCTCGAGGACTTTTTCATTATGTTGTAGATAAATGTGTAATACATATGTATTATTTTTGTATTGTTAATTTTAAATTGCTGCCGTACCATTACTTCTAAATTTGAAGGAAAATGAACTATCCACTTGATTGTAAGTGCTCATTGGTGCCCGTTCTTTATCTATTCGTAGTATTCGTGAAGGCCCATCTACGTGTTATCGATCTCAAATAGAAACGGACATAATGATTAGTACGATAGTTTGAAGTAAAGCCATTGATACTCAAACAGCCTACCTCATTTGAAGGCTCACTGCGGAGTATAGGCCTCTGATATAGGACTTTGCTAAAGTCCTCGCGCCTGGCACGTGTGTTGGTGACCGCAGTGGGTGTTGATTAGTGATGTAACGAATGTTATTATTTGAACATTCGCGAACTATTGAATATCCTTTACCGACAGTTGCGAATGCGAATATTGTTTTTTTCCAGATTTTGGTGTAGGAGCCGGAGGATCTAGATAGTTCTAGTTCCATAGTTCTAGTTCTAGATAAGTCCATTCCAATTTGGATAGATTTGGCGACCTTTTTGCAAAGCATTTCAATTCAATATTTGCAAAACTTTCGGACAAATTTTGCTAATGCGAATGCGAAGATTCGTTACTTCACTACCACTAGTATTGATGTTACTACATATTGTATTATATATTACTACATAGAAAAACGCTACTGCCCATCCTCTGAATTTTGTTGCTTATCCGCTCACCAATAGCAAAATTTTGCTACACAAGACTCTTATTACTCGGAACTTTGCGTATACAGTTGGATATAGATTATTTTAAAGGTGTTAGTAAGTAAAATATTTCTTGCATTTGTCTCATTGGCAAATAAGATACTATCGGGCATATAAACTTAACTGATTTTTTATTTACATTTAGTTAAATGTTTCAAGAAGAAAATTCAATATTAATATGAACGGTTATATTTTCGTACGATGAAAATGCTCTACATCTTCTATATTTTATGGATACCTCGTACTCAACTGTAACTATAATTTAGATACATTGATAGCTTAATGGTTAAACTTGTTCTCTTAGTCCGAATGTTCAATGTTCTAATTAAGACACGTATCTCCGAATTTCTTTGAAAAAAATGCTTATTAGATTTTTATTATCCTTGCTTCATAAAGAAAAACCTCGTTAGTTGATAATCTACGTGTTTTTGAGATCTTTAAAAAAGCACAGTTGGCTATGGTCTAAAACTTATTTAGAATAGTTGGACTGCCAGTTATGGTTAATGAGCACATTAACTATTTATTTCGTACTGATCTGCTGGTGATAGGTGCATTAAGGAAATAGTAGTTACCTTGCAACAGTGGTAATGAGATGGGTTTACCTGCTTGAGTTAAACCTTGGGAAACATCCATTAAGTGTTGTAAAATTCCAGAATTCAATAATAACTTAATTACAAACTCTACCTAAATAAGATATATGATACTAGGTTCCTATATTAAGTAGGTAGTACCTATATTAGTTTTTTTTGGCATTTGTGGTTACAATGACGTTCTAAATAAAATTATTTAAAGAAGGAATTATTTAATAAATGTTATTTGAGGCGTTTCAACTTAGTACCTACCTGGTACAAAGATGGATCTACGACCGACATCAGGTTGAATTCTGTACTTATGGGAATGGTTGCAAATCTCCGTGGGCGGGTATGACCAGTTTCTTTCAGATTGAATGCAACCCATCTCAGTATCTACGCTGGCTTTTGTCCCCACTATATAATGAATAGGCTTTTAAATAGACGACAAACTACATAATATATTATCTTTAAAATACGTCCTCCTTTAATTGCATCTAACGATAAATACCATGTTTTCTACATGGAGTCTAAATATCAGTGCCTAACTCAAATTTAGCTATTATCAGCACAAACTCGTATACATAAAATACATTTTACATACCTGTTAAAATATTACAGATGAAAACTTTTGAGAACGTGGTTTTCCTACGTTTTCTTTCGTCTATAAATTATAGGACAATTTATTCATAATAATAGATATATGAATATTTATTAGCCCCAATAAACTTTATATTATACTTGATGATACTTTAGATGAATACTAATGAAATTAAATGTAAATATTGACACATAGTTTTGAGCTTTTTGGACATTCAAAATCAAAATGTGACCTATGTTTTAGTTTTAATTATTACCATGATAATGTAAATTAATCTTGTAAATGTAATCTTGACTCTATTCAATTTAATTTAATATAGTTTCAATCTTGACTCTATCTAATTTATTTTAATGTAATTTTAATTTGACTCACTCTTAAAACAATAACAATCTTAACCTATTTTATATATTTTATTTTTTAATGTAATTTTTAATCGCACTGACGTTATAAAAAATCTGTCCTCCTTGACATTGCAATGCCCTAACGGGGTTATTCATGCACACACCAATAAATAAATTTGTACCACCTAGTCCGTAAGCATGATGAGCAATAAATGATTATGACTATGATTATTTCACTTTAAAGTATTAAAACAATCTATGTCACAATGGCAATATTTTTATTATGACTAACAGCAAAAATGAAATGCTATATCTATTAATACGTGCATTTATCCCTAAATCACATAGGTACGTACATATAAATATTTACATTACAAATTAACAATTACTCTACATATCATTGCTTTCACTCCATTTTTATTCATGTAGTTAAATCACAATAAATTTTCGGGTTATGGTTTTTCTGTGGGATTGTTGATATCAACAGTATATTAGTCATAGTTTCGTAGTATCTCCAGGAAGTCTTCCCGACAATTCTACATAATTTAGTTTTTGATCTTGCATATCACGGGAAATTTAAGAACGTAAAAAATTATAGTCCTACTTGGCTACTAAAAATTAAGAACACAAGCTTTTGTGTAAAACCACTTAAGATTGATTTTTTTTATAATATTGAAGTAACAAACAGCCACGCAGTCCACCTGACGGTAAGTAGTTAGGCCGCCCATGGACACCTGTAATCAACTTTATACAGAACAGGGATTCTATGTGAAATTAATCATAATTGGCTTACTACTCCCGAGGACTAGGTTTTTTTTTATATATATAAAGTAACAAACGAGCTTGCAATTTACCTGATGGTAAGTAGTTAAGCCGCTCATGGACATCTGTAATCAACTTTATACAGAACAGGGATTCTATGTGAAGTTAATCATAATTGGCTTACTACTCCCGACGACAAAGATTTTTTTATATATTTAAAGTAGCAAACGAGCTTGCAGTTTACCTGATGGTAAGTAGTTAAGCCGCTCATGGACATCTGTAATCAACTTTATATAGAACAGGGATTCTTTCTGGAGTTAATCATAATTGGCTTACTACTCCCCAGGACTAAGATTTTTTTATACGATTAAAGTAGCAGAGCATGCGGTCCACCTGATGGTAAGTTGTAACTGCCGCCCATAGACATCTGTAATTAACTTCATATAGAACATAGGTTCTATCTGAAGCCTATCACAGATATGTTGCTACTTCCGAGGACTGAGATGATCACCTCATATAAAAGTATGCCAGCAACCACACCTTTCCATCGAAACGCAAGAGATGCTTCACGCTAGAAATAATAAGATAGTCGCCTCATATGAAAGTGAGCTGGCAAGCACACACTTTCAATGTAATGCAAGAACTGATTGCCACTAGAAATGAGTGAGGTGGTGCTACCTCCCTGGTTGAAGTATACTCGTTCTATCACATCATATTTACATACTAGTTGACCCGGCGAACTTCGTTCCGCCTAAAAGTCAAAAATCTAAAAATATCAGTGTTTCTCAACTATAGGTATTATACATGTTTTATACCTAAAAACCTTCCTTTTGAATCCCTCTGTTTATTAAAAAATGCATTAAAATCAGTAATCCTTTGTTTTAAAGATCTAAGCATAGGGACAGATGGCGGAAAGCGAGTTGTTTTATACTACGTAGTGATGAACTACAAGTCTATGACAACTATATTTAATGAAACCAACGACTGGTTTCATTAAATGTATGTACATTTGTTTTCCTTTATATTCATTTATTTATCCCATTATTTTATATTCCTAAAAACATACAGTATGTCATATATGTGAAGGTTAATGTAGGGGACATATCGGACATTGTGTTAAACCAGATAGGTAGTGACTATTTGAATGCTCCACGTATACTTGTAACAGTATCAGTTGACTGCAAGAGGGGGGCATTTGTTTTCATGTCTGTCGGGGATAGGTCTACGGTGTCACGTGGTTTCATTTCTCTATGTAAAGTAGGTCATCTACAAAAATACATTTCAAATACAAAATTCCAATTCCAAATACACGCAAACAATTTTTTTTTGCAATAATTTAAATTAATAAAATAACTCAGTACCTACCTACAACATCTATTTATCAGTCTCTACTTGCACAAATTAACTGCTAAAAATATCACAATTCGAAATACGAATAAGGTAGAGCAATACATTGAATCGTTTGATTTTCCAAGCTCTTTTACATGTTAAAAATTATAAGCTCATCCAAATACTCTCATAAAAGAACTGAACAAGAAAGTAAGACACTAGCCCCGCCTATTTCATCATGGTGGTACCTTTGCCTCTACATCTAATAGCAAGTGTCACTATGAGACATCCATACATCTCCATAAGAACGAGATATCTATATATAAAACGACATGCATCAAACAGAGATAACTTCTGATGAGCGAGTGAGATAACTATATTTGGAGGTGCAGCTTATAAAGCCAAAGTATTTCTGTAGTCGGAACTAAGGATGACTATTTGCATTTCAAGTGCAGTCTTATTACCTGAAGCAGAGGGTTGTGTTTGTACTGTACAGTTGCAGCGGCCCGATATTCAGAGCCGTCAGGTTAGACAAGGTAAGAGATATGATAAATGCACATGTTAGAGAGTAATGGCAAATAGACGAATCCATGAGACTTGTTGCAATAAAGTTCCATCCAAATTCTCCCTTACTGTTTGCGAGGGCGTTAGGAAGATGGCGTTAGTAGTCGCGTTACTGAAATTGTTTTGGATTTCTATATACTTATTAAATTTATAAAAAAACACTTTAAAATACCTGTGAAGGACGTTGATAAGTAAGTTATCGAATTAGTGAAAGAGTTTTAACACATATAACATGTGCATATATTGTTTTGTTATTTATTGGACAGATTTATAAATGATTTTACCCTGACAAATTTCTTCTTGACTAAATGCAAACGATATAGTTTTTTTTTTTTTTAATATAATACATTTGGACCTAAAAGCTTTTTTATTCAGATAGATATAAGAGGTACGCCTACTGTAGTTTACATCTTAGGCACTTGTTTGCATCAGTTTCTCTACTTTTATAACTACTTTTTCATACACCTGAGATGACTTTAAAATCTAGGGCAACTAATACGACTCTATAGATTTACATTACGTGTAAAATACACTTTAAAGAGAGTTACAGACCATTTCTCATTTGATTTCTTACAACTCCACGAAACTAGTTCTCTGACATTAGGTATTTGTTAATTGCAGATTTCATACCTATCTGTTAGAAATTTTAGCAGGTAGTACAATAATTCTGAACTATGAAATATACAATGTTAATGCAAATACCTGTACTTTCAATCATGTATGCAATTACAAAGTTTGGCGTAGCTTTAAGCTACTTTCAGGTTTAGCATAGGTATGTACCTACAAAAATATGATTCTAAACGAATATATTAAAATGTATGTTTTGCTCAAAAAGTTTAACGAATGTATATACATATAATCACTCAACTCCGCACATTGCTTACAAATTCGATGAACGTGCATACACTTTTAGTTACATAGTTCTTAAAATATAAAGCACTGTCCAAACAAGTTATCCCATTCTTGCCGGTTGTTTTGAAATCTACCAACACATTGCAACCCAGTCATTCATGTCAGCTCGAATATTTAAACAGTATACTCACGATTGTTGTTACTTCACGGCGTAGAAACGTCAAACTCGCGAGAAAGCACACGCGGGAGCGGACGCCGCGCGACGCGTCGACTGCCAAACGGATTTTCCGACCGAAAAAACTCATAGTTTCACACAAAAAACACCTTCATATTTCGGTAAAAGTGCGGAGCGAGTCGAGATGTGTCGTCCGTGGCCGCGTTCGCATCTAAACGGCCCGAGTTTTATGTTAGATTACAGACGTAACTTTTATAGATCCTCGGTGCTATATAACGCGGTGGGCGTGTTCGGGGAACTGTGGCCCTTATGTGGTGAAGTTAAGGAGCATAATGCCACGCTGGCGGTAGTGCACGGGTGTCATTAAATGTCGCGCGACGAGGGGCGAAGCGGGGGAGGTGTGTGGGTAAAGTTTTGGGTATTGATTGAATATGAGACGGATTAGTCACTAATGATCAACAATTGGGTGTTCCGCACGCCCTAATTGATCCGATCTGGCAAAATCCTGGAACAACCCCATGTTTTATATACCTATAGATGCAACTAATCAAACAACATTACCATCTGATTTATATTAAGCTCGTATAAAATAAAAACAAAGTTAGACAAGACTTCGATGATGTGGGTGTTCGATTAGAATCTTGTAGTAGAGTAAAAAGAATGCATTGCGTAGGTGGAACGTTAGATGAAGCATAAAAAGAAATATTTTAAGCAGTGAAGCCTTATTCATTGATATCTTTACCATCTAAATATGAGAGCTTGTAGTAGAGTAGAGACAAACATACTTACAATGCGACCATTTAGATTCCTATATACAATCAGTTCATATGTTAGTTATATTATTTAGAGCACTCTCATGTATATTTTAGTAAATGTAGACTAATAATTGTAACCAATGTTACTCGTACTAATGTGTACTATTAATATTAAAATTTGCCCAAAAACTAAGTAGGTATATTTTTATACACCTATCTATCCATAACAATGTTTAGTAAACGTACTGTTATCTCCATAAGTAAACATATACCTTTTTATGTATACCTAAGCTTAATAACCAGCCAATATAAAAACATCCTGCCTTAATAAATTCACACATCCTGGGCATTCGATCAGCCTGACGCAAGCCTTGCTCAAACGCTACTTTCAGGATCGTTTGTATTCGTATCACATAGTACGCGTATTACATCTTAAGTATACCTAAGGACAGAATAAATGCCTCTTTATACTGTGATTAGTTTTTCAGGTTCTATCTTTATTATTTGTTTTATAAGAATTCTTTAACAAGCAATTGAAATGTACCCAAGATAAGAAATTTGTCTATTGTAAACGTAACACCTACACAATTTCTTTAAAAAAAAAAATAGATAAATAAATAATTCATTTATTGTAAACTTAATACCTAAACAATTATATTTATCTAAATTAATGCTGTTTAAAATCCCAAACACATAAATTTGATTTAGATAGACTAAGCCTGATTTGTGATTTTATCTTGTTTCGTTAACAGTTTAATTACACCAGTAAACTAAACATTTACCGGCATTTGAAACACGATTTCAGTTGTTACACAGATATGAGAGTTTTACGTATTTACGTAGATTATTTTTATTTAGATTACTTTAATATTAAAACATTATTTCATCTTTTTATTACTTACCTAAACTAAAGAAAATTATTCATTTTAATATTTTTATTCTAACTTTCATATAATAAAAAGACTTTTTATGACGATATGTTTCAATTTTTTTTCATGACTTTTCGATAAAGTAGTTATATATTTGTAAGTACTCAATAACTAATAAAAACATTTAAAAAGTAATCTTTAATTGAGAACTCCAAGCACTAACGCTACGACAATTATATTTTTTCTGGCCAACTCTACACGCGTAGCGGACGAATAAATTCCACCATCTTTAGGCAGGGCCGCTTAGGTACTTATTACTGAGGGCCACGCGTGACATGACAGATATGTCTCTACCTGAGCTGTCCTAAGCTCTACCTACCTGTTACCATATACGAATATGACTCTAAAAAATAACTACGTGCGTATACTGTCCATGTTTGCGTATGAAGTAAAATGTGTTTTTCAAATACAAATGCTTACATTATTTGCGTATATTTAAACTATTTTAAAAGATAGTAGATATTTAACATATTTTATCTTAATTTTATACCTTGCGTACGAGTAGGTATATACCTACTATAAGTATGGTAAAACCCTTTAAACAGAATTTTCTTCGTTTCATCTAAAAATAATAAACAGGTTTTCGTATCTAACTTCATTAAAAATACTATTACAGGTAATACTTTTACATCTTTAAATACAATATTAACAGTCCACTAAGCTGCAACTGTCTTAAAAATTTTCAACCCTTCACAGAGGGAGCAAATACCGCAGAGACGACCATTAAGGGGTCTTAAGGCTTCTCGTTTTCCCTCCATCCAAAAACAAAGGCAGACGTATTCCCGGGGTGGCAGGGGGATAAGGCTGTAACAGTTTTACGATCGGATATACGGAGTGCTCATGCGCGTTGCAGCTAGGTCTAGAATTTGCATCGAATTATCGACGCTGCCCGGGCAGACTCGCCGGCCATTTCTTTTACGTGTAATACCTATACGTAAGCGAAACACTATTCTTTTGTTCCTATTATCTACATAATTATATTATGTTCTATGTATTAGTGATAGTATTAGCAATGTAACGTAATTAATATTGTTTCTTCTAAATGTTTATGTATGTAGGTATATTGGTCAAGAAATAAAATATAGGATACTAGTATACCCGGCCACGCGTTGCTGTGGTTAAAGAAATGTTACATAAACATTTGCAATTAAACCTATAAATTAAGATATAAACTATCCTATCTTTCAAGTTGGATCAAAATGCACACGTTGAGTAAATTTGATTATAATCGGTTCAGAGGTTTAAGAGTCCATTGCGGACAAATAAAGTGACACGTAATTTATATATATTAAGATTATATAAATAAGTAATGCAGGTATCTGCTGGTATATTTACGATTGTGAATATTTTTACTTGTTATATAATTATATGAAGGTAAGGTAAAGGTAATAAGGAAGGTAGTAACGCAAATGAATGAAGAAAAAGTAGATACAAAAGTAAATTGATATGAAAAAAATGCATAATAATATTATGCTTTTTTCATATAACAGATTATGTAAAATAAGTTCAATAGTTAAACTTCAATCCGTACAAATCTCTATGGGTAATTTTGAATAATCCATCTATTATATTTTTCTACACCAATTGAAAAATTATTATTTCTTGATGTAACTTACTTTCTCTTCTTAAATCGGTTAGTAACAATATCGACCACCCAGTGTGATCAAACAACCACTTTAAGTTATTCGATAAGCTTTATTAACTTTAGTCAGGCAGTAATTTACGAATTAAATTATGATATATTGTCAATTATTGTACGACAGGCGTAGACGCTCTTCAATTGCTCTAAAGTGATATTAAATTAGAAGTTATATACCTTATTGTTTTGAAGAATTTACACTTACGTGAATATAATTACAATGAAACATATATTGGCTGTTGGAGTGGCGCCATTTAGGGGGGGAGGCCTTTTTTTTTTTTGTTTTCGTTGAAACTTTCAAAAAGTACCCGACGTCGTGGGAGCGACGCGGGTTATGTGGGATTCTTACCGCACTAAAACCCCCCTGGTGGCCGACCTCGACGCTGTGAAGAGGACTCCGGGAACTCCGATTGACCGTCGCCGGTGTCCTCAGCGTGTGCCCCATCGGGCTTTTCCCTGGTGGGCGTGGACTGCTCACCGCACCTACTGGTTTTTACGGCAGCATGCAACCACACATGCCACCGTCCTTCCCGGGGTCGCTTGGCCGGACGGTTCGAGCTCCCACTCTTCCCGCCCGCAACCCCGGAAGCCTCTTTTAGTCGCCTCTTACGACAGGCAAAGGGTACCGTAGTCCTATTCTGGTCCCGGAACTACAGGGACAGACCTATGTTAGAGACAGGAGGCCTATGTTCAGAAGTGGACATCAAAAGGCTGATGGATGGATATATGAGATACATATTACCTAAGAACTTCTGATACTAAGCGCGTAATAATATATGAGTTACCTCGTAACAAAATAAAAATAATAATGAAAATCATTTTAATTTTATTTGGTGATATCTCTCTTATTGATAAAGGGTAAAATGTTTTAACTTTATCTTAGTGACTAGCTGTCGCGGGCAACCTCGTGCACGCAAACTGTAAATTAAAACATTACAAACATTCAACCCCTATTTAACCCTCGTAGAGGTGAAATTGTGGTAAAAAACGTTTCTAATGGTTTCTGAACATATTACAACTATATGATCCCAAGTTGATTGAAAAAAGACTATTATTATATTGTTTTAAATTTTTAAAATAAGTTTAGTGGAATGGTGTGGTTGCTGGCACACTTTTATATGAGGCGACCATCTTAGTTTTCGTAGCAATGGATCTGTATTCATTTCAAATAGAATCTATGTTCTACTACATCAAATTACTTTCAGATGTCCATGGGTGGCAGTACCATCTGGTGGACTGCATGCTCGTTTGTTTCTTCAATTAGATAAAAAAAACCTTCTTAAGTTTTCTTCATCGTCTGATCATCTTTTACTTTGTAAGTAACTAGGTTGTTAACATTTGGGCAATATTTACTTAAATAACAGTTCCGAATTCGATCGTCAACCAGAAAGATATCTTTATCTTTTTATAAAGAGGTTTTTTATTTCTGTTCTGGATCTACCTATGTGTTTATGTATTTATTTTTGTGCGTACATGGCACCTATGGCTAAGAAAAAAATCCTCGTATAAAGCTACGAGCGTTGAAAGCGTTAAATAAAAATGTTACATTTTTGCTACATATCTGCTTTAAAACAGAAACATGTGAACATATCGGAATTCCGAAGATCAAGATCGCCTACAAAGTGCTGCAAAAGTTTTAAGGAATTCCAAATGGCTCTCGACGACAGCGTTTATCTCACGATATAAGAGACAAGAACGACATTGTCGATCCGGATTTGCAACAATATTGCTTCAACCACACTTCGATATCCATTTTATGTCGTTGCTGATATTAAGAGTGCAATGTGAAAGTACTGCTCTCACCGTGAACAGCTAAGCGAAAAACGATAAGCGACTAGGTAACGTAAATATTTTGTGATTTGTGTTTAAAACAGTGAATGGTTGAAACTTGCCCTCTCAATCAGGAGGTCCGAAGCTAAAAAACCAGGTACCACTGATTTATGTGCGTATAAGAAATTAATTATCACTGCTTTTTGGTGAATGAAAACATCGTGAGAAAACCCGAGGGATCTTTAAAAAAGAAGTTCTCGGAGGTGTGTAAAGTCCACCAATTCGTACTTGGCCAGCGCGGTGGACTATGACCTAAAGCTCTCTCATTCCGAGAGATGACCCATGCCCAGCAGTGGGACAATAATGGGTTGACGATACGATACGATAGGTACATATTATCTCTTTTTATCGTACAATTCAGTAGAAAATCTCTAATAGCGCTCAATTTTTATTTTCTTAAGACGAAGGTTTCTCAATGTAAATATTTATCAATGAAAAGCGTACGATAAATAATGAGTCAGTTTAAAACTACAAAGATATCTCGATAAGAGAATAGGCGGCTACCGGACGAGCTCTAGATGAACTGATAACATCAAGAAACAGCGGGATAGGTAGTTGTAGAAATATCAAATTAATGAAATGTTAACTGTAAACTTACATACAACAAAAATCAACTTGTCGTGAATATATTCGATTTGGAAAATATGGTGTGTAAATCATTATTTTAAAATAATAAACAGGCAAATGATACAACCTGCGAATATTTTGTTTGCAACTATGTACATACGTACTTTATTATCATTACACAATATAGATATAAATAACAATGCAAAAGCACATTTTATTTCCAATTTTCCTCGTTTAACTCGCTAAACGTATTCGTGGTCGAACAAGATCCTTAGTCTTAAAATAATATACCTAGGTTGCAGCCGCAAATGGAATCGTTTCAATGACTTTTCATTTAATCTGAAGTTTATAGTTTATTTATATGCAGTGGGGTATTTGAAGGTATCGAAGGCAATTCACTAAATTTCGCACTCAAGTACAAAGTTTTATGTATATTTTTTTTATTTTTTGAACGAAATTATTGTTCTTTATAGATTTCTAATGTAGAACGTGCTAATGTATTTCTTCTGATGAAAGAATTATGTCTAATAATAATAATAAAATAAGTAAATCGTTGGAGTGACAAAATACAAAAATAGCTGGCAAAGACTGGGTAGAGAAAGGACAGGATAGAGCGGAATGGGACGTTTGGAGAAGGATTTTAGCAGTAGTGGGGCTTTAACTTATTATTATTTTTTCTATATATTTTGTTAATTTAATTTAAAGATAAATAAAGGCTTATTATCATTAATATTATAAAAAAATACCTAGCCTGCCATGATTCGCACGAAATTCTAAATGAAATAATGCCGCTGCATAACTACCATCTACCGAAAGCAAACCAAAGTTTAATTTGCTTATGTGCGTGAAGAATAGAAATAAAATGCACACCCGTTAAATTTATGAACATACGAGTAAAAGGCTACTACAGAAGTACAGTAACTTGAACCTATTTTTGGTTATAACGTGATAAAACTTTATCACCTTATAACCAAACCAAAATATTCGGCTGTGATGTTATTAACGCAACATAATTTTTTGAATTACCCTCTCAGTGGCACTGCTGTGTTTATGATCTGATGATGTCACGAGCTGGTATCACAGAATTATTTACATTGAGCATATCGATTTAAAATCGAACCTTAGTTAACTATCAAAATGTATCTATTTCTGTTTGAAAAATGAAAGTCGAATGCATTATAATCGTCTCTAGCACAAATCATGTAGTCAAACTGCTTTTAAATGTTCATTAAAGTCAATATGACAGCATACCCATTTTCTTCTTTTCATTAAACATATAAATATCAAAGACAGTATTTAATGTAATTATTCAAGCCACAATAGACAATATAATTTAATGGATCGCTTCATATACGGGCATGTTTTGAGACCATTAAAAAATAAAACCATTATTTTAAACGCTGGAAAAAAGTAAAATAATTAAATTCATGGCGGTCGTAGCCAAGGGAAGCCGCATGAATGAACCATTTGCATAATTAAATGGCAGAATGACCGCTAATTAACTATTAAGCGTCATGTATTTAATGTGCAAATATCCCTAGGTATATAGGTATTTACTATTTGTTACTCATCGGAGTTTTGCAACTTTGTAAGCGTTGCAGACCTTTTTTTTTTTGTTTTCGAGGGGGAAAATTTCAAAAAGTACTCGACGTCGTGGGAGCGACGTGGGTTATGTGGGATTCTTACCGCACTAAACCCCCCCCCCCCCCCGGTGGCCGAAAAGCGTTGCAGACCTACGCGAAAGAAGGAAGTATAGGTATTTATATGTCTTATAAGTAGAAAAAATTAAAAAAATTAATAATTAATTATGATGGTCGCGACCTATTTCAAATTTGGATGACTATATTAATATGCATAATAAACAAAAGCATCTAATCTACGAGTAAGACCGGAGATTCTTATAGTAGGTCTTTAAAGAATTTCCTCCTTAAGCCTCGCTTTAAACCTAACAAGAATAATTACATTCATGAACGCTGTTAAGTTTTACCATTTATAAATGCAAAGACCGTACATACAGCTGCTCAGTAGCTGCCTTTTCGTTTGTCAAGCAATTTTTTTAATGTTAATTAGATATTGATGAGCTTTAATGTATCTATGTGTTGGTTCGTGGTAAAAATATTCTAATCGCTATCACTTTCAATATAAGTGAATTTTATACCTTCTTACTTTATACGTATTTCCAATAAAATTACAACTCGTAAAATTTATAACGTTTAGAAAATCTTTATTGCATCGTAATATAAGATAGGTACCGATGGTACTTTAAACGTATAACAACAGGTGAAAGTTAATAATTAGTATTTACTTAACGAAACTCTCACGTTTGAGCTGTTAGAATAAACATCGCACGCATAATATGAGAAAACTGTAAAATTTGTTTATTACTACGGAAAATCGAAAAATGTACTTAACTGCAAAAATCACTTTTCTCTCACTGAAACACACAACACATTATCACATGCGCAATTTTTACACGTCTCACTTTTTTTAATGGTTACATAGTAGGGGCAACGAACGTACTGGACGAATGTCTACAGTTTTTAATTGCACTCGTATGCTACCGATGTTACATACAGACTATTACTTCGTAGTAAGGCCATGGTCGAAGTTCGGGTGATTTGCATCAAAATGACAGCCACCCTCCGCCGAACAAAAACAACGTGCGACCCACTTTCTAAATGATTGTGTTGTTTCCAATGAAATTAACATAATAGGAAACGATTTATTTGAAATTCCTTCAGATCGTATTTTTTTTTATTTATTTGAGAAATTTAAAGTTTGAATTTGAGAATTTGCAAGCAATATAACCAATTAAATTTAAAATACAAAAAAAGTTTAAAGTTCCTTTGTAAATCTATTATATTTTTTATAAATTGGGCATATGATATATCTATAAAATTACGGTGTTAAGGTTCGATAAAAATATTTAGATAATGTACGTAGAGACCCAATATTGAATCCAACACATTTTAGGCGTAGTGTTAAGAATTATGTAAATGAGATCCTACTTTAGTTGACAATAGTTTAGTTTACTGATTCACAGAAGGCCGATTGGATTCGTTTGAGTATTTTGTTACAATACAGTTTCTTTGTTATGGTAATCAAGTGAAAGCTTGGAAGCTTGCTCTGTGTTAAATTTACACACATTTACGACGGAAGCTTTTATTTTGAAGCAACAGTGGAACAACTTTCCTGATTTCTGTTACTTTATTATTTTTTAAATAAGTGTGCTTTTTTATTATTTCTTGCTATAATTTTTTGAGGTGATATAATCCGTGAGTCCAACATGGAGATATCACCCCCACATATACCTACTTACTACCTCTGGGGTATGCTCGTTCTTTTTATATGAGACGACCTTCTTACTCATCGAGAGTAGAAACACGTCTGTGATTGACTTCAGATAGAACCTCTTCATTGAACCCGTTCATATGAAGTAGAAAACGAGCATGCAGTCAACCTTATGTGTTCACTGCCGCCCATGAACATTTGTAAGTAAATTGATCTACAAGGGTTCTACATTCTCCCAGTTCTCCCAGGCTTAAGATATTTCAAGGTGGTAGAACCAGTGTAGTGCGCAAACTTTCACATGAGGCAACCGTCATAGTCCTCGGGAGTAGCAACGCATCAGTGATTATCTTCAGATGGTACCCATGTTCTGTATGAAGTTGATTACAGATGTCCATGGGTGGCAATGACCACTTACCATCAGGTGCACTGCATGGTCGTTTGCTACTTCAATCTGATAAAAAATAATTGGCTTTTTATGAAAGTGAGCAAACAACCACACCCTGCCACCGAAAAACAAGAACCTTTTCACCGTAGAATTAAATGTAAATGTGGTACCGCTCCGGTTAAACCATGTACTTTTTACCACCTTGCACACACTTATTAGAACACGTTAGGCAGACACTAACGTACTAAAATAGTTACCTATATAATATAAAATTCTCTTTAATAAACATTGTATGTTACTTACGTAAAATAAGTGCTTTACCGAAGTACCTAATTAACTACAATCATCTTAATTAGGTTCGTTGAGAGAAGTACGAGTATTGTGGTGGTTTATCTTACTTTCAACATTGTGTCCTAAATGTAAAATGAACTTTCCACATATTCTGAACTTTAACTTTCATACTAGCAGTTATGGTGTTGTGGAAGTCAATATGTATGCTTAAGTAAATAAGGTAATAGTTGTTACAATTTTTCTGTTTGAAAAAGTAGATATGCATACAGAGGAGATATTCAAATTCTATCAATAAATAACATCTTTTATTTTAAATCACTAATATTAGTTATTGATAAAAAGTACCTATTTTTATAGTTTTTTTTTCTATTAATACCTGAATTTGCTGTTATTGTCTTTGTTTACATAAATGTTTAGTTAGGCAACTATGAAAATAGAAGTAGAAGAAAACATTTGATGCTGACAATGTCTTATGTATTGAGCAGATCCCAAATAGGTTAAAAGTATTTTGGTAGTACAAAATATTTAAGTCATTACTATCTAATTATACGTTGATAAAAAATTAACAAACGGACATCTTCTTCCAAACTAATTTCACGTGTTGTATAATTTGTATTCGTACTTACCATACGTACCTTCTTATATTTTTTATCAATATCAACTTCCCTACCTTGTTCCCCTTGAATGTATCGTTATTACACGAAAAAGGTAGGTATAATTGCTATACCGTACCTAATAAGTATTTAAAACCAAATATTTAAAAAAAAGTATGACTAGATATGAATATTAGCTGAAATATATAGGTACCAACATAGATCATTCTTCTGAGTTCGTTGTACTACATATATAGGTACGACGGAGTTATTATGGAAATCATAAACGTAGATGTTACCTAATTAAATTAAACTAGAATGATAACCGATTCAGCATTTTAGACATACACACTTAAAAATAGACATATCATATACATACATGTAACATCATAGGTACAAACTAATCATGCATGAGTCAGATGGCATACACATAGACATAAAAATAAACTATTCTATATACAGATATTCAAAAACAGGATGCTGAAATATTTAAAAAGGAGTATCAAAATAGAACTGGGTTGCGTTTGACGTAAAAGTCACGCCAAGCTAACCAGCTACGAACTTCAAAAAAAAGTTTATAAATTCTCTCTCTCTCAAAGAGATCTCCTTATACGTTTTTCTTACTACCCCTCACATAAGGGTAAGTAGGTAGTTAGAAGACTATACGTCAAAAGTACACCAATAGACAAAAAAACAGTAAAGTAAAAACAAATGTAATTTAGCTTTGCAAAATAATCAGCATCATTTATCCTGAGTTACGCAAACACTGACAACAAACAACTACTTAAGCCACTAAAACACTGTGGATACTGAAATGCTAATAAGCAGTTATAACATTGTAGAGCTTATAGGCTAACAAATAAAAACCGGTCCACACACTAGCACTGTGCTGTGCTACGTTCAGTATTAGTAACTCAGGCTTAGAGTCAAGTCGTGCCTTAACACTACCTGTAATTGAGGCGAGTCGGTACATAGCGTTCTGTGATATAATATACATCGAGCAGTAATACATATTTCCATATTTAATTAAGTTTCAAAGTGTAGCATATCTTGCCAAGCAAGCCTCTTCTTTAGTCAAATGTAAGAAAGATACTGGAGCTAACTTTAATTGGCATGTAAGGAACACGATGGTTAATAATATATTTTTAACCATCACATTCCGTAACCATCGTGTTACATGCCAATGCCTTATTTGACAAACCCGCTGAGTTTCAGTCGGATCTTCTTAGTTGTGATCGTATTCCGATCCTGGGGTACACTACCACCGAAAAAAGATGTCACTGTCCACTTCTAAGTGCCTCCGTAGACCAATGCTAACAAAATAAAGACATTTCGTCTCATAAGCTTAGAGTCGATCCTCGTAGCATATAACAAATGTACTCACGTGTGAAGCACGCGCGTAGCAACAAGTCTCACGCCGGTATTGCAGCAATCCAAATTGTCCCGAGCTACTATCACTCGCGAATCTACGCTTCCGAATGCGGACTGATTTTTTTCTCGCGTAACGGCCCATTAAACTTGTAGATTTCTATCTCACTCTCCGACGCGATAATATTAAGAAGCGAGACAAAGAAAGGTTGCGGTTTATGGGTTGTTGATAGAATTGGTATCCGCTCCGTAACGCACCGCCGCCGTGTTGCATATTTTTACGTGGTGTAACCTTGTAAGAACGTAGAGATTGGTACAATAAATCTGACGTAGGTACGTCACAAAGTCTTCAGCAAGCAAGCTTCCTGACTTATCAATAAACTTATAGTTCATTTTCAATTCTAAATTACGAAATTAATTTAATTAATCATAAGTATTTTAATTTTAGTTTTATACAATTTATTAAATCAATATTACAAATACACAGAGACTTCTTAAAAACAAATAATTAATAATATTTATCAATTTTAAATAAGATGTTCTCTTTATTGCTTACTTTTATATAGGTATGAACTTTTTTATACTTTACCTCATCTGGCATTTTCCTTATAAATAAATTTAACGTCTCTTAAGCCAAACACTTTATTTATTTATTTTCTAAGTATGAAGACAAAATGGTGTATTAGCTAAATACAATTAACTTTGTAAAATATAAAGTATAAGTACATTTCCAAAATATAAAGTATACTGGAAAAAAATTGTAAATTTGTCATATGAAAGTAAAATATCCCTATGGATTGATGAACGACAATAAATAAAAAAAGGAAATAAAAATATTTTAACAACATAATTTACAAAAATTACCAACGTCAAAACTTACGTTAAAACGAAACGTTCGAACAAGGTCACAGCACACCGTATTATCACGCCGAAAGATGTTTAGGAAATATAGGCGTCGCCCAGAGCGCAGCCGTACATCTTGCTTTATATCGTCTCCGCCAGCATTGGAGAGCAGAACATCAAACGGTGTTATGGGCCCCGGACGTGCTGACGGCCGACGAGAAAGAGACGGACGTACACGGGGAAGGGGGACGAATAATTTTGCAACGCTTTTATTATTCGCTACACAAACAAACATTCGATTGAATACATACATAACAATCGGAACCAAGTTTTTTGAGTTTATGACAAGTTTTGTTCAGACTTTTGTAGCTACAGACGCACTATTTTTCCGTTTTATCAAAGAGGGATATCCTTTGGTTCTTATCGTAAATAATAAATAGTTTAACAAAAGATTAAAGTTTACAATAAATTCATTCATATCATTTCAGTTAATTAAAAAGCTTACTCGTCCGTAATAAATCTAGGCGACTTGAATAGATACATGGCGCAGAAGAACAATATAAACAAGAAAGCTTTATGTTATAAGATTACATACGGTTAGTACATAGCTGAGTAAATTGAGTTACACAAATACGTCGAGTGCGGAGCTCTGACGAGGCATTTTATTTACATTTACGCAAATTGAATCCTTGGTACTGGGCCAAGAGGAAACTCGTTCACATATTCCAGGGGAGGGTTGGGAGGGCAAGATTCGATTTGCCTAATAGCAGGAGTGAGTCGGGAGGGCGCACTCAATTACGTAGAGTGAGCCGAGGTGTCCCGTAACACTCAGTACATAATTACATTATCTGATAAACGGTTAGAGCTCTGAGAGCTTTCAACGTTGCGTACTTAGCGGATTTTGGAAATGCTTGCGTATTTGCATGGAAATTCTGTTTTATTTCCTGTAAATTATGACTAACTGAAAATAACTCCTAAAAATCTCGCTATTTATTTGATATCAAAGTCAGTGTTATAATAAAGATCGTAGATTTATATTAGAGTTATTTTTAACGAACATGTAGAGTCTATCTCATTTATCTATGTCCTAGTCCTACGACGTATCTAATAAGAAATTCCTTCTTATGATAACACCTCTAGCTACAGTAGGATTTCAGAATAATAATTTTATATTTCACGATTTTTCAGTAATATAAACAATATAGGTTAATCGTATGCTTGGTGGCTATGCTTGGTATTTCCCTGCGCAACAGAATTTGTAACGATGAAATCCGTAGGATAACGAGAGTTACCGACACAGCTCTCAGAATTATTAGGCTGAAGTGGCTATGGATAGACCACACCGTTCGCAGGACAGACAACCGGTTGGGTAGAAGAGACCTCGAATGGAGACCACGTCTGGGCAAAAGGTGTGCAGGCCGCCCCTGATTGGTGGACTGATGACCTGGAGAAGACGGCGGGTAACCTCTCGATTCAGATGGCTCGAAGTGGCGCAGATTAGGGGAGGCCTATGTCCAGCAGTGGACTTTCATAGATGGATGGAGGTTAATAATACTATTAAGTCAATTCATCAGAAGATATTTATAGATGTTTTGTGAACAGGTCCAATACATATGCTCCTTTCTCTTATATAATTATTTTTGACATAATTTGATATATCTACCAAAATTATGAAATCTACTCAGGTACTAGGTACTTAGTCGTCTCTTTCATAAAAATATATATTTTACGATTAGATACTATAAGTATTTCATGATGTTTCCTTATTAGGTACCTACCGAGGTATATCGTATTTCAAATAATGAAGCTTGTGTTTATATGCCTATCTACACATAAAAGATGAACGGACAGAAATGAGTAATAATGAATACGCTATGAGTTAATTAAGATTGTAAACTATGTGTGTGCTAAATTACAACAACATCAGATCAATAGTTTTTACATAAAAGAGTAACAAACATAAATACACCCTCACAAACTTTTATTATCTGAAAAACAATTATTTGAATCATTATGCATTATGTATTTTAATTTAATTAGGTTAAAAGATCGTTAAAGTATGTACAATTACTTACAAATTAAGTTGATACCTATCTTTATATTGCCTAAACAGGTCTGCTTACAGCAGTACTTATTAACCGCACGTTTTCAGTTGAAATATGTACAACGTCCTTATTAATTTGCAATTAGAAAATTATAAGTAGGTACATGTTATTAAACGAGATACATAGGGCATATAATCATATCTACATAGGTATTCATTTAAATACAAATTACTTACCTGTATGCAAGTAAACAACGATACATATCCAGTTTCAGTATATTAACTATTGAGAAGTTGTGCCTATTTCACATTACCTTAAGGCAAGATACTCGTAACGTGCTCTTCAATAACACTAAAATATTGATTTCATTGCAGCGGTTACCAATTTAGACGGTCGCCAACGCTTACATTGTTGCGTTAAATATCAATGCTTAAGATATCAGAGGTAAATGAAAACACGATTGTATGTAGGTGTAAAATATTGTTGACATTTTATAGTACCTAATTATGCAGCAAGAGCGCGCGCGCAGAATCAGAGGGTACAAGAGAGAGCGTAGAATCATTCGACCAATAGAACCCACAAACGTATACAAAAATGTCCAATAACACAAGATCCTTATGCCGTTCGAGCCTCAAAGCTTTTGCCTCTTAGGATAATACTTAAGAGCAGAGGGAAGGTCTTGTGAAAATGGTGAGAAGATATAAAGTTGTCTCGGTTGGGTTCATTTATATGCTAATTAGCGAGAAGGCTGCTCCAGAATAACCGGTAGATCCACGTACACAGGACCTTACATTGTAATACGACCTCTAGTCAACGTATTGTATTGATGTTTACTTCGATTAGCAGGTACAAAACGATATTCAAAAGTAGAATCTTTATTCTGAGAGTATTTTTACACTAACTATCAAATTCAAGATCAAAATATTAGTCAGTTTAGACTTTAAAATCTAGATTTCTACCAGATCAGTACCTAGACAGAATGTCTTTATAAATGGAAAAACCACAATATTACACATAAATACAACAAACCGTGTACTTATGTGAACCTATTATTTGGTTTATGTGTATTAGATATCTACACATATCGAATTTACCCACTTTTAAATGAACGGTGTTGTTATCCGAAAAAAAAACTATAGCGTCAGTGGAAAGGAAATAATGTGTGAATCTAAAGTGACAAAATAGCATTTGTGGGAAATGAGATTTGAAATTGTTTTTTTACAAAAAAAAAAACATGTCACCTTTATTTTTGGTGGGATCATGTTGACTAGTGTGAACTCCCAACAACAAGATAATATTAATTACCCACTTTTTAAGCTTAAATTTTACGTAGGTGATAAGTTGCTATAATACTCACTAACTATTCTCCCTGTGAGACGTTACACAGGTTTATGTTCTTCATTTTTAGAAGTTATTTAGCAGGAATATAGGTAAGCATTTTGATTTTCTTGTATGCTGTGTGATACGCAAGACGCAACAGAAAATACATGTAATATTTGAGACATAATACCGCTCTTATGATGTAAAATCAATCAGATATAGAAAATTAAATTCCTCACAGAGAACAGCCTACCTACTAAAATGTACCTGTGTACTCTGTGTAGCTCAAAACAATAATATACCTTCCTCTATCCACCATTAGGGAAAAAAATGAATGCACTTAGTTACTTAACGTACAAAGTAAATGCCTAAAAAATAATCATCGATGTATTTTATATTCTTTACGTTACAAATAAATATACATACTACCTGATGGTTACTGCCCACTGACACCCAAGGGCACCTGTAATCAACCCTAAATACACGAGCCCACAAATGCATTGCTATTTTAACAACCAAGTTGAAACGTCTCGTCTAATAACTCATATATTTTTTTTATTTCCGATCGTTTTTTGTTTTAGTTTGAAGTAATTCGCGTATTCTTATATCTAACAAGATTCCATGTTTATTCGAAATGTCAATGGCCACAGCGCATACATAGATGTGTTTCGCAGACGTGTGTATCGATTGCTTCTGGGGTGTCGTTCCAATTAGGATTCGTTAACATGGCATCTATTTTATATCTCAAGCTGAAATGTAAGACTGCCTTCTCTACTGCTTTAATTTGATAAATACATACCCCTAAAAAGACGATTGGTCTAAGATGGAAATCATTTCCTTTACATATATACCTATTGTCTAGAATAAAAATAAATCAAATACCTCCCCGGTTGAATCATTAAAAGTTACCACCTTGCAAAAATTTTAACTAAGTCCCTAATCAAGACGCAAGAAATCGAACATAGGTACAAGTTCCATGGTGCCCTTGGAAGTCTAGCTATATAAATGAAATCAAATTAAGTTTAAATTTGATTTATCTACATTTTGTATATACTATTTATTGGAGCAATGGTGCTTTTAGCGTATTTTTCGTAAAGTGGCAGATTATGAACATCTGAACGAAACTAAAATTAGATACAAGTTCTAACCAAGGTTGATCACAACTTCCTCAGGCTTCCACTTCCACTACATTCAATTGGCTCTATCGGTAAATACTATTTCAACTACATTTACTTAGTAATAAAGCGCTTTTTTTGTAGGATTCCTCATTTTTGTAGGGGCTCATTTACTAAAGAAAGAAATGTATCAGTAGATGGCGCTGAAGACATGTTCGAATATATTATCATACATAAGCAAAATATTTTAGAATTTCTGTCATTTGTAAATAATCACATAAATTGGATGCTTTTTATAAACTATACTTAATATTATTATTATTTAATTCTTACAGGAATAAAGTTTACACAGTTTTGAAGGACCACACTGCTTAGATGGCGCTACGGAGCTCTAAGAAGATTGTTCGTACATTTTTGTAATGGTAGAGGTCTTTTCGAATATACCTAATGAAATAATTTGTGTAAAATAAGATTATGATTACACTTATATTGTAATATAATATGTATTAAAAATATTTTTACTTAATTTACTTACTTATTTATTTTTACTAATCCTGTATTGTAATAGGTAAGTTCATATGAACATCGTGAATAACACGAGTTAGTTTTCAGGTAGCTACAAAGAGGATTTAATTGAATAGAGATAAGCTTAAGGATGGCATTTTAACGACGACAGATAAAACCTATTATTACCTTATAGCAGTGGTATTGCAGCATTCAGTTCGAAGTGTGTTGTATCACCACCAGCTCATGATCCAGATGAAGACAGAAAATGTATGAAGCAGTGGTTTATTAATTTTGGCGACAACAAAAGGTAGAAATTCAATGCATTAGGTACATTTTTTTCGAATTAGTATGTTTAACAGCTGTCTCTCCCTGCCGCTCTTTGACTACATACATGAAGCTACTATCTCAATCCTCAGGAGTAGGTATTTATCAATATTTTTGTATCTTATCGATTTTAGTTAGGACTATTGGACTCTCTATATATAAAAGTTTAATTTTGATTTGATATTAAATTTTCGGCATATTTAGGTACCTACGTTATCTTAATTAAAAGTATACCACTGCATTTGCAATATTTTTTTATAGTTGTACTTAACGATAAGGTAGACGGGTCACCTGATGGAAAGCAATCACCGTCGCCTATGAACACTTGCAATACCAGACGAGACGCCAATGCATCGCTGGCTTTGAAGGAGAGCTCTTTTTACACCTCTCTTGAAGACATTCATTATGTTTATGTATCTTGAAGATATGTGTCTTTCGCCTTTTACTATTTTAAGTTTTTTGATAACTTATCAAATAAACAGCACTGACAATTTACATCATACCTGACTGGGATTCGAACCCAAATCGCTTGTTTTAAAGATAGGTGTGGTTACTATTACTATTTCAGGCAACGTATTAATAATTTTAGAATAGCTTCTTGCTAAACCTGATGTTTTTATCTGGCGGATAGACGAAAACGTGAAAAAAGGAATTCATTAAAAGAGAAAGATAAAATCAATCATTGAATGGCTATCTTTGACGGTTCTTATGTAAATGTAAATTAGAAAACGGTTCGATGAGTAAGTATGTCTAGCAATCAATTTCTTACTTATTACTTATTGATTACCAGTAGATAAGCATAAATATGTTCTTAAAAAATCGCAGTAACTTTTAAAACTGCCGTAATGATCGACTTCGGCAAAAGAACCTATGTAGCCATTTACTTACCTCCCTATATGAACTTGCTTATAAATATCTATGGGCGGTGGTGACCACTTACCATAAGGTGGACTGCATGCTCGTTTGCTACTTCATTATTATAAAAAAGTATATATATTGTACTGTATGATCTCAACTCACCCATGTCTATAAGTAAAAATAAGAAATACATGATAGGTAATCTCTACATTTTTATAACGAGCATAGAGTTTAAAGCAACATTAGCATATATTAAGAAGCTAGAAATCGCTGATGAGAGTGTATGAGTAGGAAACGAAAATTATTCTACATTTTAGAAGCGATTTATTCCCATTACAAAGATCTTAATGAAATTAATTCTTGCTATAATTATGGGCACACTTATCATACTACCAATACTTGTTGATAAATTAGTTTTCGCTTTATTAAATAAGCAGATATCTCTTAAAATTGTAAGTATCGATTATTACCTCTACTCTCTTTCTCTCTCTCCTATTGTAGAGTTGTCCTGTTAGAAATTGATTATTACTGCTTTTTGACGAAGGAAAATATCGTGAGGAAACCTACACACCCGAGAGTTCTTAAAAAAAGTTTTCAGAGGTGTGTGAAGTCCACCAATCCGCACTTGGCCAGCGCTGTGGACTATGGCCTCAACTCTCTCATTCCGAGAGAAGACACGTGCCCAGCAGTGGAACAATAATGGGTTGACCAGATTATTGTAGAGATACTCACCACTATACTGATATCGGTCCTGTAATAAGGGCCTAGGCTGTTGTTTGGTTTGAAAAATATAGTAAAGTAAATACATATCTATGTATTCTTTTAACTTCGCATCTGTTATAATTTTACCTCACATTCCAAGCTCTCATACTTGGCCACGCATCTGTGATCAACTTCAGATAGATCTTCTATGTTGGATTAGCACGTAACATCAGTAAGGCTTCATTACATAAAATGTATCTTTTACGAGATAGCTTAGGTATGTATTAATAAGTAGGTAACACTAATTAATTGCCTATCATTTTATTTTATCGTTTATTAGAAGTGAACACAGACTATACCTACATGTATATGTACCTACTTACATCTTCATTATTATACTGTATTTATTATTATACTTGCATAGATAGGTACATCGCTTTAATTGACATGTTTATAACGATGTTATTACGTTATGTATTTTGCCAATGCTTCTAGAGTTAAAAAGCGTGAAGGTAACTTGCTTATTTTTTTTTATCTAACTGAAGTAGCAAACGAGCATGCAGTCCACCTGATGTTAAGTGGCCACTGCCGCCCATGGACATCTGGAGTCAACTACATACATTCCATCTGAAGTCAATCACAGATGCGTAGAGGCGACCATCATAGTCATAGAAAGTTTGCCGGCGACCATACCCTTCTATCGAAACGCAAGAAATGCTTTACGCTAGAAATAGGTGTGGCGGTGGTACTTCCCCGGTCGAACTACACTGGTTCGACCACTTTGAAAAATAAAAGTATAAAGGCACTTTAAATACAGAGGTAAATATGATGCCTAAATGTAATTTAAGCCCTTCAAGCCCTAAAGTACGGATATAGCTTACTAGATAGCTCCTCTTAAATAAATTCACCTCTTCAAACTACAGGTTAAAGTTGATTTTGACTTGGGCACTACAACTTTTATTATCCTTCGGTTTTGTTCCTTCGCTCAATCAAAAGTTGAATTTGGTTTAGAAATAAAAGTATCCCAGACACGACGAAATATTTAATCTTTTCCCATTTTCATACATTCTTTTCTAAATTCGTCATAAAACTGTCGAGAGCACAATCATTTTAATTATTCATTATTACTTAACAAAACGCCACACTTTGACGCGATTCACTACATTAATTTAACTGTACAATGATAATTACGAGACCTTTAAGTTATATTTATTACAATTAGGTTTAGGTAAGTAGGTAGGCATAGTTCTAGTAGTACCTACCAATAAGATCATTGAATATACAATCATAATAGAGAAAGCGAATTATAGATGACTATCTGAAAGGCAATTGTTTTCCTAATTACAATTTGTGTTCAATTTTTCCTAATTAATTTGTGTAAGTACGTTGCCTTTAAAAATGAAATATCGAATTTTCAATTTACTATATGTTACTATGTTTTATGACTTGTCAAGTTGAAGTAGAAATACTGTAAGTGCCTTTCAGATAGCAAAATTGTGGCTATTTGAAGTTTTGTCAAAAGATGCTTAGTATTAAAACGACAAGTTCGCCTAAAACTTAACCCTCATGTATTTGTGTGTACGCAGCATATTATTATAACAATAATAACTGTGAAAAACGCCATTTTTGTATTGAAATTTATATAGACGTAATAATCGGTAATAGTTTGCAGGTGCATACTTATGTGTCCTTAATGAACCTCAGACAAGAACCATATCTATTAAGTGCTTGTCGGTAGTAACTTCTAAGGATTAACTTGGGTTTCAGTATGCTTATAACGTACAGGTACGAACAACGTACAGGTTATTTTATGTTAGAGCTGAGGTAATATAAGGAGATAATGATATCTATAATTCTATGTTGAAATTTAGGGTAGAGACTTGTAATGCGGATGACATTGATACAATTAAAACAAAACTAAAAAACTGAGGTAGTTTCACAGTGTAACATTATTCCGGTTTAATCTTTCACAAAAAAATTCAGATATATAAGATTACTCAAAGATTTTGACAAGTTATGTTAGTAAACGATGCAAGTCTTTAAAAAAATCAGTAAGTAAATACTTTTGGATGTTGTTCAAATATTTTCATACTGAATATATGTCATGGCTCATAGGTATACCGAGCTCATAATGGCTTATTGTCTCCTGACCCATAACAAACTCATATTTGTCTCGAATGTATATAGATTTTATCTACCAGCCCTTTGTTGGTGCCAACATTGGTGCCAACATCGACTCCTTTTAAGGACATACCCAGATAACTTTGCTGCGTACACACACACATATCTAAGATGCCTTGCACTTATGTAGAAATTCGGTTACCTAGACGAGGTCGCCATTTTGTACAAAACACCTAATTTACATACATCTATAATATAAGGGGACAATACAGATTAATCGAAATAGAGTCGAGTAAACTACTATGTTTACGATAGAACATTTATTACATAGATATTACAAGATAAAACATGGAAGATGTAGGGAGCTAAAGTACGATACACCTAAAACAGAGAAAGTAGGTATTATGTCGGTCACTATACACATGTCATACTACTCGAACAAAATTTCAAATAACTTTTGCACAAGTACGCCTAAACAACTTGATTCGATGTACTTAGTAAGAAGATACATGTGAACATATTAATTCTATAAAATGTAGTTTTACTCATGTATAAATAAATAATAAAATATTTAACTAAAACAAAAATAATAAGCAATAGACAGGCTTAAGCGAACAGTACAATGAGTTAATAGAGGACAATATTAATGCACTTGCCCATATTACCTAATTAAATTGATTATAACATCAACTTCAATATTTTCAAAAAGTCATAACAGTAACTTAATGTATAATTCTACTGGAACCGAGTTAAAGCTTTGTCAGAAATCCATAATTTAAATAACAAAATTTATGAATAATGAGATAAGAAATTAAACAGTAATAAATATTTGATCATGACATGGATTCTACCTTTGTCTACGTGTAGTTACTAGTCAGTAGTACATATTGCGAACTGGATGCATTTCTGCCAATACACTAAAGCTATGGAAATCGCACACGCTGCAAAATTATCCATCTACAACTGCCACCAAAGCAACCCGAGTAATTCAACAATTTGGTAACGAAAATAAAAGTTAACTGTTTAAGTCTAAACCACCTTCCGAACAGCGATACGAATACAACAATAAAGCAGTCTCACAAATAATTTTACAAATTAATTTCTCAATAAACTATCTAGAAACCATCATTCATCGGTGACATTGTTTATTCGTAATTCGTTACTTAAATATTTTAAAATACATAATATACTCAGCGCTACACTAGATATTAATAATATCAGGAATCGTTATCTACTCATGTACTTAGTCTCGGTAAAAATTATAGAACATAATTTCGTAATTAATACTATACACAAATCGACAACACAGTGATTATCTTAATACGAGATTCTCTGGGACTCGCGGCGCGCCGGCGAGGGCCGGATGAGCGTCCATTACGTACGAAACAGTACAGCGAATATCGTTCAAGTCTATCGGGTAACAAATCCGGACGTGGCTTATCGGAACTTAAGTACGGCCATCGATCACGAACACACTGGAGTCTTTGGAACTTCCTCCTGCGGATTTAGCTCGCTATACCGTGGTGGAGAGGGTAAGTCCCAGAGAAGGGCGCGGGTCACTGATGGTGCTTGGCGGGCGCGGCGTGGTGCAGCGCCACGTGGTGCGGCGCGTGGTGGTGGCCGCCGTGGTGGTTGTGGTTGTTGGCGTTCGAGTTGTTGTTGTTGTTCTGCGCCGCTTGCGCCGCTTGCCGCTGCGAATTCTTTTTGTTTTTCATTCGTCTGTTCTGGAACCATATCTTCACTTGCCTCTCCGTTAAGTTCAAGTTCCGCGCGAGTTCCCACCGCTTCTGTTTGGACACGTAAGCGTTGAACAGAAACTCTTTCTCTAGTTCGAGAGTCTGGAACTTGGAGTAAGGTTTGCGCTTTTTGCGCACTGTGACCTGCCCGGTCCAGTCCAGGGGATTCGATGACCCGCAGCTCCCAACTCCCACGGACATAGAGAGGGGTCCTGTGTACAAAAAAATACATTATTGACTTTAAAAATATGCAAGAAACTAGAAGAATTATCTGAATAATATATGCTAAATAGATAAATCCAATTTGGAATTTTTTGATTTATTCATTCATAATATCCTATCTAAGTTTTAATTTGCTATTATTTAACTACATTTTTAAAAATTGTACGCCTTTTTATATAGGAACTCTATTATCCATTTCATTATCATTTCATAAATATTCATAATTTCATACGTAATAGGGGTTTTTACATCACAAATGTATCTGACCTCTGTTTTAATTACCCCGATGTACGTACAATAGTTATACATCGGGCGTCAGGCCACAATGTTTAGCTTATAACTAGCTATTTCTATGCAAGGTTCACAGAAACAATTGTACTGGCATACGGCGTTAGGAGTTGCATAGCGCGATTTATGTGAGCGGTCCCTTTGATGAGATCATCAGCGGAAACTTTGTATGCGACCCACCCACTCGATATTCGATGCAAGGAACATACTGCACCATTTCCTATTATTCAAAACGGTACTTCTCGAACGTTGCAAAATAGATGCTTCATTGTTTAGAGTATAATGCGCGCCAAGTCGGTGTCGTAACGAACGCTCACATCTCGCTCCGTTCATGACGTCTCATGCTGGTTTCAATCATTCTTAATGCACGAAAGTGGTTTTAATTATTATTTACTTTAGAAAGGAAACGATAAAAGCACAGCGCTTAATGGTTTTTCTGTGTTTATTAATGCCCTGTCTATTTAGATTTTTACTATTTTCTTATTTTCACCTGTATTCAAGTATTTTGCGACGATATTATTTTAACAATTAAAACATGGCAGTAATAAGCTACTGCCTAAGTATTATACAGATACAAGTTTTAGGTATTAAATACCTCAATCTCCTCCGAATTATTTTTTTTTTCCCTTTCTCGGAAGATAGAATTATAACTATAAATTTCAACCATAGCTTGAATAGTTAAAAGTATTTATGAAACCTGAATTATTTGAAAAACTAACCTAATTGGTAGTCTACTTAATCTGTCTTTTCATAGTAATATCTAATTTAGACACTTTACTAAACTTGAATTAAAATTTCCTGCCACAACACTGTCACAGAAATATTAATCGTCTCTTTAACAATAGTACTGATAAAAAGTAAATTTTACTTTTTAATTGAAATCCTAGAGACTAAGGCAATTTATGTGAGCGCTACTCTTTTATGTTAGTATTTACTATTAATTATCTAGAGAATTCTTTATAATGTTTTCATATGCTTAAAATAAATTCAAATCTAAAATTAAGTTTTATTTAGACGTTAATCATAATTAAAATGACTACTTAAATTCAACAAATTGTATATGTTTATGGACAAATAGCCTTAAAGTAGATATATTTATTATATCCGGCTGCAAAGAAAAAACTGTACTTAATAAGCTTGAGCAAGTAGTAATAAAAAATGTTTGCAACGGACTCCTGGTTTCAAGAAACCGAGTATTACACAAGCTTGTATTTCTACCAAAGAAACAATTGTTTAAAAGAGAACATAATGACAAGTTGAGTTGTCAATTATGAGGGGATAGGTAGCGATCAGTGGCAATAAAATGCGGGTTCTGTTCGCCCATAAAAGTTACCTACCCGACCGCGGGCTTCTATTTCGTATACAACGTTACTTTCCCAACTGTCAAAGAAACACGTGTTTCAAAGCAATAAGGCTCATGATCCTTTGAAGAAAATTTGCCAGTTAAGTCACGTGATTTCCTGACATCGGCTTGTAGTGTGAGAAATTTTTCAATGCTCCAGACGTCTGCTAATATCAGATTTTGTATTTTTCCGCATATTTAGTAAACGCATTGGAACCTAAAAGTAATACTTGTTTTCTATACTCTTGAATCTCTCTACAATATTTGTATTGTATCATTTACTATGCTTTAAAAATATTTTGAAATTTACCATTCTTGAAGATTTGATCTTTTAAAAGTTTAACTATCAAGTGTTACAGAACTAAAAAATTGCCCTTCATTCGAAATCGGTCAATAGATAGACAAATGGGCATACTTATTCAAAACAGAATCAACCCACACAACGAGTTTTGATGAAAAGCCATTTTTGAAAAAAAAAATGTAAAGGTACTGTATAATTTTAGATTATTTTTCATAAAATCTATTTACAATGCACAAAATAATGTGTTCTTTGTACACAAATATGATTGAAAATCATCAACATTTTTAATAATTATAGGAGGAAAACTCGTTGGTTCCTTTTTGCAAAAATAGCTCTAAATATGCTCCACGGCTTACCTAGTCTAAACGTAACTATTTAAACCGTTCACAAGGCAAGCACAAATCAAAGTCAATGTCAACCTCAGGTGGGCTGTAAACATACAATCATAAAGTGACGTGAACACTCGTATAACTTTTTTAACAATTGTTTCCGTTTAATGGGCCATTATATTCGCGTTTTACGCAAAATTATGTCAAGTTACACCTCTGCCGTAACAGAGGCGCGATAAACCCATCTTTATGGCTAGGCAGCGATCGAAAGCGAACTAGCCGCGGGCGCTCATGAATGAAGGCTTTTTATTGCTCTCATATTGACATGGTTGTTTCCTAATTACTATACTACGATTTGGGGAAGAAACCAGTATTATTGCATGTCTATGACGCGGTCGCGGTTTTACGATATCGTAAAAGTGATATATACAAACGAGTGGCCCGTCCGCATGCACAAGTCAGCGACACCAGCCTCTTTGGACTACTTTTTATCGTCAACTCATCTGCCTATAATGTGTTTATTGTAGCAATATTTGGTTTATTGCCACTACTCAAAGATCGTAGTTTATTGTCTTAACGCTCAGGTATCGTGTTTATTTATTAGTTATACATTTTTATTGACGCTTTATTTTACGTAAACTTTAATTTATTGTCGGTAGTATAGCGCCGTTTTACATTGACTATAAAACGGTGCTTACGTTTCGTTTTTAAACATTTGTAGCACGTGTTTCGTTCATTCATCAAATTTATGGTGCTCTGTGGGAAAATGTTTTGATTGGAACGTTCTATTGCTTTTTAAGGTTTGAACCGTTCAGAGTCTTACAATGAACTCTTGTTGAACAAACTATGCGGACTTTTTTACGGTCAGGATTAATGTCACGTCTAGTAGAATTTTGAAATGTTTATTATAGGATATTGGTTGCAGGTTGTCAGGATTTACCTGCAACTAAAATATAATAAGTTGATATATATAAATAAGTACATATATATATTACCTTATTATTCTTTAGTAGAAAACATAGAGTTTCAACAGATATGGAAAAAAATTGAAAACCCTCGTTAACATATTTTTAAAACACGTTTTGAAACAATTTATATGAAAATCGTCTGACTTACAGTTTTAAAATTACGCAAAATCTTAGTAAAAGTAAAAAGGTATGATCATACAAATTATTTCAAACATTTTTTCCTGTAAAGAAAGGAACTCAGGGAGTGCATTGTGCATTGACGTGCGTAGTAAAACGACACACCCACACCCACCACTTTAGGGCGCTCGCTGTGTGCGTGCCGCACACATCCACCTGCCACCTGCGAGTGTGTGCGGCGGACAGCGCCATCTAGCGGCAGGGAGCGAATTTATTTCACACTAGGGTCAAGGTTGACAAACTCATAATAAAATTATTTACAAACCTACTCATCTGTCTTGAATTAATCACAAAATATTACAATCATAAACATGTCATATCATTATTGATTTGTATCCCCAAACTTTGCAACTTGGATAAGTTGAAGTATTTAGTCCTGCTTCAGATAAAGTAAATTGTTTACAAATTTTAGAAATGTTTAGCACATGTTCGTCCACCGATAAGTTGCACCAATGATTACAAACACTACACCGTGACCAAACGTTAAAACACGTGAATGCAAGGTTCGAGGATTATATCATTTAATGAAAATATTAAGATAAAAATATTTTACTAACCGGAAAGTGATCCTGGTGGCGGATAAGGTCCGCCCGAGACAGTCTCCGGTGCATAGGTTCTCAGGCCGTAGGCGTCGTGGGAGAAACCAGAAGCCTCGGATACGGCCGTTCGCCGCTCCTCACCGCCCACGTACGGTAGTGGCTGGTCTCCCCGCGGTGCTCCATACGGGTAGTTCCAACAGGGTTGAGAGAAGCTCTGGTGGCATGCCCCATCAGCATACGGCTTATAATCACCGCCTCCCGGCCAAAACGGTAACGTGGACTTCCGTTCTCTTTCAACAGGCAGGTTATAATATGTAGGTGCGGCTGGATACTGATGCTCGAAGGAACCGGTCGCATCGGGCGGGTAGCCCCACGGTTGCTGGGCGTGCCGGATGACGCCAGGTTCCGGTTCGTAGCGCTTGGCCGGTATGTGCAAGGGCTGCGGAGGGTTGGAGCCCACCGAACCCGGCGATGCACTGGAGGCGGAAGGCGGCGCGGCGGCCGGCGCGGCCGGTGGCGAGCCGCCCGGTGGCGAGGCGTGGGCCTCCTCGTACAGCGCGCCACCGCCGACGCCGTTCATCATGGTCCACCAGGCCGGCCCGGCGGAGTGCCCGGTGGTGGGCGCTGGCGACACGGCGGCCGCGTCGCCGAGGCCGAGGCCCCCGACATGATTGTCAGGGTACAGGGTGGCGGCCGGGCAAGCCACGGGGGAACGGGAGGGTCACCGGCCGTTCACGCGCGCCGCGGGCACATCGCACCGCACGCACACGCGACCACCACGCGGCGACGGCACATGAAAGTCAAAACGCGTTTCCCGATTTAGCTAGCAAACCGGAGGTGAGACGACCGCAGTGAAGATTATCCGAGGCTACTGAAAATCAGCCGGCCTGATACGCGTCACGGACGTGACGAGGACCGACACCGGTTTCAACTCGTAGAAATCAAGTCCAAGTATCACAAAACAGTCTATTTTTGTAGTAAAATCGACGTCACGCAGTTTTTGGAGCTGCCCGATACGGTGTATTGGAAGTGACGACCGAAACGCGACAAGTTGTTTAAGTAGTTCGCGGCGGCGAATACGAAGTCGCGAGAGTATCGTAATGTGTAAGCGCTACGGAAAGCAAAGACGCGAAGCGCGCGATCTATGGCGCGGTCGAGCGCGGAGTGGCGGCGCGGCGCGCGGCGGTGTGCGGCTGGAGGAGCACACACGCACGCGGGATATCGCCATCTAGCGGCGGGAGGACACACCGCATCCGCTATTGCACTCGTCACTCGTAGGCGGCCGCCCGCCCGCCAGACGCTTCATTTTCTCGCTAACAATTATTGAACATGTATCTTCTATTATATCGCTTGTCCTAATCATGAATAATTTATCTTTTAATTATTCGACTACATTTGAATGTATTACGATCTGAATTACATACGAATAGTACCATACAATCAATTACGCTTATTGTTATGCTACATTTATATTATATACTATGAAGGTACTAGTCAATATTTTATTGTGCTTATAGCGTAATCAAACTCCAAAAAAACAGTTATAAAGTTAAAGAGGTATTAATAAGATATGAACTTCAGTGACGTAAAGGGTTGTCTGCCGGTGGCGCAGCGGAGGCGCGGGTGCGTAGTAAAGCGATTAATGGAGGTAAAATAGCCATAAACTGCCGTTTAACCAAACTGCAAGCGTCACTCGACTATCGCCGAGTTGCCATCAATAAAAAACGCGAGACTTTATGACGGTAACTCACTCACGTTTTATTGTGAGTATAAACTTAATTTTATCGTCTGTTAATTTCACCACACAAATAATCATAAGATTATACGTAGATTATATAATTTTATATCAAAGACAAGGTCGCGGCCTTGTCTGCATTAGAAAAAATTGCGAATAACCTGTGCGTATTTTTCTCTACATCAGCTCTACATTGTTTTATCCTGTACTCTGAGACTTTTGTCCGATGAAAAATAGTAATTAGTATCTATCTACTTATATAGCAGATCAAAAATGCGAAGATAACTCAGAGGTCCCTGTATTGTAGTCTTAAGCTATCCCCATGTAAGGTAAGACCCCACCCATACATAGCGATTGAAAGGGAACAATACCCGTTACAACCAATAAATTTGCCAACAATATTTCACACCTATAGACCCGACATGTTCTGTTTACACAAGTTACGGCTGTAAAACACGTCAACCAACAAAAGAAAAACATACATAACACGACAAATAATGCTACCACTCTTGTTGGGATTGCTACTTTGCGCCGTAAACATGGTAATTGAAACCAAATTGTCAAAATAAAATACGGGATCATGTGGGGCAAATATTAATTTCCCACACTTAGCCATAGTAATGGCGTGTAATTATTTCGTAACAATATCGTGTCGACAAGAAAGAATAGGTGATAAATTTGTGAGTCATGGACGTGTTAACAAAATTAATGATAAGGATTAAAATCTGAATTCAATGTACATTTCAAAACCCACCTGCAATATCAATTTTAGTGCAAAAATTTACACCTTTCAAATTTATAGTCTTCTATTTTATCATACCTTACCATATCAATGAAAAGCAAATGGGAAAATAGAACTGAACTTTTGGAAAAGTAAGTTTTTTCTTTTCCATAGATATTTTTTTATTAAAAAGAGCGATAGTTTTTAAATTAAAAAAATCCCTTAGACAAATAGATTTTTTTTTTGTATCACTAGATTACTACAAAACAAGTCCCTAGTTAAATACATGTATTTCCTTAGATAATTATTAAATTCTGACCAAAGTAACATTCACCTACCTACATTAGACCTACCTACAGTAGAAAAACTATAATCTAGACGATATGTATATTTCACAACTTGTATTCTAACATAGACAGACAAAGATCGCAACCTATTTCCAGCTTCAGAACACACAATACCTATCAGTATCTCGATCAAACAGCAAAGACGAGAGTCAGGCGCGTTGAATGACAGACACAAACATAGGAACAAGTGCGCGTTCCCGTCTATAAATATTTACGTTAGGAAACTCTCCAGGCCAATGGTCGGCCATACGACGGATAAAAGTACGCTTTCTTATCTGAAACATGTGTGCGTTGCGCAAACGCCGGCCCTAGCGATGTGCGACTGCATAAGTAACTAAAATAAATATATTTATATGCATAAGGACGCTAGGTAATAGAATAGATGAACGCGGTATTGATGTGTTAAGGAAGATCAACTCGCTTTAAAATACTTTACAGATATATAGTAATTTTAAGCCATTTGATATGAATATTATGTCTTCGCTTATAATATTATTTAGATACAATTAGGCGACGTCTATGTTTATTAAATATCTCTTTTGTTGTTATAAATAATTTATTTCCCTATTATTTCTTACTAAGACCTATTTATAGGTTGCTATTTATTTCATCGAAGCCATCTTTTTTAAAATTTATTAAAATGTTTTTAGGTAAAGTGATTGAATCAAATGAGGTACTAAGTTTAGCTTTCTCTATATACGATATTTATAATTATCAGAAGTGGTAAAATTAGGCGATTTGTGCATTTACTCAGTACATTTCATCACATACGCTACACATAGGTATCACCATGCAATAGTCTCGCCAAGGATACTCCTAGCATAGGTGTGGCTACTGTTGAAAAGTAATTTAGAAAACTAATGTCCTATTTTTATGTTTTCTTACCAAACCATTATCTAGTATAATGATAATTTCTTCTGTAATTTGGTTTTAACTGTAGCAAATTCCTTATTCACACAAAATGTAAAAGGCTCTACATTAACAATTTGGTGGAAAAACGCTATAACTAAACGCTAAACTAATACGTAGTTAAAAAGCCGTTTCCTCCAAAGGGTTGGCTATACAATATTTTATTTTGAAATAGTAATTATGTTAAATAGAGTTGTACCTTCGAACATAAGTTTTATGACGCAAAGTGTGATAAGATAGCGATCTCACGCGCAATGGTAGCGCTGTCACCATAAATTTATTACCGATTATTTATTGCTTGAATTTCACTATGTCACTTTTACCTTTAAGCGGTATTTAGAAAATTGACGACATTCTCATATAATGTCATACTTATGGTATTTCTAACGTACGAATACTATGACGAATATTAAGCGTAGCAAACTAATACGCAATACGTTATTATAAAGGCAGACATTAATTATATACTTATATCATTGTTACTTAAAAGCAATAAATTGACAACCCGCATTACGGTTACCATACCGGTCTGACGCGCAATGGGTCCCGGGTTCGATTCCCGGCCAGACAGGTATCTGAATGATGAGTTTAGATTTCTGTTCTGGGTCTGGGTGTTTGTGTATTCGTCTTATGTGTCCATGGTACCAACGAAACTGGAGAAAATCCTACTGTGGTGTTATGAGTGTAGAAAGTATATAAAAATAAATCGTATTCAATTAGCAACCTTTATAAAATCATTAAGATATAACAAGTAAAAAAGGTATTTTAATGTTTGAAAACTTATTTTAATTAACATGTAATGAACGAATTTAAAGATCTTATACGTCATGTCCCGTTAAAAGCCTTAATTTAAGCACCAGAAACCAGTTCCCACTTATTTAAACAATTAAAAAGAACACCCATGAATATATTAGCCTCGCTTATTGAACCTGAACAACGGACAGGCTTCAAAATACGATTGGTTTTAAACGATCGTATAGCTGGAATAGTGAAAAGATCCCATTAAGAATCCCAATACAATGGAGTACTGAATGATCCCAATACAAGGTGGTAGAAACAGTGTAGTTCGACCGGGGAAGTACCACCGCCACACCTATTTCTAGCGTGAAGCATTTCTTGCGTTCGAAACGCAAGAAGGGTGTGGTGGAAGGGTGTGGTTGCCGGCAAACTTTCGCATGAGGCGACCATCATAGTCCTCGGGAGCAGCAACGCATCTGTGATTGACTTCAGATGGAACCCATGTTCTCTATGTAGTTGATTACAGATGTCCATGGGCGGCAGTGACCACTTACCATCAGGTGAAATGCATGCTCGTTTGCTACTTCAATCTGATAAAAAAAAATACGACACAAGTTGCCTATAGATAATGTTTTTAAAAAGTGGATTACAATAAATAAAATTCAGTTCGGTATTCATTTGTAATTTATAAGCTACGTTTTTCCATCACCATGGTATTACACGAAATGCGGCTCCATGTCCTAAATTAAAACCCGTCAAGATATCCGTTAAGGCGGCCTTTCTCTGATCTCATCTCATAAATTGTAAGTTAATGTACCCTGAATCTGTAAGTTACCGGTTTGCTCTGAAATTATTGATCCCTGTCGAGATTAAAACGAGCCTCGGAGATAGTTTGTGATACTTGGACTTCATTTCGTCGTATTCCTCGAAAAGCTTCCAATGAGTATAAAGTTGTAGGTAATCTGATCGGACTCGTTTACAGTAGCAAGTTATCGTTTAAATTAAGATGGTCAGAGTTGACTTGAATTCAAAACAAATACTTCGAAATAATACGAAAGCATGATTATATCAATAGCGCTTATATGATTTATAGCTACTAATATGGCTTCAAAGTGATAGAAGAAAGTTGATATAAATATTCACCTTGTCGTAAACTTGCTAGCGACGTCTGTGTAAACGGGCACGGTAACCTGCAAACAAATTTAGACTTTATATAAAATATCGGTATTACAAGAAGTTAGTGAAGGCATTTGATTAGGATTATAAAGATGGCAAAACCAGCTATTTCGGATTGATAAAACATAAATACAACTTATTCTTATATTCGTAACAACGGATCAATAAAAATATACAATAAGTCTGTCATAAAAAAAATGTATTTAATATAATTTTCAAATTCTTATATTTTTGGGATTAAAAGCGTTTAAAATGAGAACCCGCGTGGCGGGGCGGTCCCAGGTTCAATTCCCGACCAGACAAGCACTTATCTAAATGATGAGTTTAGATTCATCATGCTCTGGGTCTGGGTGTTTGTGTATTTGTCTTGTGTGTTATGGTACCCGCAACACAGGAGAAACTTCTAGTGTAGGGCTATGAGTGTAGAAAGCGTGTTTTTTTTTCTTAAACGGAGTCAAAAATAGTGAACATGTAATGCTGAAGAACCCATTTATTCCAAATAACACCGCCAGTAAGCAACCACTGGAACTCGAATCTCAGTTTAAATCGTCATTAGGCGCCCATTAACGCTTCCAGAGCACACGTTCAGTTTATTTTTGAGCACCACGCCCCACGCCATTAGCCTATTGACAAAGCTAAACAATTTCCAACCATTTTATTTCCTGGCCTCAGTCTGCTCGATACGAATATAAATAAATCCTTTCTAAGTCATTCGATACGGCACAAAGTCACGAAGTTTACATAAAATAGGTGATTTGCGCCGAATGCCACGGTTTTTTCCAAGTTACGTCGGGGGTGTGGAACCAACCCACTTATATTCAAAGCCAAAAAAACATGTTTACAGGCTTTTTCTTTTAACGATACTAGCTTTACTGAGACGTGTAAGCGACCGTAAATTCTGTTTTGTGTTTCGTGACAATTACCTTACATGTTTCCATTTAACAGATTACGAGTAAAGAATCCATGGAAATCTACGGCTAAAATACAAAAATAAACGCTTTAATTTTATATGTATACATGTATTTAAGTAAAATTGACAACGATAACGTATTCCAACTTTTACCTAAGTATTAAAGAAGGAAAGTTACGTAGCTAAAAGTTCATTTAACTCGGCAAACTTTACCCGTATCTGTACCCAAACTTCGTCGACGTTCATTTAAGTTTATACCCATTCCAACTCCGGCTAAAGTCCTATCGGGAATCGTAATCCGGGTGGACATTTTGTTAGGAACATTTTTTGTCTTCTTTTTAGTCAAGTATGAGTAAATAGCAACAAAACGACGGCGTAGGGCACTCGAGTCGACATTTACGACTCAATCCCAAAACAGAGACCGCGGGCCGGCCGAGCTCGTGCATTCCCCACCATTTTAATTAGAACTACCCCTCGTATTTGGATCTCATCAAAATAGAAACAATAAGAAATACCACGATGAACCCAGAGCTCTAACTATTCTGGTGGGTGACCCATTTCAAATGCGTCGATGACAGAACAAGTTCGTATACATTACGAACTGTCAGGTTGTGTTATCTTTGCCACAAGTATGTATGTGCTACAAGGGATGTATCCCACGGTTGATTGGACAAAACGCTCCTCTGGGACTCGATAAGTTTCGTAATTTAAACCATTTGTAACGTTATTTAGATTAAAGAAACAGTTCAACGTAATATCAGATGATGTACTTTAATGAAGAGGACATTACATAAACCATTGAGAACAAAGGCTCCGACTCTACTTATGGCTATAAATTGTAAACCCCTTCAAGTTGCCAAAAATTTGTCAAAAAAAGTTTTATTTAATTTTGTTATCGAAAAAATCTATATATAGGTACCTATTACGCGTATTTCTTTCAAAATTCCTAGATTGTGTAATAAAATGTCTTCTTCAAATATAGTCTTAGAAAAATAGAACGATTAAAAAATTAAAATTTTCCTATCATCGCGTAAATACTATTGAGTAGATACAGGTTTCGTATCGAAACGCTATTTATAAAGTTTTCTCAACATCTATATACCTTTTTTTTCGTGAGGAAACTCGTCATGGGTCCCTTTCGGCGCGGGGGGGCAGCTGAGAGGATATGCCGGACTCCTACCGGTTATAACCCCAGAGTGATCCTCTGTAAGCCCTTTGTCGGGACTACGGGTATAGTAGTAGCATTCGTCCACGGTCCCGATGGCGTCTGCCTTCAGCAGGACTCGTCTTTTTGGGACTTTTTACACTAACACCACGCCCACACAAGAGTGAGAACGAATCGTATCCATTACATATCATAGTATAAGAAACATATATATCTATGAAACATCCAACCAATCCCTTAATCTTTAATCCCAATTTCTATAGGATAACAGTATGAATATGTACCACCTAACCATTTTCCTATATGGCAGGCACATATTGGGTGGGGTAGAGCTAAGACACCTACAAAACAGGAATCTATGGCGGGTGGATGTGTTTACGTAAGATAGACATATTTAAAATAACAGTATGGGGAGTGGGAGTCGGTCCGAGAGTTTAATGGCGCGAAAACTGACTGGATCATATCCCTGGGTTTACGACACGAGAGTAAACGGCCGATTCATTTGCAATTCTAACTGCGACTTAGCAACGGTTCGCCAGCGATTGTCCGACGTCAAAACAACTTCATATCATACATGAATAGATATTTTATATACAATACTTAAAGTGCCTTTATATGTAACAGATTTTGTAAATAGGTTCATGTATATGTATTTTTTAACAAGGCCACGATATGTTTATATATTCTTTACGATTTGTGGAGCCTATTTCCGTAATTTATTTTACAGACAATGTACGTAATTTAGTACATGTAAATTTTAACAAAACAAAAAAAAAGTTACCAAAATTTTATTATAGGTAGAATAAATTTTACGATACGAAATATGCTAATAATTCTAAGCTTATGCCAAGTATTAGAAGTTGGTGACTGATAGATAAAAAATTCGAACGTATGAAGATACTTAGTAATAATCTGTGTAGGTATTTTAATTCATAAATTAATTTAAGCAATATATGCGAACAAAGTCGATAGCATCAGCTAGTGTCTATAAAATACATACAAACGAGTAGATTATGCAATACTCTATTAGAATGATAAGACACCTACGCAACTATTATTCTATCTCCTTATTCTGATATTATCAAATTTATAGGACAATCTAAGGACGGCAGTTTAAATTGAAAATATTGCGGTTATAAGCATTATTATATTGAATCATCATCAAAACAATCTCGAGAAAAAATGGCAGATTTTAAAGTATCTACATATATATTTGAAAAACTATTTATTTAAAAAATAGTGATACCTACCGTTAGTTTAAAATATATTCTCATTGTATAATTTAGGTATGTTAATGCTTCAAACGTACCAATAGGTTCAAAGATCATTTAGATTTCAAGACAAAAATGTAAATGGGTAGGTGATTAAAGCATTGATGCATCAAGACAATGACTTGCTGTAAATAAGTAGGTATAGGTACGTTGATACGACATACTGATATTCTATAATACATGGGCATTAGCGGATCCAAGGTATTTTGTTTGTGGTGCATGATCAGCCAAAGGTCGGCTTTTAAAAAATTAGGAAGGCCAAAAAAGGTTTTCCAATAAATACTATATTTTATACTTATCTTAAGTTTAGTGAGGGCTTGGGTACTTCTGTTTCTGAAAAATTGCCGTGTGACGGCTGGAGTTCAGTGCATAATTGCATCAGATTTTAAGCGGTTTCAGGCCTCTAGTTATACAATAAATATACTACTTGATTTAAGATTGAGAGAAAAATGGATCAATGGACATTTATTTAAAAATATTAGTAGTTATATTAATGATAGCTTTGTTAACATGAAAATGTAAAAAAACTAACAGCAATCATTCATCATTCACTTTATAAATTTCACACATGAAACTTCAATTCTAAAATTACGCAACATATGCAATTTATTCGTGTATTCGTCCAATTACATTTTCAATTCGTGTATCGCTTATCGATACGAGTTGGAAAATTGAATTCCCATCGAGTCGCAGCTTAGAGCTCACATGTTCCGTCCACGTATCGATCGGCCGGTGGTCCGTGTTATTCAGTATTCGATTCATTCTCATAGGCCCGATGTTATCGTCAAGGACACATATTGTGATTCGTTCCTCGGCCCGGAATAGATCGACCGAACGATACGAGTAGAACGTTCGATCGATGAATTAGAATGTCTGCTTGAGTTTGCGTGGACGGTTCGTGAGTCGTGAGCGTTTCGCTGAAACGACTGACGGTAAATAAAGGCAGACTTGAGCAATAGCTTAGTATTCTTTATTAGCCTATAGAGATCCAACGCTTATTTTGAACGCATACATTAGTACTTGAATCTAATAAATGTCTGTCTATGTAAAGTTTTGTTTTTAATGATGTGTTAAAAGCCTACTTGATGTTTTTAAAGTGCTCTCTAAAAACTTAGTTAGTTAGTTAGTTAGCGGGTCAATAATTTTTCTCTATATTTTTTTATGAAAAAAATATCGTAGTTGAATAAGTATACGTACCTACAAAACTATTGTCATAAAGTTTACTTAAGGTATCTAGGTAGGTGTTTAATACTGAGAATTTAAAGATAGTAGATACAACAAAAAACAAATATAAGTATATTAAATAACTAAAAAATAATAAGATAGAATTATATTAAAGCCTTATTTAATATGGAGTTATCTTAATTAGGTAATAGCGAATTCATAAATTATTCTTCACGACATTTATTATCAACTAATGTGAATTCTGTATTTGATTAGTTGCTAGTGAGGAAATATTACATTTAAATTTAACAAGTCCTGCAGCTCAATAGAATATAAATGTTATATTAATACTAATATAACATCAGCAAATACTAAATTAAATTCTCAAAATTAAATAAAAACATAACCGGCAACATGGTCGTAACTTGGTACAAAGCATGACTTTTTGTTTAATTTTCTGAGCTATAAATTAACCCACCAAATTTAATCTCACGGGCGGCAAAGTTAAAACACTGATTAATATAACGTGGGATAGAGTAGGTATAGTATTAAACCTAAATAATTAAGGAACAAAAATTTAAATGGCTATGAAACGGATTAGGTAAAATAGTACATATTACGGTAATAAAGAAATCATCTTTTAATTATTTGAAATTTTTACGTGTTTAGTTTTTTTAAGTATAAGACTAACGATAAGACAGACGGACTATCTGACAAAAGGTAGTTACCGTCTACTACTTTTTGTAACGTGGACATTTTTAACAACAGTGGAGTCGTCAATGCATCGCCGTTTTGAAGGACAGCTCTTTTTGAATTTTTTTTGGGCTTCGCGAATATCCCGAGATGAAAGTCGCGTGGATAGGGATTTTCCACGCAACTCTATCTACAAATCTCAGTGCACGGCTATCTTATATGCCAAAAACGCTAATTACTTAGTTCAATGGTCGTATAAAAAAGTTTTTTGGTTAAATTTATTAAATAAAATCTGTTTTCAGACCTCCTTATGTAGACGGAAAATACAAGTCAAGGAAGGGTATGTTATTGTCATCTTAAAATTAAATATTAATAATGAAAACGGACAAAAATACATTAATTTAATTTACTTTTATATAGGTAGATAATAAATACATAGTATTCTTGACTAGCGTAGGGTCATGACAAAGGGTTCGTGCAATAAAAATGCAAATGCGAGGTTGCGTGAAATTTGACAAAGAAGGCACGTCGACTGCATTATGCAGTCTTAGATACCTACCGCCTGACCGCTTAACATTCCTCGTTACGCAGGTATAGTGTAGAAACGTGGGAAACACAGAATGTTGACACTTTAAAACTTTTCATGTGCTATAAAAATGTCTGCCCGTGCGCTACGTGAAACGAAACGGTGGCAACAAATTGAAATATGGGCACGCATCAGGCAGCATGCGAAAATTTTCTATTTTCGTACGCATGGACTTGGACAACTGTTTATTATCTATGAGTTAAATGATAAAAGTTGTAAAAATGTTCTTAAAAAATAAAGCAAATAAATAAATATATATACCTACCTATATGCAGAATGGTACATAATGTACAAGGGAACCGTTAATCCTATAAGTTAATTTCTAATATTTTATTAATATCTAAACGGTAACAAATTATTTTTAGGTATAATCTATAAGAATATAAGTTACAACGATTTTTTCATCGATTCTCAATCAGTAAAAAATAACAAAATTTACATTTTACTTGTGATATTTAAATCTTAATCTAAGATGAAAAACGCTTTTAAGTATCAAAATAAATTAGCATGATTTAAACTTATATAATGGTCAAAGCAAGGATGGTTTAGGTATAAAAATAAGTTAAATTCAAACCTTATAATCATGGTCTGTGTGGCGTCGTCGCCTCACCTGTTAGTAAGGTCGACCGCGTTTCACGCCGCGCCCGAACCTTACTCGGTATACGTCTGTGAACAAATAAACATACTGTATTATTACTATTATAAATATTAGATCAAGCATCGTATAGCTTAAAAATTAAGCCGCATATACTGCAAATGTTCCTAAAAATATCAGATATCTAATAAAAATGTTATACGTATAATAAAAAGAAAGGACGTATTTACACCGCATATATTTAATATAAATAATAATAGACATTACTACATATATATTATTTCAAATTTATGTGCATTTTGCCGCATCAAACCACAACTACTAAATTCATATTAAACGATTGAAATGTATTTAAGATTCATATCTTAATGTAACATTTAGTTTTTATTTACCATTAATATAAATTTGCTTAATTTAAAACTAATATATTTAATGTTGTTACATTTTTTACATTTTTATCACACGCGAGTGTAGCTGCGGGATATAGTTAGTTCATCGTAAAATAAAACGTAAGTCGTTACTACCTACTACAACTACAAACAAACTCATTGACATCCCCGCATTAAGTTACTTTGTTTCATAAGTGGGTATAGTAAATTATTATTTATAAACACTACAAAACTATAAACGTTCAAAACATTTTTCTCTGCCTTATATATGTGGGAGTTATTGGTTCCAATGATATAAAATAATATATTTAATGCCAGTTGTAGGTTGTAATGACGTTACATGAAACTATTTCCTTTGTTCGCTACAAAGTAACAAACTTAACCGTGAAATTTGTGTTTATTGGTTATACTAAATTTTTTAGACACGTAATACTTACTTTTTATATGTAACAACTAAGATTCTTAGTCACAATAAATAGGTCTATGCATATAGGTTCAAAATATATAATTATTTCACTTATGTAAAATTTTTAAATTGACTAATTTGAGAATGGAAAAAGAACTGTAAAGTTTTTTTTTTTGTGAGACTCCAATTATTCTATTTAAAGGTGTGCAAAGTAGTAGCAACATATGCAAAGTATCTTATAACATAAGTAAATTTATTTTAAACCTCTTCATTTGCATAATTTTATTCATAAAGCTACTTTATGTAATAGCATCGTTCCTTAAATTTTATATAGATACCTACTTATATCTCCATAAAGCCTCCTTAACTCTGGGGTGAAAACCAAACGAACTCACTCCATTAGCAAAAAGGGAAAATGAAAACGTACGCGTAAAAAGCCCTAGAAATCTCAGCAATAAATGCCCACAAGCGCTAAATTTATTTTTATTGTTTGTTCCACTTAAGGAATAAGATTGAAAAATACTTCCAATATTTTCCCGTAATTTGTCCGCGTATTTTTTCTCGGGGCCATAAAATATTTACGGGGTTTGGATGAATCCAGGAGTGGATTTGCGAGCCTCCTCTCGTTTTTCCTCGCCAAATTAATTCATTTTCTTGAACAAACAAAATTATTATTCCTCATCGGTAGCAATTTTGCTCGTACTGAAGACAAAAATATTTATGGCAAAATTTTGTAGGATCATCTATAAATATATAGCTATAGTTCTTACAGTAGGATTTCAAGTAATATAAGTGTTTTTATTAGACAAATTTCATGTGGAGGTCCTGTGATGTAGAGTTCTTTAAGAGAAGGTGTTGAATTAACTTATCAATTTCAATACATATTTTTCAGCGTATGAGTAATATAAATTCTACATTTATTTCGTTACTTAATATGAGTAGATATGACCAAACTGTACTGTTGGACATAAGTCTCTTACAAGGTGCGCCGCTAAGTCCCATATTCTATATACATAAACACAAATAGATTTTTTTTTAAACGCTTTCGACACTCTTAGCCCCACAGTAGGATTTTCTCCTGTGTCGTGGGTGCCACGGACACATACAAAGACGAATACACAAACACCCAGACCCAGAACAAGAATCTAAACTCATCATTCAGATACCTGTCTGGCCGGGAATCGAACCCGGGACCCACTGCGTGTCAGACGGGTACGGTAACCGCTGCGCCACGCGGGTCGTCATCTATAACTTCAAAATACCTACACGTTCTGTATTCGTCAGTTAGCAATGCAATGCAAAAAAGCAAGGCAGTGCATCGCACTCGTTTCTCAGAAGTGCAATCAGTGATCTCGGCTTATGGCGGATGCAACGATGCACTTTCAGATAGCACGCCTCCGGCTCCAACTCGTGTTCGTGTAATGAGACTTGCATGATTAAGATAAGTATCGTATGTACGGTGGACCCGCGATTCCACATAAGTGTAAATGCAGTGCCAGATAAATAAAGTAATTTCGATTCAAATGTACATATAAGATATTTAATGAAAAGGATAAACGCTTAGGTATGGCTTTAAGAAACGCAAGTGATGAATTTTACTTTTAAATAAATGTATTATTATTTTTTATTATTATTGTTATTATTTTTTCATTATTGAAACGATCATACAAATGGCTATCTACTAACTTTGTAGGTACCTAGAAACGCGTTCATTGAGTCGATGAGTTCAAAAAGCCAAAACAATAATTTTTAATTAATTCAAATATAAGGCTAACCAGGAAATGAATCTGGACTTATTTATCATAGCGTTTAAGGCACGCACTGTACACTATGCCGATCACCGAATTTGTTGCATTAAGGCTGACCGTCCATTGGCTTCTGTCGTTTGGGCAATAGTAACTATAAAACTTAACCAACTAAACCAATCGGACTAGCGATTGGTTTTTTGATTGAACCGATTTGACCGATTGATTCTTAGCGGTCTTATTCTAAAATCTGTCAACAATTAATTGTTTACACGTTTGTATAAAAGTACTAGTTACTATATAGTTGCTGAGTAGTTTTACAGCAGATTCAACAGCCATGTTACCATATTTTACAACATTGTTACCACATTTGCTCAATCAGTAGCTAGCAGTAAGCCCAAAGTGAACTCAATTGTAGTCCAATTAGTAAAATTCAAAAGGACTACGTCTTATTGCAGTAATCTTGTAAAACTTATTCCGCATAGAGTATAAGTGCATCACGTCCGCATTTATGGAGTTGAATGTCATATTTAGGGGCGAAGATGAATGCGAGTCTTTGTTTCACAGGTTTATGTCCGCCTTTATTGCATGTCGCAACATAACCTCCGTACCTATTGTAATGGATAACTTGTTATATACAAGCATGCTAAGAGTATATTATGAAAAGCTATAGTAACAAAGAACAAGACTATGGGAGTAATATTCGATTTTTACTTAGGTATAGCATTTTACTAATTGTCATAGGTACCTTTATAAAATGCCCAAAATATTTTTTTCTACTGCAATCGATTAAACCCAGTACCAATATGATTAAGGTTATTTGTAGCTCAGTGGCTATCATCAAGCAGGACTGATTTTATCTGGTCTTGATTATAAAATGACAACCGGGTTCCGCGTTCGTTTCTCGGCCAGACAGGTACCTGAATAATGAGTTCAGATTCATGTTCTGGATCTGGGTGTTTGTATATTCTTGTGTGTGTCGAATACCCACGACACATGAAGAAATACTAGTGTGGGGCTATGAGTGTAGAAAGCGTGAGCGTGTTTATAATGTCCATAGACAGCAGTGGTGGCTTACCATCAGGTAAACTATATCGTCATGATCGTAGAACAGTGTCGGATCTGCAAAAATCATATTTTCCGTGGCGGCCGTTTAAAGTTTTTGCAACGGTTTTTTGGACATATACTTTTTAATTAAGAATCAAATGAGTTAAAAATTTACATGCGTCTTATAAAAAGGGTTGTTTTTAATTTACAATAGAAATAATACAAAATATATGTGTAGTTTTCCAGAAAATTCACATGGTTCGTTATACTTCGGAGTCTTAACAGTTGCATGATCTTAACCGACACTGTTCTTCGAAAATCTACGCTAAAAAAATGTCGGATCTTACTTTAAGCTCTTGTTCTACCAACTTACGGTGAAATAATGTTGACGGATATGAAATATTTTTGAAAAATAAAAGAATCTTTCAGTATCTACTAAGTTTTATTGTTTTATACACTTTACCTAAGTGTATAAAACAACTGGAATAATATACTTTTATGTAATGTAAACTTTACAAGCTTTTATGAACTAAATAATATTCAGTTGTACCTACTTAAAAATACTAAGCTAAGCTATAAAGTATCTTTTACTTATTTGTAATTCTTATTTGCAAGTATTATTTTTTTTGTTTTTGAAGGGGAAACCTTCAAAAGGTACCAGACGTCATGGAAACGACGCAGGGTTATGTGGATTTTTTACCGCACTAAAACCGCCGAGGCCACCTGAAGACGGCCACCCCTAGGTGGATACAGCTACAATGAGGATTCCCGGATGTACAAAATAATACAGCCGGAGTTCTCTGAACGCGTTGCCCTATCGGGCTCCTTCCAGGTGAGCGGTGGGGTCCACCGTTCCAACTGGTCTTTATAATGGTATACGACCACATATTCCGCGGTCCTTTCCGGGGTCGTCTAACCAAACAGTTCGAGCACCCTCTCTAGCCACCCACAACCCCGAAAGCCCCTTTTAGTCGTCTCTTACGACAGACAGATACCGTAGCCCTATTCTGGTCCCGGGATTACAGGGATGTTGTAAGTATTACTTACATATACGTACTTACGTATGATATTCACGCATCATAAAGTTATATAATTAACTACATAAGAATAAAAGTCACACAATAGAAACAATGGGATCATATTATTTAAAAACATCTAATAAAATAAAAATAATAAGTAGTAACAGTCCTTTTATTCGATAGGATTTACCTATTTTGATTCATTATCATTATTACAAACGTTTTGACAACGAATTTACCCTCGAATATTTCATGGTACCTAAGAACCATTTATTAGGTACTACCCTCGAATAGCAAAGACTTGAACTTATAGATACTGGGATTTGGGTTGGGTAAGCTTTGCATAAGCTTGGGATATTATAATTTTCTAGTCTCCTTTCTAGGAACTAGCATCATATAATCATCGCTTAAAGAGTACTTATATCGAATCTTGTTACTCCACGTTTCCTCGACATGCACTTCTTTGACCGGCTGTCGAAGAAGTCTATGTAACTTTATGGTTGTCGGTGTTCTTGATCCAATATTACCATACTATTATAAATACCACTTTAAAATCAAAAACTATAGTTTACATCTATAACTTCATAGAAAACCCGTCGTTATCTTTGCCTATCAGACATTGAATTTCCAATCGTCTGCCATGCAAATTATTTTATGTTCGGCGGGTCTTTCTAAAACGCTATGGACCAAATCTCCTCCATTTTGGATGTGCACCTTCTTCAGAAATCTATGTGTTATAGTCACACGAATTTTTTGGCTGCATGAGCAAACATAAAAAAAAAACTATTCGGTTGCGATTCTGACCAGACTATATCCAATTTTTTTATACCCTTTTGTAAATAATATTTTTTTGTAAAGTCACACACTCTACTGGCTTCTTCATTTTTCCACCGTTTAGCAATACTTTCATTCCACTTAAATGAAATATTTTTGTTACTCTTGTATACCCTAGTATACATAACATTACCCTTCTTTGAGCAGTAGGTTGCTCTCATTTTTAGACGTTTTCTTTTAATTCCCACCCCACCTATTATTTTCGCGGAGACGTTTTTACCCCTATACCGGATGACAGGAGCTGGATATGACTGGCTTCGCTATCGCTTCTTGCTGTTGTTTGCATAGGTGTTCGCAAATTCTCGTTTGTTAGTTCTGGTGACTTATGGAGAGGTATCTAACGGAGTTTGAGGTGAGTTGATGTTTAACGATTCAGCTTAAGATTGTCTACTGGAGGTAAGTTTGGAGTACTATTTATGACTCACTGGCAAAACATGATCTCTATTTAGAATTGAACTCGGTGAGTGTATGTTTAGGCTTAAATTTTCTTTATCTTATGGTTTTTAACGTATTCCTCCACACACATGCACGACGTCATCTTAAAAGGTGTACTTACAAATTCTTTATTTTTTCAATAATATTATGACGTGTTAGCAGTAATGGGGAATAATATTCTAAAAATAATATATATAATTTGTGTAAGTGAAATAAAACTGAAGATATATTCAGACTTCTTTGAGCATTCCATAAGAACACATTGTAGTTATGAAAATTATAACTAAAGTAAGAGCAAAATTGTTTTTAATTACAGAAAAAATATTTCATAACATGAAGTTAGCAGGTGCAAAAAGGTTATTAAAAAAATATTTAAAATGTAGATTTTTTCCAGTAGAAAAAGGACGGATGTAAATTTCAGTTCTGAAAAAAAAGTTGGAAGTACATATACGACACTAAAGTTCAAAACCGTCTCCGCAGAACATCGTTGGCTATGACCATCCATCTCTGGCATGTCCCTAGAAAAATGCTGTAAAATTACGTACACTACCAATTATCAATAATTGTTACAAAAAACAAAACAAAAGCACTAATTAATCTTAACTGTTAGTGCGTCAAATATAATATAAAAAAATCAAATCAATAAATGATTAATAAACTTCCGTAGAAGAGTGGCGGATACTTAAATTCGACGTTTTTAAATACTTTTGTTATATTTTGGTACAAATTATTGAAATTGATAAAAGAAATAATTCTAACTAAATAATTCCTTAATCTGGAGTTCCTGGTGAGCATTCCTCGTCATCGTCGTAATAATCTTAGGTAGATTTTTTCAGTTGTACTTTTTCTTTTTTTTAAGATTCTTCTTACAATAATCTAATCATAGTTCAGCCTTCTTGATTTTATTTTTGTAAAAACCTTTTTAACATTTGCATAATAAATTGCAGATAACAAATAGTACAATATAAGGTAAACATATTTTTTTATAAGTTAATAACAAAAATCACGCAGAATGCGTGGGAGTCCGGCGGAAAGTGTCGAATGCGTAGGTCCGTCGGGCGCGGGAGGGGATGTTTCGGACGTTCAGCGCTTAATAAACAGTCGAACAAGCACACCCGCCATTTTTCTACGACCGCTAGTCAAATCCGTCAGTATTCCTGTTGTGTAATTCCAAAACTATGTGTAAAATCAATTTTTTTCAATCGTGGTATAATAATCCCTATTGTTTTCCATCGAATTAAAGCAAAATGTCATTTTGGGCATTTTGTCAAAACCGTCACTATTCTACGATCATGACGATATGCTCCTTTGTTACTACCATATCATAATAAAAATACATACCTAATCTTTTTATTGGATGGACAAAATGTCCTCAATATATCTGAGTATATTTATCCAACAGGATCTTGCAAATATTGCAATAAGAGAGGGGGAACGACCGCCCGCAATGATTCAATATAATCCGACAGGACATATGTCGCCGAGCTTTTTCGAACTTATATTAAACTTACTTGGGAAACAGTATACGAAGACTAAGACATATTGATGTGTATTAACAGAATTTATGTTGCCTTAGACAAATAGAGCACATAATTATTTCTTAGAATTATCAGAGAGCAATTCATATATCGTAGAGCTCTATATCGTAGAGTAAATTTAGTTTTCCAAAATTTTAAGTCTTCATAAAATATGATACAATAACATATATAAGATTTTATTATATTTAATAAAAAAAAAACATATTTAGCTATGATATTATTTTTTTATAAAACGTCAAATGTAATAAAAAGGGTGTTTGCGATACACGCTATGTAAATTCCCTACCCAAACTTACAGTTAAATTAAAAATCCATCTAATAATCTATAGTATCTAATAACCTTCCTTATACAAGAAATACCTACACAAAACAGACTTCTTCAACTACTACACAATGCGTAAGTTATGCGGTAGGTATCATATGCTACATGTGTTCTCCATGTAGTACGTACAGAATTATATTGTCTCAAGACAAAGTCATAGCATATCTAAGCTAAAGGCTCATTTAGAGCGGTTATGGATTCCATTGTTTCCCGTGAGACGTGTCTCTCATAGCTAAAAGGCTTCTCGGAAAGGAGACGATTTCTGATATAAGTATCCGGACATTCTCTTAGAAATGGCCGTATATATGGCGACTTATATAAAGGATACCATACACGTTCGTAAACCATAAGTAGGTACCTAATATGAAAAGGAGATACGATGTTTACAACAATTGAAATTTATAAAATATTCCATATTGTAAACTGTAGTAAAATAGTGCACTACGATTACATGAATAACCGTATAATATTTCCAATTAATAGGTTCTTAAGAAATATAATATTCGTTAACGTAAGCCTTCAAGGTTTCAACAGAGCTTACAATGTTGCTTCTTTATGAAGGGAACGGTTGGCTTTATCATTTGCATAATAATCTTTTCAATATTCTAATCGACATAAACACGTCAAAGACAATAGATTGCATGGTCAAATGTTCAAGGATTACTTTAGAATACTTAAGAAAATGATACTGGTATGAAAATAGGTATGTAGGGAAGTAACACACATTTTGGAGACACACATACCTATGTATATTAAAATCACTCATTCTAACTTCTATCTGAACATTGTAAGACTAAAATACTAAAAAATACACAATAATAACTACACAAAGATAGCTAAAATTTATGTAAATAGGTAGCTACATAATTCTCCCCCAATCTCGTTGTTTTCGGTACATCTGGACTGAAAATTATTTTAGCCGCGCTCCTAATTCTGGTACATTTGCGATGAGCTTAACAAGAACGAGCGAGCGGCGCGCTTTTCATCTTTGAAGCGCAACATTTACATTTTCGTCTCATTTATTTGCTATTTCGGGCAGGCAACTCCCTCCCGCACCCCACACCCCTCACACACCCTCCCTCCAATGAATAAGTCTCGGCGTGCGTCAGAATAAAACGGAATTGGGAAGGAACGCTCTATAAAGTCTAATTAACTTTGAAGTGAATGCACAAATGTAAGGAAATATAAAAAGCGTGAGCGGGAGAAATTTACAGCGCAACTCCGACCTCACATTTAAAAACAGATACCTAAAGCTAAATTAGGAGCTTAATAAAACAATGAACATCCTTTTAAATAAATATAAATCTTGTTAACATAAATAAACATAAATCACCCGGACCAAAATCATTTAGTTAACGCTTTAGTAAAAGAGGAAGCGAGATGGCGCATGATCAGAATGTAATCGCACAATTCCGTCTTTTATTAAGATATTTACGAAGAAAAGCCCGTCGTGTTGTTATTCAGCGGTCGTGTCGTATAAAAATAACGCGTCCCTTAACACAAACCTTTTGTCTCGGCCCCGCTCTCCTAATAGAAATAATTTCTTCGTCACCCTCTTGCTTATCATTCGCGGCTTGCCTGTGCCAGGATGCAACTGTTTTTCGTGAAACAACTTCAAATTACAAATAACAATCATAAAAGACGTCAATCATTAACGAAGGAAGCTACCATGCCTGCGTCTACAATGTATACAGCGTTCGTTAATATAATCTATATGTTTTATATTTTATAGGGTTGTTTACCTTACTTCTAAAGGTAAAATTGATAATTAATATATTGCCAAATGCAAATAAGTATCAACTATTACCTTAAAACTTACTAAAACCTTTCTTACACTCGAAGCATCATAAAATAAAATTGAATATCGTTTTTTGAAATAGATTCTTGACTTGATTTAAAGTAATCCTGGCTCACAGATCTAATTTAGAATTCTACAAATATCTTCAATAAGTGCGAGGGTTACCTTCCTATATTTTATGGTGCACGCACATCTCGGCCAGATTTCTCTGATAGAAAAACGAGAGGCCCGAACCGCTCCCGAATATAAATCGCCTTGTTATATTTTCCGGAACATTGGGATTCATGAAGTTTGTGGGCCCTGACGACATGATTTAACGAACTACCTACTGGCATCCTCATACTTATATATGTACTTATATATATTTACTCACGTTTGCATTTTTTATCGGAATAATTTTATAAAATACTGAAACAGGAAACTTCACTTGTTATTCGTTCTCAATATACCAAAGACATCAATTTTTAAAGTAAAAAATAATAAAATTCCTGTCTACATTACCGAGAAAGTATGTAAATAATTATTTTATTTAATTTTGATGCATGAACCTGTTTTATATCTGGTCTATTAATAACAATTATACAACAAATCTTGTTTAGAAAGCACTTTTTTTAAATAAGAAAGATTTGAGCATCTTAACTTTTTAATACGAGGGTGAGCGTGTCAAAAGCTTTCATTAAGTCCGTCTTCTAAACACCAAATTATTTAAATTAGATGTAAATTTCCTTATCTAGAGTGTTTTTACGCTATGCATTTAGGTAAATATATTTTAGATAGATACAGATACTCATAAGTTTATGTATTTTCTATTAAAAGCTCATAAAATTAATTAATAACTGTGTTAAGTTATTCAGTTATATCTAGCATTTTTGAATAGGTACCCAATATTTATTTTACTAATTGTATGTATATATAAACTGTACATTTAAATGTCATCAAATGAAATGAAATGAAATGTCTTTATTTTGCATAGGCCTTCGGGGGCGCTTACAAATTGTGAGTTACATTTATATATATATTTTTACACTACCACCGGATCGGAACACGACCTCAACTGAGAAGATCCGGCAAGAAACTCAGTGGGTTTGTATTTTTTCTTTGTATATCTTTTTTTATTTTTTTTATTTGCCATCTTGTTTTTACACGGGTAACAAAAGTTAGCTCCAGTATCCTCCCTACATTTGGCCTAACAAGGAGCACGTTTTATATATCATCTTTTGATGTTTTAATAAACTTATGTCTTAAATGTAATATATAAAAGTTATCTCAACAAAGTGGAATCAGGCGTCAAAACCAGTTTCGGGCGAGCGACTGCTCTGACCAAGTTATTAACATTCGTATGTAAATCAACCGCTTAATACAGTCAGCGTACTCTTATCTTTTCTACACAGATACCATTGAAATGTCCTTCGAAAAAATGAATTGTAACTTTGAAAAGTTAAGTTCTCCTCTTGCTAAGCGTAGCAAATAAGTATGTAATCGTCAATGAGATTGTATTAATTATACCATAATATTTATGCAATATAACATCGAAAAGATGTCATTTCCTATTAGGTGTTATAATTTATTATTATCCATTTTAAATAGCAGACGTACTTGATTCTTAAAGAACCCATTGATTGATTATTAATCTTATAATAGTCTTGTATGTACCTAAAAAACAAATAGGTATTACAACTATTAAGTTAGGGCGGAGTAAGGATATTGGTATATTGATTAAGATGTAGCATGTTCATATTCATCAATTATGTAGAGATTCAAGCTATGGGCGCTTTAGATGTGTATGAACTTTAAGTACGTAAAAATAAGAAAAAGACACTACGCAAACTATATACCTATATTACTAGTTGACCCGAAGAACTGCGTTCCGCCAAAAAGTCAAAAATCTAAAATTATCAGTGTTCCTCAACTGCGTTATGCATTTATTAAACATATAAACCTTCCTCTTGAATTACTCTTATCTTTAAAAAAACTGTATTAAAATCCATAGCTTAGTTTTAAAGATCTAACCATACATAGGGACAGACAGCGGAAAGCGACTTTGTTTTATACTATGTAGTGATTTAACTCACACTCAAACGTCATCCGAAAAAAAATTTGCATTTCTATCTGGGCCTTTGCATTACCATGCATTACCTTTACCATTACCTTTGCATTACCAATCTTTGCATTACCATGCAAGAATGTTAACTTTGACGAATTTGTACTAGAATATCTGACAAGAAGGTGATAGCCGTGCATAAATTAAGAATAGAAAAAAGGGTGACAAAGCAGCAGTTGTGTAACATGGGACAAAGGGTGAAAGGGTATGAATATGAATGAATCGCAGGGTGAAATTGGACCATGCTGAGTAAGGCTTTTGTTTCCTTTATTATTTTGTACAAGGCATTGGTTAATGCTGAAGCTTTCTCTTTATTTCAATAAAATAGATTACCCTTTATTTCATTAAAATATATTTTAATTTTGTGTTTATGTACTTGAATGCTAACTTTATTTACTCATTTTTATATAGCTTGCATCTCTATTAATGTAGGGTTCAGTCTTTGTCCGGATATGGGGAATACATTCTTAAGTTGCTATTTACAGCATGATGTATACAACACTACAGGTATACCAAACAATATGGTCTTAATTTTAGTAGGGATGGCCGTGTATTCCCGAAACAAAGGTTCCATTTTTAAAGAATTACTGTGTTTTTTATCCTAACTATAAACCTATCTTATACATTTGATTATTATAAGGTGTAATGATGAAATACCTTAACAAGTACTAAAAAGGTAACCTATTTGATACATTAAACAAATATTTTATCGGGTAATGTTTAAAATAAATACTTACGTTATCATATTACTTTAAAAGTGATTTCAATAATAGAGTAACCTCAGAAAAAAATATATACATAAGACACTTGTTAGTGACATAGACTTAACATTATTGCACATACCTTAATTCACATACGTACAATAAAGTTTCCCTTCACACGAACACATGGATATTGTAGGCACAACATATTAAGCCAGACCTTCATTTAGAGAGGCCTAATCCGTGGTCCGTACGGAGTTACGCCCTTGCCCGGGCAATTTAATAAATACCCTGAAACAGGGAACCGGGGAAAGCGGGAAATTACGTCGGCCGAATCACTATGGTAGTAAAACTTTAGAGCCGAGTAACTGAGCGGTCACGGAGGATTTCAGCTCTGCGGTTAGAGGAAAATGTCTCTAGTAATGGGTTCCTTAGTTAAGTAGAGCATATCATCATTGTCGGAGCTTTTGACATAAATTAGATTAGTACTATTACCGTATAATTATATCATGCTCCATACATTTGTAACGCATCCGTCATACCTCAGGATAGATGTTTGCTCAACGGTGGGATGTAAAAAGATTTGCAGACGTGAACAAATATAAGCTTAAGAATGTAAACTTTATCGGTATAAAGAGATCAGAGGAAAACATCGTAATAATGTAATTTCAAATTGCTAATTGCATGCTTAAAAGTAATCGCATAAAAAGCTAACATGCACTTAGGGTTCGGAAATAAAATACAAATTTAATGCGGGCTAATATTAAAACACCTTGAAACATTGTGGGGACGTTTGGCCAGTTGGAGCATGCCAACCAGTATAAAAAATCAGAATAACATCCACCACGAAATGAATCAAGTTGATTCGTTAAAATTACGAGACACGAGATTGTCAGTTATGTTTGTGGAGACTGAATGTGCCGAATCGCTGAACGGCAAAGTGATCGTAAATCTTATCCACGTTGGTTCAAAATAAGCGTCTGGCCCCATGAAATTCGATACTGAATCTCTTGAATAATTATGCTAATTCATGGGTAAGAGCGGTCAGATGTCAAATAACATGGTAGATCCGCCTAAGTCAGTCATTGCCGATCGATAAATCATATGTGAAATTATCTTAGAAATCACAGACCTATAATAATAGGTATAATTTGATAGACATAAATCTATATAGTAGAGACTTTAAAAGATCACAGGAAAGCTCTTTTAACTAGGTTTATATAATGAACATACAATTTATTTTTATGTTTATTTTTACTATGATAATATTTAATTCTTGATATATTTTTAGAAAATGCAATATGTGAATATGTGATAGGTAGAGACAGGTATACTTATACTTACATTACTTATTATTTTCACATTATTACTTTAAAATCTAAATTAGAGGTATATCATATTAATTTATTTATTTTTATCCATTTCTAAATACAATTAATCTGAAAAAAGAAAAATTAAATACTGGTAAAAATTCCTCCAAAACGCCAAATATAATTATAAAACGAGTTAATACTCAATAATCTTCTCTACCACTATGACATAGAGTTTAAATCAAACTGGCTAGCCAACCGATTCGAAAACTAAAACAAGTTCGTTCGAAGTTCGAACACGCGCCTTTTATAAATATCCACGGCAACCATGTTGCCCCGCGCGCCAATCAGAGAGCATTGCGCGGGAAAAGTAATGGCGGATACGAACACCTATACCCATTATCACTCCCTATTATATCAAGGATGGCCGGCAGCATGCTCGCTTTGGATACCATTCAAAAATAACAAACGAATTTAGATGGTAGAAATCAAAAGTTTCTTAATGCTTTGTTTTTTGAATAAGCACTTTTGAAACAGACTCTATATTGTTATAAATTATAATTTATATCACCTTAACGAGGTTTCTAATAATAACAATAATAGTGAATTACTATTGCTTAAATGTTCTAGATATTTAAATATCCAGATATTTCTGTACAGTAATATAAAGGCAATTTAATTCATATTTCAATTAATTTACATCACGTAGTTACGGGAAAACTTACATTTCTTCAATAAATATGAACTAATATCAACTTTAGCACAAAAATCGGTACAAATGTTTAACTTTTAGATTTTCATAATGTGTGCAGCGTAGATACATTTAAAAAACAAGTACCTATTACCAAGTTAGGTAATAAACATCGCCCGACTGGGAACTCTGCTATCCACACACTTAAACCAGCTAATTTATTCCAATTACGAGATAACAGTCAAGTTTAAGTACGAGCAGATATTTACATTGGAGGCGCATGATAACTCCAACACTGAAATATTGGAACAGATGTTCGGGGTGAACGGCCCCGATGCGCCGCAGCGACTCCATCTTGATTTATTTATTTATGCGCCCGCGCATTCAATCAACGTAAAGATTTTCTTAATTGGGCAGCCGGGAATAACAAGATTGGTGGACAAATTTTAATTGATTTATAGTGAGTTGTGCTCAATTTAGTGGTCAAAATATTCGTATCTTATTGTATCGATTAGATTGAAATGAAAGATTGAAATGAAATTCTATGCCAACAGGAAAGTTTACAATGAAAAGCTAACTGTACAAATATATGTATTATAAGTAAAAATACGCTTTCTACACTCATAGCTTCCTACAATCATAACCCCACACTAGAATTTTCTTCTGTGTCGTGGGTACCATGGACACATGGTACCACACAGAAAATGAATTCACAAACACCCAGACCCAGAAAATGAATCTAAACTCATCATTCAGATACCTGTCTGGCCAGGAATCGAACCCGGGACCTATTGCGGGGCAGACCGGTATGTAAACCGCTCCGGCACGCGGGTCGTCTGAATGGAATGATTGATAAATACCTAATGATCTACCTAATGTCTGCTTAAATGGTAAAAATCTGTTATAGTCCTGACTTGTCTCTATAAATAAGCATTTTTCTATCATTTGTTCTGTTCATAAGCATCTACATATATAATTAATGTGTTTTTTTTTCTAGTAATTAATACTATTCTATGTAGCTTCGCATAAATATGGAACCTAATTTATGTAAAGCTACGTGTAAGCCTCTTGAAATAACAAAAGAGAAAAAAATATAAACAAAAATCTTTTTGTATTCCTCGAGAAATATAATTTGGGATGTTAATAGACAGTTGGAGGGCTGAAGAATACAAGAGGAGGTGATTTAAGAAAATTACATTATAAAAAGAGTGAAAAGAAATGAGGGGATAGGGCGAATGCGGCGGTGTTCAAAAGACATTATTATAAAATGTAGCAATTTATAATCAAACATAAGGTACATGTCTTATAATGTACTTGTAAAAAGATCATACAAATACGCTCTTTTTTATATTTTTATATTTTTTATATTAGTTGCGAAATATGAACAATATATTGAAAAAAATATATAACTTATATGCATAAATGGAACGTAACTGAGTAGATTATACGATTATGCATTAAGAAAAAATATCCCCAATGTTATTAATTTGGTATGATAAAGTAATAATGGGTATTTTAGGTCCTCGATCGTACAAAAAACTAAAAATATGCTAAGATGTAATATATTATGGAGATGATATGTTACAAAATGGATACAAATGTATTTTCACTATGTAACTTTATTAAGGTGGCTTATAAATATCTAATTATGTGACCAAATTAATTAATTATTGCTATTATCTCGGTCTCATTTTTAGGACAATATTTATCGCTACATATTTAATCGTCTTTAGTAAGAACGGGACCTAACCACGCCTGCCATATTGAAGTCGTTTCGGATTATGTTGTTATAGGCAAGTGAAGTTCGAAGCTTCCTTGCTCGAAATTATATCGGAATTATATACAGGTGTATCAGGACCACCAGGACCGACAATAAAATAAAAAATACAGCAATTAAATGGTATGTACGTTAATTATTTTACGGACGTATTCAGATAAAATGATTGTTCAATAAAATCTACAAGCGTATGCTGTCAATATATTCGTACGAATTGTAGCCTTCAACATAATAGAGCTTAAGAATTGAAAAAGTTTTAAAAAGCTAAAGATAATATCCTACCTACCTACATCACGAACATAAATCGCAGTTACCATAAAACGCACCTTAACTATTTTTCTGCATTTTCAATTAAGAACGACAACGTACCTTAATGGTTATTTCCTTTTATTTAATTAATTAATGACATAGGAAATATAACTCAATATGCTTGCCTATGTATTTATATAATTAAATTTTACTCTACCGAGCTATAATTACCTAACGGTACAATAAGAGTAAAAATCTTGAAGCAAGTTTACGTGAGAGATTTTACTGCTGCCTTTTCTCAAATTGGAAAAGCAGACACGGTTCGAATCTACGCTACGGAACTTAGCTAATAAAAACTTTCATTGTTACCCGATACTATCAGCTAAGAAACTCTTTCATTCAAGCCAAATGCTCCTATTTCGGCAGAAAATCACTCCAAACTTCTTGGATAAAACGACATTCAGATACTCAAGAGTACGTGTATTATTTCCATAAACGTACATGCCAATTCTTGTTATATTTAAGCAATTTTCTGAATTCGTTCAAACCTTTCCCTCATAATTTGAATGAAGGTATCCAGAGGCCGAAAGAGATTAATTTTATCAACGTTCTGAGCGTTATTAAAACTTTTTAAATTAAGTCTCAGATAAGGATGAAATAAATGCAATTTTGCATTTTACAACGTTTTTGACGAGTCAATTTTCATGTCAAAAATAATGTATTTGAATGTGAATGATTCCTACTATATATATGATTTACTTTAACCAGTGTTAGGAAGGATATTTAAATGGAGATTTATGTGCGTATTAGAAATTAATTATCACTGATTTTCCGTGAAGGAAAACATCGTGTAGAAACCTACACACCCGAGAGTTCTTTAAAAAAAAAGTTCTCGGAGGTGTGTGAAGTCTACCAATTCGCACATGGCCAGGGCGGGGAACTATACCCATATCTATTGGCAAGGGTTTTAAAAAATATAAGGGTTGTAATATGTGCATAAGTGTATCAAGTAATATGTACCATATTACAAAAATTAAAAACCTTTTATTCTACGAAAATTACACATTCCTAAAATGAATATACAGATATTTAATATCCATACATGTATCAAATTTCCACTTCACTATCACATAAACAATTTTTAAAACTTCGCTACACACAAAATGTACCTACGTATTAATTTTCCTACGCGTAAAGAGGCATGCTAGCGTAATTAAACCCGAATTCCTTTTACCCGCGGGCAGCAATTAGGTACAAAATATTCTCGAGAAAATCTAATTAAAACGTTCATCCGCAAGATTCCGCTGAGTATAGAAACTTCGCAGATTCCCCGCTCCGTGATAATGGCTCGACGAATTCTTCAGATGTCTCCTTCGGCAAATGTTTTCTTACCCGCTTCAAACGGAATGCTGACGTGCGTTATAAGTACTTAGGTAAAGTATTTTAGGCACTTTTAACTCGTAAATGCCTCTGAGTTTTTTAATCATTAAGCCTACATTTTTGTAGCATAATTAAGTACATAATTTTATGTTATGGACAGAATCTAAGTAGTTAACCCCGATACTAAAATAAGACAGATTGTAGAATAAGGCGTTTATTTACTAATGAGAGTCATTACAGGTCAATTTTAACTGAATACGTAGGTACTCATACTTGTACACTAACAATTATAATATACGCTTATTGATATACATATAGGTATCCCTTACTTCGCCCTGTAGCTCCGGGATCAGAATAGGGCTACGGCATCCCTGCCTGCCTGTCGTAAGAGGCGACTAAAAGGGGCTTCCGGGGTTGCAGACGGCTAGAGTGGGAGCTCGAACCGTTCGGTCAGGCAATCCCGGGAAGGACGGCGGTATGTGTGGTCGCATACCGTCGTAAAGACTAGACGGAGCGGTGGGCCCAGCCGCCCATCTGGGAGGAGCTCGATGGGGCAACGCGCTCGGAGGATTCCGGTTGAAGTCGTTTCGAGATCCCGGAGTCCTCCTTTTCAGCGCCGAGGACGGCCACCGGGGGGGTTTTAGTGCGGTAAAAATCCCACATAACCCTGCGTCGCTCCCACGGCGTCGGGTACCTTTTGAAGGTTTCCCCCTCGAAAACAAAAAAAAAAAAGGTATCCCTTACTTACGATGTCATAGAAATGTAGGCAATACAGTACTAAAATCATCATATAGCGTATTTCTATACAAATTTACAGAAAGATACAACTAAAGTACCTACGCTACATTTAATTTTGTCGTGTAACAAGAAAGTCGAATAATCTCGTAGACGTAGTTGCGAGCACGCACAAACAATATTTACCTATTAATATAAAACAATATAAGAGCGTTGCTAAGAGTTCGCTACATAAACCTCGCCCCGAGAATAAATGGATTACTTATGTCCACGGCGCGCCATCTAGCGGGGGGTGCGCGAAACTGTATGAGTTATTGTTATTGCATGGATTTCCCCGCTTCCGGTCGTGTTTTCACTTACACCCCTCTTATAAGGAAACTCGTAAAAATCTGGCCGAAATATCGCATTAAATTGAATGGTACAATTTACAAACAGAATTGCATTAAACCCCTAATACGCCATTTGTATTGGTGTCTAATAAAAACATAAAACAACCAGCATAATTCCCTTTTTGTTTGCTATTATCGAATTCAGTAGGTACAATTACGTGCTTGAATATCAATACAGGAAATTAAACTAATTTACTTAAATTAAATTGATATGAACTTCCGAATGACAACCGGTAAAACGTATGTAGAAACATTAGACCAAACTTTCGGCAATAAAACTAAAGGGGTTTGTACATTTATATACATTCTACTTTTATGTATTTACAACCTCTCAGATACGATGAAACAGAGTTTCTACTGCAATTCATGTAATCATAAAATACACAAACATATACACACACGCACACAGATACACACACACACAATAAAATGGGAGTTATTTTTTTTTAAATTAACTAAATTATATACCTATTTTATTAAATAGATTAATATGTCCTAGATTTAATTTTTAGCATCCTAACTGCCTGTATTGTGTGCTCGGTGCTTAAAAGGAAGGTCTTGACCCCCTTATTATTATAACTAAAGACTGTTAAGGAATAAAAGAATATTATTATAATATAATTATGTTGTCAAGTAATATTGATATTTTAAAGCAATCTCATTTTGCACATGGACTGACAAATATAAGTAACTTGTTAATAGGTAGATACTTTGTATTTGTAGATATTTTTGTAAATCCATTTTGTATCCCTCAATCAGGTAGACCGATGACTTGAAGTAGGCGGTTGGAAACCACTCGATTCAGGTTATTTACTAATAATCGGAATGCCACAGAGTGATAGTTGAAAATTATGAGTCTTATTGTAAATACCATTATCAAAATGATTAAAAGTGACTCTCAAAAAAATTAAATCGACATCTTTCCAGAGCATTTTTAGTTAAAAAACTAACCTAACCAATATAATATTTGAGGCTATTATACATGAGGTACCTATTACAAAAGAAGCATAGATAAATAAGGATAAACACATAATACAGGCGAGCCGAAGTGGAACGCTAGCGGTCTTATTAACGGTGGCCGTAAACGGAGCTTCGTTAGAGTCAGCCGGACACATATTTCACAGGGAACACCCGCGTCGCCATTGCCCTAAATAAGTCGGAATAGGCACACTGTACAAGATACTCTGATTGGCTTATTTTGATTTTGGGTTTAAGCAACCCGTTGATGAGCAGGGATTAATTAAAAATCATTCGACGCGTCGCCATTGCCTTAAATAAGTCGAAATAGGCACACTGTGCAAGATACTCTGATTGGCTTATTTTGATTTTCATAACGAGAGTTGAAGCAACCCATTGATGAGCATGGATTAATTATTAGAAAATTAGGAAAGAGTGCTATTAGCAGGCAAACTAAAAACCATAATGAGGAGCAAAAATCATACCAAGGTTTCCAAACGATATTTATTTGGAAAATTCTAGGAAAAAAGGAAAGTCGGAATGAGACGCAAATCTTGGTTTCGAAATTCTAGAATGGACGTAAAACTCGAATGTCGCAAAACTGTTTTGATACGTGAGAGATAAAAAAAGCCTTTAATGAGTTTACTGTTACCTTTCAATGATTAAAGTAGCACAAGAAGAAAATAATCATTCGTTAGGGCAAATTAAAATTACTGATTTACTAAAAAAATGTTAGCGTTAGCAATTTTTAAAAGACAAGAGAACTGACTTCAATCGTAAAACATAAAAAGATAGAAAGAAGTCTTATGTACCTACAGAACTCACTTAACCTGTAGGTGTTCTATGAACACCCACGTGGAAACGGAGGGCCACATACATTACATATCAATGAGATTCTACTGATTAGCTCATTAGAATTTCATGTTACCTAATCCATAGTTAATTAACTAGTAATGTATTCGTATCGTTGAAGGTACTTTACTGATCACTGTAGCGATCGGCCCAAGTAAAGTCCTGGGGTTTTGTCTTGCTCTATGCAACGATAATTCTCTTTTAATTCTATTTATGGCCATCTTACCATTGAACATAGAAAAACATTTGTAATTAACTTCAAATAGAATTCTTGTTTTATGCGAAAATGCTTTCAGATGTCCATGGACGGCAGTGACGATTTTCTATCAGGTTGATTGCATATTCGTTTGCCAATTAAATATTATAAAAAATGGTAATGTAGAGCATGACGTATGACGCATAAGCATTAATAGAACTGATAGATACTTCAGTTGTAATATATTACCTACTGGTATATATTAATAATGAGTTGTAAATATAGTAATGATTGTACTAAAATCTGCATCTGGAGCAGCTCTATTAATAGAACCGTATAATATACATATATAGAAGTATAAAAAATATCGTCTTTTATAGGCAAAATCTTTTTTATACCTTATTGGCCAATATGTGTAAATTTTACAGTAAAACCTATAACATACCAACACATATAGATATGCATTCTGATTATAACATAGTAATAGGTACTTCGAAAATTTTGTAAAATGCTATCAATATTTGAAAACTGGTTAAAATATACCTACATAATTATATTTTTTTGTATACGTAAATTGTATACCTATATCCACCTATTGAATACAATTTTAAGACAATGCTTCATAGAGAATTAGCTAGTTGATGTATTCGCCTCATTACAATGAACCATACAGGTATGTTAATTCATTTAAAGTAGGTAACACGTGTAACCCGACCTATTTACGATTATTGGTGCTACTTTAAGTTGCTCATAAAGTAACTTAACTTTTTTCTATAAGATTAAGTAGCAAACGAGCGTGCAATCCATATGATGGTAAGTTCTTGCTACCGCCCGTGGACGTCTGCAACCAATTTCACGTACCTACATTGTTTCTATCTGGAATTAAAATAAAGAAAACAGATACGTTGTAACCTTAATACCTAAGTTTCTTTCAAATAAAATATATAAATAGAACTTGGATTTTAACCAAACTCGACCATATTTTTTTTACTTTTAATGTTATGAATGTCATGAAACTACCTTAAAATTCATACCGCGAAGAATTCTATTATCCAAAGAACCTCCTACAAAATATATAGACAATTTTCCTTCAATTAGGTCATAGTTTTACCCTTAAAATTATAAGATCTTAGAAAGAAATGTTTAAAAAAAAGAAGAATTCGGTAAGGCTGTCTACACTAGAGAAAAAACTGCTTTAATAGTTTATTTTATACCAAATAATATCCACTTTCATTGATAAAACTGAGACTTCAACCTTCCCATAAGTAAATAGTATTCAAGGAACATAAAAATTGTTCAAAACGTAAAGGAAAGATTAAAATATATTTGTAGAGGACTATTTAAAAATTGTTTTTATACAATAACCTTTATCGAACTTCATAGCTTTTGCAAAAGAATTTACAATTTATAAAGTTTATTACAACGTATATTATTTCGAAGGCGATATTCAGTTAATGCCATCTAAGACCACACACGAAGGCCCATGACCGGTTACTTAAACGGTATAATTTAATTTAAATAACCATTACGAAAAGAATCCGTAATAACTTCGGGTTTAAGATGATTTGTAAAAAGATACTCATCATATAGATGATTTTAAAAGGGTTTTGTACTGTAAATCTCCTGACCAGCCAAGTGTGGTATGACGGCGAGGGTACATATATTATGGGAATACCAACACTTTATCTGTAACAACGTTTACGTTAATAAGACAATGAAGATAATAATCAAAGATTAATTAACGCGCTCAAGATAAATTACGCAAATATACAGCAATTTAAATAAAATCTAACATTCATCTTTAATTGTGTTTGTTTAAGTTTTTTGTAAACAAGCCTACTTACTGTATTGTAATTTGTTGAAATCAGAAGAAGGAGCATTTTACACAGATATTATTCATAACTCAAAATGCGTCATAATGTTTCACACATTTTCCGAATTAACGTTACTTTGTTATAAATTAAATTTATCCAGGCAATTTGTTTTAAAACAAATTTAAAAATGGATAAAAATAAAATTTTCTATAAGGTACGTAACCTATACTTTTTTTTATCTGACTGAAGCAGCAAACGCGCCTGCAGTACATCAATTTCATGATAGAACATGGGTTCTATCTGAAGTCAATCACAGATACGTTGCATATAAATACAACATAAAAGACTTAGTTGTTTAAACCACCTATAGCTGAGTTCGAACTCAATATAATTATTTTAGGCACGTAGCCATAGAACAGGAGTTTCTTACCGCTTTTCATCGCCATCTGGTTTCGGTGCCGAAAAACACTTGGCGAGGCGCCAGCCGTCGCAACGCGTCCGCGACTTGTTTACATACATATTTTTTACAACTAAAACAAAACCGTTATTAAAACTAGACATGTTGTACGCACTACTTTCACGAGTAAGATCTAAAACTGCACTGACTATTGCCACCAAATGGATCCGCTTTCTCTTTGCTGGCAAAAAACTAATTTGAATTTTTACACAAAATTGGGTCAACGCGTTCTTAGAAAGTTGCGCAACTTTATTGCTTCATTGTTTTTTGTGTATACTCTAAATGAAATTATCATAATAATAAAACCGATTCTGTTTTCAAATGAAGAGACCAAAAAAGTATGTATTAACTCGCACCAGAATTTTTGGCTCTTCTTATTTGGCTCTCTAGAAGTGTTGTGACTATTTAAGTCCTGTTAATAAATTTATCTGGGCACATATTTTGATAATCACGTATTCATCGACATATCTAGACATTTTGAATTTATCAATATTTTTTCATATTATCCCACCAATGTAAAGGGTTATATATTGAATACTTAATTAAAAACGTGGGGTCAGTAGGTAGATAAGCAAATTTGAACTTATTTTTGTTTTAGATGAATCAGTATCAATTTTGATTGAATATTTATGTATTCTATATTTAACTACAAGTAGAGTTTATACATTCCTCATTATTAGGTTCATTATTAATGGTAGATCTTTATATTAGGTACATTGTTATAGTTAATAAGTGTCTACACAAAGTAATTGAAGTTATATTAGTCTAGATATTGGTAGGTTATATTTAGATATTGAGACATTTTTTTCTTACTGGGTTTTCTACTGTTTTTATTTACATTACCTATAGGTTGATGGGTACATACATGGACTTATGAGGCCCATAGGTATCTACATGTTTACAAAGCAGTGACACCCTCATGATACAAAACTTAGCCTTTAACTGTCTCAAAGTAAACTTTAAGAAAACTACAATTGTAAGTAGATAAGTAGGTACCAATTGGAAATTAGCCACTCTACCAATAAGTAACGGCCGTACCTTCCTACAGACCTTGAGACGACAACGATAAACGGTTTCGAGTAAGATCAATAAGAAAAATTTGATTTTCGTGGTTATTTTAAACCAAATACATATATTTTGTGTAATAAATCGTTTTCTCGAAATATCAAGAGAACGTGTTGAGTTATTCAAATACACCCGCATCAACCCATTATTGGCCCACTGCTGGGCACGGGTCTTCTCCCAGAATGAGAGAGTTTAAGCCATAGTCCATCGCGCTGGCCAAGTGCGAATTGGTGGACTGGTGCCGTGACCAGGATATTACAATTACAAATACACTCATTTGCGAACAATAGGTATTTACTTAAACTAAATACACAAAGCCTATAGCTGTAAATTCTTGCTTCTATTTCGCTGTAATAAAATACATAAATAGAATATGTTAATTTTTTTATAATTACTATCTACCTACTTTTTTATTTTCCCCCAATTTAAACACATTCTTGCCTATAGAAAAATAATAAGAATCTGCGCCATCTGCCGTAAGCTGTCGGAACAAAATCAAAGTAGATACTTTTAAAGCTTTCGAAAGCTCTAGTCATATGGAGCATAATATGTATCTTAATAATAATAGTATTCTTGAATAAAAGTAGAAAATAATGCAAATTTCTACATAAACAAGTATAAAACAAATAAAATACATAGACAGGAAATAAAAAAGCTTGATACATTATTGCTTTGTATTATTTTGTTCTTCAGCCTCAGTATAAGTCTGTTTATACACGTTTACACGTTTACAACTTGACCATGATTTTGGTTTTATTATATTAGATTAAATAACATATTGAATCGAAATGTGTATGATAGGAGCTTCCTTTTTAGGAGCTGCGAGAAAAGAGCTCTACCTTTAATCATATTGAAAGCGCCATCTCTCCGCATTTCAATGAACTACGTGATAGATTCAGGAATGCCAGGAATTGTCAACATTTTCACAAAAGCTTTTAGTTCTTAGAGTTTTAGTTGATCTAGTTCAAATTATTTTGTTAGTTATACGTTTTAATTTTACATATATGTTAATATCAATTATTTTACGAGTAAGAAAAATTTTAACAATTTGATATATTTGATTAGCAAATTATGGTAAAAAAATCATAACTATTAGGAAAAATAAACCTTTTATTAGGTTCCTAGAATATAATATGATTTCTGTAGCAATAAATATCAATAATATTAATTGTTGATTAGTGTAATATTTTTCCTGCCTTATACAATAACACTCACTATACATATGTACATTAAATTTATGACTGTTATTTTTTTGCTATTAACTATTAATTTATTTTAATTGTATTAAGCTTTGAAATATTTAAAACCTTAAAAAATACATACCTATAAAGGAAAGAAAATTTCAAACAAAAACTGCTTCAAATAAATATTTACAAGCCAGAAAAGGTAACTTAATACAATTAAAAACGGCATTTAATTAACTAAAACCATTACTTATTATCAACATTTTAAAAACGTTTCGTAAATAAGTTACAGAATTACTAAAATTAAAAAAAAGTACCAAATGTTTCATACACCTATTCCTTCCAATCTTCCCCAATGAATAAGATTTAACGCACACAACAAAAGTTTTAGTTGTGTGCTTAAGAAATTCAGCTACCATGCTTCCCAAGCATCGCCGCCATGATTGTAAATTCGCTATCTCTTTTACTCTCATTGACGATACCATAAACTCTACGAGAGGTGGAATATCGCTCTATCCCTTTCAAATGTAAGGAACAGAAGAGTCTAGCAGGAACTGATAGGAGATTGGATTCTTTTAATCTTAGAAGGGGAGTGAAAAATTCAAAAGTAGAATGGCGGACGCATTTTGTTATTTGCTGCATGATTTGGTTTGGCCAGCTTTAAAGCGGAGATATTGATATGTTCTTATAATTGCAAGCTCGAAAGTATTAAATTAGAGTAAAGTGATCATTTTTGTAAATTACGCATAATAATAGATTTTTTATTTTATTTTATTATAGGCGTGTAATGTTATTTGAAAAGTAATGACGAAATATTTTTAGATGTAATAACGAATGGTTTATGAAAACATGCTCTACATTTCTATATGACTCTCACACAAAAATGTAGAGCATGTTTTCAGAGCACTTTAGAAGATAAATTACATACTGTTATGGCTTGAAATGTTTTAATATTTTTAATGCTTGTCAATAAATAATATGATAATTATAATAAATGTGAATAATAAAAAATAAATATGATATAGATAATCATATATTTTTTTTTATTTCTGTTATCCTCAATGAATTGTTGTTTGCGCCTATAATTAAGGTAACACTTGGTTTTGAGTCTATGTTTATATTGTCATAAGTCATATTCGTTGGTGTATTCGTTGTTGGTGCAACTTTTAAAATAAAGAAATAAATAAAATAAATAATTAATATGATACTAATTTTTACTATATGTACAAACCTTGAAAGCTGCAAGACGTTGCAGCTTTTTATACGTGTTTCCTTTTACACCATGTTGAAATTATCTGAAAGAGCGAAATAGTGTACGGTTAAAAACAGAATCATTTCTATTATTCTAGTTATTTATTCGGTACCCTATATAATTGTAATGTATCTGCATTAAAATAATAGATGGTTAAAGCTCAGTTTTAGATTTACTAGAAGGCAAAACTGGTTTTAATAGTAGGTAATTGCAAAATTGCAAAATTTTATACCTACCTAGGCTAGATAAAAATTAAAATTAACATTAAGAATAAATACCTATATACCTACAGTAATATAACAGTTTTACATTATTTATTTCTTAGTTGCGAAAATAATTAATAAGTTGATTTATATTATGAAAACAAATAAAATATAACGTAACATTATCTCTACCAACTAAAATCAAAATTATAAAAGATCACGGAAAATTATTACGTATATAAATATGTTTAGGTATAAAAAGTAGGTGCGCCCCTAAAAGTATTAAAATATTACCCATTGTTAATCTGATTAACACTACTGTATCTTTGGTCAAGTACCTACTTTGTCTCAAGGTGGTAGAACCAGTGTAGTTCGACCGGGGAAGTACCACCGTCACATCTATTTCTAGCGTGAAGCAGTTCGATAGAAGGGTGTGGTTGCCGGCACACTTTGACATGAGGCTACCATCATAGTCCTCGGGAGTAGCAACGCATCTGGACTTCAGGTGGAACCCATGTTCTGTATGTAGTTGATTACAGATGCCTATGAGCGGCAGTGGTCATTTACCATCAGGTAGACTGCATACTCGTTTGCTACTTCAGTTAGATAAAAAAAAACTTTCTGCGTTTAATCTAAGGTCAGTAGGTACATATGCACACTAAGAATTGCTACATTGTCCATCCGACCAATCCTAAATAAACCCTAAGTCAAAGCTAAAGTATATTAAGGTGTGTACATGAACACGACATGAAACCACTCGTAAATAAGGCGACGTAGGCCCGTTTATTTACAACCAAGTGCCTGGTAATCTTTACTAAGTGCACGTTTTACTAGCAAAACCGGGACCTCTACCGCCACTTTACTTTATGTTAAGCAAATATTAATGACACACAATTTACGGCCCCACTCCAAAATGGATAATGGATATGGCCTCTCGTTCTATAAGTTCGTGTAATGGATAATACTTGAGATAAGATTGTGGAATACGCTTGCCTAATTGAAAATTGTACGTGCTTTTTTCTTTCATAATACCTAATCTACTTAACTTTACGATAATTGGAGGTGTGGAAGATTATTTTTATGTATTTTGATTTATTTTTAATATGAAAGTATTTAAAAACTGGAGAAGTATAATAGAAGTACTTAAATAGGTATTTCATATGTAGACGTAGATTTAAATATCTATACATACATGGACGTTAGTAGATACTATAAATATTAGGAGAGGTGTTAAAGTATGCTATATTTATTTTAGTTAGGTTAAAAAATATATTTCTTTTGTGTATTTAGATTAGTTGTAAAGTATTATGTATTAAGTATCTATTAAGTAAGTCACACGAATTGCTAGAAGGAAACTAAACAAAACTGCAGTACCTATAATGTATCCGCTATACTAATATAATAACGTGACACTAAAATGTTAAAAGCAAAATAAGTAAAGAACTATTAAATTAAAGTTCCCACATGAACCATTCGCAGCTTAGCTTCACGTATACCGGTAGTTGTAAGGAGATCATCAGTTGCGGCGGAGCTGCTTGCGAGAAACAGTGATTGATACGCAATAAACTGAATTTATTACGAGACTGCCATAAACTCGCGCCTGAATGGCTAATCATCTATTAATCGCAATTTAATGCATCAACACTGTCAAATAATACTTGAAAGAACAAGTGATAAAAGTTTATTGCCTAGTAATGAAAAGCGTAGCGGTTGGTCTACGACTCTCGTGGTTTCGTAGGTCTACGTGTGCAATTGCCTTGTAGACTTTATAAGGATTTATATCTAACTAGCTAAAGCACCCGTGCTTTGCTATGGACGCTTCATCACTGAAATAGTCGTTATCTTAAAATAATGCAGTATATCGACATTTAAAGTAGACTTTAAACTGACAAATTAAATAAGCTGCATCCATGCAAATGTCATGTAAATCGGAACAATGATTCTTGCTTGAGTACCTAACAAACAGAAAGACACCATCTTATTTTTTATACGAACTTGAAGTAGCAAACGAGTATGCAGTCCACCTGATGGAAGTGGTCGCTGCCACCCATGGACATCTGTAAATTACTTTATTCAGAACAAGGGTTCAATCTGAAGTCACTCACAGATGCGTTGCTACTCTCGAAGACTAAGATGGTCGTCTCAAATCGAAATGTGCCGGTTACCACATCCTTCCACCGAAACGCAAGAACTGCTTCACGCTAGAAATAGGCGTGGCGGTGGTACTTCCCGGGTCGAACCATTGTTCTACCACCTCATAAGTGGTATAGTGGTTATTTATCTTATTTATATATTAGTAGGTACTTATAGATTTATATTTTGTTCATAAGACTCATATAAAGGATATATTTTTGTGATTAGGCCCATGGAATATGATAAAGCTAGGTAATTATTTTATATAGCTATGACTGATTATGTATAACGCAATTTTTTTAAAAATGGTAAGGAATGTTTTCACCATTTATAGGGACTTAGGTTGTAGCTTATAACTTTCAATATAGATTAGGCACAAAAACCGACTAACGTAATATCGAAATAGATTTATTAATTACATATAATAGTTTTTAGTTGAAATATATATAATATTTAATAAATAAGATACTGGTACATTACCATCCAATTTGAAAGTTATGAATTTTATAAAGGATTTTGCCTTTATTGTAAAGTTTTATTATTCGAAATACAATAAGATTGTTTTACGTTATCATTATATTTGTATGATATACCGATGTGACAAGATTAATAACAACGTTATTGTACTTTTTATACACAGTTTTCTTAAAAAAAACGATCTGAAGGGCTCAATTAAGTTAACAATTTAGAGATAAGCCATACAAAAAGTAATAAAATGGACAATATCCTTCATTTTCTGAAAAATCATTACAGAGTTCTGCGCACCCAAACAAGGTTGTGTGAGGCAATAAAGATCCATTAAAGCACACGGAAGAACACAAACTCACAATGCTCCATAACCTACCGCAAAAGTTTGACATTACAAGTGCGCCGATTGTTCCATTGTTTATCGAATAAAATTTATAGTACCTACTACTTACTGTTTATGAGAGCTTGTGGGCATTGACCTTTAAATGGCATGATAACGTGTTTTATATGACCAATTAACAATAGCTATATGTTATTATTTGTAGGTTTTTATGTTATTTCGTAAAGTAAATTATTAAGTTTTCGGTTATCGCTTCAATTTTTTAAGTAAGAAATTTTGATATTGTAAGTTATTTTAGAAGTACAAACCTATCTTTGAATAAATACAATATGACATAGTTTTGAGCTAGATATAAAAATCATAATTGTTACTAATTTTTTTTTCAGTTTTAACTCAGTCAAATTGACACCTTTAAATTTTATTTACCATTTTTCAAACAATACTTTTAATTCACTTAAATAAATTATCTGTACATATGTACCGAAGAAAAAACCTCTTTTTATCTACTAATTAGTAAAACAAATACGTACCTACAAGTGAAATCCTAAGGAAAAAAGCTTATATAGGTATACTTAACCCATATATCGGAATATAATGATGAAAGACGTGTTTCGTACGATAGGTAGTAGGTACATACCGTTCCATTCAAAGGCTGGCCCGTGGATCGCCCAAACACCGGTTGTTTAGTGATGTTGTAAATCAAATCATCAATTATCGACAATCGTTTACACTCGTGACGCCGCCGTGTAAACAATCCGGGCATTAAAACCCTGCTACCTATGTTTTACGACTATTCAATTTGGGGGAAAATCGATTTTATTCGCTTGATTTCTGATCGATTCACGGTATAAAGTCGCTCGGTTGTTGCGAGTTGGTACAGTTTTTCTTTAGGAAGTGGTATGCGGATGCGGTGCGGTGAGGATAGAGGAAAGTAAACAACGAACGTATGGTACTGGTTTGTTTGGTTCTACATATAGGTATGCCTACGTTAGGTCTCAGATGTCGGAAGTGCTGCACTAATTTATCGAAAGATGTAACGTTTAAAACAACCATTTATTTTCCGTAATAGAATCATACTAATATTATAAAGGCGAAAGTTTGTGAGTGTGTATGTTTGTTTCTTCTTCACGTGTAAACACCTGGAGAGATTTTCATAAAATTTGGTAGGGAGTTTGCTGATACTCTGGATTAACATATATACTTATTACTGCGGGAAAATATCTTATTTCCACGGGAAAATCAATTTTTGATAACGCGGGCGAAGCTGCGGGATTCAACTACTAGAAAATAAAGAGAACAGTTTGCCTGAAATTAAGAGGTCGCTACTACCAAGCTACAAATAAATCACCTAATGGTTAAGATGAACGATTTTACTAAAAAATAAAATACGGATTATATTACCTAAGTATTACACTCAAACTAAATTACGTTTGTAAAATACCTGTAATATATCTTAATTCAAAACCTATACGACAATATAAATCTATGAACGGGCTTTTCAATAATGATGCATTGTTTTTGTTATTACTTACCAAACACTCCACATTCTATAAATTAAAAACAGGCACTTTCAAACTTTAATCACTTTAAATTTAAATAAAATTAATCTCGCTCTTAAAATTCATAATTTCGTTAGTGAGTGCAACCAGCTTAGAGTCATGGACACTACTGAGACCATTCGAACGCCAATTGTAACACATACAAGTATTTACGCCGCCAACAAAGCACTAACAAATTGATATGTTTATCTACAGCGCACTATAAACTCATTCATTCCGGGCCCACCCTTTATGAGGGGATCCACCCTTCTGATTTAAAAAATTGCAAAATATTACATAAATAATAAAATAGTCCATCTTCCCTCGATGTCCCCTATCTATCTATGGGATATAATTTTGGCCAACTCATAGTTCCGGGGAAATGGCCCGTGATGCTTGGGAAATTTAAATGCCATACATTATTCATATTCGACCATAAAATTTTGAAAAGAATGTGTATCCTGAAATTCCTAAGAGAAGTGGATATCCGTTGTGACTCCTAACCAAATTATTTTATAGATAATAAAAAAAATAAACAGCATTATGTTTTCTAAATGAGTTCCGTTCATTTAGAAACAGCGCTACTTCAAATTTGATCACGTGCGTCTACAAAGACAAATTTCGTCACTCGATCATTTTAGAATGTCTCATTACGCTATCATCTCAAGACATACTCAATATTATATACTGAGAAGTGCCTATTAAAGTGAAAAATGTGGATAAAAATATACAAATATTTGTAGACCAGGAAATTTTGGACCCGTAGGTATGTTTCTCTAAAAAAACCTTTCAACTTGTAAGCTAAATATCATGGTTACATTAAGCAATTATGAAAATTAACAACTATAACAACAAAGTAAAATACTTAAGAGCTGAAATGAGTATCTAATATTTATTGGTATTATTTTAGCATGATATACCAGCAATACAATATACCAGCCCGCACGTTATTTTACCCTTTAGAGAATTTCCTTATATATCAAATGCATTGGTATCAATAAAAATCAAGTATCTCCAAAAATAGGGGTATCCTATACTTTAATTTAGGGGCCCGTCCTCTGATGGGAAAGGTTATAACATCTCGGGCACATGAAATTGTAATTGCAACTAATTGGTCACAAGAGAGGAGTTGAAGGGGTAACGTGTAGAGTTATATTCTAATGGTTTTATTATATCCCACTACGTATATAAATTTAATCTACTCTACGTATATGCCTGCCTTCTATAAAGTCATTTGCGGCTGAAAATTAGCGGAAACAAATTACTAATATGTACATTTGACTTATGAAAAAATTAAACAATGATTTATTTAAGAAATAGGTACATATCGATATACAATGTACATGTTAAGAATTTTCAATATCTTTAAATTAAAACATAAATTATTAGTTTTTGTATAATTAAACCAATTTTACGTCTATTGAAGTACTTATTCTAAATTTTGAACCAATTTGGACAGAACAGTTGTCAGGTGCACGGAAAAGTAGGCTGCTTTATCCTTGAAAAAAATGTTTAATCATACTTAATTATTAAAAAAACTGTCTTATTTATACGAAGAGATTTGTCCGAAAAAGTTTGTATGTACCTATATGTATACCTAATACACATCAATTTAAAGATTTTTAATTTTACATAGCTTTATAGCGTATCGGCTAAATGAATCTTCTTTGTCATGTTCTCTAAGTGTTATTTATATTTTAGTTTATAAAATAGCTATTTACCTTTAAGTCATAGATGTAATATTAATTTCTTTAATTTAATTATAGATATTTTCAATCCTAGCAATTGCTCGAAAAAGCTAAACTCAAACCCGTAGCTATTGATGTCGGATCCGATGAGTCCTGTCTAAATTTACCCCGTTTTTGTTGGTTAGTGGGAGCACCAACGTGTTTACGACTGCCAGAGCTCCAGACACCGCTCCCACGCCGCGATGTCCCTTCACATGCCGGGTAACGCACACTTGTGTACACACACTGATGTATGGAAATGGAAAGGTTATATAAGATACACTGAGGAAGATATGAACTTATTAAATATATACACAATATGTTTATATACACCGTTTTATTGAATGTATTTCATTAAAATTTGACATGGTAAGTAAAATGTGTTTACATTTAAAATATATTTAAATCCTCATGGTTATGGTAATACTTACCTATTTCTACATAGTAGTGATAAATATTTTAAGGTAGATAATTTAATATAGAAGAAGGCAAGACAAATCAAATAAAGGCATGAAGTCTTTATACAGGCACTATTTATTTATTATTACGTTAGTAATTAAATAAATAATATTTATTATAAGAACCATTTTGTTGTGGTCATTATTTACAATTACCTAACAATTTACAACAATTGATAACACCTGTAGATATTTATAAATTTTATATTTTTTTATGAAAATAAAGAATAGATAAAATAAAATGCTATCGTATGAAAAGGTTTTACATCCCTGCCCTCCGCCTACACGGCATTATGTTTGAAGTATTATCGGAATAACATTGAATAAAATTTATCGACAAGACTCTCTTCAAGCGAGTGCTTTTGTAGGCTCCGATTGTCCCTGAATACTTAAGCACAGCTTAAGTGGATATTCTTGTAATGTGGATTGTGATATGCTTTTATTTACTACATATCTTGCGTGTACGGTATCAACTTTAGGTATCAAACAGGTTTGAACCGAAATAATTAAGCCTAAGTTGTTTAATCTGCTGATTCGACATGGTTTAGTGCGTCCACTTCTTATACCTATACGTTCACGTGAGTAAACTTGCAATGAGTAATATTTTCAATGAAATTCTGACTTGTTTATGAATTTTAAACGATATATGAAAATGTTTACTTTGAAATATCAAAACTGTGTAAAATTAATACGATGCTCTAGTATCATCACATTTATCATTAAAATGATTTGATGGCTTTTAAAATGCGGATGTGCGATGTATAGAGAAGTCGTTAGTAAAACACTGAAAGTCAATGAAACTCAAACCGGAAAATAAATGCCTAGATTTAATCACATTGTAAACTGAGCACGCGCCGAGCAATCATAATGCATAAGTTATTCGGTATAAATCCCAACTTTTTATGTACCACTAAACTGTTTTATTGGTTATTAACACGTGTTAAACGACTAAAAGACTAAAACATTTGTAGAAAACTCCGATCATTAACATACGAGTGTGATGGACTACTACAGGGGCCCTATTTTCGGTTCCGATTATGGTTCACCAACTAATTATGGCTCTATGTTTTATTAATGGTGTTAATATAAGCTGTAAAGCATTTTATGGAATTATAGGTAGCTGTAACTCATAATACTTAAGGTTAAACGCGCTCACTGAGCACTGTATCTGGATAATATTAAAATAGCTTAATTTTTCCAATTTATAAACTTTAAATAAAAACAGTTATATAATTTGAACAATGATTATATAACCTTTACTTAATTATGACTTTTATAAACAGATACAATGTTATACGAACATTTTTTGGGACATCAAATTATATAGGTAGAGAGCGTACTTACCCATATGGCAGATACATACTTACTACCAATATCAAGAAAGTAATGTAACTACATTCATAACAGTGGACCTGTAAGATACAACACTATACGAATATTATATTTGTTAAGATTGTCCCCGCTACTCAATCAACAGAAATCATATTTAATAAAAAAAAACATTTATTTTTAAACTACTTTAGTTTATTCTAACGGCAAACAAATTAGTATTACTTAACACGGCATCAAATTAACATTAATAACCGGCATAAATCAATTATTCGTTTGAAACAGTCATCGACTTTTAAATCGTAATAAAATATACCAACGGCAGTCAATTTATTTATTGCCCTAAAGTTGTAAAACGTATTACACGCAGTAATGACGTGTGTTATTGGCATTTATTTCAACCATTTTACCATCAATGACCACTTATTCAACGTTTATGATTATTGTTTAATTAAAATCTAATTAGTTACACAAAATAAATAAATAGAAACCGCTCTATGCTTTGAATTTTTCATTCTTTGTAGGTTAATATTTAATCCGGTGATTTTTTTTTCTACTTCTTTTTCTACTACTCTTGTATGAATTAGTTTCCTACTTCTATTCGTCTACTATGATAAGCGTAGTTAAGAGTTTATTACGCTTCCTCAAAACAATTATTGTTTACGTCCATCATTACGTCGTACTGTTAGGATGGCGATTCGTGGGTTCTTTTTAAAAAAATCAAAGAAAGTTTATTGATTAATACTGTATTACCGATAGGCTAACAAAATTTGACTGCTTTAACCACGTGCAAGTGGTTTTAATTATACATGAATAAGGCCACGTTTGACGTTACTTGCATCAACAAATTTTATACCTAAGCAAAAGTCGATTATAACAGTATGTCATACAAAGTATGTCTAAAGATATGGACGAATACAAAAACAAATTTTGTACTTTCAACGTTAGAAAACCTTCATTTGAAATGCTACACCGTATATCGATCTATGTACTACGCTATACCTAAGCCACAAAACGTGTAACTTATATATCCAGACAACAATGTTGCTATACGCCACATGCGCCGGACCGTATAAATTTACGCTTGATTTATTTATTACTCGCACGAAATGTCAACAATGAGACATTTTTAAAAGTGAAACGCAAAGGATTTACGAAAAGGGTGTCTGAGCATTGTGCTTGCGCCCTGTTATGCAAATTAGTACGCTGAAACCGAAAGTGTAGCTACCCAACAATGGGCTGAATACTTGCGCAACCTTTTCATAAATTGTCGATCCGCATTAGGTAAATTATGGTGCCTTTTGTTAGTCAAAGTTCGACGTGAACCAAAAAAAACGAGTTCGACTGAGACAATAAATACGAATCATCGCTCGCATTATCCTTGCTGTCGTTAAAGCTTCAAAGGGTAAAATTTGCATAATGTGGCCTTTCTGGTCAATATTTTGATTTTTGTGGGAAACGAAAGTAATTTTGTTCGATTTTGCTTTCATATTCCATGTTTAGGCTGCATTAGCATAGTTTTGTGATAGTCACCAGTCGGGGCGGAGTGCCGCGCGTGCTTTTCGCGCGTTAGTGGAGGATCGTTTGAAGGGGCGAGCACGAAGAAAATTCATAAAGCGCGATCGTGTCGTACACATTTTGATAAGTAATACCAGTTGTTGTGATTTAGGTTGAGGTGTGTTCGTGTTACCGGATAGTTAAGTTTTTACGGTCACGATAGGGGACGAGTGAGTGGAGTCGACGATTTGTTTATCGGTTATAGCGAGGTGACGACAGGCGATGACACGGTATCAGTCCCTTGTAAAGCCGATCTGTGTAAGTGTCACCTTTAGTGCTTGGTTTATAGCTTTTTGGTTGCGTCAAGGCAGCGGTAACGACTAGTGGCGTAGACTAGAAACTCCGGACACTAATCCAGTTTCCTTAAATCTCGATAAAAATTCGGCGTTCGGAGTCTAAATTTTAACTAAATTAAAGGAAAATCCGTTAAAGGAAGGAATTAATATATTTACCATCTACTCTTTAGCTAGATAGGTATACCTATATACATACTGAAGTAGTTTATCTCTGTCATTAACAAATTTTAATAGATAAGGAAATGTTTTATAACTGTTAATCAAACAACATCAAATAACATTTTTCTATACCTAACGTATCAATTTGCCTCCGACATCAGTACCTACAAACTAAGAAAATCTCATAAATTTCGAAACATTATTTTTGTTCCAATAGCAACTAAACATAATTTCCAAATAGAGTTATCATAACAACCTTGTCTTTGCAAGATATTATTGTCACAGACCCGACCACAGTTCCTAACTCAATTCAAGATGGCGTCTGACCGCACAGTACCAGGGTGTCATAAAATAGAGAAACAGACGACGGATCAGCCTATCCGGCCATGATTACGGTGAATCATCGTAAATCAAACCCGCAGTCGCCCGCAGACTCTAATTGCGCTAGATCTCTCTCAAATGCGATAAATCAAACATTTCGCTGCGGGCACAATTTTTCATTTTATAGCTCTGTTCTGGACGTCATAAACCGTGGCAGCCCGAAGTTTCAACTTAATACTACAGTACACTCGCTGTAAGTACATACAATGATTTACATTTATTAGTTGTATATTTCTCCTCATTTTTGGGGGCACGGTAGTGCCTCCGCTAAGTCGAACAAAAAACGGCACGGCCGTACGTACCTTCCTTTTCTCGAAACAATTCAGGCCATTTCCGATACCCTTAATTTCCGATAACTTTAGGATAAAACTAGAAGTCTGAATTTTTACTAACGAAGTAGGGATTGTATAAATCACGGTTTATTTCAAATTTAACCTTCAAACCAATAGTTTAAAAATTGACAATCATGAAAAGTCTAAAGCACTTCTAGCAGACATAGAAGCGTAAAATTTGCAATACAACTAGTGTTTAGTATATGAAATAAGTAAATACTAAAATATTTATAAATTTCGATCCAGATTTCAAAGTACATCAACTGCATAAATAACTTTTTAATCTCATATAAATATATAGGATTATAAACTTACATTAACAATTTATCAATCAGTATAACTTTACAATGAATAGATTAATACCAGACTTTGTATTACATAGATCTCACAACTTTTCGCTGAAAAAGAAGTTTTTTTTACAAATATTGTTGAAGTGAAACTTCTTTATCGGGGTTGGAAAAAAATTTAGTGTAACATTTTTATTCCGTTACGCGCCATCTTTTTCCGTTACGCGAATCTTTTTTTATTCCGTTACGCGCCATCTTTTTCTTATCCCTACCACGCGTGATATTAGATAGATTATTATAGATTAGATTATTAGATAAAGTTTAGTAAAAGCCTTTTATTAAACTTTATCTAATTTAACTTTATTTAACCAATTTCTGTAAAGTTGCATATAGTAAATTATTTTTTGAAAAATAATGTCATAAAGAAGTTTCACTTCTTACGAGTGTACGCTAGTACACGCACACATTTTTTTTTTATGGGATCTCTATTTTATGCACATCACATCGATGCCTCAATTGCTGCATTTGATAACATATTTGATCATTGTTATTCGAATATTAATAAATAGAACCTACAGTAGGTATATTGTATCTAAGTAGTTATTAAATATGTTTATGCGTCATTCTATCATCATAAAAAAACGTGATAACATGTATGTATCCACGTAGCTTACTATCATAAAAATAAATACTCACAAAAAGACATCTAACTTAAAATCTAATCACTACAAATACTGTTACGATATGTAACAGTATTACTGTTACGATATATAGTAATACTGTTACGATATGTAACAGTATTTGTACCTACTTTATTTTCTTAAAAGAACACGAACAAATAACTTTTACAAGTTTATGTATTTTGGACACTATAAATTAAAACTTTTGCGCAGGCTCTCTCTTTCGATTTATGTGTCTGCTGTTGACGTTATAAAATTATTTCCCTGAAACTTTCGGTTTGACCCAAAACATTAAAAAGATATTTAACCTTATATATCCCGTATTTAATAATTTGCAAGATGATAAATTACTTGCTAAGAACATGCTATTAAAATTATACCTACCTAGGTAGATACTTATAGTAATTCCTTGTGTACTACAAGTAGCAAATAGAGACATGATTCACATGAGCCATCGCATATTAAATGTTAATTACTAATTACTTAGGTACTTGCTAATAAAATTTGTGGATACGTAACTGTACTAGCTATAGGTACTAGCAGTCTACAGTAATTTAATAAACTTTCGATCTCAATATAATAATTACTTCTTCTGAGTAATATTTAGACCTACGATAGAGTCTCTATGTGACATACGTTTTAAGGCGATTAAAATATCTGTTTTTAATAGTACCTAGTATTAAAATTCGGCTTATTCGAGATTTTCATAATGTTTTTAATCTTTCTTATAAATTTTTTTTGTACTACGAAATGGTATGTCTCTTTTACTGGAATAATCATTTTACAATTGCATATTGCAATAGTTAATTTAGTTTCATAATTAAAGAAATATGTTTGGTAATTTGAAAACCATCTATTTATCTATAACATCATGCTACCAACAGTAAGCTACTTGGTGAGTATTAGGTCAAGGATAATAACAATCTAGGTACTAACCTATAAACGAGTGATTCTCGTCAACCCATTATTGTCCCACTGCTGGGCACAGGTCTTCTCTCAGAATGAGAGAGTTTAGGCCACAGACCACCGCGCTGGCCAAGTGCGAATTGGTGGACCATACGAGTGATTACTACTGACTTTTGCTACCTATTATAAAGGCAGTCATTAGGATTGCCCATAGAAGTCGAAAATATACACAGCACAAACAACTCCTAGGAAGCGTTCGGTGAGGATGACTTTAGTTCCATTACATTTGTTCAACCAAAAAGTACCTACTCTATGCGCTTAAACTTCAATACTACTTATATACGGTTTACAAAAAATACCTCGTATAGTATAGTTAGTATTTTGGTTTTTAATATTGGTTCATTATATAATTCTAGCAACATTAATAAAATATACTAAGAAAGAATTCATTATTTTCTAGATGAAATACCAATTCTGTCAATGATAATCCTCGTATCATTCGTAAAGAGTTTTAAGATTGCTTTACGGACAATTTATAAACATACAATTTCATAGCCAAATAAAACCGAAGACCGTGTGAGAGGGATATGAAAGTAATAATTGATATTGACTAATAGGTATTTTCACACGTACAAACTCATCGTCGAGTTAATCCGTCGTAATTGACTCTCGCTGGGAAAGCTATTAATGGCCAATGATGACGCCAATAAACCGAACATTTAATACTACGTACGATCTCAACGTTTATATTTTCTTTATATTTTTCTACTACTACACTGATAAACGATACATTTCTCATCAACCCATCATTGTCCCACTGCTGGACACGGGTCTTCTCTTAGAATGAGAGAGTAATAGGCTATAGTCCACCGCGCTGGCCAAGTGCGAATTGGTGGACACATTATACAAAACAAACATTACATACAAACGATACATATAACATTCAGAAATTTAAATAGTGTTACAAAGTTGGTTTAGACAGAGTTTAACCTGCTGGCTTTCAGATGAAGCAACTATCTTAGCTTTCAGGAGGAGAAAAGCATCTATGTTTTACCTACTTATGTGCACCATTTTGTCTACCATGATACGCATTTTCTATATACAAAGTAGGTGTAGGTAGAATACCTAATTTTAAATTTCTTAAGAAAGGTATTAGCCACTTCGTTCATATATACCTAGTTACTTTCAAAATGTATTTTATTTTAATACCGCATTTTAAATTCATTTGTACACAAACATATCTATAGTTTAAAGAGTGAACATTTCAATCGTTTCATACAACATTTTCAAGATAGCCATTACCGCGGGCCGCCGCGCAGCGCTCTTAGACCGTAAATAAGTCTGGCATTTTGAGCACCTCGCCTAGTATTTTACGTGCATTGGCAAATACTTAGGTACAATGCGACAATAAACCCTTTGAATTCCCGAACGCAGTAAATAAGGTCACAAGCTAACGTAAATTACACTTTATAGCTCCCAAGAAACGGTCCGGTTTTGTTCGGAAAAGATTTGAACATGAGCTTGCAACGACGCCAAGGCGGCCATGGCGACTCACGATTTGAAAACAGATTTATGATCGGCCACGATAACGGGCTTGCGATAAAAATTTTGCCATTCCTAGAAAACATGCACCTACTACATATTTGCAAGGGTTTAAATTGGTAGGTATAAAGAATGATTATATATAGTAATTAATATATAATAATTTATAGTAGCGCCGGGGACGGCCACCGGGAGGGTTTAGTGCGGTAATAATCCAACATAACCCTGCGTCGCTCCCACGGCGTCGGAAACCTTTTGAAGGTTTCCCCCTCGAAAACAAAAAAAAAAGGTATAAAGAATGAGACTAAGGCGATGCTTTTTACTACCTACTGCTCAACTACTACCTTCCCACACTATAGGGTACTGTGTGTAGTGACCTACCAATACGTACAAAGACTTATAAAAACAGCCAGAAAAAAAACTATTACAGAGCAATTTTGGTTTACTAATTAAATGACTGGCTGGTCCTTTCGGGGTTTTACCCTGAGACTAGAGTGTCAAACCAGTCATCGTTAACCGCTCAGACTCGTAGGTAGTCTAAACACAATTTATACCCAACCTAACCAAAGTAATCTCGACCATTGATAGGTACGTTAGTATTGCAGGATAAGTTCCAAGCATTTTAGGTTTTAAACGTAAGTAAATTAAACTTTAGTCACCATAAATGAAAAACCAATAAGGCAAACAAACGATACATAACATTTTTAAGTGAGTATGATTACAAATTGGCATGGCATACGAGGACAGGGTAGGTACCTATATCAAGAATACAAGATCTTGATCAAGGTACACCTTGTATTTTTGATAGTTATAGGAAGTCATATTTAACTCATGTACTTACCAACACATTGGATAAAGCATATATGTAATATTCTGATACTTATTGTACTTAATGTTGAATAATACCAACATTCAAAATCAAATGCCTACTTAATTTTCGAAGTGAAACTTCTTTATCGGGGTTGGAAAACAAAAGTGAAACTTCTTTATCGGGGCTGGAAAAAAATTTAGTGTAACATTTTTTCGTTACGCGCCATCTTTTTCTGTTACGCGCCATCTTTTTCTTATCCCTACCACGCGTGATATTAGATAGATTAATATAGATTAGATTATTAGATAAAGTTTAATATTATCTAATTTAACTTTATTTAACCAATTTCTGTAAAGTTGCATATAGTAAATTATTTTTTGAAAAATAACGTCATAAAGAAGTTTCACTTCTTACGAGTGTACGCTAGTACACGCACACATTTTTTTTTATTGGCAAAGTATATCGTAACAATTTAATAAACTTATATATCTGTAAGTTAATTGAACTGCCCATATTTTGAAGAATTTTCCTGGAAGAAGTAATAGGTACCGATATTTTTTTATGTTTTTGTTTTTATATGCTTAAATTTTATATTTTTGTATGTAGGTACACAATTTATAGATTTTTTCATATATGTTGTATATATTATACATTGTAACTGTAGATATTTTTTTTGATACAAGATGATATGTTTAACAATCTGGTATTTCTTGAAGTAATTTACGCAGTTTGGTACTTTAATACATATAACTTACATAAGAAACTGTTTTAGTTGGTCACAAAACGTGTCCCACGATCCTTCCCTTAGTCAGGCGCACGAAACTCGTGAAGATTCAGCGATTAATTGCTCACGTCATAAAGTTTCATGTTTCACGACTCTATGTTTCTTAAATATAGGTAGGTGGCCAACTGATAAACAATTTATTTTTGTGTAGAAACTATTTATTGGATAAGTAGTGTAAGGCATCCGTGTAATATCAAATTGTTGTGCTGTACCTAATATTAACAATACACATTTTTTTTTTGTGGGCGTAAGAATTACGACTAGGAGATAATTACAACACTGATTTAGACACTATCACACTTAACTGGCATTAACAAGGATAACGTTCCGTTGAGCGGTATAAGCGGTAGCAAGTTCAACAAAATAATCTCCCAACTAACTCGGTCAATCCTCTTTTATGCATTCCGATCGCATGATATAATCTGTGCCTACCCGCTCAGCGTTGCGTTAAAAGAAGGTAGATGCTACCCTCACTTGTCTAATAGATTACGAGCTATTAAACTAAACGGCGTTGATCATGAAATGTACGTAAGTTTCCCGTCATCCACCGACATACACATTATATATTAAAATAATTAATATTAAAATAAAAATATGGAGGTAATTATAAATATGGAGGGAATTAAAATTTACATTTTTCTGGAAATTGGCGTTGAAACTATCCTATGGAAATCTAATACTAAATTATTTTTAGCCCCAAACTTAACGATTTTTATTCCAAACATTTTGGCACATACCTTAGCCAACGAACTTGTTATTCAAAGAGGTGATGTTGCTAGTATTCTGGGAACTCACCATAGGGACAGTAATTTGGATGCTGCTTTTATATTAAATTTATTTTATTTATATTTTATTTTTTTAATTAATTATAAAATTTCCAATTATTATTTAAAAAATTATAATTCATTTCACATATTAATAAATACAAAGTATCTGACACGGATGATTGTTAAAGTTAATAAGTTTTTTAAGCTGATTGTAGATATTTTTAAGACTGAAAATAGATATACATGCAATATGTCAGTCAGTATTATAATAAGTGGTACATACTTCTTGTTATTGCAGAGGCAGATCTTTAAGTAAGTCTTTTAACAAAAGAACATACGTGCTAAGAGTGTCCAAAGTTTGCTAGTTTGCGCTCACTGTACGCTGTAACGCTACACACTTTGGACACTCCATTTCAAATATATGGAAGGGCGTACTAAACCGATACGTCGCAAATTCAGTACGTCGCTAACAGTTTGCCTACTGGGGACCCAGCCTTAAGCTGAATACGCAGTGTTCAAATTTATTTTAAATATTTCCGCCGTTCATCTATTTCTCCATTAAAATAGGACAGTACCTATAGCGAATGATATCGTAGTAGTAATGTAAGCAAAGAGTAGCAATTAGGTACTTGCTAAAATTTTTAATCATTTAATTAATATTTGATAAAATTAAATTTGGCTCCATCTAATCACATGTTTAATTTTTAACAGAAGTAGATAGTTATCTTATTTTAATTTCGCTTATCTACCTTCCTAAATTACTTAAGTGATAAAATCCACACATGACTTTTTCTTAAGTTAGATAACTGAAAATGAGGCCGTAATTAAATTTTAAATACTCACTACAGATCCCCTTGTCTTCTACGAATTGAAGCACATAACTATCATAACTATTATAAATTCTTATAATACATCAGCGTTACAATAATCTGCCTCAGTATTTGTTGGAGCACCACAGAAATAAATGTCCTTTGCACTTCAAACTGAGTGGAGCCGGGAGCGCGTGACAGACTTTATAATCATTTTCCGTGAACTTTCAACATATGTGTAGTCAATAGTTTTCTTAGTACACCCGGTTAATCGTAAATGAATTCAAAGTAGCGAATATTCCGCCATGTTTTAGCGGCGTGCGTACGCGCCTACGCGGCGTGAGCAACGCGAAATTACAAACCCGCGCGCGGCCGCTGCCGAGTATAAAAATAAAATAAACTTAAAACAACGTCATTTTGTGCACGTGTGCGTGAGAGCCGGTATTTATTTATAGGCTAGTAGCTATGTAAATAACGAACGACCAACTCCGGACCAACGTTTCTTGTGGTTTTGCGAAACGTCTTAATTCGATCGCCTCCCCAGCCGAACTCTTTATAGCTATGACGTGTTCGAATTGAGCCTATGACGCCACTAACGATTATGATATAAACGTAAATGTTACTCTCTAAATATTGAAACGGCTCAATTGTATCTAAGTAGGCTGTGCCTATAGGCCGTGTATCAACCTTACTACCTTGTGACACATCCCATTCAAATAAACACAGAAAATTATCTATCGTGTACTTTACTTTTCAAGCTATACTTAAACAGTATTTGTTCGCCCACATCTTGGAAAAGGGATACAATTTATATTTAGGTACAGAAAAAATCTGAAAACTCATCTTCGTTCAACCTTGCTTTGTTTGTCTTATTAAACGTGGTACGTGAATACGGTTGTATTATAAAGCTAAGCGTTGGTCGAGATTAAGCCGAGCGAGATATTGCAAGGCGATATTTCAGAGCGGGCGGCCGGTCGTCGACCTGCGCCCGCCCCACGCCTCCATTTCGTACTTTAGGGCTGCCTTAAAGCAACTTTCCTTGTACTTTAAAAGCTTACGTCAACCTTGAGTCATCTACTTAGTTGGTAAAGAAAGAAAATTTTTAGCTTTTGGCTGGGTGTAGCTGAGAAACCTTGTAAGTTAATAGTTGTCTTACTTCACGAACTTATATAGGTACAAAGAAATTCTTAAATTTTATTTTTTTAAACAAGTATTTTTACTGTTTTGAGTCAACGAATTATTAGACATATTACTAAACAACATCAATATATCAATACTAGACATATTACTTACTATGCAACATTATACGACGCGGACGCCTCGACGTAGGTACGTGTCGTTATGTCCATAACTCCATATGCGTTCTCGTCCAAGGGATCGGATCGAGGAAGGGAAGGGATCGGATAACATTTTTAAGGTTTTCCCGTCGAAAAAAACGGCATGGCGTAGCTTTTCAACATGACAATATTGTTAAAGCATTCTGAAAACCGGATGCAGTTTTTTATATTTAATTTCACATGTACCTATTGTTTCTTAGTTTGTCATTTTTACATCCATATTTTTGTAAAATATGTAGGTACCTATATTCATGAATATTTTGTTATTTTCATTGTTTGTAAATTAAAAATATAGTACTTGTTTGAATTTTCTTTTATTTAATAACATTCTTTAGCAACGGTTACAAAGGTAGTTAAATAAATAATATGAATTCCACAAATCTTAAATATTTGTTTATTTTAATTCAATAACGCGAGGTTTTCATCTTTGATGATTAACTACGTAATTTTAGAATTTCTAATAACAAGATGAACTTACTCAATAAGACTTCCGAATAATAATATGTATTATATTTTGTAGCATCAACCCTGTCAGATTCTCTCGCGTCCGCTTTTTAATTTTACTTCGCAGCTGACAGCGGCCTGTATAAACACACCCTTAACGTACAGTTATTATTATGGTAGACAACTATTTAAACGGGTACGTATATTATCGAAAGAAATACAACAATAAAATGTGTGCCAATGTAGCTAATATACTTGCACTACACCTTTGTTTATCAATTACTTTTAAGATATAACACAGGTACGAAGAAGCGTTACATACAGAAATAGAAAACTAAGTACCTAATCGTCATCATAATTAAAAAAAAAATGAGGCAGGAAAATGTAACATTATGTAGACCAATTAATATTATCATTTACAATCGTGGACAATGATTCCAAATAGGCTAAAATCCTTCGCAATATACCTACCTATCAAACTAATCGGTAGGTACAATACTTTGTTGCATCCATGAGCTAAGAAAAAACAATAACTATGCCTGTTTTACTAAATCATTTAAACTGGAGCACGTAACATACCTACAAATAAAACCTCCTTTTAAAGGCATAGGTAAGTATATTTGATGACATAATGAAATGAATATTTATAATATTTACCTTTAAATTTTGAATTAGATATGTGAAAATATCCTATAGTAGTTTAGTCTATTCAGGTATGAACCTACACACTATAAAAATAGTACGTATCTACCTACTTACCTAGTTCTTATTATTTAAACCACGAAAGTATAGAGGTTACCTATTAAGTATATTATTTTTTAATCGAGTCCCCATATTTATTCCTTGAGATATTATCATCATCATAAATTAAACACCGTACTAGAAAATAATCAGACTTGCCAAAAATATTTAATTGGCCATAAAGTTCGAGAAATGTCTCAATCGCCACAGGCAGTTTCTAAATAGATTCCATATTTTGATTAGTATTTTGGAACAATTTATTATGCTTTTCTTATACCTTTACAACCAATGTTAACGATAAAAAGACAAAAAGGGCATCAAAAATTTATTCTGCGTTTCGTTTACCTTGAAGGCAGTTTTGTTCGTGTTTTGTAAGCATTCCTTGTTAGAAAAGATCGTTTTTCTGTAGCTATAGATATGGAAAGATACAGTTCCCCTTCAGAGAAGCTCACCCCCGCCCTATGAGACAATAAATATGTCAGTGGGAGATATTACACGACGTTAAGACGTGGGTTCCGTCTCAAGTAAATTATTACATCGCAACTTTTCTGATGAGTTCCCTGTCTGGTGCGCTAAATATCTTTACTTTTTATTACCGTGTCAGATTAAGCACTGTTGTTTTGTTTTATTTTCAGACTTGAGTCACAGTACGTATTTGTTTTAAGAACAATACCAATTTAAAGATAGTCTTTACCTTCATCTTTCACATTTAACTTCATAGGTATGCGAGTGCCTACTATCGTCAAAAGTTAGATTCACAGTTAACATGCACACTTCAGTGCTCATGAAAGCAACCTAAGTCGTTACTTTAAGTTGTTATCACTGGCCCCAGGCTTCTTCAGTCTGTGATAAGAGGGTTATGAGTTGTAGTAGCAAAGAGGGCGGCAGAGTTGCCCCTTGTGTTTTAAAAAATAATTATTTAAATCAATGAAATTACATAAATCAATTAAATTAAATTAATTGAGGGTATCACGCTAACATTAAAGGTCCAGATGTCCCTTGATAATAGTTATCAGTTTATGAATTTATAAGTATACCTAAAATGAGAGCTTAAGTTGCTATTTCTAGAACACAAAAAATAACTTCTGGCAGGATTTAAGAGATATTTAGATAGGTATCTACGAGTAAAGTTACCAACATCATGCCTACAAAATTATAATTGTATTTTTTTATTTTTGGCCTTTGGACATTTATTGTTTATAGTATGCAAGATAATTTATAGACCATAAATTAAATTACATGTGTTCTTACGCAACGATCGTCGTGTAGTTACTTTAAACCTTTGTTACTTGCTAATAAAAGAATACCTAGATACGGCTGAAGCTATGTTATTTAATAAAACCTAACGTTCCTAAACCTTTACGTAAGTCATTAAAATTAAATTTACATCCTGTAGGAGTCTAGAGTTAGGATAAGCGAGGCGCCTAGTAATTACCTACAACAAATGGATGAACATGCCCTTTGGTATTTAATTACGACTGCAATAATATTTAATTCCTTGTTTATATGAGTTTATCTTTAGTAGGTAGGCGTGAGAGTAATAATTTAATAAATTCAATTTTAAATGTTCTTTACGTATACAAGAACTCTAATGACACGTGTTTAATAGAAAGCTCTACATTTTACTGCTCAAGAAACAGTTAAAGACACATTGTAGCCGCAATGCGCTCCTTACAAAGCAAACAAAACAGTTTCCCGCAAAAAAATTGGGAAAAAGCGCGCCAGAGAAAAACAACTGGGGACCATAAAAGAAAGAGCAAAGTTGGCGGGAGAGCGGCTTGCTCGCTCAGCGGTCCGCCATTGGTCGGGTGGGTCGCTCCCCCCCTCCCCCCACCCGACACTAACTCACTCTTCACTTGTTTTTACGGCAGCCATTTTGTGACGTTCGCTCGCGCGGCAACCGCGCTAATCCATATCCAGAACCGGTACCTACGCTTGTGTGCGTGCCCCATCTGTAAACAATATCTCCGTAGTGGTGTCATATCATTAGGTTGGCACTACGATAGAATGATTCTCGGAATTTTAATGTATCAGCTCTTTGTATTAGTGCCAAGGCCTTGTAGTAAATAAGGTACAGGGTTATATTTTTACACATTGTTTATCTTTACCACTTGTTTGTACCTTAACCCCTTGAATTAAAATACAACATATTGTAAATAGTTTACAGACACAAATTCAGCATCTAGGTACTTATTGTAACAATCACTTTTCTATACGTTTTTATTATACTTAAATCTTTACTGATCCTTCAGTTTCGAACTTATAACTTTTGATTTATAGGGATTCGCATGGAAAAATATGATTACTATTATAGCTATTAACAGCAACAATATCTATCAACAGCAAATATACAAAATGCACACTTAGACACATAAAACAAAACAATAAAAAGAAATTAAAAACTTTTTGAAAAAAATTTGCAAATCCCTTTTTAATTCGAAGGAGATTTAATTTTAATTAATTAAGATTTTCCTTTAAATAGGTAAGTCTGATAAACTTGTCTTACATAAGTCTTTTTATTCATCAATTAGTATCTTGTATTTTTATTATTTGTACCTTGGACTTAAACATTACGTTATTCTTAGGTAAATCTTCTAAGGTAGGTAGGTATATACCTAATTGTTTAAAGAAATTTATCTAATTGTAAAAGAAATACATATTAACGATAAAAATATTCTTTCTACAGTTTTAAGGCATGATTTAAAAGATATATCTTCGGACTGCACCTACTCTCCATATGTAGAGTAGGCACAGAATTTATTCAGGCTTACACATTTCAATATAAACTATATTTTTGTTTTTGTACCCACTTTTGTAGTTATTTTTCCACTTCGACCATTACCATTAATATCTCATCACGTACATAAAGGTGCCTCCACATTCACGTCTTCGTGTCATTAACATAGTCACATATCTGTAACGAGGGTTCTTCGGAAGGGTCGCGACGAGCATACATGAGGGCCGGATAATGGGTGAGCGACCTATCTTTACGTCTTAATCCCTCATTACATGCCCTCGTTAAATACGAGAAAGGCAAATGAGAAAACCTAAGATTAACGCAAGTAGGTATGTACTTATATATATCTTACGTCTCTGCTAATGTCATGGAAATTCGAATATAAATAAAAAAGCCTTATATTATTATGCTTAATTCATAATATGACATAGTTTCATTTTGACTACTTTTAACACGCGGTGTCGTCTGCTTTGGTCATTTAATAACTACGATAAAGAGTATCCTAAGTGTTAATCTAGATCATAAACTATCCGTACTTATACAAATTTTCATCCAAATTAGATAACTTCTTTTCGTAAAATACATAGGTACATAAGGGTGTATGTATGTACCTATGTATTTTACGAAAAGAAGTTACAAAAAGAAGATCACAAAATTTTACCTATACAATAAATATGAATTTTTATCACGAATTTTAAATTTCAGAACAATCGGGTTTACAACCACTTTTCGTAGCAGTAAAAGTGAAATGGCTGTAATGCAAGTGGTCCCGCAATACACTTCACTATTTTAATGTCGGTTTCTTCAACACTCGCGAATTAAAATTTCTAGGTAAGGAAAAGTTTTGTCCCTGTAGTCCCGGGACCAGAATAGGGCTACGGTATCCTCCGCCTGTCGTAAGAGGCGACCAGGGTTATTGGCAGTAAGAGTGGGAGCTCGGACTGTCCAGCCAAGTGACTCCGAGAAGGACGATGGCATGTATGGCCGCATGTCGTCGTAAACACCGAGAGGCACGGTGAGCATCAATTGGTCACCAAGAAAGGGCCCGAAAGGGGCATTGCACTCGGAGGACTCCGGTTGTGTTCCATTGGAGATCCCAGAGTCCTTTACGTAGCGTTGAGGACGGCCACCGGGGTGGGTTTTAGTGAGGTAAAAATCCCAAATAACCTGGCGTTGCTCCTACGGCGGCAGGTACCTTATGAAGGGTTCCCTCTGGATAACAATAAAAAAGGAAAGAAATAGTTAACCTCGGTCTAAAATCGTCAATATTTTTTTTGTTACCTAAGTAACTAAGTTAACGTAAAGTTACCTCACAATTGGATAGGTACATCCACAAAATTCTCCTTGAAAAACCTGTAGGTACCTATGAGGTTACATTGTAGTCATACCTATAGTGTATCCAATACTTTGGCTGCAATTAATAAGAGACTATTATTAGAGTTATTGGATTTTTTTCTAAACTTAATAATACCTACTGGCTTAAGAAAAGGTTATTTTTTATTTTTATATATCGCCTATACCTAATCCTTCTTAGGTCTCACTGGCCTCATACACATCTTATTCAGGTCTCTTTTAATATGTGTAAATATTAAACATTTTTCACGTATTTCGAATAAAATATATCTGTAAAAACACAATAGGTATAGGTAATAAATTTACTTTTTCAACTATAGGTAATACCTATTATATCTTAATTAGTGTTCCAGGATAGCTATTAAATATTACACAAATATGAGATAATTTACATAAACACTATAAAGAGCTACAATATTCTAATAACACATAAACACATCTGAATAATAATTGAAATATTCTCTAAATAAATATATATATCATATCTACGTAAGTAATTGAAAAAACCATTAAATTTTGACCAACCTATTAAGGTATAACGTATCTCTAAATCCACAACGTTTGTGCTTAGTTAATTGCCTTTTTGTATTTGTTACCAAGCTTTTCCTCCTATTTAAAATGTACAATAGCCAAGCACAATATGAAGCTTGACTCTTAAAGTCATTTTAAGCCTAATTTATAATTATTACACAATTTACATACACTATTTTTGTCGGCACAGCGATCCCAAAATTTGCATTTAACGCTACAATGGTTTTAAGAGCATACCTAATTATCGAAATTCCTTTGTGCGTTCCCTCAATGTTGTCACACAAACGTAGGTACCAAATTTGTCAACACCGCCATAAACAAAGGATCATAACGCATTTACATTACAATGTTAGATTCACGTCTCGTTAACGAGAAATATCCGTTATGAACGTTGCTTTGTCTTGTTGTAACTAGATGTACCCTGCGCGTTACTACGCCATCACAAAAAATAAATAAAAAAAATACACCAGAAACCTTCGCGAGCTTATGAATAACAACTTTGTTAGAGATCATCATATGATCCAATAAATAGTTTACGATTTTATAGAGTACATACAGACAAACATTCATTTTTATAAAGAAACAGAAGGAGATGTGAAAGTTTGTGAGAATATATGTAAGTTTGTTGCTCTTTCACGCAAAACAACTGTTTGCATTTCACTGCACTTTGGTATATAAATAGTTTATGACCTGGATTGATACATGGGATCCTTATTACCATGGTAAACGTAACCAAATAGGGCGGGGCAACGGGAATAAACAAGTAATAATATAAACTTTATCTTTAAATTACTTAAGGCCCGCGCTCAATCGCCTACTTCAACATGCCGTATTGCACCCCGAAAAAATATTATAAAATTGCTTAGTGATTTATTTTTATTCACTGCAGTTATACTTACTTAAAATATTGTGTCGTTTGCGATTAACAAAATCGGACATTTAGAATAGTTTAAAGTAATGATTTTATCAATTTACTAAATAATATTTAAAACTAAATTGTGAACAATTCATAGTCAGTGGATGAAGAAGCGAAAAAACATTGTACTGGTGTTATTTTACTGCTTCTTGTAAGGAAAAATTTAATAAACTCTTGAAGGAAGCTAATAAATGATGAATAAAGTAATTAGTTAGGTGTAGTTAACAAAAACCATAGAAAATCAATAGAAATAAATTTCGTAACCCCCTTTATCCACCCACATAACAATATGCGTTATATAGCTGTTAAAACAATAAAGTCACCTGAAAGATTGATGTGTTCTGGAGCACCTTTTCTAAAATATCGGACGGGTAACAGGGCTGGAAGCATACGGAAAGAGTACCATATGGTGATCAACCATTTTACTTTTACATCCGGCAAATAATTTTCACGCTATTATGAATCTTAACCTAAGGAAAATGGGATTGGAAGAAGTTGGCGAAGCTGAATAGAATTTTGTCCACCTTAGAGGTGACACCCGAACTGTCGATACATTTCACAATTGTCGTAAACTCTCGGAGACGGAAGGGGAGCGCAATAAAATTATCATTTTATGCCGTTCGACGACTGAAATGACACGGGAATGCTGTAAAACTGATTTATAGGATACATCCCGGGAGTCACATGCTGAATTTTTGAAAAGATCTTTGTCTTAAGATAACTGAAACGTGGCCTAAAAAGAATGAAGATCTCATCATTTTATATGTCAATTGACTTTTAATGAATTCATCGAAATATTTTAAGACACACGAGACTTGCACTATAAATATTCTAATCTGATGAAACCAGTCACAAAGATGTATAAAATAGACGAAGAAAAAGACACGAAGTTATTTATCGACACCAAAGTACGAGTAGAGATGATCAAGATTGCCACAATATTTTTACTAGTTAAAGTTTTCCTATTCATTTCGAGCAGGTAACATTTTCGGCAGGTATAATTTCGTCGATTATCTGTGTCAATTTTTTTATTCGTTAAGGCAAACGAAAAAAACTGACATTTATAAAGTTAATGAGGATATATAGGTATCTCCCTAAGTAAAACTTGATACTGATACTGATCTATATCTATATACGTAGCTACCACGGTTGCGGTACGAGCTATTTACTACGAGAGAAGGTTTTTCTATGTGCCAATTTCATATGTATGAGAACAACACCCTCACCCGCGTTAGAAATAGGTGGCCTCCATGTGTGATTTGGACAATTTGATTAAGTCGGCTCGCCACCGTGCCGTTTTATTGCCCATATCTCCTGATTAGCCCGTTGTACGCCACCGTGGCTAATAAACGCGGATTGGGCCGATTATTCGCAGATACAACCCCCTTGATTGACCATCAAATACCTATCTCTCTACACGTAAGTACTATAAAGTTCCTGAACTTGAATAGCTGCAGAACAATATGTTTTGAAGGGAGAAAATTTTGAATTTTGTATTCTATCTAGACCTTAAAGATATTTCAAATCCTTTCCTCGCCGTCAGATCAGAACCAGAATAGACCGCATTCCTTCATAAGAGGATCTTGACCACTATGGATTTCGTTCCCTTAAATGAGGGCTTTTATGTTCATTATTTTTATTATGAGTCTCTATAGATTACCTTTAGTTATTTTTGATATGTGAGCTCTTATTCTTGCAAGTTATTTAGCAATCCTTTAGGATTTGTTACGAATAAACTGGCCATAATAAGAAATTATTTATCTTTGATATGTTGATTCCACGTACAATCACTACATAGTATAAAACAAAGTCGCTTTCTGCTGTCTGTCCCTATGTATGCTTAGATCTTTAAAACTAAGCTACGGGTTTAAATGCAGTTTTTAATAGATAGATTGATTCAAGAGAAAGGCTTTTACGTATAATAAGTACATGCATAATGTAGTGGAAGAACACTGATTATTTAAGATTTCTGACTTTTAGGCGGAACGAAGTTCGCCGGGTCAACTAATGGTGTATCTATAAAACTTAAGTATTTCCACAGTATTCCACAACTAAAGTGCATCGTTTTGTATCCACTAGGTGTAGGAATAGTTTCATTATATTTAGTTTTATTAATTAAAAAATAAACGCATAATTAAGATATCATAATAATTAGTCGTTAGAAATCGCAGCCAGTTAAGCAATCCAGTTTGCGTACAACTCCGGTAGTTCATAAATCACTATTCGTTTAAATAATAAAAAATATACGATCTATAAAAATACGTAAAACGAGCGCACAAAATGAACTGAGTGTGAAAGATTACTGCGATAAATGAATAAGAAAGCAATTGTCGCGACCTCTCGACTTGCGAAAAACGCATTAAAACAAACAGTGCAGTAAAAATAAATCTAACTGCCTATAAAAACTGCCATAACTATCACTTAAACGCCATTGTGCTTTCCAGCGCCTTTTATCTCCACTGTAGGCGAGATGCAGCGACAATGTGTATACCACACTTTACAATGTCTTAGGAAAACTCTTCATGCAAAACACGGGACCTTCTAGACACTATGAGGCTATTATAAACTTAGATAATTTATACGCCAGTTGACACCAACCAGGCGCGAACCAAGAGACCTTGCAGTTTTAATAAATAATTTATAAGCAATTAACTAAGCTATAAAATAATACGAGCTCATGTAGTTTTCTTACTATTCGCAGTGAAGATTCTGCGTATATTTTGAGCGGCGTCACATAATAATGTTATAGGCACAACACGTAATGATGGCCGTTATTTTAAATTTCGTTTTTAATATTTCTTAAATATTATTTTTTATTACGTAATATAATTAACACGTAGAATAATATCAAATAATTAATGTATATACTAATATATGAAGATATCTAAAATGCGTGTAGGTATGTTAGCCATTTTATCTGATTAATAAGCCTTTTTTTTTTGTTTTCGAGGGGGAAACCTTCGAAAGGTATCCGCACTAAAAGGTACAGGCACTAAAACCCCCCCGGTGGCCGTCCTCGGCGGACTGTATAAAGAGGACTCTGGGATCTCGCAACGACCTCAACCTGAATCCTCTGAGCGCGTTGCCCCATCGGGCTCCTCCCAGATGGGCTGCTGGGCCCACCGCTGCTTCTAGTCTTTACGACGATGTGTAGCCACACATACATACCGCCGTCCATCCCGGGATCGCCTGGCAGGACGGTTCAAGCTCCCACTCTAGCCGCCCGCAATCCCGGAAGCCCCTTTTAGTCACTTCTTACGACAAGCAGGGGATACTGAAGTTCTATTCTGGTCCCGACACTACAGGGACACAGCGCCAAGGAACGTCATCTACGCCCCCGGTGCCTCCTCCACCGCGCAGGATCTGCGCGCTCTCTGATCCGTTCGGCGTCCTCCTTCGCGAGCATGACATGGTCGCAGAACGCAACTACGTTGTCCCACGCCTCATCAGAATTGACCATCGATCCAACGATAGCCTCTGGGGAGAGGTCGGGCCCTACATGTTGCACCAGGATCCGCCGCTCGGACTGCCACGCTGGACAGTGCTCAAGCGTGTGCTGCGCGGAATCCTGTGCATGCCCGCAGTGATGGCACTGCGCCGTCGCTTCCTTACCTATTCTATGCAGATACTCACCGAAGCAGCCATGTCCGGTGAGTATCTGTGTCAGCCGGAAGGTGACGCATTTCCTATTGTTGAGCCATTCTCGGAAGTTGGGCAGTACCGCTCTGACTGCGCGTTGGCGGGCGCCCCAGGCTCCTGCAGCCGTTCACGTCAGCGCATTAGGGCGCGCCAGCTGGCTCTCGTTCGAATCATTTTGACCGTCTCAGAATCAGCCCTCTGGCGGAGACCGCGGACTGATTAATAAGCCTGCTTACTTATAAAGGTACTGTACATCTACTAGTCCGGTCAAATTAGCCATTCGGTGCTACATAAATTCGCAGCACGCTGAATTTTGGTACAATTGTTCCAAATACAATTATAAACAAAACCGCAAAGTTCCTCATCAAAAATATAGGTACAAGGCCAAATTCAAGCCAAAGGTAATTTTTTCTCTCATCAACCCATTATTATCCCAATGCTGGGCACGGGTCTTCTATCAGAATGAGAGAGTTTAGGCCATAGCCCACCGCGCTGGCCAAGTACAAATTGGTGCACTTCACACACGTCCGAGAACTTTTTTTTTAAAACTCTCGGGTGTGTAGGTTTTCACGATTTTTTCCTTCACCGAAAAGCAGTGATAACCAATTTCTAATAGGCACATAATTTTAGAAAAATCATTGGTGCGTGCCTGGGTTTGAATATCGGACCTTCCGATCGAAAGTTTCAACCATTAGGCTGTCAATGCTCTATTTGCGCGAGCCGTAAATCGCGAAAAACTCATTTTTTGACATTTGACCTTGAATTTTTTTTTCCACACACGGGAATGATGAGGAACTTTCAGATTCTGTTTATAAGTAATTGTAGTATTTTAAACAATTGTACCAAAATTCAGCTTCTTGGAATTTAATGTGTAAAGTAATTAATGTCACAATAATTTTTAGTCTATTTGACCGTACTATACCTACCTATCTTTCAAAGGGACTCGAGTATAGAACCTTAAACTACAAGCTACTTTTAACTAAAGCAAGATAATTACAAATTTACACTATTTGTAAATATGTTGCTCATGCTATAAATAATATCTTGCTTACACTCAGTAGGCATCAATATCGAAATATAAGTACTGAAAGTAAAAAAATAAATGATTCGAAATATAAATCACAAGTTTAAAACACTTTTATATAATGATTCGAAAGATTAAGACGCCAAAACACGTTTGTGTTTCTCAAATACCTCAAGGGTGCTTACGTGTAAGAGGTCCATTTTAAATTTTTATCGTGCGGCGCGGTGACCTAACACGGTAATAATAAACACAGTTTATTAGGCATCTTGGCGCGCTGCGTTATCGGCTTCAATTAAATATCATTTTTATTGGGAATCGCTGGAAACGCCCCGTGGTCAGTTGGCCTTTTTTATTTACCACATTAAGAGGCTTGTTTTGTGGTACTTAATGTATCTGCTTTAAAATATTTTTATTTGATACAAAATTTACCTCTGAATACATTTTGGTTGTACGAGTAGATACCTATTTATATTGTCGCTGCATTTTTGGACCTGTATATTGAAACGAAGTGTTACGATACCTTATTTTAATTTGATTATAAACAATACAGGTCAAATACAAAGAAAAGCATAAAAACTTACAGAGATCAATTTTCATGTTAAGTTGATCTTGCAGTGTCGTCGTATCTGAAAAAGAGAAACATACTTATTGAGAACATCGAATAATATAAATTAAAGGTCACATTTCCTAATATTAAAACTACTCAGTCGCTTTTTAGTCACGCACCAAAATATTACAAAGGGCCACAAGCCATGTTATAATTTTCGACTAATTCCCCGACAGTAAAACTGTTGATGCCAGCATTTATTTATATGCTAAGAAAGCATCATGTCATGAGTCATAAAACGAAACGGGGAGCCTCGGCCTTCGCTACAATGAATACGAAAAAAGCACGAAGCAAAACGGAGATCGCTTTTCTTCAATGGTTACTTTATATGCAAATTCCTTGCAATAAAAGCGGGAACCCTTCTCCTAGCTTATATAGAGAGAGCAAGACTTGAATCCGATGTTTTATGTATTCGCGAATCGACGCTGTTTTATGGTATCGAGTATCGATTCGATACGCTTACAGTCGAGAATTCGGAAGTAATGCCGCTATTTCTACCGCTACAGCCAATTCGTGCCTATTCGATCGCTATCAAATTTGATTGCCTCGTATAAAATACTCTCATACATTTTTACGTAAATAGATTTAGGCATGAGTTTGTTCGGTAATTAGGTTAAAGGTGTTCCGGAAATATACGACGCATGTGTAATCTGTCTGTAGATAAATTCCTTTTCGTTTGATTTATTTGAAACAAATATTATAATTGTTTAAATAAGTGTAATGGTGGCCCCTCTGTGGTCGATTAACGCTGATTCTACTATTAGATGTCATAGAGTATTGTGACTTAAACATATAAAAAATTTATTCCAATGGGTAGGTACAGGAACATCGCTTAATTAATATTTAAATTGTTTTACTTATAAATACTTATTATTTATTTCTATGTTTATTATTTATTAATAAAGACAAGTCCAAGTTTTAATATATATATATAAATACCGATGTAGGTATATACCTATTGCATATTTTAATTTCTGTGCGTAGCGATCATCATATCCATCTGAAATGTAGTAGGTTCCGGGTTCGCTAAAGAGATATGTAGATGATGAATATAGATTTCTGTTAAAAATAAGTGCACTAACACTTCGTCTTTGTGTTTGGTCATGGCACCCACGACACGGAAAAATCATAATGTGGGGCTACGAGTGTAAAAAGCGGTATTTTAAGTTCTGCCATAAAACTTGCACTAGTCACAAGTAGTAAGCTACAATCCTTTGTTATTTCACGTTGAACGATAGTAGCCGGTTTATGAAATAATCACTGCGAAAGCCGTATGATCCACTTTACGACTTGAGCTTAAATAAAAATCTCTAATAACATTCCGGCAACGTTTTCCCAGAGCGTTTATCATAACGGACCCCCACCTACGATTTCATAAACGTAAAATATGTAACTATCCAATTACTCGTCAGATATGTTTTCGTCCATAATTTTGGTGATATTCTTGTTTAGTCGGAGATTCAATCTTTAAATTATTATACATAATACCCGAGATTGCCGCCTTATATTTTTTTTCTCTCAATAAGCCTGTAACTAGAACCGTGTTGGCTACACTATAAACTTCATAACAAACTGCCACATGAAGCCATATCTTGTGTATATTATGAGCTTTTTCGTTTAGGCCAGAGACGCCCAAACTACGCATATTCCAAAGGTCGTAACATATTCAAACGAAACCAAACGAAGTCCTTATTTACAACAAATTAAAGTTTATTTTTCAATAGTATGGCTATGGAAGCACAAAAAGTATAATCCTTGCCAGAGTGTTAGATGTAGTTGGATGTTTTATTGTAAAATTGAGATAGTAGATACATCTACATAAAATTGTGTCTACGTTATTTTATAAAGGCTGACATTTTATAAGCTACGTAGATACTTATAAAGGCTCTTATACCTAATATAGGTTCTACATAGTATCTAAAATGATAGTAAATAAAATTGGACATCTATAAATAATAACAAATAAACAATTCTACTATTAATCACAAAAGTATAGACTTTAAAAGTTTGAATTACCAAACTAAATAATACAACCAACCGATTATTTGTGCAATAGAATTTCGGTACCTATCTAATATCTCCATAGTAGCTCTACATAGTACTGTGTAATGCATTACAGAAGAAAATTCACAATAATTTCCTTTTAAAAGGACGATCCTACAATACACACGTATAGCTGGAATCTCATTAACACCACCCACATCGAGCGTGCTCTCAGCGCTCCAATAAACTACCCTGAAACGGTCCATTCTCATTACGACAATGTTGCTGGAACATCTAAATTACCTATTGAGGGCCTGTCTGTCTGAGTTATAGTAGCATAAATTAACTGCACAAGATACGCCCTTCGCAGATATTCATCTACGGACCGACTTTTCTGACGCCCCATTTCATTATGGCGTTTCTTCATAGCTACGAAATATATGGCTGATATATGTCAGTCAAATATAGTATAGATATATAGCTTCTATGTCCGCCGAAAAATAATCAGACCAATTAATAAGAGGTTTATAAATTAATACAAGCAGACTCGGACTCTGAATTCGGAGTAAGTATAGAACAAACCGCTTCCAATATTACGTAGTTTCTCATGAATCAAAATATGCTAAAACGAATTACGTACAAATTGGAACGCATATAATATGATTATTACAGAACGGTACTTTGAAACATAAATTTAAATGTACATTACACATGGTCACTTCCAAATCGGTATGTATGTAGGTATTCTGTTTATTGAGAACGTTATTTAATCTTAAATCAATGGGCAGTAAATAACCCTGTGTGAGATTGGAATAACATCGCTGACTTTAATATTTTTGTACCAAATTTAGTGGACGCGAACACGACCGATATTGCTGGATTTTAAAGTACCCGTATAGAAAACAATAAACACCGTTGAGTATAAATTACGTTTGGTTTACATTTCTTCTAATATGATTCTTTCATCAGTAAAATCGTCATGAAATTGGGTCTCACATCGTAAGAAATATGTTTCTTTGTACGATATCATTATCAATCCGTTACTGAACAGTGTCATTGCTAGCAAACTGTTTATTTGACTGTTAACAAATATTTAATGTTCACTAAAGAACGACAAAACGCTTAACAATCGGAAAGAAAAACGTTAAACGTAAATTCGTAATGTTTGATTTGGCTTTTTAAAGTCTTCCGAATGCAGGTCAATAATTCAAAAAACTATGAAGATCTTGTCTCATGTAGAATTGCAATTTTCACGCTAAAGAAAAATTGTACCATTGAAGTCTAAGAAAATAATTTATTTATACGTAGTAACAATATATTTCAGCCAAAAAGCAATATAGTATCTTCAGCAAAAGTAAAGCTATGAATATATAGTATTCTCTGGGACATTTGGATCGCTCGGGGCTGCGGCACGTTCGCATCAACGTTAGCATTTCTTTTGTGCACGCCCCGAATTGCCGACATAAAATTCCGAGACCTGTTTTGCTACGTGATGTCTTCAGTCTTTTTACTGCCTATATTACTCGATATATTCTTATCAGTTCCATGCGAACTAGGCCCGTACTTTTTTCTCCCTCGGAAATAATCGTAAATTCGAGGCGCCCGAAAGAAAAGAAAATTAAGAGCGGGGAACGGTCTTTTCGACTTTTGCAATTAATGTTGTAGGAAGACATCAGGGAAAGTTTTTTCATCATACTTGTGGAAGCAGCCGTAATGAGCGCCCCCGCGGCGAAACCTCGTAAAAACACCATACAACTTAATAAATAAAAGTGGAATTCGTGAAGATTTATCGCGGAGACCATATTGCGCGTCGTGACTACGGCGTTTGCTGATGACAAGAATAAGAACCGCAACTAAAAAATAGATATAACATAGAGCCGGCACGCCTTGCAAGTTTACAGAATACTCTTGTGAAATATTTTGACATTTCTCGGTAGACACGGTGCCGCAGTGCGGCGTCTCGGATGGCGGGTGTTCTTCGCGGAATGGGTTCGTAAGCGTAGCTGTGATTTATGGATGGGTACCAAAATAAATAAAATTGATATATCAATCGCATAGTAGACTTTTGAGTTATATCTATGAGGTGTTTACGATATCAGTTTATACCTATATATAAATGATATTGTTTTTAGATAAAAAAGTTGCCCTCATTATTAAAACCAGAATTAGTTTGTAAGATATACAGTTTAAATGTATTTAATATAGTTAGGTAATAAGTAGTAGTAGTAAGTTACTGAAGTATTATATCGATGGACTGTTTAGACAGATAAAGGTTTAAAATGAAGGCAACGATTGAACGTATGTTTACGATATGATTGTGTCGTATAACAATGTAGTTTCATCCGCCATGTTTTATACATAAACACCCACAAACTGTAGGCAATCATCAATTTTCTTCTCGGATTAATATATTCCATTCACGTGACGGCGCAGGTGATGCCAAGTGCAGATACCGTCCGAACACAGTTTTATTGTTATTCCCACTCTGTGAATTGAATTTGAAACAAGCAGAACTGCTCGATCGATAGCGGAGAATTGGCCAGTAAAGCTTACTTGTTATACCTACTGAGGTTTTGTCTATCTATAGGTAACTACTGACATATCAACGCAAAGCCTAAGCTATTGTGCTTAAAAACTTTATAATATTATGCACCTTGTTTTCTTTTATAGTGAAGGTAAGCACTAAGAAAGGATTTTCGGAAATTCGTCCCTTAAGAAATAAAAGTGGAGGACAAAGTTTGTGCGTCAGTTAGTAAAAATATAATAAAGTTTAGTGTTTGCCTTTGTGCTTAAATATACGTATTAATGACCATTGGAGGACAATAGGGGAGGGAGGGGAGAGCTATGTCCAACCATTGATTTCAAATGTCTAATGTATTTCAAATGACGTCGCGAGTTCTACTAGTCGAGTATAAAAGGCCCTGAATGTCGGTAAATGAATTATGTATGCCCATACTTGCCAGTGTGTATGTAACATTGTATGTTTAGGATCTCAGGAGTAACATTTTAGTAAACGACCCGTCAGCTTACCACATAAGCAATATTCACCTTAATGTATAATACGATGATAAATATATATAATTATATATATTGTGAGTTTTCTTCTAATACCTTAAATTACTATTTAATTGATTTGAGTTTTTCTTGGTTTTCTTAATAACCGGTATGCTATAGGTAATTAAAGTTCAATTTATTTGTATTTGTTGTTATTTAATTTATTTTTATGTCAGTATTTATTTAATAATAAGTTAGTCTGCAATACTATAACTAATGAAACGCATTAATTATTCCCAAAAAGATTTTACATTAAAAGTAAAAAAGACGTTTCCCAAAGTTCTTGCATTTCGTTCAATTTTAATTTTGTTTTAGAGCCGGCTCCGGGCCGGGCTTACTCGGTGCTATTATCTGAGCCGTTTTATCTCCAATGTAATCTTGTTAAGAGGCCTGCCCCCGCACCCCACCCTCGCCACCCGTAGCAATAATGCTGAAATCCCCGGTTTTCGGAGCTTAAACTAAGCCACGTATTGTGATGAAATCTAAGGAAGAACGCCCTGTTTTCGCATTATATAGATTTACCCCAACAAAATAATTACGCCACGGTAAATATGACTGTTAATCATAAAACTAGACATAGCTGGCGTTACACTTGTTTCATAATCATAATCACTACATAGTATATAACAAAATCGCTTTTCGCTGTCTGTCCCTAAAGTCCCTATGTATGCTTAGATCTTTAAAAACTACGCTACGAATTTAATGCAGTTTTTTGTAATAGATCGAGTGATTCAAGAGGAAGGTTTTTATGTATAATAAAAGCAAAATATAGTGGAGGAACACTGATAATTTTACATATTTGACTTTTAGGTGGAACAAAGTTCGCTGGGCCAGCTAGTAATGAAATAAATCGAAGGTTATAAAGTTCCATTTATACAATTTAAGTTAAATATTTATAATTAATATTTATTTTCAATATTTAGGGGATATAGATAAAATATTTTGAAATTCTCCTGACATGTACCTACTATCGTGGCAGACGGAACTAGAGATTTTTTAATCTGCATTATCGTTTACTTCTTCTTTATATTTATAATTGTCATGATAGAAGAATATTTATCATAATCTGTAATGTCATATCAATTTGACAAATACTTTTCTACTTACGCTATTTTAATAAAAATATCATTTATTGTATTGTATGTACAAAACATAAATTACTAACATGCCGATATTGAATAAGCTTCCAGAAGTAACGAAATGTTGTGGATGTGTCAATGATTTAAAAACTGCTGCTGCAATTATCGCTGTACTGGGAATTGTTAGTGCTATCTATTTAACTAGTGATCGGAACTTATCTCTAAAATTATCTTAGGACCACCGTAGAACGCGGTTCCATAAGCTTACTAGCAACTAAAGTCTATTTCCTACATTAAGAAGAACTAATTTAAATTTTATCTACCGATACTCAGTACTTTACAGTGGTACAGTATTAACTCCAAAAATTCTAAGTCGTCTACTAACGTCGAACGATTCTTTAGTAGCTAGCGAGAGACTAAGTTGTCTCTATTTCTTATATCTACTTATTCTTAGTTTGTAGCTCACCAATTGATTCAACCACCTGTGCCTGATAATGTTTTACCTACTAATTACTAGTTAATATTGATCTATTACTATGTCTAACTTTTACAAGTTCTATTTCTATCCAAGTTTAATAAATAGGTGTCAATCGGGCGGTTATACTTGTCAAGTGCTTGGTAAGTGATAAGTGTAAGTGATAAGTGGTATACGGGCATGCAGTCCACATGGTAAGTGATCACGCCACGTCCATGGACATCTGTAAGAGACGTCATGACAAGGATTCTATCTGAAATCAATCACAGGTGGTTTCTATCTGATATTAGATGGAAGAAGTGAGCAGTCAACTATACGAGTTGCTCCTAAGTTTGCTACATATAAATATAGTGCGTCCACCAATTCGCACTTGGCCAGCGCAGTGAACTGTGGCCTAAACTCTCTCATTCTGAGAGAAGACCCGTGCCCGGCAGACAATAATGGGTTGACTAGAGAAATGTAGTTTAATTTAGAGTGTTTTCAGCTGTTTCATATGAGGAATGTTTCAGGTAACTAGCCCGGCGTTGTCGTGGGCGGTGGTACGTCACGCCTATGTGATAAGAGTGTCGTGTTTCGTGACCACCAGCTCAACACGACCCGACGTTGTCGATATCAACCTTAACAATGTCGTAAGTATGCTTACTATTTTAATGTTTCTAGGGAGGTAACGCATTTCGTAGTTCGACTTTAAATTTCACACGCCAAATGTTAAATGTTATTTTTTTATCTGATTGAAGTAGTAAACGAGCATACAGTCCACCTGGTGGTAAGTGATCACTGCCGCCCAAGGATATCTGTAATCAACTACTTACAGAACATGGGTTCCATCTGAAGTCAATCACAGATGCGTTGTTACTCCCGAGGACTATGATGGTCGCCTCATGTGAAAGTGTGCCGGCAACCACACCCTTCCATCGAAACGCAAGAAATGCTTCGCGCCAGAAATAGGTGTGGCGGTGGTACTTCGCCGGTCGAACTACTCTATTCCTACCACCTTGAAAGGTGACATCTTTGTTATTAAAAGAGCTCTTTTTCCCTATCAAGTGCCCAAATGAGACGGCTGGTCTATGTTCTTGAAACATAAATCATGGATCCGTTGGTTTTATTTTCAAATTATAAATATCTAACATATATTTATGTAGACATTAATCAGTTACTTTTTTAATAAAAACGACAAGATCAAATAATCGTTTAACTTAATCTCATTAAGTCAAATACAATATAGATCTGTAAGAAATACGTAGAAATTTATCAAGATTACGAAAACATCAAATCATTATTTGTAGAGATCTAATTATGTCTAACATTTATGTTATAGATATATATTTTTTCTTTTTATGTTTATTTGTTTATACCGCCATTGTTCCGCAGCTAAGTTTCGGGTTCGGCGCCAATGCAGGGCTCGGTCCATCCTGTCTGGTCAAGAACACTACAACGACAGAGTTGAGGGAATCTGATGACGATACTGATAACCCATTATTTGTAGACATTGTCAAATACTTCGGCTGGGTTGTGCTAGTGATAGACGTCGTGTTCTTAATGTTCAGTATAAACTTTTTGATGAAAATGTTTAAGGTAAGCATACCAATATTAACAGCATTGTATACTAGGACACTAATATTTACTTTAATACATTTTAACATTTTTAGCATAATTATTTGATGACCCGCGTGGCGGAGCGGTTACCATACCGGTCTGATGCGCAATGGGTCCTGGGTTCGATTCCCGGCCAGACATGTATCTGAATGATGAGTTTAGATTCCCATGGTACCCACGACACAGGGGAAATCCTAGTGTGGGGCTATGAGTGTAGAAGGCGTGTAGAAAGAAATTATTTATATAAATTAAAATTATTTACTTAATACGTAGTCCAATACGTAGTGGTTTATCAAATAATTGGTAGTTACATTAAAAATATATCTATGCCTAATAAAAATAAGTATTCCAATCACGCCTATGAATTTCTTAAAAGGTACCAAAATTGTTAACTGAACATTCTACCTAACTAAGCCACATTGAGATGAAAGCTTTTCGAAAATCAGTATTAATATATTATTTATAGCTAGTTATATCCTTGCTTGTTTTAAATGTTCATATCTCATAGAGACCACTCATCATCACTAATAAAGTATATTGCTATCTTTTCATGTGATTATTATTGGTTTGATATAATTCTTATTGAGTCAACTGTACGAGTTGCTGCTAAGTTTGCTACATATAAATGTAGTACGTCATCCAATTCGCACTTAGCCAGCGCGGTGGACTATGGCCTAAAACTTTCTCATTCTGAGAGAAGACCCGTGCCCAGCAGTGGGACAATAATGGGTTGACGGGTAGAGCACATGAACAATAGATAGAATAGTATTATAATTTTCTACATATTTATAATATATCCCTTTAACTCTACTCATTTTCATTAATAAATTACATCTGTTAATTAATGCAACATTAAAATTTTAATGTGGTCGTATATAATCTAAACGGACATTTACGTTGAATTAATATGTCAAGGAATACCAACATTTCAATTGTGATACTTAAATCTTATTTTTACATGTGTAGACTTGTATCTTCTGAAATATTTTTGAGGCAATTAATTACTTAATTTGAATATAATTCCCCACTTAATAAATGTGATGTTTTATAAAACATTGCTTTGGTAATAAATATATTTAAAGGGACGTATATACGTATGTACCCTATATACGTGCCTTTAAATATTTTTATTTTATTACAATGATGTTGTTGTTATTACAATGTGTTGTCCACCAACTCGCACTTGGCCAGCGCGGTGGACTATGGCCTAAGCTCTCTCATTCCGAGAGAAGACCCGTGCCCAGCAGTGGGACAGTAATGGGTTGACGACGATGTTGACGATTTCGTTAGATTGAACATTTTTCACTATTTATGGTTACTGTTTAGTCAATGTATACGAAATTAAATATCAATATAAAGATAACTACAGCAAAGTTATCATTTTCTGGAAGCAATAAAAATGTATTCGTATTTTGGGGATTTATTAAAGCGTGCGTAAAGGGACGTAACATTTATCCTTATTTTAATGTTCTTTTCTAGCACTTTTACCGCTTTAATAAGTTGTACCATGTAGGTATTTACCTCAATTTATCGAAATTTTAAGATCAAACCCGTTCGTTATCATTTTATGATATGTAAAACTTCCTCCTACTACTACTACTACTACTACTACTTACTACCTATACTAAGTGATTTGTATATTTTTTCAGGGAACCGACAAAAGCGCATCAAAGTCGTTTATGATAGCAGCTTTCGTATCGGTATTTCTATCGTTCATTTACGGCATGCTATATGTGGCAACCTGCTTATATATAGGGGGCTCATTTCCTATTTTTGAATTTTTTTTCGCCCTTTTCGATCTTATTGGTAAGTATCTATATTTGGAAAAAAAACTATGTAATATAGGAGTAATAAACGAGTATACAACGTATACCACCCTTGGGTACCTATTTTTTTTTGTCGAGCGGGAAACCTTCAAAAGGTACCCGACGCCGTGGGAGCGACGCAGGGTTATGTGGGAATTTTTCCACACTAAAACCCACCCGGTGGCCGTCCTCGGCGCTATAAAGAGGACTCCGGGATCTCCAAAGGAAAGCAACCGGAGTCGTCTGAGCGCGTTGCCCCATCGGGCTCCTTACAGAGAGGCGGCTGGGCTCACCGCTCCGTCTGGTCTTTACGATGGTATGCGACAACGCTTACCGCCCTCCTTCGCGGGGTTTCCTGACCGAACGTTTCGAGCTTCTACTCTAGCCGCTCGCTACCCCGGAAGCCCCTTTTAGTCGCCTCTTACGACAAGCAGGAGATACCGTAGCCATATTTTAATCCCGGAACTACAAGGATGACCCTTGGCTATTTATCTGTTGTAAACCCCAGATAAGAATAAGGTCTTACCTGAGGTTGGCTATCGATGCATCGCTACCCGTTAGGACTAAGTGGAACTAAATGTAGGTGCCTCCACAGTCTAAACACAAACTGTTCAACGACCTTTAACAGTATTTTTGTTGTTTATAAGAAAACTTAGCGTAGCGGCCTTAACTTTGCAAAGTAGCGAACGAACATGCAGACCGCCTGATATTAAGTTGTCATGGACATCTTTGATGACAGCAATATAGAACTCGAGCTGAAGCTGCTCGATGTGTTGCACTTCAAGGAAGGATATGGTTATATGTGAATCATTGGGCATACAAATTTCTATAGCGAATCAAAAACCGATTCGTATGAAACGTACCTGCCTACTCGTAGTTAATTTAGTTTGTATATTTATAATATACGCATCACAAATATTATACCTTGAAATTTATATAACAACAATTTCAATTTTCAGTATGGGCAGCATGGATTCATTTTTTATGGGTCATGTGGTCATATTATCATGGGCCCCCAAGACCTCGCTCATGCTTAAGAAAAACATACGAATATGTAGTAGACCGACGATCTAAGATTTTTGGGTACTGATATTTTGAAATTTCAATTTATCTTTTAATTTTCAGTGTGGATCTACTTTCTAATAGTGGTTAATTCCTACAGACGAAAAGCAACGTAACGAAGATTATACTTAACTAAGGAAAGTATTGAATTGAAAGGACCAGCTACCAGAAGAAAATGGAAACAAAATATAAGGACAAAGTGATTTGTATTTTTGAAAACGGCAGCGGTCCTGTGATATTCAATAAACCTATTTTGAAAATTAAAATGACTTTTAATGCATAACCGAAAATAAATTGGATCTTTTCTTGCCATCATGAGAGTTCCCAAAGAATCGCCATGTAATTTAAGTTCCATTCTAAATGAGAATTTGCAAATTCTTAAAATAATTTATGGTCTGTTGCATTTCTACAAAATAAAATATTGGCACAATGCTAAATCGTTTACATATTATCCTCATAGATAGGTAGGTACTGTAAACCACAGGTATCGGCGCCATAAATAAGAATCAAAAAGCTTATTTACTCGTATAACTTTAAAAGTTTTAAATTTGACTGCATATATATATACCTACCTACCTACCTACCTGCATATATATATATACCTACCAATAGATACTGTCTTATTTACAAATGTTGAATTATAAATTATTAACCATTTATGTTACTTATATCAATGCAATTTAAGTAAAGGTATAACTTCATTTCTGAAATTCCTGACTTATATTATTAAATTTACAGTAATTGTTGGTGTTGGTTTCAGTACCTACTTACTCCTATAAATTCATCCGAATATTTATATCCTCTTTTAGATCCATTACTTTAAATGTCTCCCTTCATTGGCGCTTTATCATCACTTCTTCGCAAATAATTTTGGTAGGTATAACGCTTTTTCAAAATTTTGTGTTAATGGTAGTACATTGGGTACGTATCTATATCGAAAAGCACATTATCGTAAGGTAACAAAAACATTTTTCTCTATGCACAATATTTGGCAATCTTGTCAAATAAAATGTAAATAAATTTCAAGTTAACTCTGGACGAATTAAATAACAAAATAAATATTCTTATATTGATATTAGTTTTATGAGAACTATTTCAATACTTCGCTTCCTCTAGGTTTAATTATGAGGTTAATTCCCTGTTTTCCACCTGTAAAACGTTTCTGTTTTTGTACTAGAAACTTAAAATGTGCTTCTGTAACTATAATTATCGTAGGAATGGTGAGTTTTAGTAAATATCTACTAGATAGAATTCGAATAATCTGATATAATGAATCTACTTTAGATATGTGCTTACTTGTAATAAAAGCTTAAGGTTTCTTCAAAGGTTCCGCGTTTACATCTACTTTAACCTAAAAAGAATAGACTGCTGCATTCTCGTTTAGTGCATCTGAAGGGTGTTATGTATACTCATGCGTTTTGATTTAGTCGTCTCGTTAGCTACTCATCTGCGACGGAATTTAAGTAGGACTTTAACCCAAATGGTGATTACAGATGTCCATAGGCGGCAGACCCCATTGCTCCACGGTGGTCTGCATATACGTTTGCTACTTCAATTTCCAAAAAATAACCAATGTAGGTAAAAATCTGAGTTGCTCTTTGCACCTCTGGTCCGTCATCTTTAATTCTACACATCGTGTTTTATACAATTTTCAGAGATAAATGATCGATAAAGAAAGAAAAAATAGGTATAAATAATGAATCCAAAATTTTTATGTACGTACCTCTATTGTTTAAAATGGCTAAACTAGGAACCTTGTTAAACATGAGCGTGTCACTAGTTTTAATAAATTGTTTTTTTTTCAGATATCAAGTATACACACGGTGTCTATCATCTGCGCACCGCAATGTGGGACTTTGTACAGTTATGAGAGTAATGTCTTACTCCCACTCTACGTGTTAATGTACTTACTCTTCATGTTCGAAATGATGTTATTAGCTAGCAGTTTTTCCTTTCTTTTAAGCATATTTTTTAGGGTAAGTGTTGTGTCCGAAGTATTTTAACATATCAATGTTTATTATAAGATTAAAATAGAAAGATGGTGAACTTTATATAACATAGTTTCTATCTGATGTCATTCATTGCTCCCAAGAATTAAAATGATCTCGACATATAAAGTTTGCCGGCAACCACACCCTTCGACGGAAATACAAGACCTGTTTCACACTAGAAATGAGTGTGGCGCGTGAAGTCTACAAATTTTAACTTGACCAGATTGGACTATGGCCTGAGTCTCTCTCATTCTGAGTGTTTCGTAAAAAGGGTTGACGAAGATAACATATTAATTATTTTTTTCAGTCCAACTCACTAACAGCGGACTTCTATATTTGCTGTGCTTTAATAACTGCAGTGTGTTCTGTAGTATATGGTATCATCCAATTGGTACAAGGATTTTTCAGCCATTGTGGGTTCCAGCCTGAAGTACTTAACATTTTCGTTTATTTTGTAAGTAAGTAGGACGTTTATAATACAAATTTTTCTTAATGAACTTTTATAAAAAATATTAAGATATTTTTTTTACACCAACTTAGTTATTATTTAATAAATAGCTTTTTATTTTGTGTTCTCGAATTTGTGTACCTACCAACCATCCACTTTATGTTTTACGAAGTTTTGTGTTGTATTAGAATTTATTATCACCTACTTTAGCTCCGAAGCAACACTGTAAAAAACCCACATGCATATATATGAAAGTTTCATACAAAACATTCGAATACCTATACCTATAATATGAAATGGTACTCCAAACCTTTGGTCGCCTACTTGGAATTATGGCTAAATTATTTAAGCGGTTTTTTATTCAATTCGAATAAAGTAGCGAACGAGAATGCATTCCATCTAATGGTGAGTGGTTACTGCCGCCCCTGGACATCTGTAAGCAACTTCGTTGAGAAAAAGGGATTCTATTTGAAGTCAATTAATCACAGATCCGTTGCCGTACCCGAGGACTCAGATGGTCGCCTCATATAAAGTAAGCCGGCAACCAAACCCTTCCACCGAAACGCTAGAAATAAATATGGCGGCGGTACCTCCTTGGTCGAACTACACTGGTTCTACCTTCTGGCAATTTATTGCTTGGGTTGACAGCTGGGTATTGATCTTTATAGTGGATATGAGATACTCGAATGTAAAATGAAGGTTTAATTTTTTATTGTATTCGTTTTTCAGTGTGGATATATTTCATCCTTATTGTCAACACATATAGAGACGAAATTTAAATCTCCAAGTAAGAGAAAGGAACAAAAAATGGCATCATTATTTGAATTGAATAAGTATCGACGTTCTAAGAATGACTTTTGTTCTTCATTAAATTGTATTAACAAACAGATTTTTATTGAAAAAATCGTATTTTATTGAATATTCTATTAAATACTTAAGAGTTAAGAAATCATTTTAGGTACAAATATCATTTTAAGTCTAAATTATTAAAAAAAACCTATTTTGAGTATAACACAAAGCCTGAAGAAATTTGTAATAAATAATCGATATTCTATCTCATAGACAACATATAGATAACCTTTAAAAATGAACTACCGCGCCCTAACGGCCCTTAACAACAAGTTAACGAAGGTGCAAAAGGCAGATACTTTTGCCTGCCCCTAAAAATATGTCGCCTCGGGCTGAAGTTGAATTATGCCGGATCAAAAAAGGTAAACGAATTCATTTAGTCGCCTTTTAAATCATTTTGAATGCCAGTATTTGTACCAAGATAGTTGGTCATATGTGCCATAGACTCTGTATATGCGTAACGAAAAAATCGTCTATGATAGTGACAGATAGCAGTTGTCATATAGGTATCTATTTTAAAAATAATAGTTGCATAGAATTTATATTCACTAAAGGAATATTATTGTTACTAAAACGATTTTAAGCATAATGTCTATATTCGATGGTTTACCGACTGTGAACCAATGTTGTTTCTGTATAAACTTGAAAGTTGGCTCTATATTAATTGCCGTCTTTACTATTGTAAGTTTGTTATTTGGAAAATCCTTTATGCAAAATCTTTTAGCAAAGATTGAACGATATTTTAACTAAATATGGTTCCAATAAGGACTCTTTCATAGCTAAAAAAGTCAATGTTGGCTTTTAAAGCTTCAGTGATATCAACAACTGAGTTTAAATAAACAGTGCTTGTAAATATAATAGTACCATTGCTTGTTCACCACGATACATTAAATGCGGTATAAAACAATAAGAATAAATAAATAATGACATTGCTGCTTTTTGATGCCTATCCGAACGCTATGAAACGTTGGCCCTGGAAGCCAACTTTGATTCACTTGAAATAAATAAAATGCGTCATAATTTTATAAGGCCACTAAATTCTACTACATATTATAGTAAAAATTGCTGAAAATCTGGTAACAATGACGCTTGTAGCTCTTAAATAATAATATTTCAGCTTATTAATTTGTTTATAGTTGAATTTTGGAACCTCGTCCTTTACGGTGTACAATTCGTCTTGTCAAGCAAAACAAAGTAGTTTTGATTTCGCTTTGAGATCTGCTGCTTTTGCGATGTTTGCCACCAATCTATTGCTTCTTATAGCCAGCGTCGTGTTCCTTTACGGTATTTTGAAGGTAACTATAGAATTTCCACACCTTACTTTATATGTTAGCTATAGATATTTCATCCCTGTAGTTCCGGGATCAGAATAGGGCTACGGCATCCCCTGCCTTTCGTAAGAGGCGACTTAAAGGGGCTTCCGGGATTGCAAGCGGCTAGAGTGGGAGCTTGAACCATCCAGCCAGGCGATCCCGGGAAGGACGGCGGTATGTTTGGTCACATATCATCGTAAAGACTAGACGGTGCAGTGGGCCCAGCCGCCCATCTGGGAGGAGCCCGATGGGGCAACGCTCCAGAGGATTCTGGTTGCGTTCCGTTGGAGATCCTGGAGTCCTCTTTTTATCGCCGAGGACGGCCACCCGTGGGGCTTTCGTGGGGTAACGGACTATACGTTACTGATTTATGTATGTATACTGTATTATGGGCGCCTAGAATACAATTGGTACACTTCACAAAATCTTGTCATTTTTTTGCAAATAAATCTCGGTTGTGTAGATTTCCTTTTCACATTTTCTTCCGCCGTAAAGCAGTGATAAATTATTTTAATATGCACATCATTTTATAAAAATCTGTGGTGCGTGCCTGGGATTTGAACCTCGGGCCCTCGATCGAAAGACCGAGTTTATTATCACTGCTCAGTTGGCAACGATGACAACGAATTTCCCTGTTGCCTTAACCGTCTATCATCACGCAAATTATATGTATTGCGAATTAAAACTTAATCAAATAATTTTTCAGGGAATGCCACAAACAGCAACCTGGTACATGTATGGAGTGTTGTTATCAATAATCGCGAATCTGGCTTACGTTATAATATCTGCTTGTATGATCAATGAAAGCGCGGAATGTAAGAAACAACATCTTAATATCACAATACCTACAATTACAATTTCCCTTTTAAGTGAGTATCTGTCTTCATTTATTTTCACTGTCGTCAACCCATTATTGTCCCACTGCTGGGCACGGGTCTACTCTCGGAATGAGAGAATTATGGGGCATAATCTACCGCGCTAGCCAAGTGCGAATTGGTGGACTTCACGCACCTCAGAGAACTTTTTTTTTAAACAGAGCTCTCGGGTGTGTAGGTTTCCACACAATGTTTTTCCTTCACCGAAAAGCAGTAGCTGAACCGTGAATTTGAACGTCAGACCTGTCGATCGAGAGAGCAACTTGTAACCATTAGGCTATCACTGCTCACTATCATTTTTCACTACTAAGGCGTTAATTTTTAAACCATTTGTTTGACTTCAGTAGTACCACCACCAGACTATGTCTAATAACATAAGTATCAAACACCAGATACTAGGTTCTTGTTTCTTGGGCGTTGTAAACAAAGAGAGACGATTCCCATTTACTCCTTAGGGTAGCGACACATCTGTTGCCGACTTAAGTTAGAACTTTGGGCTCAATGACATAACGTGGCAGTGGAGGCCCTGTCCTCGGGCGGCAAATTTAGGGGACGGGGAAATACTAATATTATAAAGGCGAAAGTTTGTAACTTCTTCACGTCTATAGTATACGGCTGGAGCGTTTTTCATAAAATTTGTTAGGAAGTTAGCTGACACTCTGGATTAACATATAGGCTAATTTTTACTGTGGAAAATATCTCATTGCCACGGGACAATCGATACATCGATTTTTTAACGCGGGCGAAGCTGCGGGGTTCAACTAGTTATTTAGGCGAGATTTATTTAATGGTGAATTTGCAGACATAGGTATCAAATATTATGTAGGTTTGTCAACCTTCTTTTTTCGCCAACTACAATTTCTACATGGGTGGGCAGCAAATACAACTTCGGCCCAGACGGTGCTGTGAACCCACGCTACACCACTGTCTGGCGTTGATAACATATGTACATCGGCGTCAGTAGGTATTTATTAATCAGGACCATGTAATGCGTTTGCTACTTCTATTATAGAAAATAATATTATTCCAATATTGAGGACGAGCCTGGGACATTTCAGGGAACGCCAAAACAATTTTCTCTGTTTCAGATTACAGGTTTTAAAATTCTCATCACAAATCTTTACCCGATGGCTAACCAGAATGTCGGACGATTTAATAGTTAATAGTTTAATCGGAGCTTAATAATATTTAAATTTTTCTGTGAAGCTGTTCTTTTAGGGAGGTATACCATACTAATATTTTTTCTCGTTTTTTTTCAGTTTGGATGTACTTCATAATAGTTGTGAGAAGCTATCAAGAACAAATGTGAAGATATTAATTAGTTACGGGCATGTAGGTAACCTATAAACAATAGGTTTGAATATCTAATATAGATTGAGTTCCACTAAAATATAATAATTATATTACAGAATTATCTATTCTTTTTTTTTTATTTAATGTGTCCGGATTTGGGTATTATTTGCCATTATAAATAGGTACAAACCAGATAAAAGAGGACATTTTTATATAGACCATCAGGTGGACTGCATGCTTGTTTGCTACTTTAGTCATATAAAAAAAAACTAAAACTAGGCACAATCAGTCATTAATTCTGTTTTTTTATCCATTTGTTAAGTAACTACCTATAGGTAGTTATCCGTTGGTCTGTCGACTTTTAGTAGTTATACCATTTTAGAAAAAATATAAACAATTGTAATAATTCCATTTGAATAATCTTTCATTCATAATAATCCCTATTGATATTAGTTATTAAGCGCAACACCGTTTAACACTGTTAAAAAGTTATTAACGAAAGTCGATTAGATTCTTGATTTGACTACAAAGCTGACAAAACTTCACTTATTATATTTTTTAAACAATTATGAATATCAGAACTATTGTAGGGATGATGTTTGCGGAATTGCACTCCCAAGGATACCATCGACTTTCTATACGTAGTACCTATATCATTAATTTGCAATAACTTTGCTGAGTAAACCGATAGTTATGAGTGCAATTACTTAAATTAAAAAAATACCGAAACATACAAGTAAAAACATGGTGGGAAAAAGGACGTACGCAAAATAATCTTTGTCGTATCATAATCTGTATTGGGATTACGTTTATCTATGGATATTATAGTTGTCATGTATCCGTCAAATAGACGTATCACAATTTGTATTAACCGAAGAAATAATTTTATTGTCTAATGCAAAATGTCTATATTTAATAGTTTACCTACTGTGAACAACTGTTGCTTTTGCATTAATTTAAAAGTTGGTTGTATCTTAATCGCTGTTGTTACTATTGTAAGTTATTCATCTTTGTTACGAAGCTTTTCGTATATTTTTATAGAAAGTATGATTTCGCTTATAATATCTGGAGAATTTAAATTATCTCTAGATATTCATGCAAAATCGCGAGTACTTCCTATTCTGTCCTTAAGCAGATACAAGACCAACTTTAATTAAGTCTACTTAAATTAAAGTTAGTCTTGTAAAACTTTCACAAATACATAATTTTTTTTAGTATCGAAGGGTATCTTCAAATGATACCCAATGCTGTGGAAGCGACTCTGGGTTATGTTTTTTTTTTTTTGACATTTTACCGCACAACAGCGCTGCGTGAAGAACTCCGAAATCGTCGACCTTCCCAGTGTCGCTTGCTGTACGATTCGAGCTTATACTTTTGCCGTTCGCTACCCCAGAAACCCCCTTTTAGTCGCCTTTATAAGAGATAAGGCATATCGTGGCCCTATTTTAGACCTGGTATTAGTATCCCTGTAGTTACAGGGATACGTATACCTATGCACCTATCAAAATAAACAAAATTACTAATATACAAATTAATAAATTGTTTACAGCTCAACTTTGGGACATCGTCCTTTACGATGCACTATTCGTCGTGTGAAAAAGACCACGGCAATTTCGAATTCGCTTTGAGATCAGTCGCCTTTGTAATGTTCTGTATCAATCTACTACTCTTTCTAGCAAGCATCGTATTCATTTATGGAATTTTGGTGGTAATTATTTTATTCAGTACATTCGATATATTTTATTAAGTAAATGTTTACCCACCTAAAAGCACTTAAATTCGCATTCTCGTCACAGAAACTAAAAACTTCGTAAAAAAATCACCGTGATATAAGAACTTATAAAAGCTTACACATTTTTTCAGTAATACTTTGAATACTGTTACTGTAAAACCTCATTACAGTTACAGGAATGCGACAATTTAATACAGTTTATCAAATTTCCATCCGTTTAGTATTGAGGTTGCATTAACAAACGGCTGCGTACGAAGCTCCTCTTTTCAATTATTGACTTACTCGCTTACACACACACACATTCACAGATATAAAGAGTTTTGATATAGAGCAACAGGCGACACGTTTTTACACGGTTTTACACGACAATTTTAAAATTCTACCCAAAAAACTCATTTTTTTGTTTCTAGAGTATACCAAAAACAGCAACCTGGTACATGTATGGAGTACTGTTATCAATTATTATAAATCTGGTTTTCGTTATAATAGCCGCTTGTATGGTAATTATGAACACTGACTGCAAGCACTACCTCAGCATCTCTGTACCTACACTTTCGCTTTTAAGTAAGTATCTAAACCTATATAGAGTACACAGAAGTTAAATTAAACAGTACTACACATTAATTACTTAATATCTATGTCTTCATGGGCCTCTGCTACTTCATAATACAGTTTTGTAAAACGGTGTAGTAGGGTTTCCAACTTTGTCGTCAAGTAACCACAACCCAAGCAAATGTGAACTCGCATTTTACCCACAACTATTTCTTTTACATAATTATAAGCCATTGTTCTTATGTAAATGACAATATTGTCTTATATGAAAAATAAAGATCTTAAAAACCTAAGTAACTGCTGTCTGTGATCAACCTGAGTGCTATCAGAAACACCAGAAGTTGATAGCTGATCCACGAAAATCTACGAGTAATAAAAATTCGATTTGTAAAAAATAGTCGAAATGTCTTCTTAAATTACACTATTTAAGTAAACCGGACATGGGACGTCTAGGTACGAAAAGACATAAAACACATACTTATTTATTATAATTAATAAGTTTCAATTTATTTGTTATGAATGATGGCTATTTATTTCTTTTCAGTTTGGATGTACTTCTTATTAGTGGTGAGAAGCTATCAAGAAGTAATGTAAAAATATTGAATAGTTACTATTCAATAATTTAAAATTCTTAACTATACTATGAACTTTTTTTAATTCCGAAAAATAATCATATTTTTTCTTTATAATATATCTATTCTTAAGTATCTTTAATCAACGAATACATCGTGGATAGAAATGTATATAAATTAAATAAAACTTTTTACATCTATTTCTTCAAACTTATTCGTATACCTATATTTTATTCACTCCCAAGTAAAATTAAACATATATCTTCATAAAGCCAAACCACGCTGAGAGCAGATATCGTTCTGATCGTAGATGGAAAATGTTAATTAAGGGATCCCGTAGACCCAGTCAAAAGGCCCGCCCTCGTACATTAAGCAAGATCCTCGCATCAGCATAAATGTCACTCAGTGTAGAGGTTTTAATTATCGCATCCAAAGCGACCCACCGCGTCGATTTCGTCGTAAAAGGGTTACATCATTTGGATAAAATGAAATTTTGAGCACCCTAACATTGGGGCCATGTTTCCCCTACTAATAAGTAGGTAGTATAGAGCTTAGTGCCTCTCTAGAATTTACTTCACAAGGAAAATATTGACTTGCTTGAGAAAAACGCTGCTTAAATCACATTTAAAAGATTCATAAGAATACAACAATAGATGTTCTATCATGACAATTTATTAAATTGTACGTCGAAAGTGACTTTTCATGTTAGTTCTTATAAAAAGATAAGTAGACAAGCATACAAAAACATTCCGGAACGTGCGTAGGTTTTATTACAGAATCCTACTCGCGCGAGTTTTCATTCGGGCTAGCCATAAATCTACGTACCTACCTAATATTCCCCAAGCACAGGCAACATCAAAAGAAAATGTCTAACGAAAAACAGGGTATACGTACGAAGGAATATTTGGAGTTTTCCTGAAATATCTCCGTCACGTCTGCGTCCCTAGCGAGGGCGTAAAAGAAAAGTGAATAAAAGCAAAAAGAAAGTATAAAAATATAAAGAAAGTCGCTTCCCTGAGATAGCGCGTTTCTCCCGTGGAGCAACGTCGGGTTTTATTACTTACATCGGGCACGTGACGCGAACAACGATCTTTAGAATTCTCTTGCGTACCGAAATGTAGCTATATTTCAATTGTTCCTATCATTCGGGACATAGCTATCTACATTTAGAAATTATGTAACAATATTTAAGATAGGATTGTTCGTATGCCTCTCACATTTACGATATTGTTTGAATCTGACTATAGAGAATTTCTTACAAAGAAAGACTTGGGTACGATTTTTAAAGCCTGATGTAGCAAAGGAGCACGCAGAACACCTGATTGTAATTACACACTGCCGTCGATGGACATCTGTATGTTACTGACTTCATGTATAACAGGTATTCTATCTGAAGTCTATCATCAATCCCTTGCTCCTTTCGAGGTCTAAGGTAGTCGTCGCCTCATATACCTAAAAGTAAGGTTACAACCACACCTTTCCAATAAAACGCAAGTAGCGGTAGCGGTGTAGCGGTGGGACTTAACGAATCAAACCATGCTCATTCAAACAGCCAGCAATTTACATTAAGGTACCTACTTATAAACATTAAACTTAACTTTTCGGAAGGTAGTTGAACAAGGGGTGCTACCGCCAAACCTATTTCTAACGTGAAGCAGTTCCAGTGGAAGGGTGTGGTTGCCAACTAATTTTCATTTGAGACGACCATCATAATCTTAGTACAGCATCTGTAATAGACTTCAGATTGAAGTCACGTACTATGTGAGGTTGCTTACAGTCCTTGAGTTGCAGTAACCACTATTTGGTAGACTAATATACTAGGGCTAACTTTTATAACCAATGTAAAAACGATATGGCAATAAAAAAGATATATAAAGAAAAAAGACAAACCCACTGAGTTTCTTGCCGGATCTTCCCAGTTGTGGTCGTGTTCCGATCCGGTGGTAGTGTCAATAAAATATAAATATGTAACTGACTGTCTATGCAAAATAAATATATTGATTTCATTTCATTTCATTGCAAGCTTGTTTGCTAATTCAATTGGATAAAAAAGCTTCCTGTTTTAGCCCTATAAAATCCATAGGAGTCCGATGCGATTTGCAATCACCATGAGTATTGCATGCTGCCTTTGCTATAAAACATAACCCAATGCAAATTGTTATTTAATTGATAATACATTTACATTCCACTCCGCATTTTTTTATGTATCTTCGTAACAGTATCCTTATAATCATAGGTACATGAATCAAGTGTTCTTTTTGTTTTCCTCACAATAATTGTAGGGTGGTGCCCGCAATTACAGTCGAGGTTTGTTTTGCTTCGTTTGGTGCAGATATGTACGTTTTTATGGGCAGGAACAATGAATATAAATGTAATAGGTACGTCGGTGAACGATAGACACCGGCGTGTCTGCTCCGATGGAGGGATATTTTTACAGCGGGGGCGACGAACTAATTGACGTACATCCTCTCATTTCTCTATACATATACAAAGTATAGCATGATAGATTTAAAATAGTTATAGGAGTATTTTCAAATCTATATAATTGCTATTGGTTTTAAGATATTTTCAATTTTATTTGTGATTTTTATGTAGAACAAATAAGTACCTAAGTTAAACTTCAAGCAATACAAATAGTAAACATTAATTCTAAAAAGTTGTTAATTAACAGCAGATAATTGATAAAGATTTAAGTTTCAATAATATTTTTATTAATTAGGTATATGCAGGTAGGTACCTACCTAAATTATTGACAGTGATGTTTAATTTTTTAAATAAACAATTATTGACAGATCACGTTTGTTTATTTCGACTCTACATCACCTCATATTACCATAATTGAAAAAAATAATATGTCTTTATTACACGATTCGATAACATAAATTTGTCACACGATCTGTAAAATACATTTTTGAAGTAATTTACGATACTTTCGAATACAAATGATAACACGTTAAGTAACTAAAAAGATTTCATGCTCTTTTAAAATTTAAAACCTGTTCACGCAAAAGGACACAGAGAAAAGATATTTATGAAAGTAGCTTAACAACGACATAATTTAACATTAAAATGTATGTGCGTATTTTGATTAACGATGTTTTTTCGTCCGGTTTTGAAAACTTTTTTATCTCAACTGTTTTATCTTTTATGTTACTACTACATAATGATATAACTTTCAGTCTAGAAATACTAAAATATTTAAAGTTATTTTATTTACATAGGTACTTTGTTGGAATTTCATTAAAAGAGTACCTAAAAAAAAATATAATAGTTTATAAAACGACCCCATACCTTTTAGTCACATATTTGAAGTCTTAAAGGGCTTACTTGCATTTTCAGGCTATTAAATTATAACAAGATCATGCACATATATGTTGCTGTTCGTATTAACCTATTTCAATTGAGTAAATGTGATGGAACCAATACTAATCAATTCATTGAAGTTTAAGAAAAATATTATACTTATTTTAAATAACAGTGTTTCAATTACACGAATATTTTACTCATATTCCTTTATTTACTTTGGTTTTGTTGTAAGTGTAGGTATCTACTATTCTACTGCTATTCGTTACTATGAACTTTTTCAATATCCTAGTCACCCGTCGCATGGGTCGAAATTCAACTGTAATTTAAATTAAAAAACTAAACTTGATATTGTCCAAAGTAGTACGAATATTTCTCAAATTCAAATATAATGTAATAATTTTCAAGTAATTTTGAACGCACCTGTTAAATATAAAAAGAAGTTAATTAGCTTAGCCGCATTTAAAAGCAATCGCGGGTATGTTGACAAAGACATTTATGTCGTTATGTGTTTTCATAGTGAGACATTATGTTCTATTTCGTTTATTATTTATGTGTTTGTGACAAATGCACGGTAGTGTGTGTAATGTTTTTTAGTGGATTTTATGTATGTTATAAGCATTATTTGAAAAAATATTTACATTCTGCACTCCTTCTCTACGTCCACTATAACCGTGCAAAATTTCATACAAGCGACATATTACTTAAAAATGCACCACAAGTTTTTGCTTCACATATTAATATATAAATAAGTGTAGATATAGTAGATGTAAACTCACCCGTCGGCACATTGCCGTCGGAAAACATTACGGGTCGTCATCAAACCGACGGTAGGTAAACGTGTCTTTTTATTAGTATTGTGGCGGACGAAAAATTACAATTTATTTATTTTTACACATTTTACACATCAATTATACTGTATAGAATTAAGAGTATTATTCTTCACTTTGAAGTAATTTTTAAAGTAGTCACAGTTAGAGTTTTATTATGTAAAAAGTACAGACAATAATAGAGACAGACACATAAAAATGTGTAATTATTTTTGTACTTTATCATATTCTTGTAACATTATAAAAATATAAATGAAATTTTATACAATCTCTACCAAATGATATTAAATTGTTTATATACAAATGGACAGTGTTCTTTGTTCCTAAATCCTCATTTGATAAAAAAAATATCTACCTACGTATTATATTGTGAAAACCTTTTAAATACGTTTTCGTTATTGTACCTATATTATAAAAACTGATGTCTTTGTACTACTTACATTAATATTAACTTACGATGCTTCTCTTGAAGATTACATTTTCCAACCACCATTAGCGTATCATAAGACATAATAATAAGTAGTGTTACTTAGTAATGTTGGATATTACGCGAATAGACAAAAAACTATGAAGCTCTATCGTACACTAATATACCACATCCATAAAAAACGCGCTGGATTTGATTATCTGAGGAATACCGACATGAATATAATGAGGATAACAATTTTGTTCTTATGTTTGTGCTTATAACATCCATAATACAAGTTTCTATAGGTAATGTGTGTGTAATACCTGATTAATAAAAAATAGGTAGGTTCAACAAAATATGAACATATTTATCCAGATGTAGATAGATTTTTAGGTACCTAGTTACAATAAATACCTAAGTTAACAAACTAAATTTAACTACATTAACCAAGATATATTAACCGTGATATAGATACTTATCTTTATACTTTAAAGACTACAGGTGGTAGAACCAGTGTAGTTCGACCGGGGAGGTACCACCGCCACAGCTATTTCTAGCGTGAAGCATTTTTTGCGTTTCGATGGAAGGGTGTGGTAGCCGGTACACTTTTATATGAGGCGACCATCTTAGTCCTCGGGAGTAGCAACACATCTGTGATTGACTTCAGATAGAACCCATGTTCTGTATGTAGTTGATTACAGATGTCCATGGGCGGCAGTGACCACTTACCATCAGGTGGACTGCATGCTCATTTGCTACTTCAGTGAAATAAAAAAAAAAAAAAAAAAATAAAGAATATACTATGCCATAATGAATTATTTATACGAGTCTTATATGCACTATATTAAAATCATACATATATTACACTAATAACATACATTATACTAATTTCGTACATAAACGTGTGCAACATTTTTCATATTTTATTAGACTGCAACTACCAAAAATAAAGATAAGTTCAAATAGAAGGTTAATGACTCAACATTAATGTAGATTCATAGACCTAGTAAAAACAATTTATAAAATAAAGTGTTAGTAAATAAAGATAAAAAGCGCCATCTCTGTTACTATAGGGGTAAAGAGACTGCGTAGGTAGGTATCAGCATTGGTTGCAGCGCGCATGCGCGGCAAATATGGCCGCCGATCGATACCCGCCACCCTGTCCTCTCCCTATGCTAATACAAGGGAATTTGCACTCTATATTACTGTATCTGTTCTAAGGATAAGCTCAAATTACTTTGCACTGATCATACCGGTATCTTCTATTTGTATCTTGTTACCTAAGTAGATGGCAACTAGACCCAAGTTGCTATAGATACCAGATATAGATGTTCTTGTAGATATATGTGCCACGTAACGATTTTGCAACTACCTGCCACTCTAACTGTACCGAAATTTTATTCTAAAGTAAAAAAAAAATATGTATCTAATGAAAGCAATTTAGGTGAGAAAAATTTCTTGTCATGGACAAGGACAGTACAATACAATAGAACACTATCTTAAATGCTTCGCGTTAGAGACGTGCACTTACATTTGAGGTAAACATAATTTTGTAAGTACGATTTAATTATGGAAAGTAAAATAAATGAGTTAGATAATTGATAGAATTATATAGGTAACTGAAAGAAACAATAAGAAAAATCGCAATACGGTTACGGTAAGTAGGTAAGTACTCACATAACAAACAGTACAGAAATCTTATAAAATAGCAAATAGCAAACTATAACTAAAATAAAAAGAAAAGAAATAAAACACAAAAACGTCGAAGGAGGTTAGGAATCTAAGAGAAGGAGATTAGAAAGATATGGTTTTAAAAGCTGGGATGCGATAGTCGCTTGTATTGAACTAAAATTATTATCAAGTACAAAGTGTGAAAAATGTAGACTTATAGTCTTAGTCTTAACTTTTAACTTAGAACAAAGACGCAACTAAGATATTCAAGATCATGTAATCAATGAAAATTTTAATCTCTCTCTATTAATCTCTATCTCTCTCTCTCAAGCTTACCAATGCACCCTTGCAGCTATCGAAACTGTAATTTAAAGAAAGTACATAAACAGATTGAAATTTTAACCTATTCCATTGGAAAATAGGTACATATAATTGCTATAAGGGGCAGGGTATAAAAAGAGAACTCTACAATTTTGAGCTTTATAAATTATAACAATAAACTTGTTGTTTTGTAATAGGTAATATTATATTTACTATGCTAATCGTACCTAAGTTACTTCACATTTTTTTTATTTTTAACGTAATTTAGAATTCTGTAGACATCATTGTAAGATATTACATTGAGAGTTTATAAAAAAAAATGACAGTAAGTATACGTAGTTGCATAATATATTGCCTAAAATGTATTGGATTTCTATTGATAGAGTTGTATGGATCAAATAGCACTAATAAGGAGTCAGAGTTAAAATTTGATTTTTTATTTAATTTCCATTTCACAAACTCACAAGTTTATTGCAAAGTAACTATAAATACTTTTATATAATTTTAATACTCAAAATAAGTATAAAATTTAAAACCGCTGATCTTGCTTTACTTCTTACTTAATAAATACTCAATAAAATTACTCCAAATAAAATATTCTAATTCCACACTTTTCTAATATTTCATCATATATTTTTGTTACCAAACATATCTTCGATACTCAAAATCGCACTTATTTTAATCTCACCAAAGCTTACATAAAATGGTAGAGCGCCATCTGTGCAATATCAGTGGAACTTTTACAATACACAGAACGCGCCAAGCTGACAAGCTTCCTAGCGACATCTGTTGAAAAAATGTTAAACTTGAACGAACGGTAGTAGAGTACTACTGCTCGCTACTGAAACGTAATGTAGAGCTTTCTTAGTGTGCTGCCGTTCAAAATATTCTTTAAATTCTAATATAGATGGCATAATTTTATATAAATCCATTTTTGGTAGAGTTTGTCTTAATGAGATAGAGAAAGAGACTTTAATATTTATAATGACATAATTGTTAATAATTAATGCAGGTATTTTATGGTTGCAGTCAATTTATATTAACTATGGTAATATGGTTGTTTTATTATAACTTCTTAGATGTTTTTAATATCTATATAATATTAACAATCATAATTAAAAAAAAACATATTATGCTACTTAAAAAACTAACAAAATGTTAAAAATGAGAAAAAAATGTCTTTATAAAAACATATAATAAATAAAGAAGATAAAAAAAAAACAAAAGAAAAGAGAGCATCAACAAGCTGTCTCTATCTCTCGAACTCTTCCAAAGATGGAAAGCAGTACCTGTGATGCCATTGGTGGATTTCGGCGCCATTTGTAAAGGGCCGACTTAAGACAGGCCACGCCCACAGACCGCCCAAAGTGCCTCCCGCCCATGCCTCTGCCATCTTTGATCTTTAAGGCGGGTACTTGCGAACAATTTGCAAATTTGCGGTGGGCAGGTGTCGAGTTACTCTGTTAGGTTGTATTATAGGTATGCCAATTGTTGCGGTTTTAAGGTTTTTTTGTATTATACGTTAATATTATTTTTTACTTAATGCAGTTTAGTAATATTTTGTTAACAATTTTTATTTTATCGCATATTTATGTTAAATATTTTTTTTTTTAAATTTGATTGTTAAATCTATGAAACTGCGGTTATCAAAAACGCAAATATAATTAAAATTTGATAAATTGGTAAATAGGAGTTTTATTTTTATGATTATTTTCTATTTAAAAATAGGTACATGGGTAGATATGTCCCTACCTAAAACCTAAAAGTAAGAAAATATAGGCATATAGCCACTTACATCAATTTAAAGGTAATAATATAGTTAGGTACCGACCAGGCATATAAATTTTTAAGGAATCGAATCACAAGTCTTACTTAAACTTTTTGTCTTTAATAACTCTACATCGGATGGATTTTTTATCACACGACCGAAATTTTAATACAATTAGTACAACGCAACCTTCCCGGCTTGATATAATTATATGTAATTTTGCTCGCGATATCACGGGACATAGGTACAAGAGTAAAAGCAAAATCCCGACATTACTACTTAACCACTTGTGAACAATAAAGAACACAAGTACCTAATGGTTTGTGTGGCAAGATAGGTAGGTACCTAATATGTTGTAAACTATTGTATAAATAACAAACAGTAAAATCAAAACATCATTACCGCAAATATTCTACAAGCAGGTACTAGCACTTTACTGCTATTTTTATAGTTCACGAGGAATGTGTAGCAGAATCGTTAGCTTTGTGCACTCAAAATTACATAAACTTTCCGATGATACAATTAGCACTACCGTTCGCTAAAATTTAATGAACATTACGTTATTGAAGCGTTAAACGAGCATATAGGTGACAGAGCCCTTTGGATTTAACTCTGTGGGCACCACCTACCCACCAATTTCTACCAAATAATCGAAGCGAACACATCTTGGCTTAGTGTATTGATCTAAAGAGAAGAATGGAAACACTACGTTGGTATTCCTTGCAAAAACATGCTAAGGATAACAAACTTATGCGAGGCATACTTAGTTCTCAGCACCGCATCTGTTTACTAAATAATGTTCGTGAACGTTCGTGACCATTTTCAAATATCCTCCTTTGCTACCTCCATATTTAAAAAAAATAGCTTACCTGATGACAATAACTAGCAGTACCTATCTCTCCTATTTGACGCCGATTATAAATTACCGTTAAATCTTGTCATTGAATTTTTAATTGAAAAGCATTTTGGCTATTTTTTTTTATTATAATTTCAATGTATCTGTAAGTCGGGTAATCATCAACCCATTATTGTCCCACTGTTGAGCACGGGTCTCCTCTCGGAATGAGTGAGTTTTAGGCCATAGTCCACCGCGCTGGCCAAGGGCGAATTGGTAGACATGTTTATATAACAAATGTTAAATTAACTTTCTGTGATTTCATCCTCCTTTATTATCTAATCAAAACATTAATAGGAAAATGAATAAATGGACTTAAGTAATAAAGCAGCACATAATTTCCAAACGATAAATAAATAAATCTAGTATACTACAGGTACACTAAATCTATAAACTGAATGTGGTCAACCCATTATTGTCCCACTGCTGGGCACGGGTCTTCTCTCAGAATTAGAGAGTTTAGGCCGTAGTCCACCGCGCTGGCCAAGTGCAAATTGGTGGACTTCACACACCTCCGAGAACTTTTTTTTTTTAAACAACTCTCGGGTGTGTAGGTTTCCTCACGATGTTTTCCTTCACCGAAAAGCAGTGATAATTGATGTTTAATACGCACATAAATCAGTGGTGCGTGCCTGGGTTTGAACCTCGGACCTCCCGATTGAGAGAGCAAGTTTCAACCATTAGGCAATCACTGCTCGAATAAACTGAATATTACTTCCAAATTATTGTAAACGTAACCTAATAGTAGTAGGTACTCTAAATTCCAACTTAATTAAAAGTAACCTAATAGTACTTAATACTTAGGGTCCCTTTATTCAACTAATTTGAAGCCTACATGTTAGCAAACAAATATATTTAACAACTTACTCAAAAGTTCATAATGTGCAGAATTATTGGTACTCAATCGCTCGTGTACTGTTGAATGAACACAGGTGATTTGTGTTCAGTATTGCTTCTGGTTGTAAAACGTGCTCATATAAAATAGAGGGTACTACTAAGATTTACTGTGCAGATGGTTATCGTCTATTTACGAGTAAGTCATGATTTCACAGGTACTTCTACTAAATTAAGTACTTTAATGTGGATTAAACAATCTTTAAAAACGAAAACTGATAGCTCAAAAATAGTTTGTAATAAATACATAAAAATTAAACGTATAAAAAGTTTTGGGTTGGATTTGTTTTATTAACTTATATCCAGTTTAGTTAACTAAATCAATCACTTTACAGTTTAATTGATTGCAGAAAAAAAAACTTTTTGAATAACATTAATAAGAATTTATATCAGAAATAATGATCAAAAATAATGATGCTGACGTCAAGAACCAGCTTACTCGTCTAGATCCGTATATACCAAAGAACAAAATATATAGAAATACGCTGAAAAAGGCTACCTTCCGCTCCGTAGCCGGGTAAATAACCAATTTTTAGAGGTCATGTTATGCAAATTTTATTTTCCTTAGATAACAGACGTAAACTTTACCGAAAGCCTCATCAATATCAAGGCCTAGTTAAAAGAAACGTTGCGAGTTTAACAGAAGTACATTACAAATGTTGTTATAAAAAATTTATATCCTGTAAATTCTATTTAATTATTTACATCTACCTTATTTATGGCTATTAAATTGCGACTTAATTTTTTTGTGGCCGCGCAATTTATTATAAGTGTAGCTACGTTCTGTTTATTTCGTGAAGGAATGTAAAAAAAAAATTAAATAAATCTTCAGAAAATAATAAAGTAAACCGCACGAAAACCATCGGATGCTACGCTCATACGCTGTCAATGATCTCTACGTAGCGATGTCTGTGCGGTTCGACTCTACATTATTACAACTAGGGCTACTACTTATATCCTGAAGTATAATATGGTATGTGAAAAATGTATCTTCCTATTCACTCGTGAACATATAGAAAAAATGTATCAGACAGTTATTAGAACCAGATAATAAATAAGGCAGGCAATATAAGTACCTAATAAGTCACAAAATAAACTTCAAAATGACTACATTTTTTTTTATTTTAAAACAGACAAAGATATGCCTAAGAGAATAAATATTAAACTGAAAGACTACTACCACTCAATTAAAAGATGACAATTTATAACACGAATATGACTATATGTATATGATTTATAAATGGAAAGAAATACAGTATTCAAATCTATCATTTGAACTACTTCTAACGCTCCAGATATTCGGTTAAGAAAACATCTATAAAACCTATCTCTACCTTCACTAAACCTTACATTAACTTATATTGTATGAATATAAATCTGAACTAAGTACACTAATATATTTTATTTTTAATTCGTCATTCATATATTTGTTTTTTATTAGGTACCTATATACAGAGATAATGAAAATCTGCGCAGCTGAGATGCTGTTCATGAGTAGGCGTAAAAAAATGGCCTATAAGCTACCCAAGTAAATGTAAACACTTACAGGAGTGTTTTTTCGAAAAACTGTATACATATAAACACATTGAAATCAAAGTAACGTAAAGGAACTATTAGGCAAAATCGGCAACCCTAGCTGAGTTCCTATCTATATATTTATAGTTGCGAGTTCCCTCGCGCCGACTCTGTTAATTTCCCGCTTAGTTAACTTTACTGCGCCCCGCTGATTGGATATTGATTAGAATCCACCGTTTTCTACTTTAAACGGCGATTCTTTTCAGAAATACATCGTCCAACCGCAAATTTACACTCACTACGTGATTGTAATTACCTCTGTCAGGTTTACGATCACTCTTGATTAAATAAAACATGGCATTAAATCGTTTTAAGATAGAAATCGCAGTGATATCGCAATAAATCTATGCTTGCTTCGCTTTATTTTAAAGATAGGTACAATTATGCTGTTTATCTAACAGTCGCTGTTATGTAAATAAGTAACTACTACTTACTTAGTTAAATAAGGCGTCGTGTTTATCAGAGAGAACGTATTGTACTTAGATAATTCTATTGCTCGTTTTCTTGATATACTACTTGGAAAGATATAGTAATTTTTTAAATGCAACTTATTTATTCAAGACAAAACGATACAAAGTTGTAGGTAGGCTATTGAACTTCTTGCGTAACGAGATATATAATTTACGATTATGAGTCTAGAATAATTATTCCCTTAGAATGCTTATTTTGGAGTGACGTGCACCATCAGGCCAAATTGCAGTTATAAAGTAATTTAAAGCATTTATTTGATATAAATAACACTATAATATTAACTAACATTTAATAGGTCTATATATGATCAGGGAAAACATAGCTACACGTTTAAGTTTGATCTATATTTTTACTTTTGTATAAATATGTAGAATGTCATGTATAAACATAAATTAAAATTTGTGCTTTAATACGATTAAAAAGCTTCTATTATTAACCTGATAGGTAGTTCAATATTATAATTTCAAATTATGTAAATTTATCTCTGTACCTAAGTACAAGTTAACATATCTTACAAACTCTTGATTGATAAAACAGAACAGGATAGGCTTTATAGTACTCATGGGCATCGGTGAGCAACTTCAAATAGAAAATAGGTTCTATCTGAAATCAACCACAGATGCGTTGCTTCCCGAAGACTTTGATGGCCGCCTCATATAAAAGTGTGCCGGCAACCACGCCCTTCCATCGAAACGCAATATAATAAGGTTCTGTCTGAAGCACTCATAGGTACGTTGGTAGGTACTCTCGAGGACCAAGGCAATCGCCTCGCACGTATGTGTGCCGGCAACAACACCCTTCCACCGAAACGCTAAAACTCCTCCACACTAGATATCGGTATGGCAGTAGTAAGATAGTCCATTAATTAAAAAAAATGTGTGCGTGTACTAGCGTACACTCGTAAAAAGTGAAACTTCCTTATAACGTTATTTTTCAAAAAATAATTTACTATATGCAACTTTACAGAAATTGGTTAAATACAGTTAAATTAGGTAAAGTTTAATAAAGGCTTTTATTAAACTTTATCTAATAATCTAATCTATAATAATCTATCTATATATCACGCGTGGTAGGGATAACGTAACGTAACGTAACGGATAATGGCGCGTAACAGAAAAAGATGGCGCGTAACGAAAAAATGTTACACAATTTTTTTTTCCAACCCCGATAAAGAAGTTTCACTTCAAAAATAATAGGTATATGTAAAATATTTTTTGCACAAAACCATTCTTTACCAATTTAGGTTTTTTCATCGTTTGTTCATATTTATATCATAAATAAGCACATTGTTTACTTCTTAAACATTGGTGTGATGTTACTCTTGAATAATCGTTCTATTATTACTATTATTTTATATCAAAATGTCTAAAAGCGTGGGACGTTCACAAATCATCTATGTCTTTAGCGTTAGTCATCTAAGAACTCTTCTATTGGTAAAATATCTATGCATAGGTATCTGAATTCACCTCTACGTTTTCTTTGATATATATTATAGTGAACAATTACTACTGCCAAAAAATTACTTAACACTTAATATCCAAACACATAAATTACACTCAACTTATAAAAACTTATTGTTTATGACATCGAATTTGTGATTTTTTTTAAATTTATATATCTAAAAGAGCTCACAAAAAGCGAGATATTATAGTACCGACAAAAATGCTTCAAAGTCCACTCATTCCAATGTAAATCATTCAAATCCGCTATCACATTCGCTAAATGAATGACAGGCCGTAAAGCCATAATAGCTAGCTTCGATTCACCCACGTGCACCCATCCTGGGTTTTAACGGCCTATTCCAAGGATCTAAGACTCGTATTCGTACAGCACGGTTCTTTTCAAATTGAACGAAGAGACATAGTTTATTACGCTTTATGTATCTCCACATAAAACTAGACACCCAAGTAGTGGATTAAAAAGCTATCCGATCTTACGCAATGGTAAGGCCGCGCCCTCACTAGGCTTTTGCAACCGGCTTTTAGGTATTTATGTAAATAACTTGCTCACTTATATCGATATACCAAATGATTTACGAACATGTTTCAACGATTTATAATCGATACATTTTTAATTACTAGACACGGCTTAAAAGAAATTACATTGACTACTGAGAAAATATCTACATGTACCTATTTCGTATACGAGTTCTTATGTCGGCTAATTATAGACAGTGTTGTAGATAATTGTTGCATATAATTTATCCATTTAAGTATTGCTTACTTCATTATTATACGTTATAGTCCATTACGCTAAATACTGTCGTATATAATTTACATACCTGTAAGAGTATTAAGCATGGCATTCTGAACTATTAAGAGCCTCAGGTATTTTCATTTGCCATTATGGGAATTAATAATTAATTTTCAAAGAAACCGAACCTCGAACGGAGTCTAACGCGGAATATCAGTGAGAAAGATCGTTTATACCGGTAGGAAATCACTGTAATAAATTGTTTTATTATGAACATGCAATTATGATGACGTTAAGTACTCATTACAGTTTATGATTATCTGTCCAGAGGTGGTACAGACCACTTAACTTTTGTTATTACGAGCAAGTAGCTTATAGAAGCTACTAGGTTATAGATCTAAAGTTAATAAATCATTAAAATGTTTTATCTTAAAGATGATAAATATCGCCAACATATTATTGTCCCACTGCTGGGCACCGTAAAGCAGCAATTAATTTGTAACACTTACATAATTTAAAAGAATGTGGTGCCTGGGATTTCAATCTCGGACCTTCCGATTGAGAGGGCAAGTTTTAAACATTAGGCTATCACTGCTAATGAAATACGACGTAATATTTATAAAATGAAGAACCTATATTTATTGCTTAAAATCAAGTGCATTGCAATTACTTTTTCTACGAAATTAAGAATGTTTGCCCAGTATGACCTCAGCCTAAGGTTATAAAGCGATTTGTTCAGAGTGAGGTCAATTTTTAAGAGACTACGTTTACGATTTGTTGTTATTATCCAATGTATTTATACGTGGCATTCATTTGATTCGGTGCGCCTGTGGCGTATGCCGTGAACAAGATTTACATAGGTGTAACTTCTAATAAACCGTGATCATTATCTTCAGGTTATAAATATTGAAATAGAATAAAGAAATAAGAAACTCAAAATATTTTTATTGCGCTCTTTTTGCCTCTACGTATGCTATATTATTTTGTATTCAGATAAGCATATGAAGATAAAAACAATTAACAATATATCTATACTAATATATAAAGCTGAAGAGTTTGTTTGTTTGTTTGTTTGAACGCGCTAATCTCAGAAACTACTGGTTCGAATTCAAAAATTCTTTTTGTATTGAATAGACCATTTATTGAGGAAGGCTTTAGGCTTTATATAACATCACGCTGCAACTATTAGGAGCGAAGAAATCATGGAAAATGTGAAAAAAAACGGGGAAAATTATTCATAGTTTTTGCGTCGTTTTATCGTCGTGTAATAATACTTTCTAAATACGCGGACGAAGTCGCGGGCACAGCTAGTATCTGATAATTTTAAATTAAAATTTGTCTACCAATGAAGTAAAAGAATATATATCAATAGTTACATTTACTATCCAGTGAAATATAACTACTGGAAGCCAAAAATGTTCAATCAGGTAATCGTATTTGTAACATCAAATGGGTGGACAGTTAGGTAAGTTTAACTTAAGGAGGTAAGCCATACTTTATAAAAGAATTTTATACGAAATCTCACAGTAAGGCCATGTTTTTAGGTATGAACCAGGCAATTTTCGGTATATATGTAGGTCTTCGGTATTTGGTATACATTTCTATTTTGCATGAATAACCGCAAAATACAAACTTTATCATTTTTAAGTTAAAGATATAGTTTAATTCTTAATATATTATTTTGGAATTGAAACCTTCCTGTTTTAACTCTACCGTGTTTAGTGAACTTTTATTTCCTGACATTTATTTGAATTTTCTGTATCATCAAAATAATAAAAACAAATGGCATTGAATATTTTTTACTTCGCTTTTAGTATAATTAACGTTTTTGTGTTGTGTATTATTTTACAAGCAATACCTAGTCCCATAAAACTGTAACAATTCTACAAAATATAGTTACTAGTCATTTTCAGTAACAGTTTTGGGAAGAAGCAGCATATAAAATAATTGTCAAGAGAAGTTTTATAAAAGATAGGCATATTAAAAAGGAGTCGTAAAGTAAACCTGAAAGGCGTATCCATATGTTACATATTTCTACAAAATCTCAAATAATGTTCTCCACGGACTTATCATTGACTAATTGACCCAGCTAACTTCCTTCCACCTATAAAATAATAAAATTATCAGTGCTACTCCACTATATTATACATGTATTATACATAAAAACCTTCCTCTCAAATTACTCTATCTAATAAAAAAACTTCAGTAAAAGCCGTTGCGTAGTTTTAAATATCTAAGCATACATATGGACAGACAGATTTGTTTTATACTATGTAGTAATAAGATTATAACGACTCTATATTTCACAGCTCCATAGTTGCTTTCAACATGCAAATACCAACTACTTAATACGACTGAATGCAATATAAACCGCAATTTAACTTCACTGATGAAATTTATCTAAATTGTACAATAATCTGATTCGATTTATTGCATGTGATTTAACTCCAAATCGTTTTGTGTAATTACAGATCGATACCTGCATAGCATTTTAGGAGAGCGTCCGATGTGGCCAATAAAAGATCCAACCAAGTAGCATGCAATAAAATAATAAATTAGAAGCTATCTAACGTGTCTTGGTATCATAAATATAGATTAATTTAAACCAACACACTTCTTTATATTTGTTTAGATTCGTTGATTCAATCTAGGAGATTCTTTGCGTAGGTACCGTTCTATTTGCAATTTACGTCTCAACATTAGTTTACATTGTGTGTTGTTTATATTAATTTGCATTTCTCTGGTACCCGGGACGTTTGGTGCCAATTTTAATTTTAATGATCTCCTGTTTATTAGTGGTAAACAGTTCGGAGAATGCACGTACAAGTAAGTGTCTTCGGTCGAAATCGTATTTAATCTCTGGTTTCTATCATTGTAATAATGATAAATAGATACGTAATTATATTGTTGCTTGATTATTTATAGTAGGTTTTTGATGCACTAATGAAACTTAATACAATGAATAATATTTTACAAAGAAAAAATAACCATATTAGTAACGTTTGGTTCTTGCCCACATTTATTTTAAAAGACAACTTTTTTCTATAGGTATATAAGTTTCATTATGTTTTGTCCAATTGTTCACTTTCATTAATTCAATAAAAATATTCATCCTAATTTATCACTCATCGCTTATAAGCACTAAACTTCAACAATCTCATTAAAACTTTTTGAAAAAAAATAGCGCGCACTTAACTAATAATGTATGTGTTCTTAGGAAATTCGTAACGGTCTGAGAGCGAGCTAAAATTCAACGAAAAGTGTCGAATTGTGACAGACCAACACGAACACGACACCTAAAGAGTTCCCGACGCTTTGTTTTCTAACGCGGTTCACACGGCGACCGTGTTTGCTCCACAAACAGCGCGGCATGCGACTGAGCAATTATCACTTACCTGCGACACGCGATCACAACACTGCACAGATTTATAGTAGATAAACTAGTATCATCACTTTTACTGGTGTTGTAAATTAATTATGTGCACTATTTATGGTTCGGTTATGGCGCGGTGCGAGCGCGGCCGATCGAGTCGGCGTCGTACGGCGGTATGCGTTGCTCGCTGGGCGGGCGGGGCGGTTACAAGTCGAGTTCGTCTGTGAATTCGCTCGAAGCGCGCGCCGCTCGCTTCATCCCTCGTCTTATCCGAATCTCATTCCGTGATCTATTTACTACATTGTACACAAAGCGTAGGTCGATCTCGAAACCGCGTCAATTGTTTGCGTTCACATCATGCGTCTTAGTAGACTTTCGTCTTTCAAAATAAAATCAATCAGGTAGTTTCTTTACACATTTCTTGTTTTATTTTTATTATGTTTTTTTTTTGTAATTCATGACTTTATGCAACTCTTTTACAAGTACAAGTATAGTTGCCGGTACACTTTTATATGAGGCGACCATCATACTCCTCAGGAGTAGCAACGCATCTGGGATTGACTTCAGATAGAACCTATGGTCTTGCAGATGTAAATGGGCGGCAGTGACCACCTACTGGTGGACTGCAAGCTCGTTTGCTACTTCAGTCAGATAAAAAAGTAACGTGATTATATCAATTATTTTGGCAAATATTGTTGTTATTAAAATCATGTTTAAATTTACTCGCATATTAAGCATGTAAAATACTTGTATGAAGATAATTAAATCCATTTACCCGTAAATGTTGAGGCTCAAAGTATTAGACTAGATAGAAAAATATACTTTAATTGAAAAATCTAATTATCAATAAAGATAATATAGTGACGAGATAAAATATTACAACATTTAATTAAAACATTAATGAGCAGTAAAGATATGAACAATATTATATTTGGTACAAGTAGTTAAATAAATTACGCGTTTCTAAGCAACGGCAGCTAGAAATAACTGTTTTAATGCCGTTACTTAAATAGATACGTGTTTACACACTCGGTAGTTAGGTACCCGTCGTAGTGAAGTTTAAATTATTTAAATCCCAATCTGATAACGCTTCGTGGGAGGCGGACCTTGTGTAGAACTCATAATAATTAAGTAAATGTTGTTATCTGATTGGGTTATAACTTAAACCCTCATAGATTTAAGTAGAGCTAAAATAATGTATGAAAACAATACTTTGATAAATAGTTTAGATAGAAGTACTGATATCAATAGGTATATATTACAATGAAAAAATTGTTTCGTTGTAAATTGTTGATCATTAAATTCAATTTATTTAAGCTATTTTAAAGTTCATAAAGATGTGTCTTTTTTAATATACTTAGGTACCTACCTCACATCGATATAAATTTTTTATGTGAATTAAATAATAATAATAGGTACGCCTTGATAGCTTATATAAGGCCAAAAACAGCCGCTACTATGTCTATTGAAATAATATTATGTGATACCTATATCGAACCTTAATTTTAGGGAAGCACTACGGCCTAGAATCACTTTCTACTAAATCTTAAGCAAATACCTACTGTTGAAGCTTTCTTTTAATTCTCTTCCATACTATAACATATTGGCATATTATTGCAAAGCAGCGTGCCACAAATACAAACCAAAAATATTTCTACCACCTTAAAAACAGTAACGGTTTTCCATCAAAATACTTTGCGTTCTCATTTTGGTTTTGGTCCTCAAAATACTACGTACCTTCACACACATCGGAATGTTGATTTGAATTCATTAGAAGCAGTGGCCTCTTAATATTTAATTGCAATTTTTATGTACTCGTGTAAACCACTAGTTTTCCATGTGGCTTTCCACGTTCCATTTAATTTTTTAATGTATTTATGCGCCTACATAATGAAGTATTTAAACATATTTGTATTGGTGTAAGTGCAAGTCATACTTGGCCGATTTTAAAGTTCCGCAGAAAAATCGACCATATTATGTACCTAATATAAATCGACACGGACACTTATAAGAGTAGTCCACAGAAAAAAAAAAAAAACAAAAAAAAATACACTTTTCCACATAATTCTAAAAACGATTGAGAGGTGTAACAGTGTAGATCGGCCGAGGAGGTACCACAAACCACCAACACCAATTTCTAGCGAAACAGTTCTTACGATTCGTTGAAAGGGTGTGGTTGCCGGCACACTTATATATAACGCGAGCATCTTAGTCTTACCTTCAGATAAAACCCTCGTTCTATACGTAGTTGCTTACAGATATTCGTGGGACGCAGTAACCAATGGTTGAAACTTGCCCTCTCGATTGGGAGGTCCGAGGTTCAAACCCAGGCACGCACCACTGATTCATGTGCGTATTAGAAATTAATTATCACTGCTTTTCGGTGAAGGAAAACATCGTGAGGAAACCTACACACCCGAGAATTCTTTAAAAAAAAAAGTTCTCAGAAATGTGTGAAGTCCACCAATTCGCACTTGGCCAGCGCGGTGGACTATGGCCTAAACTCTCTCATTCTGAGAGAAGACCCGTGCCCAGCAGTGGGACAATAATGGGTTGACGAAAGAGTAACCAATGAGGTACTAACCGGTTGGCTCCATGCTCTGATGCTTTAATCTGATAAATATATGACAATTATCTTGAAACTAGTTGACCCGGCGAACTTCGTTTCGCCAAATGCTGATCAGATTTAAGATTTGAGAATTATCAGTGTTACTCCTCTATATCATGCAGGTATTGTATATTATATAAATAACCTTCCTCTCAAATCACACTATCTATCAAAAAAACTGTATTATAATCCTTAGCGTAAGTAGTTTTAGAGATCTAAACATACATAGAGACAGACAACGCGAAGCGACTTTGTTTTATACTAGGTATGTAGTGATAGCAGGCATAAATTTTCATTTATTTACCATAGGTAGATTTTAATCCACTCAAACCGTACTCCTAGGTGTTGTTTATACAGTTTTAATTGCAAGCTTTTGTTTTAATAGCTTGATGATGGAGCCACTGCTCTGATAATTGTTTTATAGATATACAACTGGTGGATTGCTTTAGAGACTCCATCGTCGACTATTACGTGTAGTTAGCGTACAAAAGAGTATTAGATATAATTATGCAATAACCTAGATTTTGTAAGCAGGAAAGTTAGTTTACAACAATATTAAGTCTGGTAGACTGTTTCAGAATATTTCTAGTATTACCTACATCCATTTTTATTTAAAATTTTAAGACTTGTTTCTCAAATGTATTCTTGTTTTTTTACCACCTTATCCACGTCTAATATCTCCATAATATAAAAACCAAATGCTTATCTTCCTTAATTAGTCTGTATAAGGAGTTCAACACACGTATAACAGTTTTTATTAATTAGATTAAATTTTTAGATATTTATTAGTTTCTTGCCGCGACTACTTTTAGGTAATATTAGATAATGAATTAATTATTAGTAATAAGTTATAATCATGCAACATTTAACATCTGCTAATTTTTTAAAGAAACACCGAATATCTACTCGTAACAGCAGTAGGTATTAAATGCTTTCTTGTTTCGTTCAAAAGGGTTAAGATAAGGTAGAAATACGAAATCTTTAAAATAAATCCTCAAAGTCAAAAGTATCAACTATGGACAATTACAAGGACTTAACTTCTATCTAGCGATTAATAATGTCTTTGGACGGCAATGGCCACTTACGGCCAGATAACTTCGCAACTACTATTTAAAAATATCAAGTGAAGCTCACACTCGTAAGACACACATTACACAATATGTGTTTAAGGTAACACTCAATACGTAGACTGTGCCTAGGTAGGTTCAGCGTCCACATTCCAGAGACTATTGACTCGGGGCTCGTTCCAGCACAAAGTAACTTGTGACGCGCCGCTTCCACACCGCACTGTGTACGGTTAGCAAATTAATCGTTTATACCTTTTTTTGTAATTTTGTCCATAACCAACATGTTTAAAAAATATTAAGTGAAGCTCGCACTCACTTATAAGACACACATTACACAATATGATTTAAGGTAACACTGAATACGTAGGCTATGCCTAGGTAGGTTCAGCGTCCACATTCCAGCGACTATTGACTGGGGGCTCGTTCCAGCACAAAGTAACTTCCACACCGCACTGTGTACGGTTAGCAAGTTAATCGTTTATACACTTTTTTGTAATTTTGTATATAACCAACATGTTTAAAAAATATCAAGTAAGGCTGGCACTCACTCGTAAGACACACATTACACAATATGTGTTTAAGGTAACACTCAATACGCAGACTGTGCCTAGGTAGGTTCAGCGTCCATATTCCAGAGACTATTGACTCGGGGCTCGTTCCAGCACAAAGTAACTTGTGTCGCGCTGCTTCCACACTGCGCTGTGTACGGTTAGCAAATTAAATGTTTATACACTGTTTTGGACTTTTGTATATAAACAACATGTTTAAAAAATCTCGCGAAGTGGCAGTCTAATCAGTTTATATTGGCCTTAACGGTTGTAAGCAATACCAAATGCATAACTGTTAAAAAAAACCTTTTGTTTAACATGAATTAATGAACGAGGGGTGTTTTCAAAATACATTAAAGAGACAGACACGGCTTCTTTGTTTCGTAAGTTTCTATTCGTGAATGCTTCTGCCAACAGACTGTAACAAAAGTAACTTCAGGATACTATCATTCTCATATGGAAACCAACCTAAAACGGAACATTCACCGTCCATATCGGCTGTACCGATACACAGACAGACAAAAGTTTATGACAGATTTTTGAGTTTTGCCAGCGAGCATTTAATCTTGTAAACAAGCTCACCGATAGCATGTGATTACTGCCGTCCATAGACTATGTGAACAACTTCATATAGAAAGATCAATGACAAATGGATTGCTACACTCGGGGACTAAGATGAGGATGTCATATGAAAATAAGCCAACTACCACACCCTTCTACCGAAACTACACACTAGCAAGAACCAAACTAGTTCCTGTACTACCTGAGGTACCACCTTTTTTTTTTGTTTTCGAGGGGGAAACCTTCAAGGTACCCGACGCCATGGGAGCGACGCAGGGTTCTGTGGGCTTTTTACCTCACTAACTTTTAACCCCCAGTGGCCGTCCTCTCTACAAAGAGAAGTCCGAGATCTCTAAAGGAACGCAACCGGAGTCCTCTGAGCGCGCTGCCCCATCGGGCTGATCGCAGATGGGTGGCTGGGCCCACCGCTCCGTCTAGTCTTTACGACGATATGTGACTACACATACCGCCGTTCTTCCCGGGATCGCCTGGCTGGACGGTTCAAGCTTCCACTCTCGGCTCCCACTCGCCCGCAACCCCGGAAGCCCCTTTTAGTCGCCTCTTACTACAGGCAGCGGATATCGTAGCCCTATTATGATCCCGGAAATACACGGACGAACCTAGGGTACCAGCTAATGTAATGTTGATCTGCACGAAGCGGTCATGCTAGAAAAAGGCGTTGATAGCGGCGGTAGATACCTCTCCGGTCGAACTACACTGGTTTTACCACCTAGTAAATATTACCAGTTACTTAAAACTTCCAAAGGACTTTGTGCGTTAATCCATTAATTTTATTTATATATTTATTATGACACCAGTACCAGCCAGTGTTGCGGAGAGCGGTGTTTGCTCTGTACTCGCTAATTGCTGACGAGTCCGCTGATATTGCACCGCTGCGCTCCGCGGAATCTATCTGCTATTATGCTTTTATTATGTAAGGAAAGTTATTACGGAGTGAATTTGTATCAAATGATCTTCACGTTTTTATTGTAAGCGGCAAAAAACACAGGGTGTCTAATTAGTCAGATAGATTAGTTGAGAGATAAGTTTTTAAAATGTGTATGAATTTATGTAGTTAAACGGAAAAACCATCGCCGTATCATTTACTATCCCATAAAGGAAAAACATGCGTTGTTGCATTAGCTTTGATAGAGTATCTTAAATACGATCTAACCTCTTACCTTCTAGTTTAGGTATATATACACTAAATAACGCATGTACCTATTAACCACTAATACATACTTCAGTTGACGGCTTAACACAAATAGGCGGTTGCTGAATCCATTAGGTACAATACATAAAAAACAATAATAAATCTAATTTTTGAAGTCGACGTAATTATTATGAACGATTTTTTATTTTTAAGCTACTGTATAGCTTTTATCGCGGTCTTTGAGCGCGGCGACCGAAGAAATTCCGTAACGAAAATACCTTACACCCGCCACTCCGACTACCATGTAGCTCGGCCAAGAAGGACAGCTAAAGCCGCTCGGCAAGTTAATTCCCTACTCTTGCAGTGGTGTTTAAGCGGTTATGTACAAGAAATTCAAATGTGGCAATACACTGGCAAGTCAATGTATGAAATAAAGGGCAATTATTATAGGTACATGATATGTATGATCACCTATATTTAAACTTACCTATCAATTATCTCGTTGCATATTTCTGATAACAAAGTACTTACAGTTACGTACCTAGGTAACATAAATGCTAAATGCAATTTTAAGATACATGTTAGTTTCCAAGTAATTAAGTTATCAATCATTTCTAAATGCTGTAATTATTTATTAAAGAAACGCAATCAAGATCTTTGTTTTAATATTTATATAGTTACATAAATAAAATTTGCATAATTATATGCCTAACTTCAAAGTAATTAAGTACTATACTCACCCTCCCTGTATGTTTATCAGATATATTTAAAGTAAAGATTTCTAAATACATTATAAAAGAAACAAAACTTTTGAAAAATATTTTAATACCTCTTGAAAAGTATTTATTCGTATCTGATGTGAAGATACGAAGTTGAATTATATTGAAGTATACCTAATACCCTAATTAAGAACAGATAACAGTGTTAATAGAATTAATTACACCCGCTCCCATGTGAAGATAAACTAATGATGAGATTGCTATTTTATGCTAATACGATTTATTCGTTAATTTGCGAAGACTTTATAATTTAATTATGTAGGTATAACGTAATTTTTGATTTAAAATTATACAAACTTTATTAAGCTTTTTCTGGTAATGACTAGTTACCTAAATAATTATTCGAAATTTGATATGTTTTGGGCATGAACAATGTGTATTTAGCTTGGCTCACTTTAATATAGACAAAAATCTTAGTGCACGGGAACAGCATTATTATCAACATTGACTTTAGACGAAACCCTTGTTCTGTATGAAGTTCTTGACATGACAGAGATGACAAGATGACAATAACCACTTATCATCAGATGGACTACGTCCAACAAATCTTAAGTACATTTAAAATAAATCGCAATTTTTTATTTATCTGAATCTTTCCATGAAAATTATTTTGAAATTACTTGAATCATTCTAAATCTATCATAACCTATATACAAAGAAAGAATTTAAGTAGGTATTTCCAAGAAGTAAGGAAAACCTCACCAAAGATTGTAGCGTTTGTAGCGATCCTCACGTAAGATCTGGTCATATGTCTGACCTTTGGTGGCCACATATCATCAGGTGAACTGCATTCTCGTTTCGTACGTCTGTATTACACAAAAAACCATTTACTTTCTATCTGTACGTATACCTATATCCCAAGGTCCGTAATTTCCGACGTCTTACGAATCTCATTTCAATGGATAATGTCCGTTCCTATCTGGAGTAATCCCGAGCGAAGTGGATTGTTTTCCTTGGGTCTCCGATTGGATTTATTTCGAGTTTTACGGCGTCTCGCATCCCCGTCGTAAAGTTTATGCCGAGCCCGGCCAGCTACCGCCTCTAGCTGTACATATATTATAATTCATTTTGGGAATCTATGCCGGTAAAGAAAAATAATCATAGCAGCATAAACCACTAAAACTACAACCGTATTCGAAAGAAAATTTTTTAAGATCGAAGTAGCATACGAGCATCCAGTCCATCCGATGGTAAGCATCTGTAATCAACTTCTTACAGAATATGGGTTCTATCAATGAATCCATAAAATCCTGAAGACACAGATGCGTTGCTGTTTCCAAGTGTGACTATGACGTGAAAGTGTGGTTTTAAGGTTTAAGACGGTATACTTATCTGAGGTGGTCAAAAATAGTCTTTGGGTCTACCTGTCTATCTGTGATTCACGTCAGGTAAAATTCTAAACTTATGTGGAGTTAATTACAAGTTTCCATAAGATGATATGTTTTACAGGTAGAACCAGTGTAGTTCGACCGGGGAATAACCACCGCCAGACCTATTTCCAAGGTGAAGCATTTCTTGCGTTTCGATCTACGGGTGTGGTTGGCTGTACACTTTTATATGAGGCGACCATCTTAATCCTCAGGAGCAGCAACGCATCTGTGACGGACTTCAGATAGAACCCATGTTCTATTTGAAGTTGCTCACAGATATCCATGAGAAGCAGTGATCACTTAACATCAGATGGACTGCATGGTCGTTTGCTACTTCGATCAGATAAAAAAAAAGATAGCAGTGGCCACTTTTCATTAGGCGCACTGCATGAGCATTTGGTACCTACTTATAAATTTTAAAACAAAGGTAAGTACTTACGTTCTACGTAAGTAGATAGAATCCTTGCTCATTTGCTATTTTAATTACTTCCTATTAGTCGATACGCTACCCTTACGCCTATGCACTAAAAGTAAAAAATCGTAAATTAGTATGAAGTAGGTAGCTTTATATTTTATTGTAATACAGAATTCGTGTTAATGACTCGATCGAAACCTATTTAAACAAAGTATGAAGACAAAAGTGTCATGTTTGGTTTAACACCCAATTGGACACATCAAACACGAGCCTGTGTCAATAGAGATCAATAAACAAACAAAGCACGCCGAAAGCTGCCAAAAGGGTTGTTCGAAAAAGGTCAATTCGGTAGTCGCTTGAGTCGCTTCACAAAAACCTCTTTTGCATGCCGTAACGTAAATATTTATCCTAACAATAGCGAAGGAAGCGTGACAATCCTTACAATATGTTCGCAGTTGGCTTTCACTTTTAAGTTTTTTCTTATTTTAGGAAACCCTTCCATAAACGCTACTGTTGGCGATTCTCATTTGCATAACAGTATACAAAACAATAAAACACGCGTTTATTTGAACGCGAAAAGTGAAAACGGGGTTCAAGGTGAATACGTGTGTTATGGTCAGTCGATGTTTCGGTTTCTGTTGCTTTACACGTTAGTTCTGTTTATAAATTTCTTATCTATTTATCAGAAAATGTGTGATTGAAGACTGTTACGTTGATGCAGCACTTGAAAAAGCTATGCAGCCATATTACTCCGTCTAAACTTCAATGATTCACAGGTTTGTCATTTGTCAATTGCTTTTGCCTTTATTTATCGCAATCATATGTCTCAATTGTCATAAGTCTCTTACTATCCCTTACCCTGTCCTATTCAGTAAAAGAAAAGCTTAAGATATCCCTAAACTTATCAAATATAAATAGGTAGTCTTCATCAGCCCTTGATGATATTATTTTCATCCTGAAGTTTCTCTATACCTTTTATGTCTGTTAAATGTACACGTATTATAGAGTTTCGGTACATAGGTTTAAAATGTTACAACGTAGGTATAATATTTAGCTTGGAACTTTCTTCGGGCTTAGATAGCCCATACTTTGAAGTTTTCGAAATTAGAGATATTAAACATTACCTACATTTCATTTCACGGTATTATTTTACCTTTACTACTTACTTAAGTATACAAAATACATTCATTTACAAAATCCCGTATTAGTTTATCGAGTTTCAATCAGCTGATCGTAGCAATCCAGTCTTTTATGGCATTACCACAAGATATCACAAATTAGTCAAACGTTAACTCGGAATGAATTGCCCATGGGTGCAATAAACGCTGACCGAATCATCTGACTGCAGTTAGAGATATTGTAAACAATTGTTTAAACATGTGCCTTTATCTTTTGTAGTAAGGTTGGTTATTATACAGAGTTTTAGTATGTTTATACCACCTTTCAGTATCCGTTCACGGGTAGTGAGGATCTGTTAATAATTCGGGTACACACGGCATGTTTGCGCGTCTTGTTACATCATTTTGAGCCCGCTTAAGAAACTCGCGCTCCAATATTTAGTGTGTATGAAGCTTTAACACCGATATTTACTTTTAAATATTTGTTTATTGCTCACGTTTTTAAGTCACCGAAGTCGCTACATTTTTAAATGTCACAAGATTGTGGTGGTGTGCTGTTGTCTTACATCAATCACAGAAAGCCACTGGACGGTTTATAGACCGTTTATAAAAACTTGTTTACATTGAAATACCAAAGATACAGATACAGTCCTTCAAAGCCGCATATGAACATGTGTAGTCTAACTTAAATAAGATTGAAGTGAAAACGTATGCTCTCTATGGATGCGTCGAACATAGATGGCCTGCCCTTCGAAGAAGAGTTGTATCTGGTATACATAGATGAAATAAAAAAAAATTGTTGGACCTGCCACAACGTTACCAAACCTTTTTTAATTTCGTAAATTTACTCCTCAATTACTTGCATCTCAATACCTTTCCAATTCATTGATCCTTAACATCATTTACGTGTTACTTGAAGCAACGAAGTTATTTATTGTCTAATTAAAAATGAACGCGTATGCGATTCGTACAGAATTAGGGCAACGGCCTTAATTTGGGCCATAAAGCGATTTTAAAATTCAACGTCAGCTGTTAAATTCAGGCTCGGGCAGTGGAATAATAGATGTGGTTTGGTTTATTGACGCCTCATATAACTCGGTCGAGCCCACTATGCTACTCCGTTCAGTTAGTTCAATTTGAAACACAACCGAGTGTAGTCATCGTATTAATTTATAAAATCTTCAGACAACGTTTCAACTAATTGCAGTGGTTATTTGCAACGTATTCGTGTGTTCAGTGAGTTTCTAATGATAATAATCTTTCTTGAGTTCAAAGGAGGGATGTTTAACTATTTCTTATAAAAGTAGAAAACGTTCCACTTGGTGGTAAGTTACCACCACTCATTATTATGTTACTATGATATTCACTTACAGTCTCAATCAAATCATATCTCATATCTTAAATATTAAAATCGTATCTCTATGTTACACTAATGGGGTTTAGGGCTGTTGTCACGTTCCACTTGGTGGTAAACTGGTAAATTACCGCCACTCATTATTATATTACTTTAACATTGACTTATAGTCTCAATAAATCATTATCTCTTATATCTAAAATATTAAAACGGTAGCTCTATGTCACACTACTGGGGCTTGAGGCTGTTGTCATCTTCAGCAATATATTATAACGTATCTATTACTAGATAAATAGGTATAGTAAGTGTGATATATTATCCTAATTAGAGAGGTTTCTATTCAAAGCACAATAAATGAACATCGTTCAGCCTTTCCTATGGAACATACTGTTTTGATAAACCCTTATCATTCTGACTCTAGTGTCTCATTCTCATGTTGTGTTGCATTTATTATATCAGCCGCCGTGTCAAGCATTTCAATATTCTAGTTAGAAGAGTTCAATAAGGGATATTAGGTTATCTCTAAGAATGCACACTCTTGGTGATACGTTCCTACTTACTTTGCAGGGGTAGCAACGCATTTATGACCGACCCCAGGTAAGTGTCCAATCCTATCTAATTTTGGTTACAGATGTCCATGAGCTGCAGTGGCTACTTACTATTCAGATAACTTCATATTTGTGTATGAGTAGGCACATCCGTGCGTCCGTGCGTCCCACTTATTCTCACGAAATCAATAGTATCTTTGAAAATAACTACGCTGCTACCTAAGTGCTGGTTTTACGTCCCTGTAGTTTCGGGATCAGAATAGAGCTACAGTATCTTCTGCCTGTCGTAATAGGAGATTAAGAGGGGCTCCCGAGATTACGGGCGGCTAGAGTGGGAGCTCGTACCGTTCGTTCAGACGACTCCGGGTAGGACGGTGGTATGCGTGGTCGCATACCATTGTTAAGACCAGACGGAGCGGTGGGCCCAGCCGCTCACCAGGGAGAAGCCCGATGGGGCAATGCGTTTAAAGGCCTCCAGTTGCGTTCCTTTGGAGATACCAGAGTCTTCTTTGTAGCGTCGAGGACGGCCAGGGGTTAGTATGGTAAAAATCCCACGTAACTCTGCGTCATGCGTTGAAGGTTTCCCCCTCGAAAACAAAAAAAGTTCTGGTTTTAATCCCTCATTCTCTCCATCTACGACATTTATATGACAATAATAACCCGTACTACTATGCTAAAAATTAAAACGTAATATTTTGTTGTAGGTGTAGACATATTTTCATACAGTCGTACATTTTCTCCATCGCGTTTCGGTCTCAAACTTAATCTGTAGGTACAGCACTTAAAGTTCCTTTTATTGCTTGATTTCGACTTATGACATTCGTATAAATTTAATTTTATCTTTATAAGTAGAGGTGTCCTTATTTAAATAAATTGTGTATTTATATTTAATCCTTAAACATGGATATAATTCCTACCACCGTCATTTCATCTTCTACTGACAGATATATACCTTTCACATACATATAAATCTTGCAGATACAGATTAATATTGAATGTAATCAGCATTAATAATTATAAATAATCGCATGTGACCAACTTCCAAAGATAAACAACTTCAGTAGTTAACTACCTCAATACTTTCTGACTTCGAACCTGGTGCCTCGGCTACTGAGGACGGCAGAAGTCTTGGGTAGATTGCAGCCGAACTTCGCCGTAACGTTGCTCTGCTGATGTGATTCCAGCAAGTGAAGGCGATCAGAATCATACGGGGCTACCGCACGATCTCGTGTGAGGCAGCCTGCATGCTGGCGGGTTCTTTGTCGTGGGGTTTGGGAGCGTGGGCCTTGCGCTGCTACGTCAGTGGTAAGGAGGTGCACCAATCTAGAGGCTGCCCGCCCACATGGCAGGAACTGGAGGGGCACAGGTCTGAGCTACGCCAATGGGCTACCAAAACGTAGACGTCCATTCTGGTATATTATAATGCCTGTGGACTATCGAGGCAATTCCTTCGATTTTCCAGCAGTAGTTAGGTAGGCGGTTCGGCGTCCTGTCTTTTCTTCTGACACAGGCGCTCCAGCCGTCGGCCTATTTAAAGCGTGAAGGAGCTCTTGCGTTTCCGTGGAAGTGTGCGCTTGCCGGTTCGTTTCGGTGGAAGTGTGGGTGCGGTTCATTTTTGGAGGAAGCAACCATCGTAGTCCTCGGGAGTAGAAACATATCTGCGACTGACTTTAAATAGAACTCCTGTTCTTTATGACGTTACTTACAGAAGTCCATAGGCGGCAGAAGCCACTTACCATCAAGTAGACTACAGCCTCGTTTGCTACTTCAATATAATAAAAAAAGATAAACTTAGGTAAACATTTAAGTCAATAAACTTTTTAATTAAAATGCAACATATGTGCCTTCTGCTCAAACTTAGTCTGTATTTGTCTTTGCTGCTCCGTTTTCGAAAACTGTTAAATCTAACACTGTTCTCGGGTATGAATTCACAAGCAAATAACGAGTAACTCAGAAAATACTAAATTAAAATATTTGCCCGTCAGTATCCTAATGTTGTCAGAAATGTGATATCACAATAATGAAGATGGGTATATAATATTGAGCAGCTACTACCAGTAAAGTGGAGTTTGTGAAGTAATTTAAATAATAATAAACAATTGTACCATTTTTTTATTAACTATATTCTCTTAAATATCTAGATTTGCTTTTTATAATTATTAAGAAAAGAAATAATGAGTTACCTTTAGTGCTTCGATATTTTATTTTTATAATACTTACCTACTATTTTAAATCATTTTATTAGTTAGGGATTTCCGTTTTTTACACTCAGTCTAATTCCATTTTCATTTTTTTTTATATAACTGTCATTTCTCCAAATATATGTAACATGGTTATTTTAGGTTAAACGTGCCTTCAATTAAATAATTTAGCATTAAAATTGCTCCGCCTCTTTGAGAACTTTTTGCGTAGAAGTTAAAAATTATGTATTATCTTATATATAAAATTCTCGTGTCACAATGTTAGTCTCCATAGTCCTCCGAAACGGCTTGACCGATTCCTCTGAAATTTGGTAAACATATTGGGTAGGTCTGAGAATCGGCTAACATCTATTTTTCATACCCCTTAAGGGTTGTCCACCCTTAACATTTTTTTTTATTTTTTATATGGCAAAACAACGTTTGTCGGGACAGCTAGTATACCTATAAATAAATAAAAATTAAAGAAAATGAATACTATTCTGTAGTACTTAAATATATAAAATCATATACAAATATGTGGACATCATCGTCAAAATATATTTGTTGTAGATACACCAGATATGAATGAAGGAAAACGAAAGTTTTCCTAAAAACCTTGTTTTTAACTAAAACTTTAAGAACGTGGCTCATCTAAGTAGGTACTTACTACATAGTACCTATGTATTTACGCTATACAAAAGGCTATTGGTGGCACTACAATGTTGCTTAAACATGTGGGTTTAATTCAACAGCATTTTCCACTCATGTTTCACTTACAAATGGCTCTAAGTATGCTGTTTGCCAACTTAGAACTGAATTTCCCTCTTAGTAGGTAGTTTTATGTATATACCTATTTTACAATGTTACAGACGCAAGTAGGAGGCAAATTACTACAAATTAATAAACATCTGAAGACTTTCAGCTTTTAAGAAAGTGTTTTCAAAGAAAATTATAATTAATTTATTATAATCAAAATCCTATCAGTCTATAGAAAATGTCTAACTAAAACAAAAATAACTAAGTGGTAGGTAGATACTTTTGCTATAGATGAAGATTACGTTACCTTTATGCAGATATGTACTTCATATTTCTTACTCCCTTTAACAAAAAAAACCAACAAGTACACTACATAATGAAGGCAAATTAGAGCTATACCACTCATACTCATTTCGGGAATGGATCTCCTTAGCGTGTACCTCGAATGATGTGATGTATTGTGCCCTCTAGGAAAATTAAGAGAGCGCATTTTGCTATAGCTACATGTTGGGACAAGCTGTCTACGAAAGTTTAGATATTCACTTCAGGTTATTGCTAGATCTTGCCCATCGTTAAATAATAACCTTGTGTATTTTTTTCAAGATTTCAACATCACGAAGTTATTTTAATGATTATATCTAAGTAGAAATAATTTTATCATAATATCTAAACACGGAAGATAATTGAATTTTTATGTCTCGTTTCTCGTCGATTATTACCAGTTGCAACTCTGTCTTAATTGTTTATTATTATAACCGTAGCTAACGTACTAGCCCGTTGATTACACAATTATTGAGACTCACTTCTCTTTATAAAAATTACAAATCAACTTTATATACCTACACTTTTAAACCTAACACGTTTAGTAGTACAAATAGAAATATATTTGGAAAGCCAATTTAAATTCTCTGTGACTCTAGGCATGTGCATCTGCTTTCATTAAGTATATCCATGTTGAAATTTCTTACATGCTTCGAAACCGCTTCTCTAAGTAACTTCCAAGTTTCACGTTGAAGTTTATCTACGGTGGTTCTACTAAATTATTTCATCGCACATATAATCTCACCTATTTATTTCTTCCGAGTAGATATGTCTTTATTTTATTAGCATTAATGTTTCATCCTATATGAAACAAGCTGAAAAACTTTATATACCTAACTAAATATTTTAAAGCATATAGTTTGTTTAGCAAATAACTCGAGAGGCTGAAATGCATATAGAGAGATAAAAGTGAACGAATCCACTATGCTACATAAGCCCATTTTTTGCATCCCAAAATATATTATTCCACTTCAACAGTCGGGTCGGACGAGATATCTCGTTCCTAATCTGCCTGGATATTTTAAGTCGATAAATTTGAATGTCATTCCACATGTGTAGGTATGGAGATAAGGGCAACCCACCCCGCCTCTAAGCCGCCGTAAAATATTATCCTGCCTGAGACATTTATGGCCGGTTTGAGATAGGTACCGTGGAAACATTTCTAGAATATATATCGGCAGAACATGTATAAATTATGTAAAAATATCGTATAGGAACCTGCTCTACAGAAGGTTTTTATATCTGACATGTTTTTGGAAGATCTTCTAATTTTATTAGTGGGATAGAATAATCAAAATTTAAATAAAAATCACTGCTGATTAGTATCACAATCTGTTTGACAATGGAGAATGTAAACTCCGTAACATTTTTTCGATAATACGTTTTATTAAGTATTTGTCATGTTTTTTTTTCGATTTGGAGAATTTTATATTAGTTATAAGACAATAAGAATATATCTATTATGAGCTTTATGTCTGCAAATTTATTGTAATACATATTCGTTTTCAACATTCGCTAACAAAATAGTAGTAACATAACCTAAATCATCGCTATGCAGATTAAGCCGTATTAAGCTTAGACCGAAAAAGGTATGTAGGTAATACCTATATATTTTATTTTTTAATCTGATAGAAGTAGTAAACGAGCATGCAGTCCACCTGTTGGTAAATGGTACTGCCACCCATGGACTTCTGTAAGCAATGATTATGATGGTCGCCTGATATAAAAATCTGGTAACAAGCACATCCATCGAAACGCAAAAAATGCTTCACGCTATAAATAGGTGTGGCGGTGGTACAAACATCCCCGATCGAACTACACTGGTTCTACCACATGTTATAATACCTATAAAAACGGATTATAGGTATCCCACGTTTTTATGAAAATATTTGTTGTGAAAAATACGTAAAATTTTTAAATCTCCTATCCACGTTGTTAGTTTTATTTAAATGCCCACATTAAATTGGTAAATTCTTATAGGTATACTTCATCAGTCCAATAGTAAATTATATATATGCGAACCAAATTGTAATGTACATATCTACCAGCAACCTACCAAAATTTACCAACTGAATTAATTAAGTGATTTCATAGGCAATTTTTTGTTGCAATAAAAATATTTATTTCAATAATTCGTTTGTATTATGTAGGTATGGGGGAGACCTCACCATGGCGTCGCCTGTCTTCAAACCATAGTGATATAAAACGTGGTCGTTTCCCTAATCATTTCAGATTGATAAATTGCCGAATATTGTCATCGCAGGACCTACGGGTGCATTCACTGGATAGACCATCATTCCACTCGTAAAACGTCACTAATGTCCCGTAATACATCGCTCTATATCTTTATTAACAATTCTCTCGCCATAGATTCTTTTCAAGCCATTCACAAAATTTATGTCCAAAGTTACGACATTCTTACAACTTTCCTTTTATACTCAACTATTTTCTGAAAACACTGTTTTCTTTATGCGATTTAATACGCCATATTTTCGTTAAGTGACTTAGGGTACAGTATGTAACATTGTTGCAAATAATAAACGAAATAAAAAGTAATACGAGTAAGTGCGAACATAATCCTCGTTTAAAGGCGGTGCGTATAAATCAAAGATGTTTCTGCTTTTTGCCTCGTTCCAAGTTTAGTGTATGAACATATTTTATTGTAAGATTTAATAAAATTCAAGGTGGAGTTAAAATGCGTTATGAATATAAAGGAGGCAACATTGTAGCTAAATTCAGTTAATAATGCAGTGAAGTTAACCAGTTCGTGTTATTTATTGCATGCGTTATGTAGTTAGGTACATTTAAGGTGCCTAAGAATATTTCTGGAGGCACAAAAAGTTCCAAGTTAATGGACCGTAAGACAGGGCGGGGTGTAGAAGAGATTTATCTGCTCGCGTCGGTGTGGGAATATACTTGCAGGAGCTTTTAAAAAGTCCTTGAAAGCTTTGGATTTTCAAGTGGACTTATAACACTGCAATGATGTTATACTTTAACAGGAAATATATTTTACGTTAGATAAAAAAATATATACCTATTTTAAAAATAAATATATACCTACCTATTATACTTTAGGTTTATTGAATTCCATATACAGGTTATAAATTTAAATAAGAAATGACACAATAATAATTCATCTTTTCAATTTTAGGTTAATACGACCAACTAGCAAATAAAGGTAAATGTAAATCTCTACCTACATGCTATTTGACGTAGCGCTCCCAAAATATTTATTAGGCAACTTTTTCTGAACAAATCTGAGCTTTTTTTAAAGTTGCTTACAGAATTATCAAATTGTAAAATCTTTTCACGTGTAGCCATAACTTATTTTTTGTATGAATATTAAACAAACATACCGCTGCTTGGATCGATTATAATTATTAAAAAACGCTAATTTTAACTAAACTAATTTTAGGATGAAAATGAAATAATGGTTTTTGTTTTTATCTTTTCGCCGAATGAATAAAATAATATTTAAAATATTAAAAAAAAAACAAGCATTTATTTCAATGCACTGAGAAGAATAATATAATATTTGTAGTACTCAAACCCATCATTTCGAAAATGAAAAAAGGTTGTCGCGAAAATAATTTAACAAACGACAGTTACGCTCACGTACCTACCTACAGTATACGCAAGTTAATAGAAAGCTTGTAAATATACTAAAGTTAAAGGGTCATTAACCACGGTATTTTTGAATATGTAGGTAGGTCTTTTAAAACTATAAATTTGACTTAAAATTCCTGAATTTTGTTCGGTTATTCTTGCAAAACTCCGAAATAGACTTAAAATAAAAGTCAGTGCTAACAAATGCCTCAATTAAGTTTTTTTTATTTTTATTTGACTGAAGTAGCAAACGAGCATGCAGTCCACCTGATGGTAAGTGGTCACTGCCGCCCATGTTATGCCAACCCATAACATGGGTTCCATCTGAAGTCAATCACAGATGCGTTGCTACTCCCGAGGACTATGATGGTCGCCTCATGTGAAAGTGTGCCGACAACCACACCCTTAATTAGTACATTACGAATAATGTAATGATGTAGTTTTCATGGTTTTTTCAACAATCAGTTGGTCCTACCTTACTTATTTCATAATAAAAGTATTTACATTTACACCTTTTAATTACCAGTAGCTAGTGAAAGTTTTACAATAGGTATTTTATGATCAGTGTAATTGATTGCATCGTAAAAATTGCATTACAACGCAAATACGTAAATATCATTTCTGTCGTAAACACAACGTAGTTTATTGGATAGAATTTGTATCTATATGCGTACCTACATATAACAACTTATTCGTTGCATTTCTAGAAAAATGACAGAAATATGAAAGCTGCAAAATTTTCCCTAGTTAGCAGGTAATACATATAACGCTTTCTATAATCATACCAAGATTTTTATGGTATCGTAGGAGCCATGGACATACATTTTTTTCACGGGTTTCCCCGGGTACTTCCCCGGTCGAACTACACTGGTTCTACCACCTGCAAAACACCTGCATAAACATTCAGACGTCATTTCTTTATTTAATTGTCTGTAAATAAAAAAAATGTTGTACCTATTAGTAAGGGCTTCAATTGTATCTATTACACTAGATTTACCTACCTAGGTATCTAAGGAGTTTTTTTTATCTGATTGAAGGAGCAACTGAGCATGCAGTCCACGTGATGGTAAGTGGCTACTGCCGCGCATGAACATCTGTGAGCAACTTCAAACAGAACATGGGATCTATCTAAGTCAATCACAGATGCGTTGCTACTCTTGAGGACTATGATGGTCGCCTCATATAAAAGTGTGCTGGCAACCACACCTTTCCATCGAGACGAAAGAAATGCTTCACGTTGGAAATAAGTGTGGTGGTGATACTTCTCCGGTCGAACTACACCGGTTCTAGTACCTGTTACAAGTTATTTGTGTTACTATAAGACGTAACGTATTCTGATCTAATAGCTAAGTTAGAATTAGCTATAGATATGAAAGCTGTTCCACATACATTAGCATATTTCTTAAATAAATTTTATATTTTACATTTTCTTAAATAAAATTTAAATTGACAGATTTTGCACAGATATTAAATAATTATTTCGTGATAACAAAAACAGTTTGAAACTAAATCTAAGAAATCTTACCGAAAGTCAACGAGTATCTGAAATAAGAAAAATAAACTCTTTAATATTAAAATAATAAAGAGTTTATTATTATATCTATAAATACGCCGTCAATTCCCCGGGAATAAATTCAAGATGTCTTTCTACACAATTCTTCTTTTTAGACTATCCACCAATAGGTACCATTTTACCAACAGGAACAACACCAAAATTTTCATCAGTAACAGTATGACTTTAGGAGACTCAATTCTCAATTTCAGCGTACTAATAACTTGTTTTAATTTGGAACAATCAGCAGCTGGACCGCGATATTGTGTGTTGTAATCCATGCATTCGACGATTCGGTCTCACGACCGTTATTCTCCACTCATTGCCGCCATAAACTCATTAAGCCACATAACCGGCCAATCGAGCTTTCCAATCATGAAATTAAAATTACGTCCCCTTTATAGCCAGCCGTTACGAGCTGCGAAAAAAGGGGGCATAAATAAAAAAGGGGGTATAAATAACACACCTTCAGATGCACGCGAACCGAACCTCGGGATATACGTCGTAAATTATACGCTTATAGCCTCACGAGCGATCAATACCATTCATTAAGGAAAAATGTATCCTTTAAAGGTTTCCACATCGGTCGTTCGCGGTTTTAAACTGTTTCGAAGATACATGACCATAAATTATGCCCGCTAAGTCGTGTCTTACCCGTTACTTTAAATTTACAGGCAGGTAAAGCATGAAAGAGGGAATGTTTGTTACTAAGTAGGTATTATTAAAGAGGTTTATATACTTCACAAATAAAATACCTTAAACTAAAAATAACTACATACATAATATTCAGTTTTGTGATAAATTATATATTTATTTTAAAACAGCCACTCTTAAATAGGTACTCAATCAGAAGACGCTGGCAGCATCATGTTACCAAATTTTTACCGGCCAATTATTTTAAATTATTTTAAAATTAGGAACTTATTTTCAAACAAGAACCTTGACTAAAATAGATATATGGTAGGTACTATCATCAAATTCATCGATGATATCCTCTAAAATATTGTTACGGGTATTTGTAATATATTAAATCATCCATTCCGTTTTCTCATTGACACTTTATTTACTGCGCGTGGTTACCGTCAACTCGAATTAAACTTGTCAATGACCTCAACCTTCATTCGGTACTAACAAATGAATACTTAATACATACCACCATACATATTTACCGGCCAATTATGTCAAAATTACAGACTTATTTTTCAACAAGAACCTTGACTAAAAATAAATATTTATGGTACTATCATCAATTCATCAATGATATCCTCTAAAATATTATTATTATATCATCCAATCCATTTTCTCATTGACACCTTATTTACTGCGCGTGGTTGCCATTAAGTCATACCGAATCTCTTAACTTTACAAATATTTCCTTCTATCTTACTTTTGAACAACTCATTTCTTAGTTGATATAAATAGGCATACCTATTTATGTACGAACTTTAGCTATAGCAGATGTGGCGTTGTTGAGTCGTTTTGGGAGGGAAGCCCGGGCGGATCGATGGAGCTGCTACGACCCCAACGTTCTGAATTTAGACCGAGAGCCCCTTAAAACTTGGGCGATAGAGATGGTTCCCGTAATACAACTCAAAATTATTAACAAAACTAACTATTCAATGTATATTACAAAACAAATCAATTGAATAAATAAATGTAACACATTTTTTCTTAATCATATTAGTTTATTGAATTGTTAGTTTTGTTACTTAAGTAAATATTGATCAAAAAACCCAAAACAAATTACGTTTTTTCTCGTAGCTACGGAAACTCTAGTAGGTAATTATATTTTCTTCGAAGGTGGACAAACTTCACAAAATTCCTTAAAGGAATCCAGAATTGGTTAGCAAGGAGAAACTAATAAGGTGTTAATGAGAATAAATAAACTATATTAATTAGTTGAAAGGTATAACTCAGATACTGAATAAACGGAACTGGTTTTGTAAAGGACCCGCAACGATCGACGGAGCTTTCCATTCAATTATTGTATAAATAGACTTTACTTAGACCAAAATATTGTTTTTAATGTACCTACCAATTTGTTAAGGTTATGCGTAGCACGTCTCATCTACCCTCGTAGTAAGAAAAATAAAGAAAAGCACAAAAATTATAGCCCTACACTAGAATTTTTACTATGCTGCGGGTGCTATAGACGCGCACTAAACATATATACAAATACCTAGTCTAACCGGGAATTGAACCCGGAATCCACTGCGTGCCAAACCAGTATGGCCACTTCGCTTCACGGATGTTCAATGCGTAGCAGAATAGGTACAAATGCGTGCAAGAACTGTAGGTAAGGATATAAATAAGTTATTCGTAGAGTACCTACAGACTATCAGTTTTACATAAAGTAGACGTTACCTATGTTAAAAGGATATGCAATAATGTTTACATATAAATACCAGATTTAAATAGTATTTTTCATAGATCTAATTCTTAACACTTGTCCATTTAAGTTACCTACGATTAAACTCGTAGGTACTTGTAATTATAAACTGTTAGTACCTAAATGAAATCAAAATAATTAATCACGTGCCCTTTCGATTTAATAACACGGTGAATTGTAAGACCTACTTAAAAGCACTTAAAATAGTAGGTACTCGAATACTGAGGTCGTTGGCACGACGGGATCGCAGAGGCCTTTTCAAAACCTGCAATTGTACCAATTAACTCGAACAGTCGAAAGTGAAACTCACAAAACCGGGCGGCGGCGCGCAGCGTTTTTTTCGGTAGATTTACATATTTATTGGGACACATTTTATGGAGGCACCAGAAAAAAGCTTCGCTCGTTTAATGGACAAAAAGGGTGGCTCCATGTATATTTATTCTGCCGCATCCTTTTTACGTGCGAAAGGACGTAGCTGTGTATTTTTTCGGTACAAACGTGCCACATTTGGCGACGCACTTTGCATAAAAATATGGGATCGTAAATTCTACGTCCGACGGATCGGAGCGCATGTGACGAAGGAAAATATTAAAATCGTATCGAAATAGGTTTTATGTGTACACATATGATGCGAATTGAGTTATGATTGCGCATTTTATGTGCTGAAGACGCGTTCTCTTATCTGTGCACCTGAGACTCACTGTGGATTCAGATTTATTAGGTTACGATTTTTTTTATATGAATATGTGTAATAAACGTATACTTACATTCTTTTCCTCATCGTGCGCTTAAGGATTCTTCATTTTGTTTCAATGTTGTCGTCAACCAGTTATTGTCCCACTGCTGGGCACGGGTCTTCTCTTGGAATGAGATAAGTGCAAACTGGTGGACTTCACACGCCTCCGAGAACTTTTTTTCTTTTTTAAAGAACTCTCGGGTGTGCAGGTTTCCTCCCGATGTTTTCCTTCACCGAAGTGCAGTAATAATTTATTTCTAATACGCTCATAAATTAGTTGCGTTTGAACCTCGGACATCCCGATTGAGAGGGCAACCATTAGGCTATCACTGCTCTATGCTGCTGTTTAAATGTACCTACCTACGTAAAGCTAAATATTCAAAGCTGAAAAAGAAGCCTATTTGTTTTTTCTGTTTGTTGCCTTTGTGCACAGGGTTATTATGCAGTTCCTACGGATCGGAGTACCGAGATATGACTGCATTACAGATGTCTATAAAATTACTTAATTCTTATTACTTACTTATTAACTTAACATCTCATTCAGTTATTTACTTCTCCGCGACCTGAGAAGGTCTTAGTATACTGTCACTACAATGCCCTACAGCGAAATATTAGGTGGTAAACCTGCTGACAATAATATAAATTTAGGTATATCCATACTTACGCTCACGGTTTGACTTTTAATTTATTCAAATACCTTCTTATTTATAAATGGCATCTAGCATTCGATTAAATTCACAAACCGGTTCAAGGAACAGAAGGTCCCCAGACGCAAACCCCTTCGTAAATTAATATACGTAGCGCAATAAATTATCCACTCACGTTACGATCCGCACCTTAATCTGCTCCATCGGGAGTTAAGCCTGGGTACTTCTCGTTAATATATTTTGTCTTAGCCTTTATGAGAATTATTTACTTATAATTTATGATAGCACTGAAGAAATATCGGTTTTCTTCGCCATAATTTATGAAACGCATGTGTGATATGAGTCGCGTTTTATTTACAGCCTGGGTGGGCTGTAGCTTCCACGGTCGGGCCGTTGATCTAAATGACTGGGCTCTCGTTTCGAATTTATTCTGAGTCATTATTTTTTAGTTCATCAGATTATTCTTCTCTTGTGTAAATAAACATGTGCGTACAAAAGTACTTGTCGGTTAATGTTTGAACTGTTAAGGAAAAGAAATGTAAGCAACTTGCACACTTTAGTGTTTTTCATAATGTTCTCAAAGTTGTCTAATGTCGACCAACCGATATATGCTCACTGAGTTAGACTTTGACTTGAGTTTTTATTCTAAAAGTTTGATAATACTTATTTTCTATACCTACTTTTTTAAGTTTTCGCCAAATATATTGCTTAAAACCTACTATTGGCTTTATTTACTTTAAATCGTACCGTTAACAAGAGACATTATCCCTTCATAGCAATGTCAGTTGGAATGCTCTAGTAAATCATCAGAGATACTAAACCTTTAAGTGCTCCACCTGAACGTAGGGATGTCCAATTTAGTGCTACTTTAACTTATTGTTTACAATGGATGGATACGATGGAAAAGGTAGTATCAATAAGAAAATAAACGAATTGCTTACAATATGAAGATAAACGAATTACTGTATACTTTGCTGATTAAATATAACAATTTGGCTACTTAATTGATTTTAATTTAAAATTTAATTACAAGTTAGCAGATCATTAAAAATCGTTAAAAATGATAGCTGGTATAACTTAAGACATTGCGATTGTGATAAGTAACAAAAATCTAAGTCAGATAAAATACTAAAAGCGTTACTATAAATATAAACCGTATAACGTATGCAGCCACGTCATCCCAAGAATGCGCCAATAAATCATCGGAGGCTCTAAACTTCCCCATATGAGTAGGTAGTGGTGTTCGAATATCATATACTAGTGGCCTGCCCTTGCTTCGTACGGTTTCACCTATTAATAAAATTAATGGGATGTGCGCTTAGAGTACTTATTATATAGGTATGTTTATTTTATGATTTCAATTTGTGTCATGCAAGAGATGACTATAACATCCAACACGGATAAGTCTATACAGTTTAACCGAATCGCAATCGAACATTATGTTGAAATACTCCTAAAGACTTCTATAGATTTGATTACAGTTAATGCAGGGGTTTGTAGCTAGCTTCCAGGTCAAGTAGAGTGTATGGGTATATAAATGACAACCTGCGAGGCGAAGCGGTAACCATACCGGTCTGACGGGCAATGGGTTCCGGGTTCGATTCCCGGCCAGATAAGTATCTGAATGATGAGTTTAGATTCATGTTCTGGGTCTGAGTGTTTGTGTATTCGTCTCGTGTGTGTCCATAGTACCCACGATAGGAGACAATCCTAGTGTGGGGCTATGAGTGTAGAAAGCGTGTGCGTGTGTGTGTGTTAAATATCTATGTTACTTCATTAATCTTCAAAAGTATTAGTGCCGGCATAGCCCCATTTTCGGTGCGAGCGATTTTTGTAGTTGCTCGTATTTTAATCATTAATATATATAAAAAATCTTCATATTTTACATAATATTGTTTTACTTAGAGACCTACCTACGTATCGATTGGGGCGGTACTGAATAAAAGTTGTTTATATTTGCCCGGTCAAAAACACCCACTATATGTACATTAAATCTTTAAGTCGATATTGTGATTAAATATTCAATACCAACACATCTCTAGCCATAAGTCGTCCATACAAGTATATTGACCGCCGTAAATTTGTTTTGTTGTAACTAAATCCACAGGCTCATCCAACACGCAGTTTTATCTAAAATGCTTTTAAAGTGCTAAGATGTCCCATATCTACGGCATTACGGAGTCCCTCTATCGTAAGGATAGGGTTTTCCAAACAGATATATGGCCCCGATTTGTAAGCTATCTGCTGTCATAAAAGTGACTCGGCGATCGTCTCTTCAATTTATTGTTGCTTTGGAATAGCGGGCTTACTATAAACATAACCGCTTCTAAGTATTATCTACGTCTCTGTATCTACGTAGTAATAAATCAAACATAACTCTTTGTTGTTGTATTGAAGCTTATGCAAATAATAATTAAATTACTGCATCTATATGACACACGTAATAAACCAACATAATTCCGGTGCTCATGTAACTCTAGTTATTGTTACACCGATCCACTGACAAATTACAAAAAGAGCACCAGTGTTCATTAATCAGCAGATTAGATATTCGGATTATTTACGAGGAAGTCTACAACGTACGGAATTTAATTTCATTAGGGGATTTTACTGGCTCCATGTTGTCACCCGCTGCGTCGGAGCAGCCGAAGCGACGTATTTCACGCAGCTGTCAAGTCCCGACCAATCGTAATCGAGAACCAACCGCGCGCTGTTGCTTTAAAAATGGTGGAGATAATTTCATTGTACATTATATTGTGACAGGTCGTTATTTTGAATTTTTATCGGTTCATGCTTTCGAATATTTTTTTGAGACGTTCTCAGATTGTTTTGCCTTTTTTCCAAATTTAGTCATGAATGTTAAGCAATTGCTTAGGTACGTATATACCTACTTTTTAATTTTTTTTTCATTCTATAAAAATCTCATATTATATGTATCTACAGCAGCAGGTAGCACGATCATAAAGATTGCCGTTCTATATATTTTCCCGGGCAAAGTCAACTACTAAAAAGTTCCATAAAACAACAATTTCAAACGGGCCATTTCGCACGGGAAAAACAGCATCCAGGGGGTGGGTCTCCCCATGATGGGCGGGGGTCCAAAGTGAAGCTTGGTTTTATGCCTCAGAATTACGACTTAGACGTTTCAAACAATAACTCTCCCCATAAATAAAGACCCGATTTCTTCACGCGTCATAGCGCCGGCTGTCTTTGCCTAGCCCACCCGAATTTTGGTATACGTAATGGAAAAAAGTCGTAGCGAATTGATTTTGTTTACCATCTAACATCTTTAATAGTCGCTTTATGAATCAGTTACTTGAGTACAATACTCATAAAAAACGTTTAGTACAAAACACACTTGAAAGCTTCTTTCTTATACACTTATCTAATATTGTATTACTTATCATCATATACACGTACAATTTATTACACTCATCGGCTCTACTAAATATTTTTATTAATAAAATCTGTATATTTTTTAGAACTTATTACCAGTTGTTTTAACTCAACTGACCTGTAACAATATTTAGTACGTTTCTATTTATAACACATAATTATAACGCTTTACACCAAACCCATAAAATTTATTACATATTTCAACTCTACATTTTTACGTAGATTCCTGAGCTTTCAACCAACAAACGAATTGACGTAAGAATATATGATTAACGTGACTCATATCTACCTTAGACAAATTCCATGGCTGGCTGGCGTCCGCGGACCCGTTTCTAATCTAGAAAACGTAATAAAACTCCCCCTAATAAAAGTACGCGTTTTCACGTAGCCCGTAAAAATATGATAACGTTCACGTAGGCACTCGGTAGGCAAGCGTCCATACTCACCTCGTCTCGTGAACTCGCTCGTTTTGGAAAGATATTAAGATTTGTTTTAACAAGCATTATATTCAAAGGATAAATGTCTCTAGTTGTTATAAGCTGGCAAAGTAATCTTTGATTTGATCCTTATCGAATTGAAGACTTACTTAAATTGGCAACACAATGCTTTCTCGAGTGACTTATTTGAACATTGGATTTAAAGACACAATAGTACTACAAAGCAGACGATATCAATTTTCAACATCCTTAAAGGATAATACGTAAATGAATTTATTAAATCAACTTACTAGTTGCAATTACTATACTAAAAGGCAAATCAACAAGCTTAAATATTGAAAAATGAAGGTACAGTTCTAATATCTTAGAAAGTACTCGTAAATCTAATCAAATTAAGCAAACCCTGGTAGCTTGGATACATTTGCTTGCGCTAATGGAATTGACAAAATACGACCGTGGTGACTTGCAGATTTGGCGCCCTTAGTGTCCATAAATATATGTACAAATTAAGCATATCGTAGGTACATTGCGTGCGCAAGCTTGGCCATAAACACGGGTTCGCCAGATAACTAATGGAATTGCAGATTATATGGCTGTCACGAGAGGATTCTGAGCCACTGGGAAACGAATCACGTTTACATAAATGCTATGTTTTTCACGTCATATGGCTTATTAGAGTAATCTTTATAAGTAGGTATGTTTCTTGTGAATTCTTAATATCTAATTAGTTATGATAATAAAACTGTATACGTAATTACGTTAATTTATTAATACATAATGTAACATGTCTTGATATTTGAAATATGTGCACAATTGTATAATTTTTAAATAAATCCAACATGTTTAAAACGTTAGATAGAAGGATTGAAGACGTATATAACGAAATAATTAATATTAATGAGAATTTTTGCACAAGCGTTTTTAGGATTATCATTTTTTCAAAACAAAGTTTTCCTAAGATTATATATCTCTCGGGCAGGACAAAGTATTAGCACACCCTTTGCGAATTTAAAACAAAATTATTACAAATTTACTCACCAACAGTTCATAATTATACATATGAAAAAATCACAAAAACGAAACAAAGAAACCAGTATTCGTAACGAAACGTACAAAAACAGTTACACCGCTAATTCAATCACAGTTTTATGCTCGTGATATATAACACACATTTTACTCTCGGTAAGTAATATAGAAAATAAGCAAACTTGCGCTTATACCCTTGGAGAGAGTCCCCTTTACAGAGTAGATGGATTAATGTTGCCGAAAGCCCAACTTACTTAATAAATATAAAAGCCTTCTCCGCTCGCGGTCGTAAACCGCCCACTGCGCTCCAAGATTACTTATATCGCGACCAGGAAAATCTAACCTCCCGGTTTTCATTACGGTACCTCAGCGATTCTAAAAGTTTTGATAAGAAATGTTTTTATATCGGTTTTCTTATGTTTAGTAAGTAGGTAGGTAAAATTGGGAGAACAAGCACCACGGAAGGACCACCTTCACACATATTTCTAACGTCAAGCAGTACCAAGCATTTTAGTGGATTGGAGTGGAATCCCACCGATATAAATATGAGGCGACCATCTCAGTCCTAAGGAGTGGCAATGTAACTGTAATTGACATCAGTGAGAATCTTTGTTCTTTATAACGTGTTTAGTTGTAGACGTCCGTGGAGGGGACTGACCACTTACTATTAGATTAATTGCATACTCGTGTGCCCCTCGTACTTTAGTTTTATAAAGAAAGGTATTCCAGCGTCTCTAGCACGTAATATGAGAAATAAGATTTTTCTCTACAAAGACTTTATAGTCAGATACAATTTTTTAATTACTAAAACCAATTATATCATGTTAGCAGCAGTAATTGTGGCCACGCAATGATTTAATGTAAAGAAAAATCCTTACGGAAAACCTTGCAGTACACCTAATTTTAATTATCGTCTATAACTCATCTATAACCAAAACTAATAAACGAGAAAACTATTTAATGATTACTTACGAAATCGATCATGAAGCATATTTTTTCTAATGGTACAAAGTCAAGGGAATGCTTACCATACTACTAATATAATTCTATACCTTTGAAATATGTTGAGATCATATGTTGCTCTACCTGGATGTACTAAGTAGAAGTAAACTATGTACCTTGAATCAAATTAGGAATGTATGGACAAAGCATTAATATCATGTAGACTTTATAAATAATTGTCTCTGACTTCAAAAGTAAAAGTCAGTTTAGAGAAGCAAACGGGCATGCAGACAAACTGATGGTAAGAGGTCACCGCTGCCCAAGGACATCTGTAAGAAACTTTGTACAGAACGAGAGTTCAATCTGCAGTTAATCACAAATGCTAATCCAGAGTCCTAAAATGGTAGCTTCTTATAAAAATGAGCTGGCAAGTACACCCTCCACCGCAGCGCTGGAACTGCTTTGCGATAGAAAAAGGTAGATATAGTACCAAGGTGCTAGAATGCTTATTATTCGACCGGGGGAACCACATACATTTTAGCACCTTGCAAAACATGACATCTAAATAGGCACATACCCATTAACTGTACTACAATACATGCATGTGGTATTTTCAAACACGTTTGAATTTCACTACACCAGAATTTCATTTACCAGGTGGTAGAAGCAGTGTAGGTCTATCGGGGAAATACCACCGCCACACCTTTTTCTAGCGTGAAGCATTTCTTGCGTTTCGATGGAAGGGTGTGGTTGCCGGCACACTTTTATATGAGGCGACCATCATAGTCCTCGGGAGTAGCAACGCATCTGTAAATGACTTCAAATAGAACCCATGTTTTGTATGAAGTTGATTACAGATGCCCATGAGCGGTAGTGACCACTTACCATCAGGTGGACTGCAAGCTTGTTTGCTACTTCGATCAAATAAAAAAAAACTACACCACAGATACTTTTGTTGACTTTGCCTTGACCTCACTAAATGTTTTTGTTACCTGTTTTGTACATAGCATTTGTCATTACACTTTAGGAATAACTGCAAGTAATTTCGTTTTCTTCCGCCGGAAAGTTTGTGTGTCAAGTTACGTTGGTTATACATTATCAGCGCTATGTAGATTGCGTCGTGTTCGCCTTGCTTTCTCCCAGATAAGGTTTTACGGCCTGGAAGAAAGGATAACGTCCCCCTTTGATGTAGACGGAATTGCCAGACCGTCTCTTGGTGGGAAGATAACGTTTGCAATGCTTTATAGCGGATTACGTATTATAACTTACAAGGACAGCAATTTAGGTTTTTATGTAGGTTTTTTATAAGATTGAAGCAAACGAGCATGCAGTCGACCATCGTAAGTGGGTACTGTGTACAATGTGGGTACGTCAATGGACCTACTTCACCAGCTCCATATATAGCTCCAGCTATAGTATATATGTAGGTTCTATCTAAAGTCAATCACAGATACGTTGCTACTCCCGAGAACCAAAATGGTCGACTTGCGAGCCGTGAACCGTCCCTTACACTAAAATGCAAAAACTATTTGACACTAAAAATCGATGTGACGGTGGTACCTTCTCGGTCAAATTATATGTTCTAAAACCTTCCTAAGTTTAGTCTGGTTCTAGTTTTTTTCTTTCTTGCCACTTCTGCAGGTGTGTTCTTTTACAATTTGTTGAAATATTGATTTGATTGAATTTGTTTTTTTTTTGTGTTTCAGCCGTCACTTGGAGTATTTAAGGCGGATGTGGAGTGAAGAATGAAGATGTTTTCAGTAATTTTCTTCAAGGTCAGAATCTGAAAACAAAAAAATATAATCTTATCACATATGGCAATAGAGAATACAAATTTTAACTACCTACGTGAAAATATGAATAAAAATATTTATATTATTATTTATTAACCTTAAAAATGTATATGATTAGAAAGAGAAACTCAAGGTATGACACCTTAATTATCCAATTAAGAACTCTTTACGGTGGGAAATTTACCAAAAATACCTTATGAATATGCTGAAAAATTCTAATTCAAGCTAAAATTTAAATTCTTTAGGTATATGGTAATGATATCTTCATAGTTTATTTAAATCGCTTTTAAATCTCTACTACCTGCATCTGCTCTACGAAGTTGCAGTTATTTGTGTCAGGAATTTATGGTGTGGGCCGATTGTACCTACACATGTGGTTGGATGAATGAGCATACGTAACCGAATAAATCATTCTGCTTAGTACACGAATAATATAAAAACATTGAATAACCTATGAAATTTGTTGTTTTGTAATTTGTCCTATATCAACTATTTGACTAAAACCGAAATATCGTTTTAACATAATCTATACTTATTTATTAAAATAAAAGGTACCCAATTCAGGTCAAGTAGATGCAGCCCAGTAATAATAGATGGGTATATAATATATTGGGTTATGATGATATTCCCTGTACCTACCTACCTTAGGATATGCAATTTTTTGCACAATAATATTACTGATTTTTATTTTGATTAGGTTTTAATTTTCATACTTTTAATAAATACCAACTTCTTCTTAAAAATATGAGATACATAAGTATAATTTGTTTCAACCAAGCGTCAAGAGAAAAAACCGTTTATACCAATTAATAAAACGCTTTACGCCCATTTAAAGCAACTTAGTAGTAGTAGAGAAATCACCATAAAAATAACACTTAATTTCAGTTCGCAATTACGAGGTCGTTAAAGGGCGGCTGCTTGGGACCATTACTTTCCATACTCACATAGTGAGTCGGTCTTGCACTTAGTTGAAGCCGACAGGATCGTAAACCTACGTTAAGCTCTACGCCAAAACTATAAAGCATGTCTGTGGTAGACGTAACTGATATATACCACATAGAAAACCAGAACAAAAATCTATCGTACATATGCAATAATTTTGTGGATAGTCCAATAGACCTACTATAAAAAATGGTAAAAAACATGAAGAAAACAGACATATATATCTCGATAACATCAATATTCACATCAATATTATTAGATTTTTATCATCTAGAATGATCTTTGATCCTTTGAAAGATGTCTGAGACATTTATAGATTAAAGGTCATTCATTTCAAAACACAATAGTGTATGAAAGGTATTTTAAAAAAGCAGTACTTAGTAAACAACAATAACCTGAGCCAAATATAACCTAATAATAAAACGTAATCTATAGCATTTTGATATAAAGTTAAATTTAACATTTTATTTTTAAGTCATTTTCGTGAACTATAGCTAAAGTTTAGTGTAGGTATAGTGTTAAACCTCGGTTTATATCCCTATTTTAAATGAAAATAATTATTGGACGCTCTAAACTAAAGTAAGAGTCCGTTATATCAATACCTCGTTTTTATTATACTTGTAGGTATAATAAATTAATTATGTATTGCCTTTGCATTCATGTCGTCGAAATAGCAAACGCCATTTCAATTTATAACGTGATTAGTTGTGTAATAGATACATGGATGAAAACTTAACTATACCTACAAAGGGTTACCTTATGTAGAGTTCTACGTAAGATGAAACGTTAAGTAGGAATCTTTGGGTCTTGAAGGAATTGTTAAAGAATTTTTAGATGATAATTAATATATATATACATGTTTTTGTTCATATAATGAAATTAAAATTTGGATATTTGACATTTAATTTTAATTGAATATGATGGAATTATAATTTGAGTATGTGACATTTCAACGTTAGGTACTAATTAAAAAACGTTAAAATCTGAATATGACATAAATGACTTTTCTTTGACTAATTTAAAATATCTGTTATTTCAAATGTTATTTTATTATATTGTATTGTGTTTTAATTTTGTATGATATATTGTATGCCCGTCTGTGGTGGGAATATGGAGGACTGCGAAAACTCTGATATATCCATTACATTGTACCCATATTCTACAATAATAAATGATTTGATTTGATTTGATTTGATTTGAATTCCAAAATCCAAATACTAATTAATTTATTCGCTACAGTGATCGTTACGTACGGGTGAATTTATGTGAGTGCCACCAGCCCGCATTAATTTGATGCTCAAAACTCGTTAAGATAATGTGTAGTTAGTGGCTTATATCTCGCAGGATAATTAACCGCACGTGTCATCTTAACAAGGAGGTATATAATGTTATTTTAATACTTGAAATGGAATAATAAACTTTTAGAATAATGAGCGAAACAAGAGGTGATTATAAAAATAATTTCATTAAGATTTTTTTTAATAAAATGAATAAAGTTGCGTGCATTCCACGTGATGGTTAGTGGTTATAGCCGCCTATGGGCATCTGTAAGCTTCTTTATAGAATTCAGAAGTTTCTTACAGGTAGAAATTTAAAATACAAGACCTATGTTTTTTATCTGAACTTAATTAAAGAGATTGTAAGGACTCAGTGAACCAGCAACTACACCCTTCCACCGTAATAGCTTTTTCACGTTAGTCACAGGGTACGCCGTACGTACTTATATGGGACGCCATACCCTCCAGGACTCTCATACATATACTAAGGCAATGTCAACATAAGGGCGGTGGGTAGGGAATTCGGGCCTCGGGTACCCCTCTTTACCCGGACAATTCTCAAGGAGATCAAATCGATCGATTTATACATAATAATACAATTTTAATAAAAACATTAAAATATTATGTACAAATGTAAAAGATATTTACCATCCCCACTATTTAGTGAGTAGTTGTCAAATGTATTAGTTATCTTGAGAAATATTGGACAACTTAGTTACTACGAATATATGTCAAACAATAAACAAATGGTAATAAACCTAATGGTAAACAAATTTACCTTTATCCAACATTAAATTAATAAGATATTTGAAGCATTTCCAATACAACCCGTTCCAGATTCGACGAAATCTTATATTTTTATTTATTGGTATTTCTTGCATTGGTTTCGGTGCCTACCTGACTTCATCCAATACAGTCAAAATATATATGCCCGTACATTAGTGTGTCATACCCTCTAATGCGATCAAATAACGAAAAGTAACGGCCCTGATAACGAGAGCAATAAACTTTGTGTCGAGTTGACTCGTGGGGAATTTCACTTGAGTGCTTTTCCTGGGGTGCTACGATTTCACAAATGCTTTATACATAATTAGGTACGTTGTGTATGAAAGAAAAAACAAAATTAAATGTTATAATAAAACTGACTGACAGACTTGAGATCATTTGCGCAGACTACAAAATATTTTACACCTATTTAATCCCCGAATATGTAAAAAACAAAAAAATGTTGATGCTAATACCTACCATAAAATTATGATATTGGCTATCAAAACCAAGCCTTGCAAATCATTGGATTTGCAGTGATAGCCTAATGGTTGAAACTTGGCCTCTCGATCAGGACGTTCAAGGTTCAAATACAGGCACGCACCGCTGATTTATGTGCGTAAACGAAATTAATTATCACTGCTTTTCGGTGTAGTAAAACATCGTGAGGAGACCTACACACCCGAGAGTTTTTATAAAGAAAAGTTCACGGAGATGTGTAAAGTTCACTAATTCGTATTTGGCCAGCGCGGTGGACTATGGCCTAAACTCTCTCATTCTGAGAGAAGACCCGTGCCCAGCAGTGGGCCAATAATGGGTTGACGAGAGAATGATTAGCATAGTACTTAAGCTTTTAGCTTGTATACATATAATGCGTAGAATAGCTTCTTCTTATGATGGAAATTATAAACGAGCTTTCCACTTGATTCAGATTTGAATCATACAAGTTGCAATATGCAACCTTTTACATAACTTCATATATTGCTTAACTAGGCATATATAAATATCAGTTACCTTTATACAAGTTAGAAATCAGTATCTCAAGTTAATAACAGACTCAAGTAGTTTTATTCATAATTTTTTTTTTCGAGGGGGAAACATTCCAAAGGTACCCGACGCCGTGGGAGCGACGCAGGGTTATGTGGGATTTATACCGCACTAAAATCCCACCGGTGGCCGTCCTCGGCGCTGAAAAGGAGGACTCCGGGATCTCGAAACGACTTCAACCGGAATCCTCCGAGCGCGCTGCCCCATCGGGCTCCTCCCAGCTGGGCCCACCGATCCGTCTAGTCTTTACGACGGTATGCGACCACACATACTGCCGTCCTTCCGGGGATTGCCTGACCGAACGGTTCGAGCTCCCGCTCTAGCCGTCTGCAACCCCGGAAGCCCCTTTTAGTCGCCTCTTACGACAGGCAGGGGATACCGTAGCACTATTCTGACCCCGAGGCTACAGGGACGTCATAAAACTACTACACAATTCAGTGTAAGGTATGATTACCTTGTTGTGGTGATAGTTTAAATGAGCCACCACGGAAAGCATAATATAACTGCATAATTAAAAATACATTAAAATAAAATACCAGCCACTACTATCTGTTCCTATGTTCATCTTGATTTACCAAGATTGGTTCCCTATTCTGTAACCATTAAGAATGTAATTCCCTAGTTAATTTCCGTTAAATTTAAATACAGTGGTAAAATCACTTCAATCTCCTTTTAAACCTAACTACTCATTTTAACTTTATACCTATTGCTAGATACACCTACATACAATAATAGCTACAATACCTACCTATTTTGTAACGAAGTATCATACTAAGAAATTGATTTGAAGTATAAGATTTCGTCTGACTTAGTAATAACTTAAAGCATGGTATGTTACCCGAAAATAAACACTCGCGTGACGTCACGGCACATGTCGTGATCGACGGACGTGATCTGTGAGCTTATTTGTTATGCATTCTATTTAAGTAAACGTGTCTCTGGCTACTGAAATCATATCTACTGAGGCAATTCCTATTAGTAGGGGAGCCCAAGAGGGGATTTTGGGACATACTCGAGCGCGGCAGATTAATATGAAGTAAGATACTTTATATATTGATAAGTACCTCCAGCCAGTATGCGGCCTTAGCATAGGTGGGTACTCCCAGGGAAACTTAGTAACCCTCTCACCCACTTAGGTGACGCTCAAATCGTCAGATTAGCAAAGTGGACACATCTCAGGTTCTAATTCACCTCCGCTTATCTTAATCTGGCGCGCTTGAGTGAGTCAAGACGTCGTACTTATTATGCAACTTTGTTAACCTCCTACCCCCAAGGATACACTTAAATCGTCAGAATAGCAAATTAGACATATTTTAGGGTGTAATTAACCTCACTTTGCCCTAACATGATGCATTCGAGTAATTCCATATAATAGATTATTTTTTAAAAATTTGAAACTCTGTAGACGCTTATCCCACCACTCAACGAGAAAACATTATAGGGCCACTTATCCTTCCTATCATTTAATCTACCAAACCTAATAAGTTTCCGCGACGCTCGAGTAACTCCACATTTAGCATCCTGGGCTCCCCTACTATATTTATTTCTAAGTTTTTGTACATAGTGACATAATAGGTAAACATTACATATTTAAAATACATAGTACCTACAAAGGACTACTTATTCCAAAATGAAATTTCTTCCAGCGGCCCTGTGATAGGAAAGGGTATTAAAAATCAAATCAAGTGTGCACAAACTAGAATTAAATATAAATATACTTGTATAATAAACATATATAGCACATGTATAAAAATATTACATATAGGTACCTACACATATTACATAATATATTATGAAAGGGGCAAGAAATGCTCTTTGACTCTTCTTTAAACAGAGACATAATTTTAGAGAGGCGTAGGTATTTCTGGTGGTAGTGAATTCCACTGAAGTCGAACCACATGAACAGAGAAGGAGTGTGAGTAGTGGGAGGAGTTTGAAGGTGGTAGAACCAGTGTAGTTCGACCGGGGAAGTACCACCGCCACACCTATTTCTAGCGTGAAGTATTTCTTACGTTTCGATAGAAGGGTGTGGTTGCCGGCACACTTTCACATGAGGCGACCATCATAGTCCTCGGGAGTAGCAACGCATCTGTGTTTGACTTCAGATAGAACCCATGTTCTGTATGAAGTTGATTACAGATGTCCATGAGCGGCAGTGACCACTTACCATCAGGTGGACTGCATGCTCGTTTGCTACTTCAGTCAAATAAAAAAAAAAGGTTTTTGTGGGAAGGATAGTTAAGATATACTAACTTACTTTAGTATTTATTTATTTTATTAACAGCATTAGACAAATCTTGACATAGGATTCGTAACATTAATACATACAAACTATATGTGCATGCGCATGTATTATGGGCGTAAACATCATTTACAAATTAACTACTAATATAACTACGTATTAGAATATAGGTACTAAAGTTAGTGCTATGTATTAAAATACGGACTTACGATATTTATTGTGATGTTTTTATCTACTTACATATCTACTTACTCTACTTACATATCTAAATACTCGATTAACTTAGCAAGTGAGTAGCATCTAGTACCTTTTTTCATAGTCAGCTACTTAAGATAGGTACTATTTCTTTTTCATATTTATAGTAGTTATGTCTACACATCAGTTATAGGAATATACTTAGGTACCCTAGATTTGCCATCAACTCACTAACCATATCTTCAATAGGTACTTGAGATAAAATTTTAATAAACGCAATAGCTACTGTATATTTTTTATCATAACTATGCTCGATTCAGATGGCTCAGGACCGGTCGAAGTGGCGCAGATTAGGGGAGGTTTATGGGGAGCTTATGTGAAGCAGTGGACTGTCAAAGGCTGATGGATGGATGGATAGTTACCGTATTTTTCTTATCATAAAAATAGCTACTGTATATTTTTATCATAACTAGAACATAAACTCCTTTTTAAAGCAATTTTAAAACTCTTTTTTACTTATGTAATTTGTACTATTGTTTCTCAAATTACTGTGTGTAAGGTAACTTATACTTAAACTTATAAGTACATGATATTTAAACTGAAGAAGTATTTTGTTTCTTATTTCCAGATTTCCACGGACTTCATATTCATTTAAACAGAGAAAACATCCCAAGAACCGAACAATAGGAGAGTCACCCTCACCCTTTGTTCCCGAGGCATCCCATCGACGCGATTCAAATTCTTCTATACTTCTGTCTCTCTCTCGCTAAGCGTAAATAATCAGTGTGTCTCACTCTGCCGCTAACATGGCGGATGCTGCGAGGGGATGCGGGGGTGGGACGGTTTCCGGAGGGTGGTTGGGGTGATAATCGAGGGAACAACGAATTTAGACCGAAATTCGAAAGGACACAATCAATATTTATTTGGCAGTGCTGTTACTGTTCAATGTTCATATTAAGAAAGCAAAATTGTTAGAATATTTAGTTGGACTAAGTAAGTATTATAATTCTGTGCCACTTGTGAGGAGTATTATATCTGTAAATTGTCAACTTTGTCGTAAAATAAGAAAAATCGATTATTTTCTTCAAATACAGGTACATTAAGATTTCACAGAAAGCACAGAATTTATCATATAATTATCATCATCATTAGTTATAAAAATGAATGTTTGTCTGTATGTCCTGTATAGAATTGTAAACTATTTGATTATGTGATGATCTTTAGCAAAATTGTTATTCATGAGCTCGCGAAGGTGTCTGGTGTATTTTTTTTTGTGATGGCGTAGCAACGCACGCTGGATACAACTAGTTTTCAATAAAATATCGGACAATACAGGATTGTTTAATTATTATTAACCTTTTATACTATAGGTTAAATAATGGATAGATGATGTACCTATATGGGTACTATGAATTAAACAATTTGATTCTTTTGAAAGTCTATAGGTCTAAAAAACCCACATGTCGAGTGACTCTAGTCTGATATGTTGGGATGAATTCCGGGTTTGATCCCAGATCAGTCACACGTCTAATTATTGAAATTAAACCATGTTCTTTGCATGTTTTTGGCCGTTATCTAACGCCCTAACCGCATAGAGATATCCTACATCCTACCTTTTTACTGGCTGTACGTTGAATTATGTCGCTACGTTCTTTGTAATTCCTTCATTTCGAACATTTATAGCAAGGATTTTAACTACACAATAATTTTACTACACAGGTATACAGGCCTATATAACCAATTCAATTACTAGGTTCAAGAATACGTACTTTGTCTACTATCTTTTGTAATTTAAAAGACATACATAGCATTACATACCTACTCCTCTACATTTCCGTCACTGTTGAGTTTTATAGTCCACTAGCCTAAAGCCCGCAGTTCCTCTCCCATAAAGACGTTGATTAGTGAACACCGGAGTTTAATGACTACTTCCCTTGATTACCTGCTCTACACATTTGTAGCTCTACACAACTGTGTGGCTTCAATTAATTATAATAAGGAAAGTATATACCATTTTATTATACTAAGTGAAGAATTGTAGGTACCTACATATCTACCCACTTTGTTAAGAGTAAATTTAAATATTTCAACCTACTTTTCATAACGTTCTAGAAATATTGACAAAACTTTATAAAACTATGTATTTGTAAATAAAAAATGGCTACTTTGATAGATAAATTTTCAATAGGCAAAACTTTGTTTTATGTGTGAATGTTTAACTATCTACTTAATTCTACGCGAGCTTTATACTCGTGGTAATAAATAAAAATTTAAAGTGAAAAAAGATCTTGTAGTCCTGAAATCTTGTAACCGTGATAAATTGACCGTCTACGAGAATGATGTAACTATCCATTGAATTTAATGCCTGCAAAAATAAATAAATACCAACTATATTTTAAATTTGTTTTTATATATTATCCCTTTTAGCACTCATTTTAAAAAAACTATCTATATTAATGGTAAATTATTAAAATTGATGTAGTAAAGACCAATCTAAATGTCGATTCATTGAGATTGATTTTTTTAGCTTTTGACTTCAAAGTCTCTATCACGTCACCCCAGCAACATTTAATTTATTATTATAATGAAGTGTACCTTACTGAAATCCAGAGGGCGTCACCCTCACCCACATGACTGACCCTTACTGATAAATTAATTATATGGGAGGTCAGAGGAGATTTCTATAATACCGGCCACAAGCACAAAGACACGTACCTGTATATCTAATCTGTTATTTATTTAGAGGGGATGAACTTGTGACTTTGATAGATAGTGTTTATGTTACATAAACTAGCTGATAAATATTTGCTAATACAACATAAAAACCTACGTATATATGTAATTGTAATGATAATAATAATATAATACTAATAATAATGAAGGTGGTAGGACCAGTATAGTTCGACCGAGGAAGTACCACCGCCACACCTATTTCTAGCGTGAAGCATTTCTTGCGTTTCCATGGAAGGGTATGGTTGCCGTCACACTTTCACATGAGGCGATTTCACACCATAATAGTCCTCGAGAGTAGCAACGCAAGTGTAATAAGACTTCAGATGGAACCCATGTTCTGTATGAAGTCGATTACAGACGTCCATGGGCGGAAGTGGCCACTCACCATCAGGTGGACTGCGTGCACGTTTGATACTTCAGTTAGATAAAAATAATAATAATATTAAAATAAATGGTAAGAAAATTTAGTAACTTACCCTTACTAAAACAAAAATTGCACGCCAATAACATGGAACATTGTACGGATTGTACAGAAAATATAACTTATGATATTATGTAACCACAATTTATGCAAATAAAATATTCATTCATTCATACACCTTCGTATAATTATAGTCATGCATCCATCAGCGTTTTCCAAAATCAGTGTTTTACAAAAGCCTTCCCTAGACAGACTTAGACTTACCCAGTTGTTGCACTCAGTCGGATGATTGCTAACTTTTTGAAGTATTTTGTTCAAGAAATTCAAAGGGGTACGTTACATCCCATCTGAATTTGATTTCTTACTGGTTTCCTGCTCTACATCTACTTACACACATTTTACGTCGACGGTTTTTTTTTAAGTCACATATCTATTTCATTTTTACTTTACCTATAATTTAATGCAGAAATAATATTATTCTATCTTCTCGTCAACCCATTATTGTCCCACTGCTGGGCACGGGTCTTCTCTCAGAATGAGATAGTTTAGGCCATAGTCCACCGCGCTGGCCAAGTGCGAATTGGTGAACTTCACACACCTCCGAGAACTTTTTTTTTTAAGAACTCTCGGGTGTATAGATTTCCTCACGATGTTTTCCTTCACCGAAAAGCAGTGATAATTAATTTCTAATACGCACATAAATCAGTGGTGCGTGCCTGGGTTTGAACCTCGGAAATCCCAATCGAAAGGGCAAGTTTCAACCATTAGGCTATCAATTCTCTATTATTCTATACATCGGGTTAATTAAGGGTGGATCATCATAGTAGTATGTTTGATATGGTGCTTAGACTCAAATCTACAAGATAAGTCGTGTAACACGTAAATTCGCTTGCATGTCATGGAACATTAAGTAAATTGTAAAAGCAAAGTGATAATATCCTTCCACGATCCAATAATAAATATCGTAGAACGGGAGCCTGTGTTACCTATATCTTATACCTGAGTTTCGCAATAGCTCAATAAACAATTTCCGATACTTAGTGTTAGCTCTCGGCACTAAGGTATAGCGGAAGGAACGTTCCTATGTAATAAAGAATTACCTACGTGACTATTAATGTAGTACCTGACTAATATCTACGTTATAATAATTACAGGTACCTACAGTACAGGTAAATTCTTATCCATAATACAGTACAAATCCGGCTATCATTCTATCTGACTTTAAGTTGCTCCTAAGACCATTGCAAATATATACTTATAACAAATTTTAATTATATTATTCTCAATAAACCATGAAATAGGTATACTATTTCGAGTATAATATTAATATCACTAAATTTTTTTCGTTAGAAACGCTACTACAATAGTGTATTATACGCCATCTATCATTAGTACGTTGAAGTTCTCAGTAACCCAGTTCACCTGCATCAGTTACAGCGCCATCTACTGGAGGTAAGTAGAACTTTTACGTCAATTAGTCAACCAAGAAAGTAGTTTGGATGAAATTTATCATAGTTTGCACCCACTTACTTAACTACTTACTTAAATGCTAAGTAGTTTTCATAATTCACAAAAGATGTCACTGGTAATATTAGAAACTATCCAAAATAGTAGTTTTTCTGTTTGCATCCCTCTCATTTTGTATAATGTCTAAGCGAGATACACATGCAAATTACGTCATTTACTGTTACAGGACAGAAAATAATTATTTTCAACATTTTCAAGAAATGATGTAAATTAGTGAGAGTATATTTAACCTTACTGCTGTACCTACTTGCTGAATTACATAAGTAACAATTATGTACCTAATGTAATAAAGCATATATTATCTTCTCATCACTACACATTTATTTCGCATCACATTATAACTACACATTGATTATAGTATTTAGAAAAGATTAATTATATTAACTTATATTTTAACAGAATACATCTTAGTTACTATTTCGATAGCACTATGTTTTTAATACGTACGTCATTGACTAGAGATGATAAATATAACCATCAACCAATAAATTTAACTAATAATTTAAAATAACCATATTATTCGTTAACCAATATTATCAATATTGAATAAAAAATATCAACTCAATAATTTTAACACTATGAGAGTACATTGAGATTTCAACTGTAACTCTTAAGTTATAGGGAACATTTTCTAACTCGCCTCGCACGTCGCTTATGGCCTGCTGACCCCGAGTCCGTTGACGTTAGCCATAGAAAATAGTCACTCACTGCATTCAATTCTACGTTCTATTGCACTGAAAATCCACTACAATATTGATGTTTACGTAATAATTATTGTCTGTGACATTTTTATTCATTCGAACTAAACGATAATTTTAACAAATAAAATATTCAACTTCAGCAAAACTCGTACCTACTTTAATAAAAATATCAACTGATATTTTCAACCAATAAAAATATAGATAAAAATATTTATCATTTAACAATTAACTATTAAATATTTTCAACCATTATTGCCATCTCTATCATTGACCATTGATTTTCAACCAAATACTTACTTAAAAATATAATATAAAAATATATCATGTTATAAAATATATTATTTAAATTCGAAAATCATGACATTATCTACTAATAAACGTCTTTTCTAATTGCTAACACATACCTACGTAGGTACCTATTTGATATAATAGGTCCGTTAGATTTTACCTGCCTACCTAAATTATATAATTACGGGTCTCTACAATTATGGTTAACGGGAGAGTTGGGGGCGTCGAGTCAAATCTCCCTATATCTCACGAAGAACCGAGGGGGAGTCAAAATTAGCCAAATTACCTTCACATAATTTATGGAGGGGGGGATAGTGGGGGGGGGGGTACTCTTAGTATTCATTTATTTTTTTGATTTATATAATTTTTGAAGTAAGTTTAATACGTGATAGAATAAGTTTTTGTGCCGTTTGCGATAGAGACTTTAGGTCCATGGGGGCAAGAAGCACGACGGTTTTGCAAAGAACTGTCGTCGAGACTAATTCACTGCTGTTGACTCTTCCGGAGATCCAAGGGCTGGTGCGTATTTTGGCCAACGAATCAGTTTGGCCATACAAAGAGGTAACGTAACCAGCATCCTTGGGACTCTCCCAAGAGGCAGCGGTATGGACTCTTTTTTATTTATTTTTAATAATTAATTTTGTACATACTCTAAATAGATTTGTTTGTTATGTAAATATATAAGTAGGTTAGATAAAACTAATACGTGATAGTGCAAGTTTTGAAACTTAGGTACAAAATCTTCACGTATTTTTTCAAATATTCGTTCCATTTTTTCATTTTATAGCCTCATAAACTATTCTTTTCTTACATAAATAAAACCTCAATAGTCAACAAAAAGGTGTCAGGAAGCTCTACTTACCTATGTTGTAAACTTTTGTCCTCCGGAATAATACTATGTAATTATTACGGGTATTGTTAGAAATGCAAACGTTTTCTTATGTTAGGACAATGGATTATAATCGAGTTACTAGTACCTAGGTACATATCGTCACCTAGACGTATATATTATCAGCTGATGAAACTTAAGGTTCCTTGAATGTTATTTTTAATAAGATTAAAGGAACAAACAAGCATGCCGTTAACGTGATGGCTGAATCTCCCATAAACACCTCACACAGTACAAGGATTCTATTAGAGGTTAATCACAGATGATCTCCTCACATGGACTAAGATGGTTGTCTCATAAAAAAGTGAACCAGCAACCACACCCTAGAAGAATATACGCAACTGCTTCATGCTAGAAACAGCGATGGTGCCTCTCAGATCAAATCGTAGGTACACTGTGTACAAAATCAATATGTTCTTGTTTTGACTATAAATTTCCTATAAACCTGGTAGATAGAAGGAACCTTATAACTACTGAGTTAAATTTATATTTTAAAAGTTTTTAAAAACGATCGTTTAGCAATCCAGTTTTTTCGTGTTCTTCTAATGAAATAATTTTATATCGTAAAGTGTTTAAAATTAGTCTGCCATTTTTGGCGTCCAGCATATTTTATCTAGACAGATGTCACTTACCTACCAAATTTTTATTGTGATCCAAACTAATGTAGGTACATTCGCAATTTCCACTAAATCGGTTCGGACGTACGTATAATAACTAACATTCGTTACATCACTTGTACCTTTTTTTGTTATCGAGGGAGAAACGTTCAAAAGGTAGCCGCCGCCGTAGGAACAACGCTGGGTTATGTGGGACATTTACCTCACTAATCCCTCCTTGGCCATCCTCAGTGCTACGTAGAAGACTCCAGGATCTCCAACGGAACACAACCGGAGTCCTCAAAACACAAGCTAATTTCGGGCCCTTCCCCGGTGACCAGTTGTTGCTCCCTTAATCTTAAGTAGTAGCAACACATTTACCTATAGGGCAGCTGATCTCTGCTGCTGATAAAATTCCAATTATATCCGGGTTTCACACAGATATTTATGGGTATCTGAGAGTATATGTAGAGACTACTCACCATCAGATAGATGCATGATCAGATATATATCAGATAGATAGCATGCCGATTTGCTATCTAAATTTATTAAAAATAGCATCTCTGTAGCTTTAAGTAAGCACCCATACGAAGATACGAAACAATATATTTATGGCATAGAAGTTACCACCATACCACGATTAGTTTTTATACCAAAAACAAAACACCTAATGTATTTTTACAAAAAGCTCCTTTAATTACTTATTTATTCTTACGTATTTTGCTATGACCACCTCACACCTGGCTGAAGCATAAAATTTGGACAAAGGTCTTTACAAGGCCGATTGTTCAGCTTACGTGCTATAGGATTTTATTGGCACTGCACAAAAAGGGTTATATAAATCGTCACGGTCGGTTTAAATATAATTAAAATCGATCAGTACGAACTTAGACACGGTGTCGTCGATTTGTCACATTTGTTTAACTTCCATTTGTTAAAGTATTGAAGTATTGTGAAATTATAAAGCTCCGGAATACGTTAAACATAATCGATAAGCTGAAGGAATTTAACTTTTTAACATGGGCAAGTGAGTTTAGAACAAACGTGGGTGTGCGAATGAAGTGGATTCAAGGTAGATAGGTAGGTACTTATTTCTATACTTACATATAACTATATAGAAACATTAAAGTAAATCAGGTTAAAATAAACAAGGTTGGTACGTATCCGACATAAAATTGCTTGACTGGTTAAACCTAAGTACTTAGTATTTGAGATGGCTAGTGTATTAATGAAAAAACTGACCAGTAGGTATAAATTAACTACGAAGAGCTGTAAAAGTCTTGTTTCAGTTAACCCACTAGGTAGTAGAATTTTAATATGTTTCATATCAAGACTAGGTGCTCAAAGAATAACATACTTAAGCAGATATTTCGTAAGATTACCTATATAATTGTGGAAACCCACATGCCGTTTATGATAAATATTATAAATACCTACTTTCAATATCTTAAAATCGTAAGTACTTTCAGGCTATTATTTTACAGGAATTTATTTTTCATATTAAAAGAGCTAAATTTCTGAAATAACATGCAAAAACTATGCACGGAGATGCACGCGAAAGCTTGCCATCTACCTGCATAATAAAATTAACTTACCTTTCACAAAATTTAACCCACGCAGTTATACCTATATTTTAACACTGTATTTCAACTTTATGTTATAGAAAAATATTTAAAAATAACTCACATATTTAAAATTCCAAAGGCAACAATCTAAAAGTTCTTCTCACATCGAGTCGGCAACCATTTTGAATTAAGCTTTAATACACATGCGCTCTCTGTTACAAAGAAAGCGCGGGACTCTCCGACGAATCAGAAATCGTTTTCACCGACGCCATTGCTAAAAGGCGGGCGAATGTCACATTTGGATCGATAAAAGCTTTGGATAAAAGCTTTAGGGAAAAGCTTGAATAAATAGGAGTAGGGAGGTTTGAGAGATTTAAACTGCATAAAAGTATGGCTGCGTATTCTAAGCTTAGGTATGGGAAATACCTAATGCTAGAGATTTAAAAGTCTATTGAGAATAATATCTATATGAAGCTATTATTTAAAAAAAAAAAAAACAATCAAAAGGCGTATGGTTTATACAATACTTACCTTAGGATTTCTTATTTCAGTAAATTACACTATCATACAACGGGATTTTGTTGATATGTTGTTGTCACATGGATTTGTTTACTCATAAACAACTCGCAGGATTTTTTTTAAATCCTAAACCGTTAACAGGGCGTTTTCTCTTACGACCAACAGGATATTTTGTAACTTGCAGTTACAAAATATCCTAGTATACAAATCACACATTTTTGGTTACAAATCAGGCACACCTTATTTTAAAGTAGTAAAAAACAATCTAATAATTATGTAAACGGTAATTTTTTGCTTGAAGTAGCAAAGGAACATGCAGTCCGTTTGATAGTGACCAGTCACTATCAAATATATACCGGCCGACTAAGGATATATGTAATAATGTTCACATTAACCGGGCGCTCTATCTGAAGTCTGAACGCAAGAACTGCTTCACGCTGTTGAAAGACTATATTTTCAGCTCACTTTCATTAGAGGTGACCATCTAAGTACTCGGAAGAAGCTACCAATCTACAATCGACTTCAGGTGGAACCCCTGTTCTATGTATATGAAGTAGTTTACAAATGTCCATGATAGAATAAATAAAGAAGACTAAGTACGTGGATTACCAATCGTATAAATAATTAAATAGTTACGCAATTGAGTCTAAACGGATTTTTCGGTAATAAAGCACTTTCTAATGCTTCGCATTATGAGTCATGCACTTATTGTATTTCAATATTTATAATATTTAAATAAAAGTACCTACATCAGACCCTTACCTTGTCTGACCATACCTTGACAAACAAGGTTTCCTCTTGGCGAAAAGAAATGGTGGAAATATTACAGCTAAGTAAAAGATATGTTTAAAGATTATTCAATAGAGTCTAGAATACCTAGACATTTCAATTCTTAATAGCTAAAAATCATAATATTAAACTATTAACGACAAACGTACTTACCAATAAAATGTTTCTTATACCTCTACCTCTATATAAAATACTTCTCTCCACTTCACACAAAAAGCGTAATAAATACACTAAGTAAACAAACTTTTAGAAATCTCTAAACAGAATTACCACATTATCTATTATAAAGTTGAAAATCTAATGTAAAGATTCACCTACTAGTAATGTTAAGTATGTAGAGCGTTAGTAGTAAAGTAAAAATAACGTATTATTTTACGGGACTATAAGTATCTTAAAGGTAGGTACAATCAATTTGGGTAACATTGAACAGCGGTGTAACTTTGAACAAAGTTGTGAAAAAAATATATTAATTTATTACATGGAAACTTCTTGTTGTTTCAATATCGTACCTGCGTAAAATGGTTTGCCAAAATGTTGTAATAGCAATGAAAGTAAAAAAAGGTACCTGTGAATGTCATAATTTTAAAAAATACCGCCTTTTCCGTAGTGAACTTGTTGCAAGTGTTTGATGCTTCATTTTGAAATAGCAATTATAATATAAAACTTACCGTAAACAGGTGTGTTTTGGTGTTTATCTTTAAAATGTATATTGTATATTATTATTTTGAAACTGTACTATCCGTATCCCATGTTGAATATTGCGTAAAACTGTTAAACTTTTGACGACGTCGAAATTGGATGTTATATGGGTAACTTTGAACGGTTCAAAGTTACCTGTATCATAAAAAAAAATTTTTTTCGGAGGCTCAGGGTCGCTCAGCGTGCTATGGAGAGGGTTATGCTCGGAATTTCGCTACGAGACATGATTCGCAACGATGAATTCCGTAGACGAACGAAGCTTACCGACATAGCTCTCAAAATTAGCAGGCTGAAGTGGCAATGGGCCGCCACATCGCTCGTAGGACCGATAACCGATGGGGAAGAAAGGTCCTCGAGTGGCGACCATGTTTAGGCAAAAGGAGTACCGGTCGCCCCCCTACCAGATGGACCGGTGACCTGAAGAAGACAGTGGGAAACCGTTGGATTCAGAGGACACAGGACCGGTTGGAGTGGCGCCATTTAGGGGAGGCCTATGTTATGTCCATGTTCCGTCCATCCTTTTTTTTTTTGTTTTCGAGGGGGAAACCTTCCAAAGGTACCCGATGTTCCGTCCATCCTATGGATGGATGGAATAAATAATCAAAAAAAAACTAGTATCTTATTTTACCACCAAATTGATCGACCTTGATTCATATGGCAAGACCAAGTTGTCTATTGTATTTATATATCAAAATAAATGTATTTTTTATAGATTTGGTTTTAATTAACAAAAATATGTTAATTAATTTTACTCAGACCTTAAAATATTCGATTAGTGACGGATTTTATATCCTCAAAAAATTATATTCAAAGTTACCCAAAACTAGGGATAACTTTGAATTTGAGTTTTAGGAGTAATTGTGGATAGTTTAATTGTTTTCTCCGTAAATTTATTGTATTAGATTAGTAAACCAGCTAAAAAGGACACTATTAATTTAATAAAAACAAGGTGCAATAAATATAAAACAGATTATAATATCACAAATATTGTAAAAAATGTTCAATGTTACCCAAATCGAGGTTACTACGAGTACAATTAGTTTTAGATTATTTCAGTTCGGTAAAGAGTTTAAGAAGAACTGACGCATTTTTCTTAGTAATATCCTAAATTACTAGTATATATCTCATCACTACATAGTACAAAACAAAGTCGCTTTGCGCTGTCTTTTACTATGTATGCTTAAATCTTTACAACTACGCTACGGATTTAAATTTTTTAATAGATAGAGTTATTCGAGAGGAAGGTTTTTATGTATACCTACCACATGCATAATATAGTGGAGGAAGACTAATAACTTTAAATTTTAGACTTTTAGGCGGAACGAAGTCGCCGGGTTAACTAGTATCTAAGTAATAAAATTCTTCAATAAAGACTTCAATAAAGCTTATCTAAGCACAGGTATTTAAATAAATTTGTCAATTGCCTTTGCTGTGTTAGATCACTGTGGAAACTTATTTAACTAATAATGACTAAATAATGACCATTTAATAAAATATTAGTGTAAATCCGACCGACATCCAAAAGTTTGACAAACCCATAAATATAAGTTGCGGATCCAAATCTGATCTGGTTTACTGATAAAAGTCGTTAACTTCCTTAATGTTAATCTATGTAGGTATAAGCAAGTTATAAAATAAGCAAGCTTTTATACGTTGTTCGTATTTCCTTTATAGTCCAGTAATGGACATGAGTCTCCACTCAAAATTGAAAAAAGGTTGTTATAGGTTACATAGTAGGTACTTACTCCACAAATCTGCTTCAGTGAAGATCGATGTTTAGTCTTCATGTTTAAGTTAAGTGAGTATTTAGCTCTTCGGCAAGATTTGACGACAGCTCCCTATCCAATAATGTACCGTGTAGTGTACCTACATCTTGAATAGCACTACACTTTCTTCTTGTGCATACAAGAGGCGACTAAGTGACAACATCAACAAGCATACAAGGCGCGGTGATTATTTTTAAAAAGCCTAATTTAAAGAGGTCTATAGTCCGTAATCTAGAATGTATGTCCAGCAGTGGGCTTTAAAGGGCTGTTAGATGGATCCTATAATTGTCACAAAAATGTCCTATCTGTCACATAAACGCGCGCATGATATTTAGTTATAACCGGTCACGCCTTTCAACCACAGTCTATTTTGCTTAACTGCTACGTGTGCTTTATTTACTTCTTTATTTATAAAATAGTTAGCCTATATAGTACATATGTACATACGTACATACAAGAAAGTGACTAAAACGAATGTTATGTGCGCGTTTTTTATCGCACATCCGTATAGCTTTTTTATTTTTACGGCAGACGTGTTCCGTCACTACCGTCTCCTTCAATTATTTATTATGTTCTATAAACCTTATTTAAGTAGATCCACTACGAGACATAAACACGACATCGATATTAAACTAAACGGCATAGTTATCTACCTATATACGTGGTGTATGGTAAAGTTTGTACGAAATTTAGTGATTTATTCCATGGATTTAGGTAATCTACTGCTGCGATTAGACCTCGCCTGTGCACAAATGTAATAGTATGAATTTCGGCCTATTATTTTGGGAGTTTCAAGTCCAAATTCCAGGCATATCTACAGGTCATACATATCTACATAGCCCCACACTAAGTGCCATGAACGCCCAAAAAAACAAATACTACCCAGACCTAGAAGAGAATTGTGAATTCATGACTTAGATTTCTGTCTGCTCGGGGATCGAACCTGGACCCCACTGCGAATCAGACTGGCAAGATGACCGCGGATTTGATTAATTTTATCGTTATTAAAGTATAATATTGTGAGAAAACATAAATATCCTCACGTTTTTGTAGAATCTACTAATCCTCATATAAAAGAAATTGTAAACTATGATCTATAACCATTCACAATTTGAGAGAAGACCAGAGCTACTTCTAATCATTTGATTCTATTTTCACAAACTTAGCAAATTTAGACCATTATGCGACACGACCATAAATTTATTTATTACTGTATCTCTAAATCCAATTTCATATAGTTTTTATACTTTTAAAAGCTTGCGCCCCGACTTATATAAAGGATCGCTGACTGGTCTAATACTGTGTTGTTTTTTTTGTTTCATAGAGGAATGGCATCGCGGTGTGAGTCGCAGCGACAGGGGAGGGAGGCGACCAGCGACGTCGCTTCCTCCCTGGCGACCCTGGCCTTGCTTGGCGAAGCGGGTCCGCACTGGCGTCGACCCCCTGTTCCCACTCATCAGGCTCCTTGCGGAGCATTACAGCCTCACTAAAGTCGGTAACAGCTTACCTATCGCTGACCAACATGGTGCTCACTATTTGTACCACGGACAGGTCCCTACAGATGACGACGGTCGCTCCGTTATGGCTCGCTCCGTTATGACTGCTAGGCAATGCAACTCTCGATAGTGTGGCGCGCCGTGTGAACGAGAACGTCGCACGTACAGAAGAGTGAGATCTCCCTTCTGGCTATCTGGTACAGGTAGGTATTCACCGAACCACTCGTGTCCAGTAAGCACCTGCGTCAGTGTAAACGATAAGCCCCCGTGTTGGCGTTGAAGTCACTCCCTCATATGACGTCGATGATTTCAACTCCGTGGTGTTGTCTCCATATTGGTCTAACACGCAGTGTGTTCTGATTTCGATTCCTAGCCTGACCGACAGTGGCGTAGCGTAAAGCAACATAGACGTGGGCGAAGCCATATCAGGGAGGCCCTTTTTCTATTGTTTCCAAGATCTATCAAATAAATCTATCTTACCAAATATTCTTTGACGTAACAATCTACATAAGACAGTCAAATGTGTAAATGCGCGGAGGTCGAATATTATGAAGCATAGAGATTTCAAAAAAGTTTTACTTTTATTAAAAAAGTAATATTTTTCAGCTGAAACTGAAACAATTGAAACCCTCCAGTAAATAATTTTAGATTTGGTACCTTAACTTGCCTAAATAAACGGAGACTTCAATTGTTGTGGCATCACATTTAACTCATTATTGTACAAAAGGCTATTTTTGTGTAAGCTTTTTGAAGCGCACCACAGCTAAGCAAACATTTTTTCTTTCGGAAAATTAATGCAGTGGTCGCGCATCTAAACAAGACAACAGTGGTCGCGCGGACTACATATGTAGGCCATTTTCTAATTGAAATACCTTTTGTTTTATAAATATTTTCTTTATTTTACTCATTGAATTATAATCGGTAAAGTATGCTTAACTATATTAAATCAGCAAAACTTAGTTAAAACTCATTTTTTATAACTACTAAACAAAAACAAAAATACTTCCCTAAATTGACACAAAAATCACATCTTTCGTATAGATTGGGGTCAAAATTAAATGTAATTATTAAAATTAATTATTTATAACATTTTCTGTACAGGAAAGACACATTACCTTTGAATCATCCCCATAAATAAACCGTTTGCAGGCTGTGCACGAATTTCGTGTGTTTTTATTACGTGCTCTTCCACAGTCATACCAGCGGTTCACCATTACTCGATGTTGCCTCTGTAGTCGGTGCTAGTCCGTAACACCAAGGAAATTCTTAATATTTATTGTCAAAAACCTTGGTAACGATTTTAAGTCAATTCTTTTCTGAGCCAATGGTTTCATCCAAGATTGGGAGAAGATAAAGAAGTCACGACTGAGCGAAGCAGATTTGTCTCAACCACGCGTCAATCTGTGCAGCTTGTTGATCACCCATTTGTATTGCAAAAACATTATGTTAAATCAATATTCAATATAACATAACATAAACAATATTTAAATAACATATTTATGTCAATTTTAATATAAAATAAGTCAATACAAGAAAAATATGAACTGGAAAAATACTTACGTAATTGGTCGCGCGGACTACATGTGTAGTCCAGGAACTTTGAAGAGCTTACTACTAGTGCATACTCGTATTACCGGCGCTTGCGCTACACTTAGTATGTTCCGCGATTAGTCATTTGAAAGTAACTAGCGACACAAGAAACTAACTATTACAGTTCACAAAACTGATTCTGCATGAGTGGACTACATATGTAGTCCACGCGACCACTTCAGGGTTAAAGAGGCCTCGCGTTGCCTCGCCTTATAAGTGCGAGGCCGTGGACCCACTTCGCCCACGCGTAGCTACGCTACTGCATACTGATACTCGTATCTGCATGATTTTAGATTTCCGTTCTTCTGGGATTGGGTGGTCTGTGTGTCTGTGAAAGTAGAAAGCAAAGTATTGAAGAATATTAAAAACTAGCAGAACTTAACTTATAATGAGGACTGATCAAAAAGGAATGTACCCTTTTTTGTGTACACTTTGAGGCTTCGTGGTTAATCCCTGCGTTCATAGTTAAATAATAAAACAATCCAAATAATATTTGGCACACGGTTATGATCCCATAAAGTGACGATATGTATTACGTATTTTATAATAGAAAATTGCCCAAGACCTAGTCTTGTTGATATCGTCAATTTTAACCATATTGTTTCTTAAGTGTATGTAGAGTTTACAGTTTTTATTTAAAAAATATTGTTTGGAATTTTATGAAACTTTCAAAATATCCAACAGTTTGAGTAACTGCCATATTGTCCCCTCCGCAGGAAATATCCCATCTACTTTATTGCACACAATCTGCAAAATGCATTAAGCGAGGGTTGCTTTATTACAAAATTCCATTATGTTACCCTCCTTAGATACTGTTCGGAAATTACATAAACCATTTTATTCGCACATATACGAGTAGTACAGAGGGATACTGAAATCGTGATGGGAAAATATCGATTTGTTGGCTGATTAGTTCGGGTTTACGCGATCCGTCATAAAAGGCGAGTAAAACACTAATTTGAGATTTACGATATCGTAAATCAAGATTGTTTGGTATTGTTGTGATAAAGAAATACCAAAAGGCAAAGCCTGAGACAACGTGACGTGTCCGTAAATCATAGGCTCGTCAAAGCAAGCTTTGGTAATAAAATTGAATGCAACTTTAAGTATGAGATTCAACCCATATTGTTACATATAAATAAACGTCTTTTACTTAATTGCGTATTTTGTAATGAATTGATCAACAGTTCAAACTTCGGTTTTCGTGGTTTAATGTGAATATTGTCTCTGTCTTTATATCGAATTTACGTTGCATCATATTTTTTTACGCTAGATACCACGACTTAAATTATCTCGACTACATATATATTTACCTACATATATGGTCTAAGTTATTTTGCTGGCGATATCCCAGAACTTAAAAGAGTAAAATCACATTTTAATACTCAAAAGTTAGTGAAAACTCTCACACCGACTTTTTATATAGCTATAGGTTCGGAAGCTTCAAGAATTAGCTTTTGAAACAAAAGATATCAGTGTGAAATAAAGCAGAATAGTTGAGATTTTTTTAAAGATCGAAGAAAATGCTACCCATGGACATCTGTAAAACCACTTTATATAGAACGTAAGTTCTACCTGAAGTCACTAACAGATGCGTTGCTACTCTCGGGGACTATGGTGGTCGCCTCATATAAAAGCGCGCCGGCAACCACGTCCTTCCATCGAAACTCAAGAAGTGCTTCACGCTAGATATACTCGTAAGTGTGGCGGCGGTACGTCCTCGTTCGAACTGCACTGGTTCTATCTTTTTTTCATTATTTTTGTTTTGTAGCTATAGATGAGTTTTACTGACATAAACAAAAAATTGAAAACTGTTCACTGCCGCCCAAGGACATCTGTAATCAACTACATACAGAACATGGATTCCATCCGAAGTCAATCACAGATGCGTTACTACTCCCGAGGACTGTGATGGTACAAGATACTTAGTACAGGTTAGGAATACGTGCAAAATTTATTTATTACTTCGCTACACTATTTCTTAGTGCTTTTCAAAGCATGGGTTTTTATAAGTCAGGGTGTTCATTACTTTAGCTCTACTATACTGCTTAGCATAAAGCTCTACTGCACAAGGATGTGAAAGCTTAAAGGTATCCCTTTTATTTTATAAGGTACATGGTACAGCAGTTAACTTTTTCTCGGCGCTATTTTAAACAGGACAATTTTGGTTACCCCGTTACTTTTTACTGTAGATATGTAAAGCTAGAATACTGAATTCTATGTAAGTAACTAAGTATATTCCCAAAGTTTATTAAATATAATCCTGTTGATTACGAAACGCCTTGTTGTTGATTTAGAACCTTGATTGAACCTATGTCACATAATCACACCTAAATTTTAAATCATTACTAATAACTAACTAAATTCAATTTTGAACATAATTACTGTTTACCCTATAAAAGAAGGAAAAACCGACTTCGAAACCCGACCGAAAATGAGATTCGGTCAAGACAAGTGTAACAATGCAATCCCCTGTGGCCGTCCTCAGCGCAGCGTGTAGAACTTCAAGTCCTCCAAAGGAATGCGACCGGAATCCTCTTAGCGCGTTGCCCTATCGGTATCTACCAATATGAGTGATTGGGCCCACCGCATCATTTGGTCTTTTTTACGACATGTGTCACATACCGCTAACGGGGTCGAATGGTTCGAGCTTCCGCTAACTACCCCGGAAACCATTTTAGTCTCCTCTGACGACGGGTAGAGGATGCCGTAGCTCTAAGCTAACGTGGCAATGAATTCTCATTACCGCAATGAGCAACGTGTAACGTTAATCCAAGTACGTTTAATTATCTACTTATTGCATATGATAGCATGCAACCAGCAACGTTATTACAAATTGTAACCCAATCATACGAACATGCATATTCATCGTAAAATAAGCAATCATTCCACAACTATAGATTAAACCAAATTCCTCTCTCTGTTTGCTGCTCTCTATTACTGTTATTTCCATGAGATTATGTCAGAGGAGTTTATAGACACTCTACAACTTTTAGTCAGACTTTCTCATCTATAGAAAAATTCGCTATTTTAAGTCAAAAATGTTAATTTTGTATCAAAGCTGATTTTGATTTGGAATGCCATAAACGTTAGTTATTGATACTTATAAATAATCTCGAACGCCAAACCCAAATGCAATATTCCTTGACATGTTTATGGCCGCTAGAACTGATGGGTATGGAGCATTATGCAAGAAATGCAATTTTCTTACCGACCTTTATTTCGTTTTTTATGGGCGTCTACTTGAGTAATGAAAAACTATTAAAGTTGTCGTGGGGGATATAGCGAGGGTCGTTGGGACCTTCCATTTTATTATGGCCCGACGAATAGCAACGCGCTATTTTTATAACCCCGACAATTTCACGAGCCTCGCTAAAAGATGGCATCCCACGTTTACGAGATGGAATAAACATAGTCAACGCATAAGTATAGATACGTATGTATAGGTACGTTGGTAGGTACATATTAAATGTTTATATTATTTTATTTTTAGCAACCTAAACAAACATTTAACGGAAATAGATTAGCGCTGCTTTACAGACACCGGAATAAGGAGCCTGTAGTTAAATACGTACCTACTTAAGTCACTTCCAATAGTCTTTCCGATAAGACATTCATATATTTTATTAATTCATGACAAATTCATGTATTTTGTACGTAAAAAAATGTTATAAGTAAAGTACCTACCTACCAGATTTCAATATACAACAGCAAAATTAAATGTGTGAGTAAGTTTCGTTTCCAGTCGAAACCGGGGCAAGTCCCAAAATTTGGTTTCGGTTTCGATGGAAGGGTGTGGTTGCCGGCACACTTCTATATGAGGCGACCATTTTGGTCTTCGGGAGTAGCAACGCACCTGTGATTGACTTGAGATAGAACCCATGTTCAATATAAAGTCGTTTATAAATGTCCATTGGCCATAGCGACCACTTACCATCAGGTGGACAGCATGCTCGTTTGCTTCAATTAGAAAAAAAAAACTATATAAATTGGAGTAGCGTTTTTTAGAAAAGGCGAAATTATTTTTATTTTTGTCTAACGTGAAGCATTTCTTGCGTTTCGATAGAAGGGTGTGGTTACCGGCACACTTTCACATGAGACGACCATCATAGTCCTCGGAAGTAGCAACACATCTGTGATTGACTTCAGATGGAACCCATGTTATGTGTGTAGTTGATTACAGATGTCCATGGGCGGCAGTGACCACTTATCATCAGGTGGACCGCATGCTTGTTTGCTACTTCAGTCAGATAAACAAAAATACCCGATACCTGTAAGATAGGTATTTAATAACAACCCGTAGTAATAAGTTTACTTTATTGCTGAATCTAGAGTTTTACATCTAAATAATCAGTTAAATAAATTAACAAAATAACATAAAACTGCTGATAGGTGCTGCAGGTAGTGACAGACATATCTATTTGTTTTTAGATTTGCTTTCATTTTCGATCATGTACCTACTATCTATGTAGGTACCTACATGACGCGAAAGGCGTAGCCAAAAATTACGTAGCCGACTGTTGTTCTGACTATTTAGAAATCCAACGACACTATATACCTAAGATAATTCGATAGTTGTTTAAGTTTCAGCATGCCAAAAAATGGACATACCTACATATGCACATACATAGTGTACCTAAGTACCTACTGTTTCGTCAACCCAGTATGTCTCTCGTTCTGAGAGAAGAACTGTGCTCTGATGAGCACAGCTCTTCTCTCAGAACGAGAGAAAGAAATATAAATTTTGTATTATTTTTATTTAAACGTGATTTTGATATTCAGTTTTTATTAGTAGTAATAAAGTAAATTTGATTTTAAGGTATGAGAAACGCTTTAGTTTCTAATTCAGTGTAGTTTAATATATTTATTGATACTAATTATAAAAAAAGTTACTTGTATTGTAATTCAAAATTGTATAAAACGTTATTGTTATGTTTATGGTTAAAGATCATTTATTCTCAAAAGAATTGTTTACAATTCACTTATATGAGAACTTAAGATTAATAAAAAAAACATTCATAAGTAATGAGCATGAGTGTAGACTACAAATAATATTTTGATTTTGCTACTTGTTAACAACACTGGGACGGCGGTATAGGTGGAATCTGTTAACAAAAGATAACGTAGCGATAGTGTCGGCTAGATGTGACTTCAAGTTAATTGCAGTAAGGTGAGCGTAGTCGTCTATTTTTGTTTTGTTTTATTTTACTTTTATATTTTATGTGATTTGTGTAGTATTATTACATGTTGTGTTTATTTTTATTTATTTAGGTTTAGTATTCAGGTAAGTGAAAAATTACAAATGTTTAAATAATATACTACTATATAATATTGTATTTAAGTTTATTATATTTATGTATATAAAGTATATATATTATTTTTCGTATATGATTTTTTTTTTTTTTAGCTTTATATAGGTACTTATAGTATTGCGATGATATAATCTCTATATTATGTTCATTTTATTGTTTTATTAAGATATGTTGTTTGAGTATTTTTTTAAAAATGTTAACTGATTTGGATTCTTTGATGTTCTTTGGTAGATTATTGTACAATTGTGCCGATTCATATACTAGACTTTTTTTACCGTAGTTAGTTCTTGGTGGTCGTAACAACAAATTATTTGCACTTCTTAGTTTAATTTTTTGATGACTAGATTTTTTTTTAAATTCAATTTGGGTAAGTATATTTTTGTTTAAAATTTTATGTATTAAAATGCAAGTGTTATATCTATATGATTGTGTTACATTCATTATTTTAGTTTCTCTGTATATATTTTTTGTAGGTGTTAAAAAATTATAGTTAAATAGTACTTTAATCAATTTGTTCTGGATAATTTGTATTGAATCGAGATGAACTTTAGCGGCTGACCCCCAAACTGCAATTAAATAGTCGATGTGTGGTTTGATAAGAGCGTTATATATCATGTACCGCACTTGTTTCGGCAAATATTTTGCGACGTTACGAAGAGCTCCCGTTAAAGAAGTCATTTTTAATGTAATTTTTTCTATGTGTGGCTTCCAATTGAGATTTTTATCCAAGATAAGGCCAAGATATTTTTCTTTTTCAACTCTTTTAATCTTTTGATTGTTTATCTTTAGTGGCTCGTAATTAGAAATTTTCTTATTTTTTAGTAAAAATATTATATAATTTGTTTTTGTGATATTTATTGTTAAAAGATTAGACTGAAACCATTCATTTATTAAGTTTAAATCATTTTGAGCTTGTGTTACGACGTTTTCGATCGTATTAGCGAAATAAAACAAACTGGTGTCATCGGCATACAAAGTTAAGTATCCTTTTAAGCCAATATCTTTAATGCTATTTACATATATTAGAAATAGCAACGGGCCAAGAATCGATCCTTGAGGCACGCCGCATGGAACGACTTTGGGGCTACTTGTTTCATCTCCTAGTTTAACACTTTGATATCGATTTAAGAGGTAAGTTTTAAATATGTCAAGAGCGGATCCATGTATACCAATGTTATTTAGTTTGCGTATTAGCAATTCGTGGCTTACTGTATCGAATGCTTTTTTGAGGTCGATAAAAATACCGAGCGCTATTTGTTTTTGGTCTATATTTACTTTAATATTTGTAACGAGATCAACAGTTGCAGCCAAAGTATTCGATTTTGGTCTAAACCCGTATTGCTTGTCGTAAAGGAAATTTATTGAATTTAAATATTTTTCTAGACGCTGATAGATAATTTTTTCGAAGATTTTTGAAATAACTGGCAATACTGAGATGGGCCGGTAATTTGAAGGGTCATATTTATCTCCAGATTTATAAATTGGAGTCACTTTCGCCACTTTTAACTTGTCAGGAAATGTACCTTTGTCTAAGCATGTATTAAAACATTGAGTAAGTTCGTCAATTATCAAGAATTTCACGCATTTAATAGATTTGACATTGATTCCATCTATACCTGAACTTGAATTAATTTCTAAACTATCAATTATCTTATTAAGTTCTTTAGGAGTTGTTGGTGCCAGCTGATAAAGTCCGAGATCGTCATGGACCATTTTGGGGTCACAAGGGTGGGGTGTATGGTATTTACTTGGAATTTTGCTAGCTAATACTGAACCAATCGTGGAAAAATAGTTGTTAAATGTTTCACATATCTCTCTTTTATCAGTAATAATTCCCTCAGAACTACGAAGTTTAGTAGGTATTGCAGTCTCCTTATGTTTATTTACTGACAGATTGTTTATTAACGACCACATTTTAGATGGCTTGTTCTTGCAGTTGTGAAATTCATTGTAGTAATATTGTTTCTTGGTTTTTTCTATTTTTCCTAGCAGCATATTTCTTTTTCTTATAAACTCTTTTTTTATTATTTCACTTTTTGGGTTTCTTTTGTGTTTGTTCCATAATACATTTCTTTCGTTTAATTCATGTATTATAGATTTATTTATCCAATCTTGTCTTGGTTTGTTTATTATCTTCACTTTTGGTATTTTACTTTCGCTGATACTAGATAAAAGTTTGTCTTCCAGTAAATTATACTCATTTTCTTTGTTTGTTTGATTGTTTGCTTCCAAAAGTTTGTAGAGTTTATTGTAATTAATTGCTGTATAACTTATTCTTTTTAGAGGATTGGGCTTATATTTTTTGATTTCAAAATATAGCTGTTTATGATCAGACATGGCTGATTCTACAATTGCCAAATGAAAATCATTCTCTTTTAAATTAGTGCATATATGATCTAAAATTGTTTTTGTTTTGTATGTCTCACGAGTACAATGGCTTTCTTCAATTTTATTTAATATTTTGTAGCCGTTTTCTGTTAAAACTCTTTTGTAGTCCATGGTATGTTTGTCTTCGTTTAGTAAATTAAGATTAAAATCGCCAAACACGATAGCTCTTTTACTTTTTTGAAGCTGAAGAGAATAAGTGTCGAGAAAACTATTGACATTAACTCGGTTTGTTCTATATATAGCCCTTATATCAATTGAAAATTTACTTAAGTGAATCCAGAGGTAATGATTTTCATTGAGGGATTGTTCTTCAATTTGACTATGTTTAAGGTTATTGCGTGCAAAAATGGAAACTCCTCCGCCTCTTATGTTGGATCTATAGTTGTAGTAGTGGGTATAACCGGCTAATTGATATCTTCTAGCTTCGTCATCCGATTTGATCCACGTTTCTGTCAAAACTATAATATGAATAGTACTTTGAAAAGACTGTATTGCGCATCTTAGCTCATCAAATTTTCCTGATTTCACTAAACTTCGAACATTAGCATATAAGCATTTTAGGGATCCGTTGCTAGTAGTGATGTCTCAATAGCAGTTCGTTATCTGATATGTGACACTGTTAATAATAGAAGGCTGAGTGTTGGGTATATTTACATTGTACTGGAGTTTTTTGATGGAAGTTCAATAATTTTTGGAATTCCTTTGATATATCTAATACTCAAGTTTATTTCACCATTTGCCTTGCGGCGTTCCAGATCTTCTTTTAAATTCTTCAAATATAATTGCTGTTTTGGAGTTTGGTCCGGGTAAATTCTTACGGAGAGATTTTTCAGTTTAGTTTTATTACGTAATATAGATATCGCCGTGGTTTGGGATGTGAAGCAGACTTTGATAGGACGGTTTTTACCACCAAAGGGTTTACCTAAACGAATAATTATTGCTGGTTCTGGGCAGTTAGAATCTATACTTTTAAGCAAATTGTTGACTTCAATCTTGTCGTGCTCAGTGTTCTCGGGTAAATTAGTGAAATTTGGTTCGGGCATACCCGTAATGATGATATTTTTGCTTCTTATATTCCGATCATTTATTTCTGCAATTATGTCTTCACCCTTGCATGTAATTGATACTGATCCTCCAGTGTCTGATTGCTTTAATTCTTGAATGTTTGATTCTAGTTTTTCAACCCTTTTAAGAGTTTTATTATCAAATTCAACCATAGCAGCTAGTTGTGTTTTCATTTGATTTTGCTCCATAGTGACATTTTCGATGGTTGACCTAATATCCTTTACATCCTCCTTTATTGTTGCCACATCCTGGGATAGTTTATTAAAATTTTCCGTTTGACTTTTGTTAAATTCTTTAAGACACGACACTAATTCAGATATCTGATTTCTAATGTCTAGCAATTCTTTTTTAATGTGATCATTGTCGTCAAGTTGTTTCCTTTTATTACGAAGGGTTACTTGCTCTTTGTTGAAAGACTCTGAGTATAGGTTTCGACTCGATAGCTCTGGGTAGGAACCACTACGCTCGGCATTCGGGCCACTTCCAGTAGGTGATCGTAGTGTACTCATGTTGATCTGTGTATACTCACAGGTAGATAATGCTTCTTACGCAGCGGTGCAGGAGCGAGTCGAAAAATAAGGAGCCCGTCCCTTTTACCCGAAGAGGTGAAGAGCGGTCACCGCGCTAAGTGACTCGTTTTGCGCAAAAGAACACTGGTGTATGAGCACACAACTCCACACTCTATTAGCAGTCTTAAACTGTGGTAATAACAGACGAAACTTAACTGGCAGTAATTAAGGTATTTTGGCACTTCGCCTTATGGAGCGCTCACTTTAGTTCGAAGTAGAGGTGGTTTATAACAGGTCGAGCACGAAACATGTTACACTTGTTCCAGTTTCAGACAAAAAACAGTTCCAATAGCCTGTTCCAAAATAACAGCCTGTTCCATAGTAGAGGTGCGCGAAATGAATCACTGAAGTGAAAAAGAGTGATATAGTTCTTTTCAACTCCGGATATATATCACTCTTTTATATCTTTAGCTCAGTAGCTCAGTGATGATATAATGATATAAATATTTGCGAAGCGTTTTAACGCTCTTTTATATCAATATATCTGAATGATATTATTCGTTTTATACTGTATATTTTACTTTAGGTGATTGCATACAGTAATAGTAAAATAGTAATGTGTTCCTACAATAGGTGAACTTTAATATTGTCTAAAGCAGGTATTGGTTCATTTAGTATTTTTTCTTATTATTATATCTTTATAATAATAATTATTATTATTGATTTTTATTATTTAAAACCAGTTGAGTTTTTTTATTACTGTACCTAAGTATTGGTTTTATGTATAGTTTATAATAAATATACTTTAATTAGTTACATGTAACATGTATGTAACTAACTACCTTTTGTATTCTTTCGAGATACAACAAGTTCGCTTTCCGGCGTCGCCTTCTCAGCATTTTATTTCTCACTCATTCGTCGTTTTTAGGAAATTAAGGTTAAATACGAATTACCTACACACTTAGGAAATATGAATAATATTTTTCGATCTTACCGGCATAATAATAAATACAAAAAATAATATTGATATACAAATATATATGTAATCCTACAGATAAGTGCCAAATTTACCTTTATACTCTAATGATATTGTAACACTAACAGTTAGACGCTTGAAATGTTTATAGAATATTTAGTTATAAATTAAGTTTAAAAATAAAAACATAAATTATTATAACAAAATTATTTAACGGGGCTCCCATACAACTAATTATTATTCCGTATCATTATGAAATAATGATACGGAACCGGGCCTGCGCCAGTCAAACTCGCACTTGGCCGATTTTTAAACCATTTTATCGCTATTCTTTCAACTCATTCGAGTATATCAGTATATCAGTGAATAAAAATTGAACCATGTGAAACAGATATAAAGATATAGTTCAAAATCGACTGAGCCGAAGAGTGATTAGCTCTTTAGTACAGATATATATCTTTTATATCACTCTTTCGCGAGCTACTCACCTCTATTCCATAGCAACAGGCTAATAAAATCCTCTTGAAATGAAAACCAAAAACCTTTTTCACGCAGTTATCTCCCAAATTCAAACAAAACAAACTCGTTCGCAAAAAAAACTCGTGTATCGCGTTTTTTTCTCTTCAATATATTTTGACACACCATCTTTAATTAAATTTTTTAAGTAAATAAATCGTGCAAATTTTACAATCATTTTATGCTATTGTTTTTATCGCGGGCTTTGAGCGCGGCGACCGAGTCAAAAAAATCCATAACGAAAAGAACCTAACACTCTGCCCACCATGTAACACGGCCGAGCGTTCGCTTAACGTGGACGACATGGTACATGGTCGTGGTAGGGTATGACAGTGCGATGCTGACGCGGACCTAGACAAGCTGCTCGGAAATTGGACAAATATATAGGAAGCTGTTTGTGAGAAAGTATATAGTATACAGTCAATTTGGGTAACATTGAACTGCGGTGTAACTTTGAACAAAGTTGTGAAAAAGATATATTAATTTATTACATGGAAACTTCTTGTTGTTTCAATATCGTACCTGCGTAAAATGGATTGCCAAAATGTTGTAATAGCAATGAAAGTAAAAAAAAGGTACCTGTCAATATCATAATTTTAAAAAATACCGCCTTTTCCGTAGTGAAGTTGTTGCAAGTGTTTGATGCTCCGTTTTGAAATAGCAATTATAATATAAAACTTACCGTAAACAGGTATGTTTTGGTGTTTATCTTTAAAATGTATAATGTATATTATTATTTTGAAACTGTACTATCCGTATCCCGTGTTGAATATTGCGTAAAACTGTTAAACTTTTGACGACGTCGAAATTGGATGTAATACGGGTAACTTTGAACGGTTCAAAGTTACCTGTATCATAAAAAAATATTTTTTTCGGAGGCTCAGGGTCGCTCAGCGTGCTATGGAGAGGGTTATGCTCGGAATTTCGCTACGAGACATGATTCGCAACGATGAAATCCGTAGACGAACGAAGCTTACCGACATAGCTCTCAAAATTAGCAGGCTGAAGTGGCAATGGGCCGCCACATCGCTCGTAGGACCGATAACCGATGGGGAAGAAAGGTCCTCGAGTGGCAACCATGTTTAGGCAAAAGGAGTACCGGTCGCCCCCTACCAGATGGACCGGTGATCTGAAGAAGACAGCGGGAAACCGTTGGATTCAGAGGACACAGGACTGGTTGGAGTGGCGACATTTAGGGGAGGCCTATGTTATGTCCATGTTCCGTCCATCCTATGGATGGATGGAATAAATAATCAAAAAAAACTAGTATCTTATTTTACCACCAAATTGGTCGACCTTGATTCATGTGGCAAGACCAAGTTGTCTATTGTATTTATATGTCAAAATAAATGTATTTTTAATGATTTGATTTTAATTAACAAAAATATGTTAATTAATTTTACCCGGACCTTAAAATATTCGATTAATGACGGATTTTATATTCTCAAAAAATTATATTCAAAGTTACCCAAAACTAAGGATAACTTTGAATTTGAATTTTAGGGGTAATTGTGGATAGTTTAATTGTTTTCTCCGTAAATTTATTGTGTTAGATTAATAAACCAGCTAAAAAGGACACTATTCATTTAATAAAAACAAGGTGCAATAAATATAAAACAGATTATAATATCACAAATATTGTAAAAAACGTTCAAAGTTACCCAAATCGAGTTTAAAAGAAAAAACTTGAATTAATATCAAAGAAAAAAATACTGCATAAAAAAATAGTAAATTATAATTGCATAAGTTGGCAATAGCTTTACCGCGGCAGTCCCCGGGTGCCGTACGTTTTGTTTTTCTTTATAATACAATAATTTAATTATATCACACATAGATTATATAGTGTATATTATATTCCAAGGATTGCGTGTATCCGAACGTATTTTCCACAAAGTACTGTATTTATCGTGGGTGTTTACTGACTGACACTTGACTACTGAGGGACACTTGAAAAAATCATTACACTATGTACACAATACGAATATGAATGAAGCTGTCTCTTTTTGTTGCCATATGTTAAAGGAGAAACGAGCATGTTTCAAATTCAAGTTGGAACTGTTGGAACCTGTTTCAGCTGGAACAAGCTCGATCTCTTTCCCACACCTATAGCATGCGTATATCAGAATCGGAACAGAGCAGAGAAGAACTAGTTTCGTACTGTTATGCAATTACGCGTAACTGTGGCTGTAATTTGGAACAATGTGAAACAGGAACAGTTGTTTCGGTTCAAACGGAACTGTTTCGTGTTGTTACTTTGAAACATCTGTTTCAAAGAACTGTTCCGATAAATACGCCTCACTCCTAGTTCGAAGTCATAATGCGAGCTAGTTCGTTCTTTTAGTTCGATAACTCTTTTGCACAACTCAAATTGCGAAACATTGAAGAGATCTTTATGATCGCTCTATGACAGTGGTTCCTAACTTTTTCATTATGGTGACTCCTATGACTTAGGAGGAAAGGTAGTTTTACCTCGCCTTTAAAATGTTAACTTTTGTGAACGAATATTCGCAAGTTCTTATGTTAAACGACCAATAAAACATGTTCGTCAAATCTATACTGATGCAAGTTTGACGACTAAAAATCCAAATTTACATTTTACCGCCCATTTCATATTGCGCCCCCCATTACCCCCCAAAGATACGATGAGAGCGGGTACAAATTGAATTTCTTTGCCAATTAAGTCAGTTAAAATATGTTATAATGCTAAAAGACATTGTATAAATATTACGCCAAATTAAATTAATTGATATGAATTAAAACAAAAATCATACTGCGTAAACAAAAGGGAATAAGAATCACTCATAATATTTTATAACGAAATTGGATGAATTTATGTAGTTCTCAGGGTTCCGCATCCAAGATTTAAAAAAGAAATCCTGTTACTAAGTCTGCTGTCCGTGTATTGGCCTGTCTGTCACCAGGTAAATCATATGAATATGAACTGAGCTTGCCCATATATCCCATAAATCACAAAATACTAAAAACAGAGTAAAACAAAATACATAATATATTTAAATATTTTCACGAAACAATTTTAAGCTTCATTGGCTGTATAATTGTCTAATTTGTATTTTTATAGATTTAAAACTAGAACTTTTCTCTATGGTTCAGAGCGTGTTCCTATTGGCTAACATTTCTCCTTGTTTTGCTTTGCCAATATGGCGCTGCTAGTGTTATGAGATGACAACATCGCAGTTTGTGCCCTATTTGTCATTATTAATGTTACAATCAACATTAAATATCTACCTCTCGAGTTCAAAGAAATTCTGTAATTGTAATGTAAGTTGTTACGAAGTGGGACAGGAGCTTTCGTTAAATCTTACGTTTCAATGCGTCTGTGAGAAAAGTACCTAGCTACTGTAAAAATGGCGGGTGTGTTATCTTTATGGGTTGTGTTTTCATTGCAATAGGAATCGGGAGAAAGTCGATAAATGAATTTCGTGTGAAGGTATTTACTTTTGTGGTTGTTATTAATGTGTAAAACGTTTCAAAGAAAGTCATGTGCGTTTTGTTATTTTGACATTCGAAAGGGTGATTGATTTGGCGAGACGGTACAGGTGTCATCGTTTTTGATGAAATTATCAGCATGGCGCGCTGGGGCAGAGGCCGTGGTGGCAGCGTGGCTGTGCCGTTGGACAGTGCCCTGTTTAGAGAAAATAGTAATTGCCCGACCGCAGCCCGATCCGCGGGCACTGTGGGTAAATGGGGTATTACGAGCTTCACATCGATCAGAAGCGCTCCTTACGGTAAATATCTACAAATACTATCTTGTTTGACCTTGAATTGAAGTATGAATGTATATTTTCATATTTACAATATATTTTTGTAACAAAAATATATGAAAAACGCTTTTAGAGAAGGTGAAAGTACGTATTATTGTGCAAAATCAATGCACAGTTTTATGTACAGCAACACGCAGTATTTATTTTATAAACTTTTTAAATGTGTAAATCAGGTTTGAGTATTGTTATCCCTTCAATTAAAAGTAACTTATTTTATTTCAGCATATCAAAACAATGTTAAAAAGCCGGTTCAAGATCAAAATAGTCCATTAACAGTACCTGCAGTAGAAACTGAGCAACCTCCACCAAAACCCAAAAAATTTTTCAAGTCTCGAAATGCTGAGCCTTATCCGCCAGTACCACAGATAACATACGCTCCCCCAGTACCTGCAGCACCTCTTTCACCAGAACATCCATCTAGTGCTAAAGAAAAAAAGAATAATAAAAGAAGCAGAGTATATAATAGAGATTCATCATCACCAGAACTACCAAGACGTAATTCAGAAAAGGGTAAAGCAAAGAAGGGTTATGTGCCTACTAAGGCAGCCAAAAAGGAAGATCCATATGCTGAGAATTCACAGCCTCCTAATAAGCGGTACCTGGTGCGTAACCGTGACAAAGTCATTAATTACGCTGAAGATGGGAGCAATAGCCCAATTCCGGACTTTGCGAGATATGAGGCAACTCCGCCTAAAGTACCTACACCCAAAGCTAGTCCACTTGTTACTTGTCTGTCACCTCCAAAAACTGAGGTGGTGAGTCCATCAACAAGTAAGGACACAAATGAAGAACGCAAACCACCACCGATAGTACTGAGAATATCCAAAGGAACATCCAGGATTGTAAGCACAGACTCAAATGAAGGTTTTACTTCACCTGGTTCTGACAGACATTCTTCTATGGATACACATTATGACTTAGGAAATGAACACAAAAAGAGCCCATCAGTTGAAACTATATGTTCCCCCAAGCATGAAGGTCTCAAAATTACTATCAAATGTGCAGGCCTTAACCAAGAAACTAAAAAGGAGAAGAAAAAAGATAAAAAAGATAGTCATAAATCTCATAAACGACATCACAAAAATGTTGATGAAGATCCTGTTAAAAGAGCTAGCTCACCAGTGCCTGGTTCTGATACTTATGATCTCTATAAAACTTTGGCCTCTCCGATACCTGAAACTGAAAAGGAGTCCAAGAGTAAAAATGTTGAAGTTGCTGAATCAAAATCATCTAAAACAGACGCAACGGAAAAGAAAACCGTGGTGAAATCTCCCGCATCAGATAAACCACTCAAAGAACCAAAACCAGAGCCTAAACCTCCCGAAAGTACTACGGGACGATCCAGGAGAAACAGACCAAATATAAATTACAGTGAAAATGATGACTACTTGGATGCCATAACATCTAAGGTTTCTAGCAAAGCTGTTACAAAGACTGTAAGTGATATTAAAAGAGAAACTAGAAAAGGGAGAAGAAAAATGGAAGCAGCTCAGGAATCTGCGACAAACGAAGCATCCGCTGAGGTTCATCAAGGAACAGAAGATGTTGAATCTCAAATAGAGCCCAATGATTTAAGTAATGTAAAATCTCATGCTGCTGACAGTAGCAAAGTTGAAGTTCCCAGTCAAAAGTCTAAGAAAAAACAAAAAAATAAGCGTAAGCATTCCACCTCTGAGGAACTTCCAGTTGCCCAAGATACTGTTGAGGAAGAGCAGCCCAATACTGAGAGTGATGTTGCATCTCAGGAAGAACAAGATGATGGGTTGAATCAAGTGCAGGACACAAATGAGACCCCAATGCAAACAAATACTCCTTCATCGGATTCAGCTTACAATAGCTGCCATAATGAGTATTCTGAAGAAGAATCACAAAAGAGCCAGCAAGATGAGGTATTCAAGTCACCTCATAATGTTGGTGATTCTGAAGAGCAAACAGAGGAGAAGCCAAGTGTAAAGCTAGTTATTACCAAGAAAAAGGGATCAATATTCAAGAGCAAGTCTTTGGTGAATGACAATCCCTCTCCTCTTCCAGCTAGAAAAAGAAGGCATCTTTACCGACATGAATGGGCAAATGATGTGAGTAACCTATTTGTTTGTATGTAATAATAAAAAAATGACTGCTTAAAGACTAAAATACTAGGATACAGATATATTAATATTACATGTTCTAAACTTAATACTGCAGGAGATGCAATGCATTGCATCCCTGGTCAATCTTGAGTTATCCAGGACCTGTGCTGCCTACACAATTTTTTTTTATGTCATAATATCAGCAGCTTACCCACTTATCTCTGTTTGGAATGGATAGCATTAAAATGTATAACTTTCGTAAAAAAATTATAAACTGTTACTTGTAACCAAAAGAAAAAGAAAGAGTTATCATTATCCTAATACAAGCCTCTATGGTTGATTAGCATAACCCGCGACTTAGTTCGCGCGAATTATAACACACCATTACACTTCTAATATCCACTGCTGGACATCACGTTTTGTCAACAGACACCAGTATATTGAAACCCAAAACCAAATACTAAGTTTCATTGAACTTGCATAAAATTTGGCAGATGTCCAAAAATATTTTCAATCCCTATTTTACCCCATTAGAGTTTATAAACCCGAATATGGTGAAAAAGATTTTTCATTATTAAGTTTCATTATTGAGTTTAACTCGAAAACCAAATACTATGCTGTCTTTCATACAAACCTGCCACCTAATATTTTTCATAGCAGTTTGGTTGTGTCAGTCATTTCATCATTCATATTTACTTTTCAAATATGTGCCTAAAAAGAAATATAATTCAAAAGCGCTAAGGAGTATCAATTTCAACTTCAATTCAAACACTCTAAAATAGCTTTCTACCCCGCTGGGTGATGAGTTTCAATAAAATACGAAACATGACTGTATTCCACTGATTCTGTTAAAAAATGTTTCTCGGAAATTTGAAGTAGATTAAACCCAGAAATCACATTGTCCCATGCAAACTTTGCACTCGTTTTTCACCCCCTTAGGGGACATATTTCTTAGAACTGGTTCTTAGTGCTTTCTTGCATTATGAGAAGATTTCCTTTATCAAATTTCAAGTTTCTAGACACAGTAGTTTGGGATGTATGTTAATATGTCAGTTTTGCCTTTTATATATATAGATAGATTAATATATTTATTTATCAATACATTGTATACCTTGAATATGACAAAAAAAATTTGAAAGTTTTGAAGCTTGATCTTCAATATCATTCTCAATTTGTCTCACAGAAAGGAAATGAAACACCAAGACCTGAGCCAGCTGAAGCCAGTAATCCAGTTACACAAGTAGCGGAACAACTTACAAGAGTTACAAGATATAAACCACCAGACCCCGTTATGGACGATCTAGACTCCTCTCAAGCTGTCAAGCCATACACTAGTGTCAGATGTGCTAAGGAAGCTAAGGAGGTAAATGATGTGCCTTGTTTTTAATTAAATCTATAGTCATGTTTTTATTGGTTGTGGTTGGTAAATTTTTAAAATTGTCATTTATACAAAATACAACTAGCAAACAAGTATGAAGTTTATAAAGTTCACCGGATGGTAAAATTACTGCCACTCATTGACATCTTTTAGCAACCTCATATAAATCAGAGGTTTTATCTGAAGTCAATCACCAATGCGTCCCGAGGTCACCTTATTGGAAAGAAGTTGGCAATGTCGCTTTTTCACCAAAAGGCAATAATTGCTTAGGAATATGTTTGGGGGTTTTTACCTACTTAGTCCTTCTACAACCTGACACATGTGTATACTATATAATATCGCAATTATATTTAGTGAAAACCTACATGAATATGAATTGATGACCTAAGTTCTGGTGTTGGCACTATGGATTGAAACACGTCTTATTCTAATCCATGATGTGGACGGCAATTTTATGTGCAAGTTGTAAGTGAATTACACAAAATTAAGAAGGAATTTTATTTACAGTATTACACTGTTGTAAGAAATGTCAAGAAGGCCCATCAAATACAAGAATTTGGAGAGTTTCAGGAGTTCAATGATGATGTTGAGTATCTCCTAGATGCACTGCAGGTGAGAATTTAAAAATTCCGCAGAATATACTTTTTAAATCATTGTTTCAAGCTGCTGCTTTTTTGGTAACAATTAAATTATCTTCAAATAATATTCATTTTATAATATTTTATTGTACAGGGCAACAATCCAATATCAACGCGTTGTTTGTCTGCAATTACACTAGCCACCAAATGTACAGCGCCCGCATTTAGAATGCATTTAAGGGCACATGGCACTGTGCAGAAGTTTTTCAGCGCATTGCATGATGCAACTAATGATCAGGTGGGTTGTTAATATATTTCTCTTCTACTAATTTTTCAAGATATTTCGTTGTCACGATAAACCCTACGTATTACAAGACAGTATACTTTAAAATTGCGTAAGTAAAGGAGGAAAAATAAAAGATTATGCTTTACAGAGTATGCATTAAGGTCATTGATTCTAGTCAAGAGTTTAACATAAATTACTATGTATCTTGATCTTGTTGTTGTTTGTTATCTGTGCAGTCTAATGACCCATTGACTCTCGCATTCAGCGATACAATAATATGCTGATTTAAAACTTACAGTTTTATAAATGAATGGATTATGACATATCTTTATTATTATTGCCTAATTGTTTTCATATTATTTATTTACAGAGTCTAGGGTTGTGTACTGCTACGGTAATGTTTGTTCTATCGCAAGACCGCTTGAATATGGATCTGGACAGAGAATCATTAGAATTAATGTTAAATTTACTAGAATCAGATGCATCACACAAGTAAGTGTACTTTTTAAATTCAATGACATTATTACTACTATTTTTTTTTTTTAATTTCGATATATTGGGAGTTAAATAGTTTTATTACACAATTTTTATGTATTTCACAGGAACGCTCTCGACGACTGTGGATTGACGACTACACAACTAACTAAAACGCAAGAAAGAGTGCGAGAGTTATGTGCTGAAATCAAGAGTCAAGGAAAAGCCACTCATCTGGATTTAGATAATATTACTGTAAGTACTTTACTCCTAAAAAATAATTACAAAACTCCACCTGTAAGTTAAAAAATGTGTGAATAAATTAAATGATCATGGATGGTAGTTGATCCAGGCAATGGATAAGCCTATACTTTTTACAATTTTTACATACTTTTTCATGTAGAATGTCTACTGCCTCTATAATTACTATTAAAAATCGGCTGTATCTTTTATAAGAATGGGCTTATAAAAACAAATGAGGAAAAAATTAAATAAGTTAGGCCTATGTCCTAGCAACAAGTATTGTTTTAGAAATCTTCATGATAATTTTATCGTATAAAAAAAAAATATGACCATGGTGGTGTAATAGGCAAAAAGTTTTGTGGAAGGCCACTAACATTTTCCTGTTATAGAAAGTTAGGGATTTTTCCTGTCACATGGTTTACAGTTTGTACTATTTGCGGCTTGATGTACGTATAACATACCACTTGCACATGTAGGTGCAAGTGGTATGTTATACGTACATCAAGCCGCACATAGATACATGAAAGAAAAAAGCTTTTCTCGTAGTATATGTTATCATCTGCCGTTACTAATGGCATTCACAAGTTCTTTGACTCCTTAAAAAATTTTTCGTAATTATGAAGTTGCAAATGATCATGAAGCGAGCTGACAGTAAGTGTCTGAGGTGATGGTAGACGTCTGTAAATAACCCCCGATAACATTTAAATTATTTTAAATTTCAAAAGACTTGACTGAGGTCTGCTATACATTATTACACTCCCGAAAACTAAGTTGTACACCCAGATAATATCTGTTATTCCAATCTTCAAATTACAGCACAACAGTTATCAGGCAAAAACAGGCATGGAGACAGTGTTTTCGGTGACAAACCACAAAGAATTCTACCAACTCCAAACAATTTGCCACTATAATGACCATAAATGAATGATTTTGTTGTTGTTACAGGTTGGTCATTTGGCGATGGAGACATTACTTTCACTAACATCAAAACGCGCCGGAGAATGGTTCAAGGAAGAATTGCGGAATTTGGGTGGTGTGGATCATATTGTAAGGACTATACAAGATTGTGCCAGTCGACTTGAATCACCTGCTTGTACCTGGACCGATGGAGAGATTGATGTTCTAAGAAAAGCAGATAGATGTATGCGGGTGCTGGAAAATGTAAGTTGTTTGACAAAATTTCTTCTTTTCCCACTTCATTGTATTTTTTTATTTTATAGGTGTAGTTTGTTCCAGTAAAAACAACTGTCGTTTACTTTTGTCTAAGTTTGGAATTGGATTGTTTTTGTTGTCTGCTATTATCGTGCAATGTTTATGTAGTATTTACAGTATATGAATATGAAACTAGAAAAATTAAGTGCCTATCGAAATAATTCTATTATTAAGGCCTTTCATAAATGTACAGTGGGGGATAAGTAATAAAGTCAACATTATATGCATATCTTGCATCAGAATGTTGTACATATTAACTACAATAGATTAAATTGACATTTTGCATAATTTATATAATTTTTTATTTGATAAATGATGAGCTAAGTGACGTCAATACAAATCCATGATGGTGATGATCTATGAAAGAGATTTTTTTTTAAGAAGAATAAAAAGCAATATATACCTACATAACTTTAATACACTTTGGGTTAAGTGTAATTGGTAGTAAATAATGTATCGTTTGTCAGGTGACTCAACAAAACGAAGCGAACCAGCAGCACCTGGTGAGCGAGTCGCTGGGCGCGGCGCGCACGCTGGCGGCGCTGCTGCGGCGCTGCGCGGGCGAGGCGCGCGACGGCGGCGCGCGGCCGGCGCTGCGCGCGGCGCTGCTCGACGCCGCGCTGCCCGCGGTCAAGGTGCTGCTCAACCTGTCGCACTCCTTTGGTACTACTGGTATGTGGCGTTTATGACTTTTGGATTTTGTTTTTATCTGATTGTCTGAGAAGGCAGTAATTGTTTATGACCTGCGGTGCGGTTACTATGCCAGTCACGCAGTAGGTTCCGGGTTCGATTCTCGGCCGGACATATATCTGAACGATCAGTTTAGATTCTTGTTCTGTGTCTGGGTGTTTGTATGTGTACCTACGACAGGAGAAAATCCTACTGTGGGGTGAGATTTTTAAATGTTCTGTTTTGCAGACTGTCGTACTACAATACAATACAAAACATCTATATTGTGCTCCAAACAAAAAAATAAGACATAAAATGAAAAGTACACCAGGCGATCTTATGACTTAAACAGCCATTTGTTCCAGACAACCTTCGAGTGAATTTCGACCGTTGCGACGGTTGGCTAGTAATTATAAAAAAATGATTGCACATGTCAGAAGTGAAATATCTTTGACAAACTAATTTTTAAATCTCGTTTAATTACTGATGTAAAGCATTAATAGGACTTGCCCTGAGAAAATAGATTTTTTTATCAAAAAAATTTAACTAGTTTTGTAAATTAAAAACAAACCATATCTTAACTGATTAACTCAGAGACAAGAATTAGCGGTCGCAATTTTCACTTCATTTATAATTACTGCAATTCTATGTTATGACATGCATATGTAATCCTGACACAACAACAATTAACATTTGTTACAGCATCAATTGGAGCACAAGTAGTAGGCGAGCAACCATCCGTAATGGAAATCTGCTTAATCATTCTCAACAATCAAGGCAATTTCATTCCTGACAGCAAGAACTTTGAGTTCAGCGTTTGCGTAAGTAATTCTTTGTTAAAACTGAGCATATGAATAAACTACAACAAAGTCGATTGGAAACAATTGAAACATTTTCCATTTTTGTTTATAAATCAAGTCTGATGTCATCAATAGCTGATGAGCTTCAATGACACAAAAAAAAATGTATTTTTACAGATTGTGAGCAATACATCGAAACAATTATTCTTTATTACTAGACCTCATTATATATAGACCTCTTAACTGTTTTAAAAATATTAAAAAAATGGTACTTATTGGTATTCGAGTTTTACATTTACCCTTTGCGAGTTAAAATAAATGTACAATTAAAAATAAATTTACAAATAATAATAATTATAGTGGACGGCTTTATCACTTATTCTGTACATTGTTTCAGGTTTTGCTGTTGTTAATAAACTTGGTACAAAATAACGAGGCGAACGCTCAAAGGCTACTTAACGTGCGTATCCGTGTGGACAATGAAAACGATGTTATATCACGGAGTGTGTCTGCCTTGGATCTCATTGTGGACCATTTCTACAAACGAGAGGATCTTGCAAGGTATGGGAGATTACGGTGTAAACATAATAGTAATCAACATCGTAATATGTGTAAAGTAACATTTCATTTTAATTTTACATTGTCATTACTATATTTTAAACTCCTTTATTTAACAGTACTCTGGAGTGTAATATAGTAACATACTAATGTTAGGTATTTTAATTACACCCAATGTGATGAAATGCACCTGATTAATATTAGGTGGAACTTTTTTACTTGGAACCACATAGAATTAATGAAGTGTATGTGTGTACTCTTTTCCGGTACTGTAGTGAATAATAATAAATAAGTGGATGCATGAATAACTTGAATTTGTGATTTAATAACACACGTAAAACAGTAAATCTTTCTGTGATGTTATGAAATTGTGAGATAAAGGCTTGTTGATTATTAAAATAACATATTATTTTAGGCGGGCGGAAGAAAACACGGACGCCCTTCTAGATGGTGAAAAAGAATCTGACGGTGAAAATGATAAGAAGAAACAGCAAGATGATATTGATGAAACGGTAGCTAAATGTAAGTGTATTCTATATGTCTTAGACGTTTATAATATTGGGCTATATATTAAAATTGTTGATAGTTGCCATTCATACATTCAGTCTTAAGGAGCGATGCCCATTTCCTTTCTCATGGGCGATGCTTGAATATGTGTCTCACATGTAATACATGAGCGAATTCTCATGCGATGAATACATGTGGGCATGTAGAGACAGCTCAAACTTTTGTTGCCCTAAATATCTTTGTTGGTTTCATGGAAGTACTCAATTGAATCTGTTTTTTCATGATTTACCCATGTGACGTTGAAAATAAATAAAATTTTTAGTTGACAATTTGCAAGTGTCTTTGTAAGCCTATTCAAAATAAAGACATTTCATTTCATTTTATTTCTATGGCAATAAAAGCAGTGTAGTAATAGATCATTACAAAGGGTATATTTTATAATATATTTATGATACTATTTTAACACAAAGTAAAAAGTGCTAAGTTAAATAATTTGTTCAAAAGCCACGATAGTATTTAAACAACCAAAAAACTGAAGGTAAAGGTAAGGACTCGTTTTTAAGCATTCGGGTTTCTTGTATAACCAATGTTACTTGAAATAGTAATATACTCTTGCGGCTTTTGATATTTTGACAGTGTTGCCTGAAATAAATAGCAACATAGGTCTACTTACAGTTTTTGTTTTAATAATAAGTTCGGTTATGCATTAAACTGTTGCACAGTTTGGCAGACATTAGTGTATGCGTTAGTGTATTTTTTGATGTGATAAAATAAATAAAAAAAAAGTCTTGCACAGTTTGGCAGACATTAGTGTTTGCATTACTGTATTTTTTGATGTGAGAATATAAATAAATAAAAAATGTCAGCATCGTCACATGTAACACTATCGACAACAGTCAGTATACATGTAGCAGTAACATACGTGTCCGTGTGCAGTGCTAGCGCGCGCCGGCACGCACATGGAGCACACGATGGTGGGCGCGTACACGGCGCTGCTGCTGGGCCACTCGGCGGTGTGCGGCGCGGCGCTGCACCGCGCCGTGCGCGCGCGCGTGCCGCTCTACGCGCCGCTGCTGCCCACGCTGCGCAAGTACTACACCTTCCTGTCGCTCACGGCCAGTGTGAGTATACCGCCTTTTGTTCTACTGTATACGGACATTTTTCAGCAGGGTCACCAAGTCTCAAAAATGTATTCCCCTAAAGCCTTCATTAAAAACCCTTAAAAATCCCCCACAATGAATTATGAATTGGAATTCTTCAACTGGCAACCTGACCTGACGACGGAAAAAAAGGTCTTCGGGTAGTGTATCACCTTTTTTTTTTTTTTTTTTTATTTTTTTTCGTCAGGCATGATCGTATAGCCTGGCAGGTAATTTCCCTTTAAAAACACCTATATGTTGAAGTTATAAAAACCCCTAAAAATATTACACCCCTAAAAAATCCCCATCTTATTTATCCCCTAAATTTGGGGGAAATAGCCCTAAGTTTGGAACACTGTTTTTCAGACTAACGTGTTTTACGCGCGTATAAGCTCGTCTTTGGATGCGCATGTAGGCACATATAGGCGCTATCCTTGTAGTCCTGGGATCGGAATAGGGCTATGGTACGGTATAGGGCTACGGTGCTTGTCGTAAGAGGCGACTAAAAAGAGCTTTTGGGGTTGCGGACGAGTAGAGTGGGAGCTCGAACCGTCCAGCCAAGCGACCTCGGAAAGTACGGTGGCATGTATGGTCGCATTCCACCGTAAAACACAGATAGTGCGGTGAGCGTATCGCTCACCAGGGCCGGGTCTGAAATAGGCCGGTTGTGTTCCGTTGGAGATCGCGGGAGGTTTTGGTGCCCTAAGAATCTCACATAACTCGAGTCGCTCCTACGGCATCAGGTACCTTAGTAGGTTTCCCCCTCGAACAAAAAAAGGCACATATAGGCGCGCCTGTTGCGCGTGTGCTAAACACACAACTCATACGAGCGTTGACGCACTTCTAAGCACGTATAAGTGCAAGCCGTGAGCGACACGTCTACGCCGCCTCTTCCCCCTCTACCTGGGACTCTTTCTTAATGCAACCCTCGAAGAGACACTGCTTCTTTTCCGTCTTAGTCTACGGCGAGTAAGTAACGCAAATAGCAATGTTTCTTCGTCAGAATGCACACGACGCCAGAACCGGTTCGAGCGAACACGCCGAAATATGTCAGTTTACGTGTGGCGGGTTTTTAGAAGCGCGCGTGTAAGCGCCTATGTTAAAACGATCGTATACGCAGAAAAATAGGCTAGTCTGAGACCATCCAATTGTTTAATTTTTTTTTTGACAGCGTCGGGAGGGTGATATTTTGGGCGCGTATTTAGGGCGGGTACAACGGCTGGACGGCTTCTAACATTTTCACAGGTGGTAGAGCCAGTGTAGTTCAGCTGGGAAGATACCCCCCGCCACACCTATTTCTAGCGTGAAGCAGTTCTTGCGTTTCGGTCAAAGAGTGGGGTTGTCGACTTTTATGTGAAATAACCATGTTAGTCCTCAGTAGTAGCAACGCATGTCTTATTGAATTCAGATAGAACTACTATTTTATATGAAATTGATTACAGATGTTTATGGGTGACTGTAGCCCTTGATGACTAAGTGGGACCGCTTCGGATAAGTATCTCTTTTACCATACCCTTTACATCAGATCTCAACAGTGCTAAGTTGTTAGGCAGAAATAGATTTGTTGGTGCATTCAGAGTCAAATCATATGGTGTTCTACCACTCCTTTATACGACTATCTATTATTGTAAGGTAGTACATTTAGTTCATAAGCTTCATATGTATTTGTAGCGTGTAACAGTTCCTGCGTTTCGCCAGAAGGGTTTGGATGAAACTGACTGAAGCAACCTTCTTAGTCCTAAACAATTTCAAAGCATTTTTGACCAGATGAAGATAAAATTTTATTTCTATATAGCATTGGTTACAACAGTCTTGCTGCGTGGGCAACAGTGATCATTTCAGCGTGGTCGTTTGTTATTTCTGTATAATAGATAAAACAATCAATTTTATTGGATAATTTTTGTTATATCATGGAGGTATATAAACACATGTTATAATTCAATCGGATAATTTTTCCAGGGGGAAGCGGCAATCGTGGCGCACGTGAAGGCGACCCACCGCATCATCCAGTTCATGGAGGCCAGCGACAAAGAGGACGCGGCGGTGGAGCCCCCCGCCCCCGCCGCCGCGGCCCCCGCGCCCGGCCCCGCGTACTCCGTCAACGCCTTCAGCCGCTACTACCAGACCTCCCCCTCGGACGTCCCCCAGGATATGTCGCTCAGTAACCTCAACTACAGCATGAACTACAGCTCCTCGAGCTCCGATCGGATATCCTCCTCCATGGAGGTCGATAGCTACCATTGAATTTCCCGGAAATAAAATTTTTGAAAATAGAACGGAATAAATACATTTGAAAATAGCAGTGAATAGAAACGTTTAGATACTCGCGAAGAATCCATCAGTAACATGTCGAATAATTATGTATATGTAAACGTCTCGCACCAATACAGAGGCATAAACTAAAACATTAAAATTGCGCCGAAAATAGATGGGTTTCCATGGTGAGTAGCGAATACATCCGAACAAGTTATTTGTATACTTATTCGCGCCTATTCCTCTTTGCTGAGCGAGTATCTAATCGTTGCATAACAGTGTTTGTGCTTTTATCACTATTGCAGATATAACGTTGCCGGGAGCTGCTCTGGTTTTGAGTGTGTATGCAACAGAATTCAATGTTTTACGAAACAAAGATAGTTGTAGTAAATAGCAAATAAATTCAGTGTTTTAATAACTTTTAAGTCCTAAATAATAGTAAGTTTCAAATTGTTTTTGAATTATATTTGCAGCTCCCAATTGACCGTTTCTCAATCGATAGACTTGTATATAGTTATAGATAATTGCAATGGACACGATCCTTGTACATTCATCCTCTAGGACGAGACGCATGCCATTTCAGTAGATAAATTAATTTTCGGTAGGTGGTTGTTTTGTTACACGCGGTTATAATACCTCATCTCTTTGTAATGATACTTCTTCCTTCTCTAAATCATTTTTGTAAATATAGTTTGCCATTGTTAAGAAGTAGATAGTCGCATTATTCATTAATATGGGTTATGACATCTTAATTAAATTGAGATATTTCGAGTTTAAGCCATGTAAGTGGCAATACAAAAGTGCAAAAATAGTCGAATAAGTGTATTATAGATATTTACTTTATGTGAACATTGTGTCTGCACTTTTTTGTATCATAGCGTTTCAAAGGGGTTGAAAATTACCGAGTATTGTTTTAAAGAGGCACAATTCTTATTGTAAATAAATTATAGCTAGTGTTAATAGTTTGGTCTGTTGAGTTAAAGTAGTATAGATAAGGTTCACTGTATCCAAATACATGAGATATGCTATTCAGATTTAGATTCAGATTATTTATTTCCTAGATTCATTGACCTAGTAGTAAAATGGATGTCGTGTCTCGCAAAGAGTAACACAATTGTTCCATTTTAGTATCTCATAAAATTTACAAAGGAAATATAACAGATGACTGTAAATATATCATTAAAATAAACATATTTTACAACATACATTTTTAATTTTGCTTTCATTTGTTTAATTACTAACTCCAAAAATAATGTATGTAAATGATGTATTTCAGATTATTATAATTACGCTGAAATTATCATAGCAACTTCGATTCATCAAAAATGCAGTTTAGGAATGCCGGGCATTCCTTTGACATAAAACATCAAAATTGGTGTTTATTGATAAAATTGATTAACAATGAAAACTATGGGGTATTAAAACGCAGTTCCCATACGCAGTGATAGTTCGAAGGATATCGTATACGCGCCACAATAGAAAACGTTACTACAAAAAAAAAAGGTTGCATTAAGATGTTTCCAGTCTGTTTTACGGCCAAGGTGCGCCACTAGATGTTTTACCTACAAAATATAAGCCATATTTTGATTCCTCGCGCGTACTATTATTTCGTGCATTTTACACGAAAATCAACAATGAGTTAATTATTTCATCTATTCAATTCCAACGCTTGAGTGCGGAAGCGACGTCCATTTTATTAGGTCAGTAGCTAGAATGCAAGTTTACAATAGGTGTTACAAAGCATATTGTGTGTAGTATCATTGTATTCGCTAATTTGTTGCCATGCAAATGTTACATTTTAAAATTAACTACTTTACTTAAAGATGTTATATTTAATGCACAACTATTTCGATTACTAATATAATAATACAAATCATTGTATGGTAATTATTTCAATTGGATAAAACAATAATTGTCGTTGTCCTTATTACAGTTTTAAAATAAAACTAAACTCAATCAGATTCTAGAATAATATTGTTATATGTCTTATATGTGCATTATTATTTTGTATAAAATGTCATGAACTCATTAACGAATAAAAACAGTAGTGAAGTAACCAATGAAACAGTTTTTTCTTAATAATAAATATAATTAGTTGTTAATATCTTTTGGTGTTATCAGGTCACTATAAATTCTTACACCTAATCATGTAATTACAATTGCTCTGATATTTTATCATGGATGTCTACTAAAAGTGTCTAGTACTACAAATTCTACGAATATACATGTTGTTAGTTGTTGTGAACTTGTTATATTTTTAGAAATGTGTCTACTTCGGAAATGTTTCAACAGAGTACGTATTGTGTAGCGCATATATGATTGGGTGTCTGTCCACATTTTTTTCCATTTTTGGCAATTGTAGTAGAATTTTAATGGTGTAAAATGTTTATGTATGACTGAACTCGCATTTTAACAAGAAAACTTTCTTTAAAAATTTACATGTCGTAATTTTAGTAAGTTAATACCTATTTCTTCTATTTTTTGGAATTTACGTTTAGGCAAGTGACTTATAAATTTTATATTGCTTTTTTATCGAAAATATGCGTACTCCGTAAGACCAAATTACTTTATTAAGGATGACGACTCCCACTACGCTATTATCAAATATGAAAACAAAATGTACAAATACTAACATGTCGTTAGTTGTTGGTAACAGAGAGAATGATTACTTATATGCTTAAATAATAATAAATAGTATGGTCTATATAATGTTGGACTTTTAATGAATAGCTTGTAGGGACTAATATTATGAGTTTCACATTAATTTTATATTAGTTCATATTTATAAAAGACTTGGAAATCTGACTGATCATTATTTTACAAATTCCAATGTTTACTTTTCAACATTTCTCAAATTTGTCTCTCTATAAATTGATATTCATATGAAAACACAATAGTAGGTTACAAAATTGGTGATTTGGAATTGCTGAGGCCCCTTCGTCACTCGTAATTTATGAATATGTCACATTGTTATTTGATAAAGAATAGTTGAAATTAAATATAGATATAATTTGCATGTAGCTTTATTCTATTTACAAAATTAATCATTGATAAAGTAGGTAATACCAGTTTTATTAAGGGGATTTTCATAGACCCGTTGAGGTGATAAAATTATTAAAGTGTCCTTTCGATATATGTTGTAAACTATTTAAATTGCTCTAGTATGATTTTTGTATGCGTATTTATTTCGAAAGTACATTTTTTTGTATTCACTTTATTTCTATAGAAACCCAAACCAAAAACTAATAAATACCAAATTCCCTGAATAACAATACTTGTGGGAACTCTGTATTTTACTTATTTAAAGATAATTTGAAGAAGTTTTCAATATTCTTGTGCATATTACGGTAGATTGTGTTATTAATGACTTCTTTACTGCACAACATTTCGGGCTTTTAAATATTTTAAAATCTCGCAACACAAAATTTTAGATTTTCAATATGTGTATTCTATTTTATTATATGTGTAAGCTACACGAAAACATACTATCGCGCTGTATTTTCATGATTTGTAAAATAAATTATCATAATAAGTCGTTCTTCAAAAAAACTTGCAGAATGTTTTCTGTCGGATTAATCTATGCCAACATAATATCACTAAAGTCAATATTATTATGGTCAGTATATACTAAACTTAATGGGAATGAATAACAACGCAGAAACGTATGTAGTAATTTTGATGATTTTATTTCTTTTATAACGTAAACAAAATAGTTCTTACGATGAAGGGGTAGTTGATAATTTTCGTTTTCAGTTTTATTAAACTTATTTAAATAAACTGTAAATCTTTCCGTCACTTTATTCTCGTACCGATAATATATATCTGTTAATTGGCAGTAAATAATACTTTCGAGACAGCTTTACATAATTTCTAAGGATTAAGATTTCAGTTATATTGTTATCTAGTACTTCTATTGCACTAAGTATATACCTATTTTATAAATAATTATTTTAGCCACTGACTTGGGATTTATCGTTTTATAATTATAGAGAATACTTTTAATATCTTTTTGTGTACAGTTATAAGATTCTTATTGCCTAAATTATATGAACGTAATTTATTGACCCTATAGGTGTATTATATCTTAGCTCTATATGCATTTCGTTATAAATCACTTTTTATCACACTTGTGTTTTAGAAATATATACATATATATTATTGAGAAAATAGTGTCGGTCACTACAGAATTGAATGTAAGCATTCGGATTTACTCGTACATTATTTTAGTGAACGAAATGTTTATTTTCGTATTAGTTTTATTTTAGAACAAATTGAAGAAGCGTCATTCTGTAGTGTCCTACATTAGAGTTTCGAGTCTATTAATATTATAAAGTTGTTTGAGACTATCACGAGAGTTGGATATCTTGAGAAATTATTATTGTAAATGTAAATGTAACGTGTAATTATGTTATAAAGTATTACGTGTAATTATTAAAAGAAGGACAATTTAAATAATGATTTGTATTATTTTCCTTGTATTCCCAAATTAAACTAATATTTATTAGATATATAATATTTATTTATATTAAATTACGGTAACTACTTGATTAGGCGAGACCTTGTATAAGAACATCATTTAAAATTTTATTAATAAAATTAATATGTCGTATTAAAGCTTATGTCACGTACATTTGTAATAACATTAGTCGACATGATTTTCTACGTGATGAAGAAATTGTAATATAAAAACAGGCCATTGTATCAAATTTGTTATTTGGCCACTACTACAATTGTCTTTTAATTTATAAGCTTTCTAGAACAATGCATAACAAGATACTACAGTGAGTAAAGAAAGTACATAATTACATATAAAAGTATACATCAGTTTCATGATTCATCCATTGCATCTAAACGTGTTACTGCAGGAACGCGGACATTCTGCCAATCTCCTGACTCGGTGAACCTTTTGTTTACAGCCATAAGCTGTTCGAAGCTAGCTTTCGCGAGCTTGTGCTTATTTCGTACTTTTTGAACTAATTCTTCATCATACACATCCTCAGGACATTCCAGCTTCAAGTGAGCTTTCATTTCTTGGACGGTAATTAAAAAGCAGTTCCACGGAGACCAGTCTTCTTGGACGTGCCACCGACAAAGCCGTAGTTCGGACATGTCGTGGCACTCGCTGATTGCGGAATGCGAATGCCAAAGCTTTTCGACAATAAAAAACACATCTTTTTCTTGTAAAACAAAAGCTAGTGATCCCCAACATTTTCTGCGTCGCTCGTCACGTTGGACTGCTCGAAGTATAAATTTGTACGGCGTCATGTCTATCCAAGAACGTTCCGTGACATCTTTCCATGAACATGAATTGCAAACCAAAAAACCGCTCATTTTAGCATTTAGAGGGAAGTCACTATCGCTCTTTACCTGATGACACATCTCGCATAAATGCAATCTGCTATTTTCCATTTTCTTATAATCTTTCTGTTCTTTGCTTTTGGTTACATTGGAATTTAATTCTGACGTTTTTATTAATTGAAAAACGCACGCTGCTATTCTTCGCCTCAAAAACTCTAGTTGATAATCATTTGATCTTCTAACAAGAAGATCACATTCACGATCAAGTAATGTAATAATTTCCTCTGCAAGCGCATGTCTAAATTCTTGTAAAGCAAACTTCATATCGACAAGTAGCTCAATACGTTCATTAACTTCCATATCTTCACGAAGAAACGAATTATATAATTCTTTTAATTTCCTTGCCTTTTGTATTTCTACAGTATCCATGGTTATCATTTTGCCGTCACGTCCGTACCAAGCGACAGGTTTTGATATTTCATCCAGGAATTGTTTTTCTTTAACTTTGCGGCTATCTTCTTTGACTTTCACTCTATACGCTTCAATACATCGAAGTAATTCGACTTCCTTGTCAAGCAAAAGTGTAAATTCTGCAATTTTTGGACCTTTGGAATGAAGTTGTGAAATTCTTGCTATTTCTGCATGTTTCCACCGGTCTACCTGTTTGACAAATTGATCGATTTTGTGTAAATATATAAAAAATATAGAAAATGACGTGTAATTGAAAATATGTAATGGATCATAAATTAATAAATATTTACCATTGCATAGAGCTGATCAAAATCTTCCCGAGTTTTTGGAAATGTTTTAGTGATTAGGTCTCTACGTAGACGTCGCTCCATTGCTTCACGTTCAAGTCGTTCCTCTTCTTTCATTCTAGCAATTCTTTCTCTGTAAATAGTAATGAGAATATATTATTAAAGATCTCATAACGTAAACAGAATTGTACAAGGCGTAGGTGTAGGCAGTAAAATTACCTGGTCTTTATTAGGGCATGCGTACTTGAAAAATACGTTTCTTGTTTGTTAAACTAAAAATTAATTAACTAGAAGGTAGATGGATAAAACTCCATGATATCTAGGTTAAAGGTGGTTGAGGTGAAGATAATTTTTTGTGTCAAATGACAGTGCAATATCTAATGTTGTTATGTCTGAATGAAACAGAAAGATGTCTATCTGTGTGACCTGAAGTGTGCTTATTTACTTATGTATATCTATAAAATAGCAAGGCGTCTGACTAATATCGAGTACTAGGTACCTGCCTACTCACATGTTGTGATGGTGGCGCCACTAAGAACCAGGTAAGTGACCATTGCTTAATTAAATTAATATTTATTACTTACAGGCAAACTTTGAGCCATCTCTCAACTTTTTGTCTAAATTGATGATGTTTAAAGGCTCTTTGTATAATGCTGGCGAAGTGGTCATGATTCAGGCGTCTGATCATTTCTTCATAAGTCTCATACGGTTTTGGAACAACGATTCTGTCATTGACATTAGGAATGTAGGCTTGCACGCTGTTCATCTGTGTTGCTCGACTATAGCTTGTATCCTGAAATTATAAGATATCAGTAAAAGGTAGATACGTACCTTAAGTTTCTACTGAGTATATTTTAAAACTAACAATAAAAAGATAAAAAGAAAATTGTATCCAATATTTTATGTTTCAAATAGTCTTCGCAACGCAGAGCGAAATATTCTTTAAACATAAATATAAATTAGTTTTGTGGCTCTACACTTCATCAAGAGATGGCGCTACTAGTATTCTGAAACACGCTATCGAAGTAGGTATTCTCAATAGCCTGGCGGGAGATCTCCCTATGCCAAAGAGGAAAGCTACCATCTAGAATCGAATATAGAAACTGAATCCAGTTATGCTGATGATATTCTAAGCAGACTATGATTGTGCCGCTTTGCGACCTAAGTAGGTAGACAGTTATGCCTATATTAACTGCACTTGTGTATCTACTATTCAGCAGCGATGATCTCAAAACAATTAACTTCAATTTAAAAAAACTCATGTATGATATATTCAACTTATTTAAAATTCAATGCATCAGCCAATATGGAAAACCTAGTAATGTGATTTACAGTTGCATTTACAAGTACGCACCTACGAAACTAGGTCATCCTTATCCATTTGTTAAATTTTATCGCGTTACCCCTTCCGTTTGTAAACGTAACCTATTTTAAACATCGGAGTAAAATTGATTGAACATTACCAATAGTTCACACATATTAGTAAGTAGGCAAAAATCTTCATGACTTCACAGAATAAACTCCACTCACAGAAAAATAATTCGCTTCGGAGCATAATGAACAAAACGCGAAATGAGCACTGCTCTCAAAAAGTACAAATCGCAAGATGTACAAAATGCAAAATGTACAAACGCAAAATGAACACAACACGCAAAATGTACAAATAGCAAAATGTACAAATACACCCACGTTCACACATATTAAAATTTTTAAAGCGTTTTCCTTGAATTTTGCGATTGAAATACAAACTAGAGAAAATTGTTTTTATTTATTGAGCAAAAATTGATATTTAGTTAATACACATTTTACTTATACAACTATAACTATGTTAAGTCTATCGGCTGGTCGAAATAACTAAAATAATATTGTAAGTAAATAATATTGCTAGTAAGGCTGTACCTACCTTGCGTACTTTATTCACTTTTCATAACAATTATATGTATGTAGTATTAACTATACTTGATTCGGTATGTGTATCATAATACGGGTAGCCCAATTTATCATTTTAATGTTATCTAGATAGCTTGTGATCGGCTAAATTACAACTTAATGTGTTACCTACGCTGTAGCATTGAGTTGAGAGCAGTTGTACGTTATATTTTACTAAGTGCTGCTATTAATATTATTATCTACTTACACATAAACTTGTAGTGGTCACAAACAAACAACGTGCGATACGTGCGTAGGTACGCACTATAGCACAATTTCGACCATTTGCCAAATGACCATTTCTCGTGGTAAAAATCATGCATAGAAGCTGCAAACTTACATAACTTTTCTCCCTCTCTTCAGCTGTTTGTGTGTCCCTACAATTCTTTTTCTCGGGCGGTAATCTTTCAGGCTTTTGAGGAGTTTGCGTGTAGGCATGATGGTAAATAACTCCTGTAACAAAAGAAAATAAATTTAAAATGTACCTAATACCTAATCTAAAGATGTTCAAAATTTAGAACTTAATTCATACCAGTATTAACATTTCTGTAACCACCCAAGAATGGTTTTGCCATTAACTCCGAGAAGATCTCTACATTAATATGTTTAAGGCTTGAACCGAATGGAACCATAACAGTCAATACGTCATTAACAGGCATTTCTTTGTATAACTTTTCCAAATTAAGGACTTCATTATTTTTTGTTAGTAATTCCACATCTGCTATTCCATATTTATCATAATCGAGATCCAAAAGGGCCATGCGATCTTTTAATGGGCGTTCTCCTCGTAACAAAACTAAGATATCAGGGTCCACTTGAAACAATCCGGCTAAATTCTTTTTTATTTCATGTATCTTCATAATAGAGTGGTAGGAGCGCGTAAATACAGCATTTTGATTGCGCACTTTAAATTTGATAGCAATAAACGGCATCGTCTTTTTTTTCGGTATAACAGCTTGCAAGAGTTCATGAACGTAAGACTCCTTCGGGATAGATGACAAGGCGAAATCCTCCGAATTTTTCGTAAACACATCAATAGCTAAATTACCTAACGCATCAGGTTTTAAATCTGACAATATGCTAGTTTCCTTTAACACTGTACGATTCTTAGTTAGTAACAGATTGCTGTTTGATTTCGATAGTAATTTTGCTAGCTTTCTTTTTACAAATTTAATTGGCGTGTTAGCAGGGAATACTTTACTGTACACTTCGGCGGGATGTAAAGGAGATTTAAATGTTATTAAGATATGGCTGACTGGACACTTGTATTGTTCAAGATCCCTAGCGCAGGGTGCAGTCGAAAATCTAGACTTAGTTTCATCGTTTACTGGCGAAGAAACCCGCTTGTAGGGTGGAGCTGTAAGTAACTTCTCTCGGCCGAGTTCGCACTGACACGCTATCACTTCTTTTAAACAGTCTGGATTAGGTGCTATTCCAACCGTTCGCTTGAAATCCATATTGTACGTCGATCTTTACGTGCAAATAATTAGAAAACCTTCAGAAATCAATTGTCACGACCGTTGTAAAACCATGTACCAATAATTAAAAACAGATGCATTTTTCAATACAAAAACCTTGTATAACGTTGACAGAAAGTGATTGCGCCAATGTTTGTTTTGCTGAGCGACGGTTGCTACGCGATTTAATTTTTTAAAAATAAACACCAACCATTTTTGCAAAAGGGGAACTAATAAACGTTAAGATATATCTCAAGTTAAACGATATGTAGAAAGATGAATACCTAGGTACTAAGTTTTCATTAGAAGTTTACACAGGTACCTACTTCTTTATTACTTAAACATGAAATCAGTTATAAAAGTATTATCTAAAGTAACCCTCTGGAATAGTACGACAATGGTTTTAGTCATTGTCGTTGTTTAAAAAATAAATCTCGTCATATCTCCAGATAACGGAACTATGATAAGGTTTTGCTGTTGCTCGACTGCACGGGCCTGGGTTCGATTTCCGGCTTACATAGCTAATCAGTACTATAGGTATCTTTAAAGGTCTTCTTTAAAACGAAAGCGGTCGGAAATGTAAAAAAATAGATATTTTTAGTGTTTTCATGAATTCTCATTATCCAATATCAATCATATTCCAATATCAGAATTTTGCTGTTACTTTTGTATGGAAGACTGTAGGTAGGTATGTACCTATACCTTTATTATGAAGGTATAATCGCAAATAAAATTGCTTAAACTAATAATAATTGCGTATGAAATCGTTTTGTTAACGTATAAATCGTCCCGGATTTCATTTGTACTACCGTATTAAATCGCAGTCCTAAGATGCAACATTAACGCGATGTAGGTAGTCGTAGGTAGATAATAACTATCACAAGAAATAAAAAAAAAAACAAAGTATCAGTAAAATGTAATTCAAACCACTACATTAATCATAGGTATATTATCCAAAGTAGAAAATTAAATTACATTGTGAATAGAATCTACAGCCTTGTTTCTAATAAGTAGTAGCAAATACGCACGCGTCTAAGTCCTAAATAGGCCTCAAAGTAGCCAGCGTTTGTGTGGCGTTCAGCCGCGAGAAATCGAGCCCTCTGTCATAGAGGGCTTTGATGTCGTGTGTGCGTTGTTGAGACTCTCATGTCTGCTGCTATTGTATTGCCACCCTGCTACTGTATAGTAAGTGGGACGTTTGCTGATACTGAACTTTATTTCTATAGTTTTTATAAGTACACATGTCCGTACTAAATTTGCTATTTTATAAAGTAGGTAATATAGACGGTATCTTAACCCACTTTGAGCTGAAAAAGGTCCTGGCACGGAATAATCACATTCGGCAGATATTTATTATAGTAAGTATATGTAGTTAAAACAATGCCCATAGAAGTACAAAGTAAAGATCAAATGTAAACTGTGTAAATGATGACCTGAAAGACGCTGCAAAACGTTAGATTCCGAGATCAAAGGAAACTCTTGAGGAACCAATTAGCGGCGAGCTAAGTCAAGCAGGTGACCTCTAAATTAGTTATGTCATTGGCTACCTTGTATGTAAAATAATATTTAATTATTCAATATCCACTGATATGAGACAATCATTGGAAGATAATGTTAATATTATTATAAGAATGAGAATCGATAACAGTGCATGTCGTTAGTTTAAAAAGATACAACGCTCATGCCAAAGCTATATTCTAAGCAGGCTTGATCGACAGGGACAACCCCTGGTATAGCATTGAGCCTTCAGTACCTAATCGAGCCCTTTACAATGATGAACGATGCACCCTTCTTTGATGTAGTAGGTACGTTGATACATTTTATTGTTGAGATTACTGTAATGGTACATAATACATAACATATAATTGGCATGCACGTAGACACATGTATAAAATTAGATTAAGTGTTGTAAAGAGTTGCAACTTTTATTCAAACAATGCAAAAAAGCTTGGATAGAATTGATTCAAACAGGGCAAAAAAAGCTCGGATTGAGATAGAGGTTCCATTATTTGTATGTAAAGTCCCAAGGAAAAGAAGCATTTAAATAATTTCTATGATAAAATATGATAAAATAATGAAGGTGTGGTAAAATTACTTACACATTATTTATAAAGTAATTTTAAAAGATCTTATGTTATTATTTTAACTTAAATACCTCAAGCACTTAAATAATGTGTGTTGCAAAATTAGACTTATTATTGTATTGTTTACAGGTGCAGAGTAGAATTTTATTTTATCTTAGTATATAGTTAATATATCCATACTTCACTTTGTGTAAAATGAATAAAAAATAGTTATTATTAATAGTCTCAATAAAGTCAACGATAAAGTTTTAAGAAATGGCTCTATAAAGTCTTAAGCCCAATTTCCTATGCGACACGTGTGGCAGATGCAATCAAAGTAGGCATCAAACTAGCCAAAGGCTGTGTAGCGTCGAGCCGCGAGACATCGAGCCCCGTCAGAGATGGAGGACGCTCCTACTTTGATGTCGTGCGTTCCATTGTTGAGATTCTTTCTACTGCTGCTTTTGTACTGCCCTAAATAAAGTCTACGCACCTAGATACGTGTGAAATGGTGTTTTGACTTCAGTTTTAAAGTTACATGGAACATAAGCAAATAATAGTAGGTAATAATATAATAATCAATGTAATATTTACAAACAGTTTGATGAACAAAATTTAAAAATACTTACAGATAAGTCTTTGGTCTATTTGAAATCGAATTTAAAAATGTCTCATCAAACTACTAACAATTATTCTAAAACACTTCTGGATCTTCTTGGTTACATTTATTGTTAGGTATACCTAATTTATAGCTCACTGTGTATGAATATGGCACTAATTTGTTATTACTAGGAATTGAAAGATATAATTTGTACTCCTATCGTGAATGGAATGCTTATGAGGCGAAAATCTACATCTATACAAGAGTAAATTACGCGAAATACTTATAATGAAATTGCAGTGTTTCTGTTGTGACCAGAAAAACAACTGTATTCTTTAATTTTCGGAAATTTCACGGGATGGTATTTAATACACAAATCTCACACTTAAACTACATAGATAGGTAGGTAATAGCAATCGTAGGTTAGATAATGATTTTCTATTAATTATGGACTCTTTTTCGGATTATCATTAATTATTCTGGTGCTTAAAATCGAAGCATTTATTAAAAATCACGTGGATCTATTTTCTCGTAAACACTTTTTTAAATTCTTCTACATAAGGACACATTATTACTGACCAGAAACGAGCGATATGCAAAGCGTAAATTTTAACAGTATGTCACCTGACAAGTCAAAGGGAACTGTGTCTGTTTTCAATAGTCAGCGTTAACGAGTTAAGCGGCCTAAGATGCGAGCGTATTAAATGACAATAATTAAAAAACAATGTCTACTATCTGGGTTCTAGGTGTTTGTGTATTCGTCTTGTGTGTGTCTATAGTACCCACAACACAGGAAAAAATCCTAGTGTGTGGCTATGAGTATAGAAAGCTATCCTTTATATATGTGTAGATACCTACTAATCTACGTTTGGAAAATACTGAGGTACAATTTTACACTCGGTCTGAAAAGGGCACGATAATTTTTCTCCTTAAAAAAAATTATAAGTTAGTAACTTGGGTGTATATTTAAATTATTTTAGGTATCTTCTATTATAATTCTATCTAATAACAGCACTGTTAAGAGTTGCACTCATCCAAGGCGTTCCAAGTTTCTAGAGGTAACTACACCTAGTTGATTCGTCGTCAACCTATTATTGTCCCACTGTTGGGCACGGATCTCTCGGAATGAGAGAGTGTTAGGCCGTAGTCCACCACGCTGGCCAGGTGCGATTTGGTATACGTCTTAGATTAGCGAAGACCATTTACCATCAGATGGACAGCATGCTCGTTTACTACTATCATATAATATGTATAAAATGTATTCGTATTTTTATGAGGGTCTGTAAATGTCCTTTGAAGACTACGCACCTGCTATCCGTCCCTGCAAATAGCTACGAAATTTCGCTTGACTTGATGATTTGGATGTAGGTATCTTATATACATATTGCTCAATGTTATATGCTAATTTTGTTATTATATTTTACGTACAATTTCGGAAGACCCAATAAGCTATAGTCAATAAGCTTAGCTATTTTTGAAAAAGTTTACGGGAAAATAGGTTAATAAGTAAAGAAAAAATCACAACATATGCGAACAGGTAACCCCGCTATAGCATCCATGCAATTGGTGACATATTTTGCTAGTAAAGGCTGGCACAGGCGGTGCGTCGCGACCTACTGCCCTGTTTGTGTAAGTTGATTGCGTAAAGATGCTTTGACGGCGTTAATTGCCCGGAGTAAGGTGCCCAGATCTAGCAAATAGTTAACAAAGTTTAAACTAATACGTTTAACGATTAAAGGAAACACTGAAGACGTACAATCTATAGGTAATATTTCATTTGAAACATTTATAAGGGAAATATGAATTCGGATAAAAAAGGTTTTGATCGGCTTTGGTGTGAATATCGTCGGATCTTTTATTTACATAAAAATGAACATGCAATCTACATAATGTTAATTTGTGATTAGGTACTACCAATGGACATTTAATATATCTCAAAAAGACGCGGATTCTCGAATACACTATTACCCCTAAGCAAAATTTTAGACGCCTCGGTTACGCGTGTCTAGGTTATCATACTCTTGAAATCAGCACAGCATCATTTAATACTGCTCTTAAAAGTCTAAAATAAATAGGGCGTTGGAGCCGCCTCAGTCCAAAGTACCTATGACAGGTTCTACCACATTTAGAATGTAACGTTTACTGGAACAATATAATGTAGTAAATTGTAAATTAGTATAGTGTGAATGGGATTTTAATTAGACAGTACGATTTTAACGAAACAATTGAAGGTGAGAAAGATATTACAAACTATTCATATACTGTATTTCCATAATGTTTGATTTTTTTCTTCACTGAAAATTGTGTGCAAAGACTTATAAATAAAAAAACCGGCATGCGTTTGAAATTTTACTCTACTTTTGAAATGTTTAAGGTTATAGTTAAATAATTTGAGAACCGCTAATCTAAGCGAGTCCAAACGCGAATAAAGTATTCGATATAAGCAGTTGAATGCCAATATATTAAGAGTATGCATCTTTACATTCTAGGTTGAAAAATAAGCTTATACCTAGTTAAAAAGCTAGCATAACTGTCGTTTGTAGAAGTGAGAATAATTACAAGCAGGTTGGAGGCGACAGCCGCTAGACTTGCTTAAGTGTTAGGGCGGCCTACTTTGGTTGCGTGTGTGATTGCGTTTGGATTTGCTTAGATCAAACGGTCTCAAATTTATTTTTTTCTACTACATTTAGCAATATATGTTCTCTAGTATCCCATAAGTGTTACAAGCGCTCCGAGAATGTTTAAGCGAAGCGGTTTTAATAAATGAGCCATAGGTGTGAGAAAAAAATTATCGAAGTAGCTACAACTTTTTCTGTAATACTGGCAGTTCCCGCGGTTTCACTTGCGCTTAAAAAAATGTCTGATACGTAGATGATCTAGTGCCTTGAGAGTTTCTGTATGGGGGAAGTCGAGTTAAGCGTAACGCTTAAAGGGCTACTTAAAATAATGCTCATAAATAAGTTGAAACTCAGAATGGGAGGACCTGCTATTTCAAAATTAAAAAAAAGTCAAACTAACGTAGGTGCGGTAGTCCCTGGTATTATAACTTCGCGGATTCTCATCTGTATACGTGGATGAATCATATATGGCAACTACATGACAAAAGTGAGGATGCCGAAGCCGTGGAAGAGTCGCAGGATTATGTGGGATTTTTACCGCACTAAAACCTCCCCGGCGGCCGTCCTTGGCGTTACAAAGAGGACTCCGGGATCTCCAAAGGAGCGTAACCGTAGTTCTCTGAGCGCGTAGCCACATTGGGCTCCTCCCAGGAGAGCGGCTGGGCCCACTGCTCCGTCTGGTCTTTACGGCGGTATGCGACTACCATACCGCCGTCCTTCCCGGGGTCGTTTGAGCTCCCACTCTAGCTGCCCGTAAACTCGGAAGCCCCTTTTATTCGCCTCTAACGACAGCCCGGAGATACCACATCCCTATTCTGATCCCGGTACTACAGGGACGTAAACTGAAATGAATTTAAATCACAGGCAAGCACGTTTAATATATCTTAGTTATTGGCATTAGAAATTAATGTTTACTTTGAAATTAAAATCATAATATAAGGAAAGCCATACACCTGACAACGTTTTAAAAAAGGTTCTCATAAACGCATGACGCGCATTTGGCTAACGTAGTTAACTATGGCGTTAACTCCTCCTAATCTGACATAATAATGTGCCGAGTAAGTGTTACATTAAAAGTTTGATAACGATTGATCAAGACAATTACTTTTTTCACTATTTCATTGACCTACTCTTCTCATTTTGCTCCTGTGTCTTGTAAACATTCAAATAATGAACGAAAATAATGATTGTAAACGACGGCTCGTGCGGGGCATAGTGCGTGTGGATGAATCTGAGGTTAATATTTTGCTTTAAAATGTATCTAACCAAAATGTATAATTTATTATTACCTATAGGAACCAAACGCTACGAAGTTAAATTATGCTTAGTATCTAATAATCCGATTTAAAGCCATTTTTTCGCGAGAACATCCTTCTATAGGCCTTTATTGATTACACAATATATTATACTCGTAATATCTTCTAAACTATTTATCCAAATTGCTTGATATAAAAGCAAATTCCACCTATATTAGGTGCTTAGTTTTTTAAATCATTTATTTTGATAAGTACTAATATTTAGGATGTACCTATAAAAACATCAACTTAATATATTTTTTATTTTTTCTAAATATAAAAAGTGTATTTATGGGCTACACATGCTGTCGTGGACTTTTATTTCGAACTCTTTGTGGTAAACAATACTGCGATACATGATTTCTCCGTAAGTATAACTATTTCCGCAGCGTTCGACAAAATAAGTACCCCGATGTGTGTCGTGTTTTGCTTTATTATTTGTTAAAACTATGTGCAAAACTGTAATGAATAAATATTTATAATAAAACTATCTATCTATAAGTGAAAACCGCATTAAAATCCATTAAGGGGTTCTTAAAATAAACGCTTAAATGTAAGCAGGAAAAAAATATCCAATTTAGTTGACCTCCTTAAAGTATGAGAGTCGATACTATACAGGCCTATGTTGAAATAACTTTGGTCGCTTATACTTCTGTTTTCATTTATCTGACTTAAATATAGTCTATAGCTATTCTCGATGAATATCCTATTAGATTCAAACATTTATATTGACATTTGACCAGTACTTCCAGAAATTACCGCGTTTATACAAACAAACCTTTCCGTTTTACAATATTAATAATATATACTATAGTATAATAGTATATAGTATAAATTAGACAATAGTATGATATTTGGTACTTTAAAATATTTCCAAATTCAAAAGCATAATTGTCCCTAGGACCGCTACAATTTTCCCATTTTTGTTGGCCCTCTAAGCTCACTATCGCCCTTGTACCTCCAATGGACCATTATCGCTCACTTTGAGGTACATTGACTTAGACTAAGGGCTGAAAGATTACGCAGCGCAATCACAGTAATCCTAGAATCAAAGTCAAAGCTTACCTACTGTATGTGATAGTCATAATTACAAGCAGTTGAATGCCAAGCTCTGCATACCTACTCGAGTACTTGAGATGCGTGTGTTAATTCATGGCTTATATATGCTTTGGTGTAGATAATTAACCCTGGAAGGGTCGATCTTAGCGAGCAGGTTGAATTGAAAGGCGGTCGTGTACAATTATGTATAAAGGGAGAAGGTTGCGTTGCAAGGCTTTCGTGGAATGCGACAGATAGCAAAATAGTTGGTTCTTACTTAGATTGTAGGTGTTCGTTTACGTATAACAATAGGAATGATAATGCAAATTCGAAGAATATACAAATGCGATAGATATTATATTCCTTACGTACATGTTTTCACACTCTTTGATGTTGGTAAAAATCACGTAGGTAATTGTTATTCTATTCATACCGAATTCTAGCTTGATTAGCTTCTTGTGTTTACAAAAAGGGTGCAGTTGTCGGCTAACTTACTAGTGAGGATACCATCTTAATCCTCAAATGTGATTGAGCGATTGCAGATTTTTTTTTATCTGACTGAAGTAGCAAACGAGCATGCGGTTTACCTGATGGTAAGTGGTCACTGATGCCCATGGACATCTGTAACCAACTTAATATAGAAAAAGGATTCTATTTGAAGTCAATCACAGATGCGTTGCTACTCCCGAGGACTAGGATGGTCGCCTCATCTAAAAAGTGTGCCGGCAACCACACCCTTCTATCGCAAGAAATGCTTCATGCTAGAAATAGATGTGGCGGTGGGACCTCCCCGGGCGAACTCCACTGGTTCTACCACCTGATAAATACCAGATATTACTCCTATACTATTTAGAGTTGGTTGCAGATGTATATAAGTGGCAGTGGTGACTTACCAACAGATGGATTAAATGGTCGCATATTTCAATCTTAAAAAATAAACATTACTGTTCCATTGCTAGGCAATGGTGTTCTCTTAAAATACGAAAGGCTTAGAGAATATATCCGTAATTCATGCTAGCACGCTCTTGCGTATTGATGAACTTTACAAAACATAGATAACTTTTTCCTTCAGCTTCTATACACCTGATTCCTCTCGATGTTTCTTTCACCGTTAAAGCAAGAAATATTTAGTAATTAAAGTAATTCTTCCTTATAATTCTAATTGTACTTCAGTATCAGTAAATTTCATAACTCTCGGTACTAAAACACAAAATTTGAATAGTCCTCCAACGAACATATTTATTACTGACGGACTAACAGATCTTAATTTCTGAGACTAATAGAGTACCTCAATGTATTACTCTGTACAAGCAGGATTAGATAAAAAACATATAGAGTAGACGTAGAATGGTAGCCGATAGATATTTGCCTAAGTATATCTATTAATATAAGTGCATTCTTTTTAAATGTTTTCTTAATTGGATTCTTTAGCGGTCTTTTAGTAAATTGAATTCACGTATACCTTTTGTGGATTTGTGGATTTCATAATCTCATTGGGTTTTAATCACAAAGAAAATACTCGGAATGCCTCGGGGCTTAGTACGTATTAAAAAAAGACTGAAGATGCGCGGCTCAGTATAAAATAAAGTATATTAGAAAATAATAAATTGCTAAGCTTAAAAAAACTGTAAACTCCTTTGAAAACGTTCAACAGCTTGCAAGTAGTGATTCTGGCAAGGATTTCTTTGCAATTTAACAATATTCTCTCGTAATTTTCTTACTTAGTTGTGTATATTAATCTTTTTTCATTCAGAGATAATTCAGAGATAGAGATAGTTTTTTTTTAATGATTCTACTTCAGCCTCACATAAACTATAATTTTTTGGATGAATCTGATAGAATTTCCGACATAAGTTCAGGTCTTTCGTGAGACTTTTACGAGTACTTATAAGTATTTATCGCAATTTCATAATACCCGGAAGTTATAACTATTGATTCCTTTATAATAGAAAGCTAAGGAGTTTTGTACCTAGTTGATAGTTAATAAAATTGAGAAAACAATAAAATTACAGCGCAATAAAAGAGTGAATGTGCCGAGCATAGCTGGCGTCATATTAAATTCCTGCGAAAACATAAAAATGATTTTCGATCGTAAAACTATAATTTACAGACGTAAAAATTCGCTGAGTTATATGTTACTCTGGAGTATATGCCGCTTTATGTTTTGTGAAGTAGGTATTCGATGATAAGAATCTCTTAAGAGTTAAAAAAACCCAGAAATTATGATTCACACTTAATATTTGATAATACAAGATGAAACATAGTGTATATGCATAGATACTTAATAAGCTTGTCATGTGACAGACCACAAACAAATATTTAAACACACAAATATGAAAAGGTCAGAGAAACATCCACATGGACGCAATCCTAGTCAGCGAAAAGCTTTGAGTTAGTTTGTATAAAACTTTTTTAGGGTGGCCACTGCCCAGAGCGTTTGATATTAGATATCAGTCGAGTAAGCCTGTCAACAACTCTAAAACCTACGAACTCGTATTATTGCATTTAAACGGAGAGGACGTGCGTTCTGTAAACACGTGTTTTAATCAAGCCTGTTGCTTCACTTCCGTTTGCGGCCACTGCGCGCTCAGAAAGAAAAACTTTGCATGTGTTTTATTACGACGGATGCGGATCTGCCTCTGGGCTTAATTTTGAATCGAGCCCGGCCGTTTGATTCGTTTTATCTTGGTCTCGTGGATAAAAATATTTTATGCGATATTGTACACCGATAATGTTTTAAACTGCTCGAATCGGTTGTTTACAGGTTTGTCATTTCCCAAACGAGCATGGTCTTTTCGTTGTTTGCGATAATCGAGGTGAACAAATTTTATTGTGCCCGCGGGTACTGGGGTAGCGGGGCGGGAGGGGAGAGCAGTGCGCGGAGGGCGCGGATTCATTCGATTAAAGCCCGCTGTACACGGAAATTATCAAACGAAACGCACCGACAGCTCAGCGGGCCGTGAGAGCCTCTACATTAATAGTTTTTGTTCCCCAACTCGCCTGTTTCGTCGCAGAAAGGCAAAGTTAGGTCCAGAGTTTTTCTTTGTCTGAGCGAATTGTTTTCCGACACGTGTCGTTTTGTGACACTTTTTTAAATTTTGTTCATAGAAACAGCGCAAAAAATGGATTCACAGCTAGATAGTCGGAGTGCGCTCATATTGTCGAAAGAAAATAGTATATGAATGTAAAATAAAACACATTTTCCTATGAACGTTTTTTAACTTTTTTTTAATGTAGGGTACCTATACTTTTAATAACAATATGTAACATGATAAAATTAAGCATAATCATAGCGTTGGTTGATTATTGCAATCAATGTTTGTTCATTAATAAATAATTTGTCAACCCGACTGTCACGATTAAACGAAGCGTAAGAATATAAAAATAGTTGAAAACGTTAACGCACAGTTGTACTGAACCTAACAAAATCAATGATAACCTGTATTTTTATAGGTATCATTTGTTTAAACTAATAATATTTGAATCGTTATGGTGAATAAATAAATAACTAAATTTAGGCGTGTGGACTAAATAGTTTGAAAATTCAAATACAGTTTGTTTTAGTATTTGTATAGATTTTCCAATTGCACCTCGCGTTAATTTGTTTGTACAAATTTTGCCGAGCCCACAAACGATTCGATTAAATTTTATCTCTCTATTCCATCTAGACAATAGCCGATAACATTCATAGCTATAAAATGTAAAGCTAACGATGTAATCTAATGTGCTTAAATCATTAGTTTAGATTAGAATATAATATGTCATTAAAAATTACGAAACGATATCTAATATAAACTTGCAATAATTATGGAAGTATTATTTTTAATGTTATTTATCTTTATCATTTATAATTATTAGGTTGTCAATAGAAGGTTGGTATACATGAAGCAGGAATAATTGTAACACGTAACCGAAACGCCAATATGCGTAATGAGAGCTGATTAGCGCTGACTGCGGGCAAATTAGCCGACGGCAAAGCGCGAAGTCTACGTGCGAATTGATTCATCGTCATTTTGTTGGTTGTTGATATGGTACACTGATACAAACATGCTTATTTGAATATTGGAATCGAATCAAAAGTAAATCTAAACAAATACGTACGAGACAGACGGAGTTAACTCTGCAAATTGTATCTGAAATAACAAAACCAGTTCTAATTAGTATGCCGATTGGAAGACTGAAGCAACTACTTCTTTCGTATATTATACTCTAGTTAAACCGGCATTGTTTGTTTCGCCAAGGAATGATCAGATTTAGGATTTCAAATATATCAGTATTTCTCAACTATATTATGCATGAATTATACATATAAACCTTCCTCTTGAATCACTCTATGTATTAAAATCTGCAATAAAAACCGTAGCGTCCTTTTGGAGATCTAAGCATACATAGGGACAGACAGCGCCGAGGGACTTTGTTTTATACCACGTAGTGATAAAGATCTAACTCATATACTTATTTTTATTAACACATCAATGCATACATATTATTAAAATCCAAATAAATCTAAATCCTAGAATCCCACTTATGTATAACATACTATACATTTCAAAGAGCCTTTTCTATGAATTACATAAGATAAAATAATAACATAATTAGCATTATGGTCTTAAGTAATTTTTGTTTTTTTTTTTTTATTTTTTTAAGGACTGTAGGAATGAAAACAAAATAAATAGAGCACTAAGTGATCCGTAGCATCTCTACATAAAAACTCTTTCAATATTCTTTTTCCAAGTAAACATCACTGTTTATCTCCATTATTCGCATTTTATTTTTACCTTCTAATGGAGCTCTATTCGTGTTCTTAATTTAACAATTTCTATACAACAGACTATAAAATAACTCAGGTATTTTGGACTCTTTAATTGTTTATTTATAGTTGTAAATATATTATTTGAAAGGTTTTGCTTTAACAGTCTTCGATCTTCTATCTAATATAATAAATATTACACACTATGAATCTCAAATTTCGCGTATTATATTAGTCGTTAGCGATTAACCCGTAACCTTTTAGGTTTCATTGCTGATTATTGGTTTCTTCCCAGAAGTAAAGGAAGTCTGGAATCAAGTTTTTGCAATGCAATGTAATACAAATTGTTTTCAAATAGCACGTAAAATACAATCTGATAAACACGAAAAGATCTCAAAATAACTCGTTCATAATCTTCTTGGTCAAGTACAACTATTATAAATACAAGTTGCTGTCTAATTAATTGTGCTTATATATCTATTTAAATACGTTTCTCAAGAATAAAATATTGTTTATTAAAAAGAAGTGTGCAGCCTTGTATCGCCGCGGTTAAAGTTTAAAGCTTCGATTGCGCCATCATTAGCAGGTATTTAGCCTTTTCACGATTGCGGTTTCGAGTCAATTTGCCGAGTGCATTTCCATCTGTGTCCTGCACTCGGCGAGCCAAATATGCTCTATTAATTATTTATGAAATTAATTCCAATCGCAAAAACAACATATCCACTGTATCAGAGTAGTGTATGCCCACGATCTTTATTAGATTACTGGATCAGTTAGTGTATGAATTACTGACGATTTATGCTTTCAAATAGTTATCGTCGCGCCCCTTTTAATTCACCAGTAGAGCGATTTTCCATTCTGTTAATTGATTTCGTTAAAAATGTCAACTCACCGGATTTTTTGGTCTGATAAAAGTATACAGATATTTTTGTAGTTGATAATTTGTTACGGTTTGCCCCAAAGCTTTCGAATCAGTCAGAAAAACGTGATGCATAACGACATTAGTATTTTTTCAGCGAAGTGACGGAACGATTCAGCTAACTTTAGAGTAGTCATATCCTAGTTCATCACATATGCATATTATGATATAACTGGTCGGGTTTTATTGCGCTTCAGACGGACGTGGCAAGGATTGGGGGAGCATGCACATTTCGAAACGGTTATGTCGTAGATATTACTATAATACTTACCTCAGGTCGTACTGTTAATATGGGATCTTTACGACACCCAGAAGTACTTAGAAAAGGAAGATTCAAATGTTTACGATCTTAGGTCATCTTAAAACCGTAGAGTTAATAAACAGGTAAGTATATGTTTTAAGACTTTTTTAATGTGCAAAACTATAATTATATCCAAGTCAACCATTGTTTCCGTATATTATTTATACGCGAGAAAATTCTTAACAAAATATAACCACAAAAAATGTCACAAAACACAGAGTCGCTCTTGCAGCAAGAAATTAGCTGCCAATTGCATCGAACACACTATTATAAGTTCGCCCATTGTTTTACTGTTTTTCGAACTCGTATGAAGTTGGATTAGCGTTGTTACTACTGCATAGGTGTTTCGCAACAAAAGTTGTTCAATTTTTAATTGAATACCCGTGTTTACTTTAGATTTCATGTTTTATGCAATCGACAGTTTTGATTAACAATATAATTTTGCTATCGGTTAGAATTCATATACCTTTAACAATTTTGTTTATTTAGAGATAATGTAATAAGTGCGTGGGCGGTTCACCTTACTAAATGTGACGGGTTTAGGTTGCATGTCGCCAAGTTTACCACAAAAACGCAATTCATGCACCTCTTATTTAAAGGTTTTCTTACGTTATATATGTTTCTTTATGATGTTTTTTAATTAAAGTCAAATATTCTATATAGCTACTAAAGTTCTCACACGCATATAACATTGAATTATCCTTAGTGCGTCCCTGGCGTATCAGAATTGAAATGCCAAAATTAACACAACTTTATAAAGTTTTCGTTACCTCTTGAGTAAAAAAAACAAATCGATACTATTAATAAAGCGATGTATTGTTTATGAGATTTATTAATACCAAGACCGATAAACATATTAGTACACGCAGTAAGCCATGGCAAACTCGCCACGGGACGTGCGTGATCGTAGCGCGATCGCAGGGATCTACGGACATTTGCTACGTAGAAATTGCATAACCATCCAAGTTTTTATTGTTTTAATCCGAGGTCTAAAATACTTTAAAATATTCTAGCTTTAGAGATGCATAGCGATCATAGTTTCCCCTCGCGGCTCCCTCTGAGTGCGCTATGGAGTGAGCCAAATATCCTATATAGCAACTAAAGTTCCAATACGCACATAACATTTAATTATCATTAATGCACCCCTGCAGTAGAAACCTCAGAATTCCAATTGAAGCGCCGAAATTTACACTACTTATAAAGTTTTCTTTAATTTCTGATATCTTTATTAAGTAAAAAAAATACCAGCAGATACTATTAAACAAAGCAACGTATTGTTTATGAGCAGCTTTATTAATGCCAAGACCGACAAACATATTAGTACACGCAGTAAGCCATGGCAAACGCGCCACGGGACGTGCGTGATCGTAGCGCGATCGCAGGGATCTACGGACATTTGCTACGTAGAATTGCATAACCATCCCGCAGTTTTTATCGTTTCAATCCGAGATCTAAAATACTTTTAAATATTCTAGCTTTAGAGAGGCGTAGCGATCTAACATAGGATGGCAAAATAAAATTATAACGCTTTCTTTATAGCCTCAAAATAGGATTTTCCCTGTGTCGTCTTTGTTATGGACACAAAGACGAATACACAAAACACCCAGACCCAGACTAGAATTTAGATAAATGTCTGGCCAGGATTAGAATTAAGAACCCATTACGTATCAAACCGCTATGTTGACTACTCCACCATGCAGGTCGTAAGAGAAACGGGGTGACAGATGACTAGAAAAGTTATTGAATAACGAGCTTCCCCTCGTGGCTCCGTCCGAGTGCGCCATAGGGTGCAGTTTTGCTTTGTTTGTAGCAACCCTAGGTATTATCGAGTTTAAAATACGTTATGTCACCCCCGTAAAGTTCTTAGCTCTGAATGAATGTCGCGACAACTTTAATTGGCTTGTACCAAAATTGATCTATACCAAGGAGTTTAAAAAGGACGGTTATCAGAAATAGGGTTGTCTGATTTCAGAATGATTATTCCAAGAAATGTCCTGTAAGTTGATTTTATTTTTTTCTTTTCTCGCTTGTGCTAATAAGGGGGGTGGGAGGTGCACTCCCTATTCCCCATTATATATACCCATTATACTGATTTATGATTTTTTGTTGTATCTTATATTGTTTTTAAGAGTCTCATTCCGGTTAGCAAAACAGAAAATAATTGGTTCTTCCGGTAGGAGAAAAGCAGCAGTAACTTGGGTAGTACTTTTACGCTTTCTACACTCAAACAACAAACGTAGACGTTTTTATCTACGTTTGTTACTTGTTTTAAAAAAAAATAGAGTTATCAAAAATTTTAAGCATCTGTCATACAGCCAAAATATTACTAGAAACAATGAAATTATAAAAATTGCGCCGTTTTAAGCATCTGTCATCCAAGCCAGCCAAGATATTACCGTAAATAAAAAGATTACAAATAGCATCTTAATAAAATTAAGTAACCTGAATCCAATGTCACTTTTAGTCTCACACATGTAACGTGTTGATATTAAACTAAGTAACATTGGAACTTAATGCTACTTTATGAAACACAAGTAACATGTTTAACCTGTGAGTTATTTTTCTGTCAATCAAGCCAAGTGCGATACAAACGTAGACAAGACCTCCAAACATATTAGTAGGCGCGGTAAGCCCTGGTCAAACGGCACAGCGGCGCGCGTGATCGCAGCCGCCTCGCCGGGATCTGCGGCCGGTCGTCATGCAGCTAGTGCATAATTCTCCAATTCATCATAACACTTAAGAAATAAACGAAACATTTATATTGTTACTTTTTTGCAACAATTATATGAAATAAACGAAACATTTATATTGTTACTTTTTTGCAACAATTCTTTTTTAAACATTTAATTTTCTATTTCTCAAAAAAAATCCTACTTTTGTTTTTTTTGCGCATATGCTGAGGAGGGGCGAAACCCGCCCTCCCTAACCCTCAATTACATCAACCTTTTATCTGATATTGTATTTTGGTTTTAAAAGTCTCATTTCGATTAGCAAAAATTCAAGTATTTCGTTCTTTCGGTGGGAGAAAAGCATCAGTAATGTAAAGTTGGTTACATCCACTTTTGTAGCTTTTGTATTAAAAATGTTACACGTGTCACGTTTAGAATTACTAATGTTACTTTTTATATAACACATGTAACGTGTTCATAATTCCTGTGTACTATTACCACAATCCAAATGCGATACAAACGTAGACAAGACCTCCAAACATATTAGTAGGCGCGGTAAGCCCTGGTCAAACGGCACAGCGGCGCGCGTGATCGCAGCCGCCTCGCCGGGATCTGCGGCCGGTCGTCATGCAGCTAGTGCATAATTCTCCAATTCATCATAACACTTAAGAAATAAACGAAACATTTATATTGTTGCTTATTTTATTACTTTATTCAACATTTACTTTCAAAGCTTTAGATTAACATGTAGCATGTACAAGTACTTAGGTATTAGTTATTAATAAATTAATCTGACGAGATTTTGACTATGTATTAAAGAAAATCAGACATTCGCACTTTATTAGTGTGATCGTCTGAATTTTTTAAAAACTTCTTGTAATCTATTAGTGACTAATGGATTAAAATCACACGTGTTAGACTAAGGGGGCAAGCCCGCATCAGATTGACTCCTATAGGCAGGGAGTGACATTCATATAAAATATCCTAAATAAATAATTAGAGTCGTAACGTATCAGTGGCTGATTCACCTATGGGTATGAATTCTCTTGGATTAAATAATTATAAGAGTCATTGGGCGGCAGTCATTGTGTTATAAGTTCTCCTGTCTTTTTAATTTCTTTCAAATACATACTACAGAAAATGGTATACTCATTACACGCTTTATAATAATATTTAAGTTTTATTTCATAATAATAAAGCTTTAATTAATAGCTTCATTAACGTGTCATTGGAGTAATTATTACACATATCCACAGATTTTCAAGAGATGTAAACTCATTACCACGTCCAATAAGCCTCGACGGTACGTAGAGTGCGTGCATGTGCCTGTTCATATTGCGATCTGAACAGACTTGCTACTTCTAGTATCAGAAATTCGCGTTTTGGCGATTGCGTCGATGCTGCAACGCGTTTTCGCAACTTGCTGAATTCGGTCGTGGTAACGATAACGAGCATTTTAGTGTGTATACCTACCCGTGTCTGTATCAAGCGTACCAAAGTGCCTATCCTTTTTATACAATTGAAATAGCAATATAGTAATAGTGACAGATGCGTTGCTACTGCCGAAGACTAAGATGGCCATTTCATATGAAAGTAAACCAACAACTATACCTTTTCAAAGAAATGTGAGAGCTGATTCACGATGGAAATAGGTTTAGCAATGGTACGTCCCCCATCGAACTATACTCGTTCTACCACTTTGAAAACACCCGCGGCCGATGTTCAAACTTTTGTAGTGTGAATAGAGTTTGTTCGCTGCATCGGGCTACTGAAAAGCAGTTAACGATCGTCATGTAGTTCTGGGACCAGAATATGGTTACGGTATCCCCTGCCTGCCGTGAGCGTATTCGCTTACCAAGGAAGACTCCGAAAGGGGCATCGGGCTTTGAGTACTTCGGTTATGTTCTGTTGGAAATCCCGAAGTCCTCCACGTAGCGCTAAGGACGCCGACCGGGGGGTTTTAGTGCGAAAACGGTAAAAATCCCACATAAACCTGCGTCACTCCCGCGGCGTAGGGTACCTTTTGCAGGTTTCTCCCTGGAGAATAATCGTCAATGGATAAAGTAGCTAGTCTGCTGGGGCCCTTAGATACTGCTACGGGGTGATTCTATCTTTCATATACGTGTAAACGAAATACGACTACATATCTGCAAAGGATGTTTATAATGAGTGCACACAATATACAAAAACAATGATTTATTAATATAATACATTATATTTACTAAAAGTTTACACTTGTCGTCGTCGTCAACCCATTATTGTCCCACTGCTGGGCACGGGTCTTCTCTCGGAATGAGAGAGTTTAGGCCATAGTCTACCGCGCTGGCCAAGTGCGAATTGGTGGACTTCACACACCTCCGAGAACTTTTCTTTTTTAAGAACTCTCGGATCGAGAGGGCAAGTTTCAACCATTAGGCTATCACTGTTTCTTATCTCTTACTTCTGATTAAATTGAGTGTGAAGTGCGTATACGTGTCGTTCATATGAAAATACTGTGTATCGCCTACTACGCTACGTATCCGGGATGCGCTACGCAATGCACTTAGGCTAGGGGATGCTTTACTACACAAATATAAGATTTTTTATCCATTTCCCTGCATTCTCAATCAATTGGAACATTTATAAATGACAATTTAAGTATACTGAACGATATATGTCTTTCGTCTATCAACCCTATTATTATTATTATTATATTATAATACGTGAAGCAAAAATTTGTGACGGATTTTTAAGTAATATGCCGCGGACGGATTAGTATGAAATTTTGCACGGTTATAGTGGACGTAGAGAAGGAGTGCAGAATGTTAATATTTTTTTCAAATAATGCATTTTTCATACATAAAATCAACTAAAAACACATTACACACACTGCCTTGCATTTGTCACAAACACATATGTACTTAGTAAATGAAAATGAAAAGACACAACGTCAAGAATGTCAGATGACATTTGATTTTTAATTTAAATTACGGTCGAATTTCGGCCGATGCTACGGGTGACTAGTTAAATGAATACTACACCATTAATGACCTAACCTTTTCTGCCAGTACTACATAGTATAACATAGTCGCTTCCCGCAGTCTGTCCCTATATATGCATAGATCTTAAAACTACGCTACGGATTTTATATAACACATTTTTTTTAAATAGATAAAGTGATTCTCGAGGAAGGTTTCTATGTATGATACCCATATAATATAGTAGAAAAAAATGATAATTTTAGACTTTTTACATTAAGGCGGAACGAAGTTCGCCGGGTCCATTCCTTTTTATACACAATTAAACATAATAATAATTTTCAAATTGTTGTATAGGTCTCAACTGACTGACAAAGTTAATCAACGTCGTTCGCGGTTGGAAATTGGATGCGAGATCGCTGGTGGTAATTCACATTAAATACCTGTACTATATTAATTTCAGGATAGTTTAGTAAAACTTTCTCGGTGACCTTAGAAATGGTTTCATACAAATTCAACAGGAGATCACCACTAAGAAATACGCACTGTAGAAATTTAATGGAGCGTGATCCAGACCTCTTCCAGTAGTGGGTAGACTCATGTCAAACAATGTGTCGTATATAAATATAAATGTACGGGATATATCTATATTTAAAATAATGTCAAATACAAATAAAACACGTGTGATCCGCGGAAAGGCTTTTTCGAACTGTCTTTGTAACATGTAATACACATAAAGATTTCGCGGTATATGTAAAATGCATTGCGACACAAAAATGTGCGAACTGGATCGTACAGAATGTATGAAGAAGAATATATGCATATATGTATACCTAAAAATAATAATTAGTTATTTAACAAAAAACATAGTATCTATATGTATAAATATATCATAACGCATCAATTGAGAAGTAATTAACATTTTCTAATCTCACAACATTCACATACAAATCTATGAATCGCAGTAATGCAAAGGGCCATAAAATGTACGTGTTTACGGACTCTGCACGCCAATATCCAAGAGACTGATTGCTTCTTTACTGTTACACGATAAAAATTTTATTAGATGCTCATAAAATGTACTCAGACGACTCGCGAGACCCAGTAGCCAATATATTTCAAACTACGCTGTAACCGACCTTTCATAAAACTTAAAACGTTAATTGTTATGCCGAGTGTGCTGGTTTTAGATGGTTTGTATATTTTATTCAACGCTTTTCATGTTTATAGTTAACAATTCATTATAGTCTTAGTGCTGGGCACGGGTCTCTAGAGTGAGAAGGTTTTAAGGCACAGTCAACTGAGACAACAAAATGCGAATTGGTATGCTTAACATCTTTTAGACCTTTTTTTAAAGAAACTTTGACCCTATAGGTTTCTTCACGATGGCTTTCTTTGTAAAAGTGATAGTTAAGTTCTTAGACGTACTTAAGTTAAAAAAGAAATATAGGTCGAATTTCAGCCACTATGCGCACTGCACTAGGCTATGACTATGTTCAGTTATTGAAGCGTACAAAACCTATTAGGTACCTATATTTTGATAACCGTACGTACGAGTGTATCCGTAAAAATCCTGCACTCGGTTGCACAAACCGTCGAACTGTTCAAATCGTTTAGTAAACGCCGAATAGGTTGTATACAAGAGGTACAACGATTTTAATCGAATGGAAACGGAACAAAGTGAAAATGTACACCTCAATTATTCCAACAGTCGCGTGTGGACAAATGGCTATGCGTCAACGCGAGCGATAGTAATAATGTGCGAAGAGTAGACAGTAGACCAAAGTAAACGACTTTAGCTTTAAATAACCATAGTGGACTAATTTGTTCAACCAGCCTTATGTACAATGAACGTTATTTGCTAGTTTACACTTAACTATGTTACTGCAATCTAATGGCATCACAATACTGAACTAATATTCCGACATGCATATTGATAGGAGTGCCATAGGCCATAGTGTAACACAAAATTTTAATCCTATTAAATGAAAAGTGTGATTCTTCATCAGTCAGTGTGCAATCAAAAACTCACAACTTTAATTTAATTTAGGTACGCAATTCTGAACAAACCACTTAAAAAAGTCTTACCACTTAAAAAAAATTCATCGTCGTCAATCCATTATCGTCCCACTGCTGGGCACGGGTCTTCTCTCGGAATGAGAGAGTGTTTAGGCCATAGTCCACCGCGCTGGCCAAGTGCGAATTGGTGGAGCTCAAATTATTAAGTAAATGTAAATCTATGTATATAAAAATATGACCTAGATATCTAAATGAAAGAGCCAATTAAACGGCATCGTTTTATGTTAATATCGGAGTCTATTATTGAGTAAGCCTCATAAAGAGAACTCAATAAAACATAAAGCTTTGGTCCGTGGCGTTTGGCCTCGACTCGAGTCGTCTCCAATAAAATACAAATAGAGTCGATTGAAATGCAGGACGAACCGGACTGTTTACTTGATGCCGCTCCGATGCCGACCAAGGCAACGATAACCAAGATTGCTTTTTTCAACCTCCGATCATTTTGTAAAATGTTATTGCGCAAATTAAAAACCTGAGACGCACAATGTATTAAAACATCTCAACGAATGCAGTATGACGACATAACATAAGCGATTAGACCGCCTATTGTATCTTAAACTGGAATGACCATTGTAAATTTCCTGTTTTTTCGGGTACAATAAAGTATATTAATAATAATAATAACATAAGAGGAGGAGGAGGAGTTTCAAGAATGTAAACACTTAATACCGTTCATTAGAAGTTTAATGAAATTTTCGATTTTCATACCTCATTAGGCTCACATAAACATTGATTAAATATTCCACCAACTGTTAATGAATAATTAATGTAACAAGGTTGCACCGTAAACGACTAGCCACGTATGATTAAACAACAGCAATCCAACGATTGAGCATATTCTTAAATTAGCAACTACAATGGTTTTGTCGTTCGGTGAGAATTATATACATGTATTTTATTTATTCAAAAGTCTTATTATATTACTTAATGCAATTAAATATGCATGTCTTTCTCACTTCCAGTTTTATTTTCTACGTTGTTTTGCGCCTTTTCATGGCAGACATCTGGCAAAGAGCGATTCAAAGAAATGTCAAAAGAATCATTTGATCAAACTAAACAAAAAGACGAAAAAAATTCATTGGACATCGACGCGCTATTCAATAAATCAATAACAAGAAATATTACGGAATCAATACAGACGAATGAAACTATTTCTGGTCAAGCAAAAAGTGAAAAGATTCTTCCCTCAGATATACGTGATAACAATAGCACCAGTGATACTATTCTCTATGACGAAGAATATTTAATGCATCCTTTAAAGTCATCGAACAATTCCCTTAATGCATCCGGAGAAAATATAAAGCGTAAATCTGATTCTATTATTTTAAAAAACAATACCAGTTCCGAATATTTTTCTAAATTAAGTTCTAATGAAATGAAGCATAATGATGTTTCTTTGGAAAGGAATACTTCCGTCGAGTTTCGGTTAAAACCTTCTCGAATATCAAGAAAAAAACCTACAAAAAACGAAGAAAGTGCTGTGCCAATAAGCCAATTCAGCATGCGCATTGATAATTTACAAAAAGACGTACAAAAAGGTTTTACAGGGCTTTTACAAAAAGTGACAGAAAGTAAATTAGACCAAAAAGATGATGAAAAAATATTTAGTCGACGAATGGATGGTAATGTTAAAACCAAAGGAAAATTCTTTGAAAATAATGGACACTTATATGACAAAACCTTCGTATTCGATCCAAATACTCCACGCAAAAGCATAGGCATAGTACAGACAAACACAATGCAACTCGTACCTTATTATCATAAAACATACAAGGCTATTGTAAGTCCTCGTTTTATACCAAATTTGACAGGTATTTTGGACGTTTACAACCCCAGAAGAGTGGTGGCATTGTCAAGACCTGCACTAGGTGTAAATAATGTCATAGGTATTTTGAACTTTTAAGCAAGGCGGAAGAAAATTTATGCTGGCTTCTTACGGACCAGGATGTCATGAACGGTTGCGGATCAACGCGATCAAATGCATCGTGGGAAGTGTATTTTGTGTGTGCGTCGGATTCACCGCATGTCGGTTAATTCACAGGTGCGTTGCAACCTTTTACTTTGCCCTTTTGAAATGACAAAATGGTTCCGAATGCCAATGCCTTTGGAGGAGACTTTGCAAGATCCATTGCTGCCCGTCATGAATGTAAAAATTTGCAGATTCAACAGAACCAAGCTAATGGATGGGAGATATCACCATAGTAATATAAAATTCTCATTAACTAATTGCTAACTAATGCTAACATAATTTTTAATATTTCTACCTACCTTTAATACGTCTACCAATATGTACTAGTTTCATCTACGTCGCAGCTTTAAAAAAATATTATAATATTAATAGATGAATCGGTTGTGCCAGCTTTCATACAAATTAATCGCACACCTTTATAAATTAACAAATACGTTTACCTAATTGTATACATTAGTAATAAACTTCTGGAAAACAAACATGGCTTCAATGTATTACGCGATACCAGTTAGATATTAGTCACCAACAGCTAGTTAGCGAGTTTTAGCCCGAAACAAAGAAGCTATCCACCATTCACAGTCTAACTAGTGCGGAGGGAGTAAACACGATCAAACCGAAGTCTAAACTACGCTCAAAGATCTTGTTAGCTGGGATAACTCAGCTCATCATTGCTATGTTTGTACTTTATCAATACCTAGTAAGGAGTTAGTTTTGGGACTAAACGATTTTTAGCTCATGTAATCTATGTTACATGTCTCATTGAATTTAATTTACATATTTGCCCATAATTTGTTGATTCAAACATCACGTACTTACCGTTCACTTGGAAGGGTTTGTGATGGTAGTTCATAAATATTTATACTTTTTGAGCGACTTCCTAAAGGAAAAGGTCGTTTCTATTCATAGTCATGAGTAGGTTATTTAGTGACAACTATACATGTAATAGACATCTCTATTACAAATTAGTCAAGGTCCTCTCATGCTAATAGATGAGGTCTCCTAAGAACTCTATCACTCTATGTACTGAATGGTAGGAATACCTCTACAGTTTTAGGTTTGACAATTATTACCACAATACATGAACATACAATGAATATTTAAATACACATATAAATGTGTGTAGTACATTTTTAGTCATCTATATAAGTACTAGCTGTCCCGACAAACGTTGTTTTGCCATATAAAAAAAAATGTTAAGGGTGGACAACCCTTAAGGGGTATCAAAAATAGATGTTGGCCGATTCTCAGACCTACTGAATAAGCATATAAAATTTGATAAAAATCGGTCAAGCCGTTTCGGAGGAGTATGGCAACAAAAACTGTGACACGAGAATTTTATATATTAGATATGCGTGTGCCTAATTCTGTTATTAGAGATTTAATTATTATCGGTATCAGTTACTATGTGTCGTTTGACGTTTAGTATAGTTTAAGACAAAAATAAATTAATACACGTGTTACTTGACCTGTTTCATAGACCATGGCTTAAGCCGTTTTCATTTCGAACCAAGAGTAGTGCCCAGCTGTGGGACAATAGTGAGTTGATGTTAACAGGCGTATAATTGTCATTTACATATTTATAGAACGACGACAACATTGTTGTGAGAGGGACTTGAGTTATGGATTAGCTCTTACCGTGGAATGACAACTTAGAGACAGATCATTGTAAGGGTTTTTCTACCGTTGCCATTTGACTCGCTCACGTATAGCACGCCTGTGCAAGAAACTTTGTAAGCAAACTTTATTTTAGAAATTAGAAATATTTTGTTTTAAATGTTTCACAAATTGATATTAATAGAGTATGTATTCTGTAGATTTAAAAATCTGGATAATTCAATCCAACTCTATTCATTTACCCAACTTTACAGAGATTGTTTTTTACAATGAATATTTACTTCAGGAGAATCCTATTCCTGTTTTAAGGCTTGAAACGTCGTGTTTCAAGCCTTAAAACAGGAAAAGGGACCCCTCCACCTCAGGACGTTCCTGGTGTTAACAGGTGGCCGCAAATGTTATCCTGCTGGGTCGCGAATATTACCCTTGTGACCCGGCAAAAAATCCGACACACACCTTTTTGCTCTCCCGGGATCGAAAGATCCATGAGTATTTTCGCGCGGTAATAAATTGGATAATCACCTGCTTACTTTTAGGACTTTTCCATTTGTGCCATTACACGTATCGGATTAAACATACAGACAAGTCTGCATTGTAATACGAGAATAATGAAAAACAATAAATGAAATGTACCTATCATCATGATACATCGACGGATGAATCTAAAAACGTTTTATGCAAAGATGTACCTACTGCAAATTCTTGTACTGAAATATATAATGATCGGTCATTATATTTCGTTTAGTAATAAAAAGTCGGCCAACAGCAAGAGAAGCTTGCGTTTAGTGTCCGCACGCGCCATTCGAATTTCCGTTGTAGTGCCGTAAACGAGAAAACAGCTTATCGGTAATTCCATAATGATAATTTTTATTCACTCTACACCTGGAGCGTTTCGGAATAATTTCTGTTTAATTTTTAATTTTCGATTCTTAGTTTACATAAAAGGTATTTCAAAGAAATATTGGCAGTATAATTATTTGATTGGTTACATTTTGGTCCCTATTTATTTTATGGTTAAACAAATAAAAAAGTGATATGGCTAGAACTTTAAACTTTTCTTTAGGTCTCAGTGTTTTTGTATTATGTTTTAAATATTGTACCTACGTCACACATTATTTTTAATATTTTTATTAAAACATTTTTTGTTTTTTAAGTTAACAGTTCTATTGGTGCGTTAAGCGTTTTCCGTTAAGAAGTAAAGTTATGAATTCGCGACATTTGCGTCATCGACATGTCGGTTTACATAGCCTATTATAGTCAGCAATTGAAATCGTTTTTATAAACTGCTTCCGATGTTTTTTTTACACTAAAAATTAACAATTCATTGAGTTACGACTATATATTTATTAACAGTAGTAAAATAACTTTCACGAAAAATAAGAGCGAATCTTTACCTTAGATATAGGTGAAACACCTAATCTACTCTTCACTCGTCACGCTCTGATGAGATTACAAGTATCTTAGGAAGTGTGATGCGTTGATGACGGTCTCGGTATAGTCTTAAAGAGATTGTGCACGATCCATAGACAGTCCATGTCAGTCTTGAAAGAAAATTATTTGATTTCTTACATATATTATGACGTTTTTAGGTTTACAACTATTACACAGTTTCTACCTTTTCTAACAGTATTATTAGCACGCTGAATCTTGTTTGATAGCACGCCTATCAAGAAGGGCCATTCGAAATTATACCTTTGCTATAGCAATGTATCCGTGATCTCACGGAGGATTCTCTCACTCTATCTGGAGTTGATTACAGATGTATTTTTTTTTCTTGACTGAAGTAGCAAATGGGCATGCAGTCCACCTGATGGTAAGTGGTCACTGCCACTCATGGACATCTGTAATCAACTTCATAAAGAACATGGGTTCGACCTGAATCACAGATGCGTTGCTAGTCCCGATGACTATTATGGTCGCCTCATATAAAAGTGTGCTGATAACCACACCCTTCCATCGAAACGCAAGAACTGCTTTACGCTAGAAATAGTTGTGGTGGTGGTACTTCCTCGGTCGAACTACACTGGTTTTATGACCTTCAAATGTGCAGGAGTCATTGGTCACTTACCGTCAAATGAAATGTGTGCTCGTATGCTTTCTCTGTATTATTAATCTTTGAATTTGATGTAAGTTTTTTATTCTCTGATGATAGGTAACACCCGCTCAAGTAAGATGACCTTTGTAAGCAACTACATATAGAATAAAAATTCTATCTGATGTCAATCAGAGATACGTTGCTACTCGAGAATTAAGATCACCTCATATGAATGATTTATAGAATGACAATATAAGACAAGTGTAACGCATGTTGTACTAAAGAAAATATTATTGGATGGTGCATACAAGACTCTAGTGAAGAGGTTTTCGCTTTGCAACCAACACGTCGACGCTCACAACTTTTAAATTACGGCTAACACTTTTTTATTTAGACTTTCGTGTTAAAATATGATTAATGTTACTTTCCAATCCTTTTGGGCTTTTATAAATATGTGTCAAGATGTTTTAAGTTTTGTTGCTTATTTTTTTTTTGACGACCCGCGTGGCGCAGCGGTTACTGTACCGGTCTGACACGCAGTGGGTTCCGGGTTCGATTCTCGGCCAGACAAGTGTTTGAATGATGAGTTAAGATTCTTGTTCTGGCTCTGGGTGTTTGTGTATTCGTCTTTGTGTGCGTCCATGGCACCCACGACACAGGAGAAAATCCTACTGTGGGGCTATGAGTGTAGAAAGCGTTTTTTTTTTTTTTATCATCGTAGATATTTTTAATCAAGTTGCTTTCTCCGATTTCGATATTTATTTATTTTACGCACTCGAATGTTGAATAAATTTACAAAATTGATTATTACAATTAGCCTAGAAAGGTTACTCAATATATATTGCACATTCTTCAACCTACAATATATGAAATATAGTATTTATAAATATGTATACAGTAAACATAAAGTAAATGCAGACTTACATGGCAATAATAATTCAATAAATTCACGTAACTATATTGTATGTCTTGATATTATATACCTCAATGAATATTTTAAGAAAATTTGGTGTTTGGCGTTTTTGGGGTTAATAACTATGACTTGGTATTTTGGCAAGTTTCGCTTATAAAATTCTATTTTCATTTCTTTAGTCTAAATGGAAGATAAAAGCTTGTGTTATAATAAATACAACCCAGAGTTAAGTTCGGTTTACTAGTTAGTAAGTGGTTAAATGGAGAGACTAACGTTTTAGCACTTGGTTGCTATGTGTTTAAATTAAATAAGTAATACTTCACACTCAAGAGTAATCCTTCGTACATTATCACGGCACGAGCTAATCTGTACGAGGGGCTTTCAATAGCGCTTCACGTATAGAAAAGTTTTGGTGAAAATGTTTCGAAGTTCTCAACGGAAACGCGTTGGGTGAAGTTGCTATGTTAATGTATTTTCCTCTTTGTATCTGAACTGTCTGCTTGTTAAATACGTACGAACACTGTATATGAGAACACACAAACGCATTAAGAGGTTTATGTACTTTCTATAAGGCAGGCATTATTCAAAACTATCAGGTGCAAAAACGTTTTATGCAAAACTACTATGGTCTATTCTATTATCACCAAACTCTATTGTTTCAACTGATATAAACTTTATTTAGTTACCTTTAACAATATGTTTCGAAATCTGGTTGCGTACTTACAGTTTATAAATCAAATAAAAAAAACAAAAGTAAGTACATATTACACTTAGTAAGTATTTATATATAGTAGTAAGTTTTAATTACACTTTTGAAGTATTCATATTCTGAATTCTGTAATTCTGTCATTTAAAAAATATCCGTAACTTTTCATGTAAGTAGTTAAAAAAATAGTAATTGTTACCAAGTTGTAAAAAATAAATTAAGTGACAAACGTGATTAATAAATATACTTCTATATTTTATAACTTTCTTTATACATTTATTGGTAGTCTAGTGTTGTAGTCAACTGGGACTCCGAAATAAAATGAAATATCTTTATTTTTTTTAAACCTACAGGAACACTTACAAATTGACAATTACTAACTTTTACACCACCACTGGATCGGAACGCGGCTTCAACTGAGAAAATCTGGCTAAAAACTCAATAGGTTTGCCTTTTTGTTTATAATTATAATATATTTCTTTTTTTACGCATTTTTTTATAATGGGCAATTCGTTGCAAGTTCTCTATTCCAAGTTATAAAATCGGCAACCGACAAGCTCCTCGCAATCTTTTGTCTAAATACTTGTTTAACTGCTTAAGCAGTAGGTACTATGAAATAATATACAAGAAACAACGTATAACTCCTTACATGTATTTTTATTCCGATTGCTTTAAACGTTTTCCCGTGCATACATTTCGAAGTTCCTTACTTTACTTTCCTTAAGTATGTACACAAGTCATATGATTTTTCTATTAAGCGGGGAAGTTTAAATAATGACTTCCTCCTAATCCTTGCGGGAAACAAAGTCAATATTTTCTCATGTAGCTCTAAGAAACTTATACAAATCCAATTTATTTTCCATTTCCTCACTTCATGAAACTTAAATATGCTTGCCAGGTAAACCACTTTGAAAGCAATCCTTTGATCGTGCTTATCTCTTTATGCAAAATTTTAGCAAAATTTGATACTTATTGCCTCATTTTTATGCACATTCGTTTTACGTTCCTATAAAATTGACAATATAAGTATAGTATACTTTTCGATTATTTTTAATATTTGGAAAGTTTTCTCGTAGATCGAAGAAATTATGTATAATATAAAGACTATGAACTGTGATAGTTTTCTAACAAGGTGGACTTGTTAATACAAACAGAAGCTGATCAACGAGATAAAACAAATTGTTTGCGCTTATCTTTTCCTCTCGATACACTTGTATAGAGTTCTAGGATCGAGTTAATAAGAATTCAAACGACGGAACAGGTTACACAAAGACGTTCTCATCTGAATAAACACGCAAAATCACGAGACATCTTCATTACCGAGATGAACGTAAATATTTATATATGTACAAAAAATAAGAGTACTCGTTATATAAAATACTTTTTCTTATTTTACACCAAACCGAAAATTTCCTTTTCTTTGCCATTTTAAAATACATCAGATGATAAATATGTATTTTGAAACTATTGTAAGAAATGCTCTTAACTTAAATAAAAGTGATGTTTAATTACAAAGTATGGCCATCAATTTGTTATTTTCAACTTAAGACCCTATCTTTATAAGTATGTCTCCAACTTCACTTCAAAACCGATATGGACACTCTGAAGAACCAATTTCTCTGCCCAAACATTATAAACATTAAAAAATGAAAATCTTAATATTCTGTTAATATTAACCCGTTTAGAAAAACCATAAAGGTAGACGAAATGAAAAACAAAATGGAGTAAAATTTTTATTCACGGCAGGCGTTGCTCCAAGCAAGATAGCACTCGAAAGTTTACGGATTGTGCATGAGCAGGAATTAACTTATAAAAGGAGTTCGACATACCCGTCATACACAGTTTCGCAGTGAGCAGAATCACAAAGAGCAAAATATTAACACGAGTTAGTTACTTATTTGAAAAGCTATTGCAAAGTTTTGTACAATTTTGTATGCTAGCGATTCCTCACCAACTTTATCATTTCTGAGATTTGCAAAGTGTATAATTGTTCGTCACTCGTTTGTTAGCTACTGCGCGTGTAATATAGTTTAAAACGAATTAAATCTAGTACCTATTTTCAATCATGAAAATAGATGTTCTTGGGTGACTATGCTCAGCGATGAATGTTTATATACCATTAAATTTCTTTTTATACATTTTTTAGATAATATGTAGTTAGAATATTTACACTTTTTAGAATAGGTATATACACTTGAATGAAAAAACTCATATGCCTAGATAAAGTACATTATGCTTATAATTCATAATACCTCTACCTTTTAGTAATACATTATTTTTTATATAGGCTGATTGGCTAACATAAATTCTTAGTTCTAGAGTGGTAATTCACAGTATTAGTTGATACTTATAACTTTAATTTACTAACTACGTACTTTTATATTATAGAAGTATAGAAGTATGAAAGGACTATGCAGTGTACATGATGAAAAGTGGCAATTGGTCATTTATAATCAACTCCAGGAAATGATTAAAGTCCAACCTAATGTCTGTGTCGTTAAATTCTAAGTTATTGTTGGAGTGCTTCGAAAGTTTTATTTTACTTGTACATTATAAAAAAAATATTGCTTTTTTGTTTTATTTTGTATTATAAAATACTAATTTGCTTAAGTCGTATAAATTACAATGAGACAAGGATATAACCGTATTTTCAATCTCAGTTTCTTTACGGAAATCGGAAAAAGGTATCACGCTACTTGTAAGCTAAACGTATTCTAATTCGCATTAAAATTTAATTAACTGGTCTCATTAGAAGCATCTCGTTCCGTCTGTATCGTTGCCGGGAGCGATCAAAGAGATCGTTCAGTGACACTCGGCTGTAATGAGACCATAATCTCGTCGATGGAACGGAATAAGTTACAAACTAGTGATGTAACGTATGTTGTTATTTGAACATTCGCGAATGTCAATGCGAATATAACCTACCGAAATGGTAATATCACGAATGGTAATATTGAGTTAATATATAGGAGTAGTGTAAGAGGCTGAAAATGAAAATTCGACGACCTTTTTTTGGGTCGTCTAACTGCAGGGCGACTCAAATTGTTGATCCGGTGACGCTTTTTTTCTTGCTCGTCAAACTGCAATTCTATATTCGCAAAAGATTAGTACAAGCCTTGCGAATGCGGATATGTAAAATCATGCGAATATTCTCGAATGCAAATATGGTTACATCACTATTACAAACCCACACTGCGTTCGCATTAACATTCCTTTGATTGGGGAACGGGAATTACATTCAAGGGCTCTTGTACGTACTTATGTAATATTTCTTTAGATAATAAAGATAAAATAAAATTGTGTACTGAGCTTTTGACGTAGGTAGTATCGTATTTTAACTTGTATAAATTTGAAATAAACCGTAACAAGCAAGTTTTAAGTTAACGAGGAAAGATTTGTAAGTGCAAATAGTTAGTATCATTATTTCTCTATTTATTGCTTACTAGTACCTACCTACCTACTTATATTACACTGTTATAGATAAATGTCAGTTCATAGTAAAGTGGTTCCATGTAGTAATAGACAATAAGTGCTAATTTTAATATGACAATTCCAAATATCGCTGTTTTGCATGAAAAGCCACTCAAAATTCATCAATTTTAAGTCAAAATTATAGTTTTATCCAAGGGCAGATTCTATATTTTTGTTATTAATTTCTTCCATTAAACATTTTAGAACATAAAGCATAGTTTATTTTTACCTCGCCTTGTAAAATTTGCGTTTTTGTGTTGTGTTATTCAATCTAAGCATGTTTCCTATTCGGTTTTGCTTAGGTCAGACCAGAACATCTCATTACTAAAGCGTAGTATCGCGCACCGAACGTATCGTTTGGCCACAGTACAACGTTAGTTTGGTTTGGCGATGAAAGCGAACAAAGAGATCGCTTAGTGATACACGTCTACGTCGCTACGTTACAAAATGCGCTCTGTACTGATATCCCAAGTCCAAGCAGATGCTTCCATTATCATTACACTTTTGGTCTTCAATGTGTTTTCACGAATGTAAATTAGATTCTTTTGCTTTAAATTTTATTACTAAATTTTTAAATGTTGCTGAATTTTGTAATGCACATTTATATCGTCTTAAGTCTTTATATAAGACTTTAACTATCACTGCTTGATGGTAAAAGAAAACATCGCGAGGGAGTCTACACACCGTTTTACAATAAATCCAAAGGTATGTGATGTTTACCAATCTGCACTTGGCTAGTTTGGTGGACTGTGGTATAAAGCTCTCCCATTCTGAGAGATTACCCGTGCCTAACAGTAAGACAAGTTATTGGGTTGACGACGATGGCGGTACGTGCTATTGATAATAAATAACTTCATTTCGTAAAATCCTAGTACACAGTTCATCATCACATCACATGTACATCCATTAATAAATCCACATGAACCAAATTTATATTAATACTAATACGAAGGGCTATTTATAAAAATGCATGCCTAAAAATTAAGATCATCACAGAAAACACGTGCAGATACAAAAATAAAAATGTAGAGGTTATCCTTTTGTGACATTATACAGGCTTGTGCTATTTTTTATTTTCACAAGTAGTTTGCGGGATTATCAGAAGTTTATTTTCATATGCTACATCGCAAGAGAATTCAATAAACTATAGGTGTAGTCGGAAAGATTTGAGACGTACCATGAGAGAGTACCATGTGAAATTGTACACATCAACGCATAACAAATAAATTTAATCGATAATCAATTTCTTCATAAAAAAAAAACGTTTAGGTATTTAATGTTTTTGTTTTGTCCCAAAATATAACATTGTTAGCGTAAGTTTACACTGACGAGATTCTGTTAAGATTTATAATAAGTTAGATCCAAAATAAATATTCTAATTCATATCTCAATTGGCTTCCTCACATTGAATGTTTATTTGTGCAATACATACATCCATATTAACAAATAACAAACGCTTCATCCATCCATCTATCAGCCTTTTGAGGTCTGTTGCTGGAAGTTGGCCTCTCCTAAAAGGTGCCACTGGAACCGACTGCTTCTAGTGGTGCCTTGCCCTGTACAGTTTCTCGCTGGTTTCTTTAGGTCATCGGTCAACCTAATGAAGACCCGGTACCCCTTTGCTCCTTTTGCCTAAATGTGGTCGCCACGCTAGGACAATACTTCTCCATCGGTTATCGGTCCTACAAGCGACGTGACCGGCCCACTGCAACTTAGGCTTGCTAATTTTAAGAGCTATGTCGGTAAGTCATAATTATAATAATAATATAGAATATTTTTCAGTATTCCTGATAGTTTACTGGATAAGTATTGCTTTAATCTTGTAATCATATTATTCTACAGTTATTTATTTTCTCTATTAAATATATAGTGATACCTACTTTGTTCATGCATAATGAGGTCATTTCTTTAAACATCACATCGCTTTTACACCCTCTCTAACCCCAAGCCTTGATCACCCTATATATTTTTTACAACATCTTTTCATAAGCTATTTATATATTACAAATAGAATATACATCTATTTCGTAATTCAGATCTCAATAAAATTCATGCAAAAAAGTATTCATTTACTCAATTTACGTACTATATTTAATATATAAAATTCTCATGTCACAGTGTTTGTTGCCATACTCCTCCGAAACGGCTTGACCGATTTTGACCAAATTTTATATGCTTATTCAGTAGGTCTGAGAATCGGCCAACATCTATTTTTCATACCCCATAAGGGTTGGTCACCCTTAACATTTTTTTTTATTTTTTATATGGCAAAACAACGTTTGTCGGGACAGCTAGTTTTAACTATAAAATAATCTATTTTTAATAATCTAACATTTTACTACTAGAATCGTGTATTCAATACTAAATTTCTCAATACATAAATAAAACCAAGTCCATTAAAAGTCAAGCAAAAAACGTTGTTTGAATCAAAATATTTTAATTGGCTGACTAAGGCTCTTAATGGTACATTATAAAAGGGTTAAAGCTGGTAACAAAAAAAATCGCCGTCGGCATGGTCGCCTTCGGTTGTCTGTATTAAGAGGTGACATTAATTATTCAAGGACTTGCCAACATTATATTGGAATCAATTCGTTGCTTATTTTGTACCTTAAAATAAAGCTATTTTTATGTAGTAGTACATGTTTATATTTTATTGCTTTAATGGGTGTTTTTCTTTATTTTTTTATCTTACATAAGGCATTTTTATATAGTAAAAGGGTATTAGCCTAAAAATGCTTAATGGGTGTTTTTCTCTATTTTCGTCTGCAAAGACTTCTAAAATATATCTAGATTTAATGGATCTGAGTGTAGTAACAGTGTAGTTAACATAGCAGTAACAGTCGAGAATGCTGTCCACCTTGCGGTAAGTCATCTTTAACCAACTGCATAAATAACAGACGTTCTACAGGTTCCTAACTACAGAAAGCCAATTCAACGAGTCGCATCGACAAATCTATGTCGACGATTTGAAAGATGTAATCAGCCAAAATTAATTTCATCAATCATGGCTGTATAATACATTTGTTACTTAAAACATATTATTTTTACCAATAATTTGAAAGTGAATCAATTTGAATGAAAATGTTAATTACTTTGCTAGACTGAAATTTATGGTCCACTGGTCTGATAAGCTCAGATACGACTTACCTGATAGGTCATTTAAGATGATTAGAGGTCCGGTGATTGCAGTCCGAGCGTTGGGCTGCGCGCGACAACTTATTGGCGCGCTTCATCTCTTTGTTATCTGAGATTAGGGCAATTGTTGCTGGCACGTTGACGTATTTTGCTTCTCCGACCAATGTCCGGAAACGGTCACTTAATTGCTTTTCAAACTGTATGAGATGATTGAAATGGCGTAGTAAACGATGCTAAGATAACCATTTTATGCTTCTAAACGTTGAAGTGGAAACAGCTTGGACACAAAACGTGGCCGAGACACTTGAAGTAAGAGGAAAAAAGACTATTATCCCAGAAACGGCAGAAGGCGCTGAGAAAGGTATGAGAACTGCAGAAGAGTACTTCAAAAGACTCATTGAATAGACTGTCTAAATAATCTGGACTGGATCTGGAAAAACATATATTTAAATTCATTATTTTATTATTTAGGATTATATCCACCTTTTAAGTGATAGATACCTACGCATCCCTAATTTATAGCTAGTCATAATAGAGATTGAATTTAGTTATTATATATGTATGGTGAAGATACTCAATATGTGAAATAAATAAAACCAGCTGTGCTGAAATGTGTATATTTAATTGATTGATAAAGGATACTTCATTAGTGCGTGTACTAAAATAAATATAAACAAGAGAATTAAAAATATTTCGGAAAATCCTTTAAAGAAACAAACTTTTGAGAATTTTTCGTGTGAGGAATTTTATACGGAAACTTAAAAATGGTGTGAAAATATTCTAAGAAATCCGATTTCTTACAACTTGTTATGAAAAATAAAAGCAGTAAAGATGTGCAACTTGAAGAAGTTCTTATTTTAAGAGGGCACATACTTATACGCCGGTACAGAGCGTGTGCTACGCTTGTTTTTACAACACTTTAAAACAAGGCACTTACGGGCTGTGGCCACAGAGATGGTAGGAAAGAATGCATACGGGTTTATGTTTGCAGTCTTTTGGAGTATTCCGAACGAAATAATTAAAAGTTTTTACGAGCGCCTTGTCTAGCGGTGTAAAGGTTCCGGCGCTGGTAACGGTGCAAATGTGATCTTCGCACGACGTCGGTCGCAAAATTCAAATGATTGCGTCATTAAATGTTTTATTTATAAAATATGAACTTAATGTTCCGGTAGATTTTATTTATTTATGAACTTAATTCAAAATCTTTTCTTCAAGCTGTTTATCTATCCATCAGCTTTTGAAAGTCCACTGCTGGACGTTTAAACTGTTGTTCAATAGTAATTTGGAGGTTCAAACCCAGGCATGCACCAAACAACCAACCAACAATAGTAGATAATACAATACCTTTACAATGTTAGCTACTATACAACATATCAATTATACAAATTTACACAAATTTATGTATGTAATGAATACTAATAGAAAAAATAATTAATTTTATTTAAAACTATGGACCGACTAAATAAATCGGAGAACCATATGCAAATACTTTGATCGTTCAATTTATCACTCTTTTTATGATCGATATGGCATAAATGGCTCTATTTATTTTTACTCATATACGCTGACATGAGTTGATATCAATTTATACGACGGCTTTTACCAAAGACTGGTTGTTTTAATATTCAAACGCTGTTAATACAAAATTTTATGCAAATGGTACTGAGAGAGCATAATTTCAGTTGTCATTGATATAAATATATCTATATTAATTCAAAAAGTACTACGACAAGACAATTTTCGGATAATGTAGGACCAACTTGACCTATAATAGGGTTGACTTGGGATTGAGCTGTATGCCTTATTTCAAGAATTTATACAGAAAGGCAGTAAAGATTGTCATTATATTATAAAGCGCCGCGCTAGTAATTTAAATTAAAAAACTAAACTTCATATTGTCCAAAGTTGCACCAATATTACTATAATTTTAATAAATTGTAATAACGTTCAAGTTATTTTAAACGCACCATTTAAAAGCAATAACGGTTATTTTGACAAAAACATCTGATATTTTTGACGTTATGCGTTTTGATAGTAAGACATTGAATGTTTAATTTTGTTTATTGTATGTGTTTGTATCAAATTCAAAGTAGAGAGTGTAATGTGTTTTTAGTTGGTTATATGTATGTTTTATGCATTATTTGGAAAAATATTAGCATTGCGCAATCCTACTCTACATCAACTATAACCATGCGTAATTTCATACTCCTCCATCCGGTAAGTATCTTAAAAACAAATTCCAATTTTTCACTTCACGTATTAATATATAGATATTTGTATTATAAAACTTAATCTATAAACTAAATGTTTAGTTGGTATGTCTCTCCACCACACGTATTTCTAATGTAAAGTAATCCTTGCATTCAGGTGGATTAGCGGTGGGTGCGGTTGCTACCTCATTTCATGTAAGGCGACCGTCTTAGTTTTCAAGAGCAGCAATGAGTCTGTGATTGACTTCAGGTGGAATACCTATTCGAAAACCCGCGTGGCGAAGCGGTAATCATACCGGTCTGACGCGCAATGGGTCCTGGGTCCGATTCCCGGCCAGACGAGTATCTGAATGATGACTTTAGATTCATGTTCTGGGTCTGGGTGTTTGTGTATTTGTCTTGTGTGTGTCCATGGGCCACGAAAGGATGGAGAAAATCCTAGTGTGGGGCTATGAGTGTATTAAGCGTGTGTATTAAGCGTGTGTATTAGGCGTGTGTTTATTTTTATAGTAAATTGCTTACTTGTCTATGAGCGGCAGTGGCAGTTTACCTTCAGGTGGACTGCGGGCTCATTTGCTTCTTCAATCTTATAAAAAATCGCAAAATAAAAATTACATTTGTTTGGTCAACTTAAAAAATATGAGTACCATGAAAACAAATGTTTTCGTGGTACTCATTCACAGTTTTGCATTCTCTGCTGCAATTAAAAGGAATAAATAAAAAATTGTGGAGTCCCACAAATAATACGTGTTCCAAAGTAATTTGCCAGAGCGCGTCGGGGCCGAACAAAGACTAGTGCTACATTGGATTCTAATTAGACTTTATTAGATTTGACCGACATTTAAAAGACTGGTTCACTTTGACCCGGAGATTGGATTGCTTACCAGTTAGAACCTTGTTTATAAAAACTCTGTGTCAGTATCTTTATAGAAGATACGTGTGAGAGATTTAGAGCGGTGTTCTTTGTTAGAGTCTACAAAGGAGTTTTAAAGAGCTTACTTTAAAGGGAAAAGTAATAACCGCTTCATCTACTTATACTATGTTGTTACTTGATTTTGTTATATTATCTTACTTATGAGTGTATTTATTATTCGTCGTATTTTTAATTAATTAATTGATGATTATTGAAACAGTCTTTTTAAGCGAGGTTCTTTTTAATATACGTTTGATTATCGATAACTTTAATCGAAATAAAAAAAAAACATAAATCTGTTGATATGTAGACTTGAAACATTAACAATGTACAATTTCATTCAATATTCGAGTTAATGCTTTTAAATAATGGTGATCGGTCAATTACCGGTAAACGCTGCCAAGTTTAGAAATTATGAGTCGAGGCGCATAGCATGATGATTTTCAATAAATTTACTAATGACAGAGTCCTCCAAATGTATAGTTGTCTTCTGATTGACGACCTTGAGATGCACTAGGCAAAAATCACTAGGGGAAGGATATATTTCATCGTATACACATGTGTTCATGTTACATTTGCTGTTTTTTTTTCACTTTCCCCTTCATCTAACAACTCCACGCAAAGGCAAAACGATACACTCTTCTGACTAATGGAATCATGAATGATTTATCTTATGACGTAGACACCCACTAAGGAATGATATTTTTACATTACATGTCTAAAACGAATCAAGAACTTTAAATGTTTGTATTATATCAGATACGCGTACGAAACAACGAACTACAGCTAGTTAAGTGCTCGTAGGAATTGCAAATTGTGTATCACATTACAAAATACGGCTGCAAAAGAAAACCTAAACGTGTAATGTGCATTACAATGCATGGGACGTAGATAATAAGGGATTAGAATCATGTTCATATTACAAAATATTTATTTATCAATGCATGGCGGTTAAGAAAATGTTGTAAGGAACCAATGAAGAAAAGTTCTAAGAGGGTTGTAAAGTCTTCCACTTGGCCAGCGCGACAGGCTATAACCTAAAACTCTTTCCGAGAAAATTCCCGTGGCCAATAATGGGGACAATAATGGGTTGGCGATAAATATGACAAGGCGTAGCGTTGTAGCCAGTCGTAGAAGTCGCGTAGCAATACACTGCCGTAGCAAGCGATGTACCGCCCGTTACTTGGATACGCAATTAAAAGTTTTTTAGACACGAACTCATCGGTAGAGCGGACCTGTAAACGACCGGTGTAAACATTTTGCTCCTAATTGGAACGCCATGTTTTAAAAACATCGGTCTATGAATGTCGCTACGCCTGCTTACACTGGTAATTAGTCGTGTTTCTTTAATTAGATATGTTTATTACAAGTAATGTAATACTCATTTTACAATCAAGATTAATTACAAATCTTTTATACATTTCTGTAAATAATCATTTTTTTCAAATTCTCCAGTAGGCGTACAAAAGGTAAATGGGGGAGTGTTTTTTTTTTACTTTTTTATAACTTAAAAAAATATCTTACGATTAATGCGATACTATATCTGTTTTCAGTGGATTATGCAAGTAATTTAACATTTTACTTTAATATTGACTAGTATAATAATACTAGTCAACATCAATGCAAAATGCCAAAATAAAAAAAAAAACAAAATTTGAATCATCTGCAACCTCAATAGTTTTTGAAAGGAATTTATCACAATTTATATACATATGTTGCAGATATTCTACAACGCTCAACTTTCAATCGGCTTAGATTTTTGCATCTGGTGTTTCCTACACAACTGTTCAAAATGGAACAATGAACAATAAAATTAGAAAATGGTTACGTAAATACATTTGTTGATTTCGATAGTGAAGATATTATGAAACTTTAATGTAGTAATACCATGTATACTAATTCTAGAGCTATTAAAACTACTTAAAATTATCAGAACGTGCATATGTATGTACTATAAGTATTATGAGCTTACCGTAAATAAATTATACAAATATTTAGTGTTTAAATATGTAAATATGTGAATTCATATTTATTGATAGAATTAGGCTTTCTTGTGAGTAACATGACACATAAATCAAACTTTGACTTGACTCTCTCCAGCAAACTCAAGTTAAATGAGTTTTAGCAGTGTTGTAATATTTAAATACTTTAATTACGTTAATGTTTATTAAGAAACAAGTAAGTTAGAAGAGTCCTATTTCTTATCTGGGGTAGATTTAGTGGAGACCGTGGAGTATAAAGTAAGAAAAACACACAAAAGCACACACACATAGATGTAGATCTGCATATATGCACTCGGCTTACGTAATTTCATTCTATTATTTTTTTAAACAATAATTAATAATATTGAAATAAGATATTCTTAGTAAAGCCAGTGACTAAAAATAATATATAATTTAAGTGACTGAAGTCAAAGCTTGACCGTTCATGTACTTACATATGTCGGAAAGTGTTTTTTACTTTTTTATATGCCATAAAGTCGGCAAATAAATATTGTACAAAACGTTTTGAGTTTTTTTTAAGAAATATTTTTAACCCTAAAACTAGTTTTAATAAAATTCAGAAATTTAGTGTGCCTACTCTAGATAAAAACAATTACGATTCGTTACGCTATGACAAAGGCAGACACGGTATTTGCATTCACTAATATTTTGTTCCGGAAATTCATCTAAGAACTATATTCTGTATGTAGGGCAGTAAATAAGAGTAGCACCATTTATATGTTTTCACAAATTTATGGTTACAATAATATTATATTTTAAAGGTGTTATAGAGCAGTGTAGGCCTAATGGTTGAAACTTGCCCTCTCAATCGGGAGGTCCGAGGTTCAAACCCAGGCACCCCTGATTTATGTGCGTATTAGAAATTAAATATCACTGCTTTTCGGTGAAGGAAAACATCGTGAGGAAACTTAAACACCCGAGAGTACTTTTAAAAAAAGTCTCTGAAGTATGTGAAGTCCACCAATTCGCTCTTAGCCAGCGCGGTGGTCTATGGCCTAAAAACTTTCTCATTCTGATAGAAGACCTGTGCCCAGCAGTGGGAAAATATTGGGTTGTACCCATAGTAATACTAAGCTATTTTTGCGGCTTCGCCCGCTTTGGTCACTTTTTCCACGGTAATGAGTATTCTATGTGTTTCACTCCTGAACCATACACTATGAGTGTGCCAAATTTCAGCATAATCCAACCAGTAGCTTTTTCGTGAAAAATTGACAAACAAAGATACATCTTCACAATCTTTCGCATTAAAATAATATAATAATACGAGGAATCAGAAAAAATCGCAATAGTCTCTTATATCTGATGTCTAGAAAAGTATACATGAAATATCAAAGTTGCCAAGCTTCTAGTCGCACGCCGTCGTACCCTTCAGGCGTGCTAATTGAGAGATGAAAATCCTATTGGCATCAGAACGCCCTTTGATCGAATGCTTCAGAGATGTAACATTTATAGCTCTTTTCAATAAACGATGACAAATCAGATGAGCTGTTATTGGTATTGAAGCGAAAAAATTGTTTAGCTCTAAAACTCGGATTATGATGAAAGAAAGCTATAAATTACGTCAATTGAAATGGTACAAATATATCGTTTTTCAGATACTTTGTGAGTCAAATACATGATGTATAACATAATCTATATATTAATACTCGAAGCAAAAATTTGTGATTCGTTTTTAAGATACTTGCCGCAGGCGGAGGAGTATGAAAGTACTCACGGTTATAGTTGATGTAGAGACCATTGCGCAATGTTAATATTTTTTTCAAATAATGCATAAAACATACATAAAATCAACTAGAAACACAGTACACACACTACCTTGCATTTGACACAAACACATACATAATAAACGAAATAGAACATTCAATACTTACTACTAAACTACTTTTTCTTACTATGAAAACACACAACGCTAAAAATGTCAGATGTCTTTGTCAAAATACCCGCTATTGCTTTTAAACCTCTAACGGGTGCGTTCAAACTAACTTATTGATTATTAGAATTTATTTAAATTAGGGAAATATTAGTGCTACTTTGGACAATATAAGGTTTAGTTTTTTAATTTAAATTACGGTTGAATTTCGACCGTTGCGACGATTGACTGGTTTAATATAATGTGCCATCCCAGTATTTAATGGGTAAATTTTAGGTACTTATTAGCCCAGCCAGGATCACATGACCGCTAGCGCAATCCATTTATCATAAACATCCATGTTTATAACCAGCGCCAATCAACATATCGCCCTCAGAAACCTACGTGATTTAGATACTCACAAGGCAATTACACATGATAAATGAAGTTATGATGTTAGCTACGAGAATTAGTATTTATGCCGCAGCTCTGGATAACATATAGACATAGACGAATCTATATCTGCCCACGAATAAAACTATAACCTTAAATAATAAAGAAAGAAAATGAAAAAGAAAGAATACTTTAAAAATATAATATAAAAAAAATAAAAAAGAAAAAGAAATAAGAAAAAGATGTTGAATAATTAATTATCAACATCTCTGTCAATGTTATGTATCTATATATAACTTGGTGAGAAAATTGCCACTCATGATAATAGCACCACTGAATACATATACTAGCTGTCCCGGCAAACGATTTGCCATATAAAAAATAAAAAAAAAAGTTAAGGGTGGACAACCCTTCAGGGGTATGAAAAATGTTGGCCGATTCTCAGACCTACTGAATAAGTATATAAAATTTGGTAAAAATCGGTCAAGCCGTTTCGGAGGAGTTTGGCAACAAAAACTGTGACACGAGAATTTTATAGATTAGATATTATTGTTAATTTTTTTTATAACCGAGTTACGGAGACAAGCGGTAATATAATTAAATATAGTACGTATTTTAATAAACACTCAAAACGGTACTCTCTTTAATTATGAAATTGAAATCAAAACTAAATACAAATGATTAAATTTTCAATAGTAGAAATAACTCGACATGAATTTACACAATTGTTATATTTGAAGCGGTGTTTATTGAATACAAATTGAAACAATCATTGCAAAACGGTGGTAAGTAATCATCGAAATAGGATTGTCACTTTCCAATTAATGCTACGTCGACTGAAACTCGCTCAATGATAGGTCCTTTCAGTACCACTTTGTTGAGAGGTACTCTAGTACCGAAATATATGGCTAAATAGTCATTGTATTTCACTGTGTGGGGCCAGGAGGATTTTTTACTAAATTAACATATGCGAGTTAAAAAAGTAAACCTTTTACTAAAAAACAACGCACTTAATAAATTTATTGTATTTCAGGGCACGTACTTATTTATCACGGTTATTTTATCTAATATATAAAATTCTCGTATCACAGTTGTTGTTGCCATACTCCTTCGGAACGGCTTGACCGATTTTTACCAAATTTTATATGCTTATTCAGTAGGTCTGAGAATCGGCCAACACATTTAAAACACTAGTGTGATTTAAACGTACCCATAGCTAGAATTTAAACACATATTTTTAAAGTATTTGGTTATTCAGATACTATATTTGATTTTAAACATCCTCGTCAAATGTTTGTACCCTGTGAATCTGACGAATCGCATGATTGTCAATGTTTATTTATATATTATGTCAATATTATGTAAAACACGTCTTAGAGTTCATTGACATTTACACAGAACGTACCCTGCACTGTGTGATAATGAGTTAAAGTTAATACGTCAGCATGCGTTCTATGGAAGAATACTATTTTGCGTACCACAACGCGGGTTTGCTGCGTTCAAAGTCTGTAGATACAAACGGGGCTTCAAACAAGCAATTAAGCGGTCACATATCAAACAGTGACCGCGTTGAACTTTCCTTTACCTGCGACCGATCGAACAGCGCAGTCGTCACCACGAGCACCTCTTGACCCAGCCGCAAGTGGCGGCTGTGCTTATAAACAGAAACTAAATATTCTTCGTGACAGTCTTATAGCCACAATTTACACCTCATTTAGTATTATGATCTAACACGTTAACGTACTCGCTTGTTTATGCAAGCAGTGATGGATTTCTTGTATTGACGACCCGGGTGGCGGAGCGGTTACCATACTGGTCGGACGCGCAATGGGTCCCGGCTTCGATTCCCGGCCAGACAGGTATCTGAACTATGAGTTTAGATTCATGTTCTGGGTCTGGGTGTTTTTGTATTTGTCTTGTGTGTGTCCATGATACCCACGACACAGTAGAAAATCCTAGTGTGGGCTATGAGTGTAGAAAACGTGTACGTGCGTGTTATTTCTAATCAAAATAACGTATTGATTCCTAATTTCAGGAAAGTTAAAGAACTTAGCATTTAAATAGTGTGAAATGTGATAAATATTACGATCGTAAAAAACGATCAACTATTATTAAAATCCATAACCAATGATTGTTTTGGTACAGAATATGACAGTTTTTAAATCACATGTAAATAACGTACAAACATAAAAATGAACTTATTAATGTTAGATATATGGACGATGTATATTTTCCATATATCAGACATCGGTTCACTCGGGATAGTGTAAATAGTACTCACGCATTTACTGTTCCATCGAAATAATGCTTTTATATTTTTTTATGTTACTTAATAGACTTAAATCATATTGTTTTTAAGGTTTTTGACATTTTGACAATAAAAAATACTTTCTTTTCTCATAAATTCAATAATAGCTATAAAATTCTCTTGTAAATGTCTAGACAGCTAAAAATTTCTAATTACGATAGATTTCCGAACTTAACTATTAATGATATAACAAATAATGTAACATAACAATAATAAAAAGGAAATAATATATTACTAATATCACCAAATATATTTCAATAATTCAACTTTCAATTTGCTAAATATACAACTCAGTTAACAACATAAAAGGTATTATTTAGTTGACTTGTGTTTTTCTTTAAATGGTAAATCCTGGTTTATCACTTACTTAATTATATTTATGCAGTGTATAAATTGTTACATTATGGCATAAAACTAAAACAATACAAAATGCACATTTATCTATTCTTTGTAGTACTCGGAGTATAACAAACACAGAGTTTAAAAACAACTCAATTAATTGTACGATTTGTACGTAATAATCCTATGTACTCTACTTTGTTCTTATGTAGATACTCATAAATAAGTATCTATTTATTAATCACATAGTAACGTACTTTACACAACTAACATGTCTAGGTACCCATACGTTTAAACTCACAAGTCTCTTTTGTTCATCAACCAATTTAATTTTGGTCAATTCTCAGTGTGCAATTTACTAACGCGTTATCTTTAAGCTGCTTTGTCATAGACCTAGAATAATGAATAGATGTGGTTGGCTCACAATAATTGCATCCGTCCAGGCATTAGGGCATTTCCATCATAAAATTGATTGGAATACAATTTATAGTTTTTTTTTACAGTACAATCACGATACGGTTATAAAATTAGATCATTGAGAAATAATAGAATTGAATAAGAAAAAACAAATAATAAATTCATAGACAGAAGTTATGGTGAATTCTTAGAGAAGCAACAGAGGTTGTTTTCATATTTCAAATTATTCTTACTTCAGTTGATAATAAACTTAACGCGAAATAAACCCACATGTTTATTTTAATAGATATAGATTGATGGCAAACGAATGAATAGATATGCAGTTGAACAAGGTAAAATCAATGTATGGCTGTTTCAATGTAAAGAGCCCGCCAGCGAGCTCGTAATTTCAGTCACAAGAGGCAATGTAAGAGCGCTCTGACGTCATCCAGTGTTTTCAATATTACATGGTGAAAATCCTCGTTAGACTACACAGACTAATACTTGTATGAAATTTTATTTTTTTTTGAAAATAGAAATAAAGTTTACTAGTTGTTGGTTGCGACTGTGTACACCTGTAGTATAATACAAAACTATGGGACTAAAATAGAGTTACCCGTATTTTCCTTAGACATATAACTGTTCAATCCCTTTGGAGTTAGAATAATAAAACATCCTTTTGTAGTGAGTGACATCAAAAGATGAACCGGTTTTTCAAATTTCATGATTCTACAGTTATTAATATTGGTTCTCCAGTGAATAGTTAGAATCCTTACATTGCTGTTCTATTTTATTTTCTTCTATCACAAATAGATATTTCGAAAAAAACTTATTATTTCATAATATTTCATTATCCACATGCACTGAATCACTATAACCTACATGTTACATATATCAAGTATACCTTAAAGGTAAGTATAGAAATTCTAGGAACATTCGCGTGTAGGATGTTCGCAGGAAATATGAAACGTGAATTTATTTTCTTAAAATAGCTTCTGATTTCACCTTTCAATAATAGGTTAACGAGAAGCCAGTATTCCTCAACAATATCTTGTTAAAGAAAAAGATTACTATGTTATTTTTTATGGATTACTCCCATGATTGAATTGCGATACATCTAATACAATTGAGTTATAATGTTATCTTAATAAATAAGTATTTCTGTGCCTTGAAATTCCACGCTTTAATACTGTGCTGTTATCGTGTTACACATTGTGTTTCTTTGGAAAAAAAATCTTATAATTCTCTCGTTAATCCATTATTGTTCCAATGTTGGGCACGGGTCTTCTCTCAAAATGAGAGTTTAGGTCATAATCCATCGCGCTGGCCAAGTGCGAATTGGTGGACAACTGGTGGACACTTATAATTAATTGGCGTTAATACGCGGGTATTTGAAGTAGTCAAATATAGCTTATATTTGACTACTGAGCAGAAAAGTAATGACTTAACAGTATTGTAGCTGTGAACATGTCTCTATGCAGGAAACGCCGCGGATGTCGATCGGGCGCCTAATTTCAGTCGCAATAATCGGACTCGCGCCGGGAATCACAACACGATCTTTGTGGGAACTGTGTTGTGCCATCCAATACACAATGTACTGGTTGTCAAACAATTTTGATGCATAGTTAATTCCAGTTCGATAGAGATATGAATGCCGCTTAATAGGACATTAAAGATTACATTTCGGAAATTACTTATCAATTTCTCATACTACAAACTTTAGTCTATTTGCACCACTTGTGTACAAGGCAAACGTTATCATTAATCTTTGTTAGGCATTATTTAGTTAAGACCGTATGTTTTAATAAAAAAATAATTATTAGTTCAATATGATACGTGTGCCAAAATATTTTATCTTGGTGTTAAGGAAATTGTGGAATAGGGATTAAAACTCAACGTTTTTGATCAATTTATTATTAATCATGATTACTATGGTACCAGTAACACCATAATATGAGTGTTATTATTATTTCTCATAGAATTAAAATTTATATCACAATCCTAAAGATATAATATAGAAATGCTTGTTATAGCACGAAATTCAAATCGGTAACATCAAATAGAGATTGACGAGGCGTTGCAAATTATGTAGCGATTCCAATCTAGCCGGCTTCCAAACACATTTTACTCTAAAGAATTTATTGTTTTAGTTTATTTTTATCAGCATATATCGCTATTAATATATAAATGGACTAAGAATAGGGAGGAATATTTTTTTCTATAATTTGATAAACTATGACAGTATTGACATTTCCGCCATTTTTTAAAACATATTTATGATTACAGTCTAATTTAAATTACTAGGCATATAGCTCATACTTGAAATAAATAACTAAAATTAGAACAATTTAGTACATTTATTTTGCTTGTTCCCTATTAATATCTTTTTATCTCCGACTTTGTCTATGGTCACATTTCAGGCAAAACTACTCTAGCTTAATTTATGAATTTTGATTAACATAATGTTAATCAATATTCAATAAGTTATTTATTAATCTAAATATATTTTTTGAATATCAAATTTGTAATATATATATAACTATTAAATTTATTTAGATATCTTTTGTCGTAGCACCTGTAGCACTGCGCTACGCATGCTACTCATGCTACGTAGGAATGTTAAAATAAATCATCATCAATATCATAAATCAATCATCAATGTATTTTTTTGCGAAGAGTAAAATCTAGAAAACTCAACGCGACATATAGTATACATATACGAAGTGATAAGTGAATACCGATTCTAATAAAAATTGTGTGTGTAGTCAAAGACACATTAGTGCGCTTGGTAAGACTGTTTAAGTTTTGACATTTAAAGACATATATTTAACGGTGAAATGGGCGATGGTGTAATTTTAAGAGAACGAAGTAAATTCGTCTAAGTTCACAGAAAGTAACAAGTCACATTTACCCACAAATTATTAAATTTTTGTTAGAAAATAATGCACAGCGGTGAACGTGTGTGGAGCCGCGGAAGCTTGAAAGTCATAAGAAGGGTTCTTGAAATTATATTACTTGCCAAATTCTTGACTATAAATTACTCTCTTTGACGTCCTAAAAGAAAACAAGCGTAAAAGAGCTTCGTAACAGTGAACTGTTAAAGAATTTACTGTACTATTATTTCAAAATATCTTATTAATTCTTAAAGGCGCACCACGATTAAAAATATTGGCTATGTTTTTTTGTAGTTTATTTTTAAAACAAAACATTTCAACAAATCTATTTATAGCTATTCATTTGTCTTGTTACGTATAAAATCTAATATAATCTAATATAAATGATTAAATGCATTTATAACGTTAGACTTGCTGTAGGAATAATTTTAAACTAAAGAAGTAACAAACGAGCATACGGGTCACCTGATTGTAAGAGGCCACTTCATGAACATCCGTAATTAGCTCGAGATAAGATTTGAATCATGTCAGAGGTTGGACACCATTTCTGTCTAGAGAAATAAGCTAGAAAGCCTTGAACCTATGTGTTCCACCACACACCCTTCAAACTAAAATACAGCTGCGATTACCACTGTTCTCTCGTCAACCCATTATTGTCCCACTGCTGGGCACGGGTCTTCTCTCGGACTAAGAGAGTTTAGGCCATAGTCCACCGCGCTGGCCAAGTGCGAATTGGTGGACAATAAGGCAAAAATAGGTGTATCGGTAAAACACAAAATATTTTACCAACTTTAAACCTTCACTAAAAATAACCGTAAAATTTAAGTAAAATTTCACATGGTAATACTGTTAGGTTATCGTTAAACATTTAAGATTTATTCACCTGGCACAAAATTCAGCCAACAAATCAGTATACTTTGTATAAGTAAGTTTATTCCCCTGGATATCGATGGTTTACGCACCGTCGATTCACTTTATGGTAACGAAGTACGTCGTAACGATGTATGAGAGGCCGTACATATGAAATTTGCTATGCCATATTTACCTTGCCTTTCTGCCACGTACAATTACGCTCGACGACAAGAATAGCTAAGTTCTTTGCCGGTTGAATAACTTTAGTAATTTTATAATATTAGACGAAATATTGAAAGTTTTATAAGAAGGAACGAGATTAAACGCTTGTGATATTTTATAACCGTGCAGACATATGAGAAATAGGTATAGATTTATTTATTTGGTTAGTAAGAACAAATTATGTATTAATAAATAGTCATGCATAAAGCCATATGCCTACTTGTATGAATAATTTTAAACAAAATTAGCAATTTGCTTTAGAATTTCAGTAGATAATTTTTCTATTTTTAATTTACATTTTTATTTCCGTAAATACAGAAGACATCAACATCAACAGAATATAAAAATAATATCACTAAAACCACTTGTCGTAATGAAACTAAAAACGTATCAGTACATGAACTTTTAACATTTAAAAGATTAATTAGGATACAGGAATTACAAAAACATTTAAGTTTTACTATGAAGACAACTCTAGGAAAACACACTTTACATAAGAAGCACATTAAAGCAACCAGCTGTACATTTTTTGACTTAATTAGCTCAAATTAACAATACACACTCCTTTTTCTCATTTCATCTCAAGTACATTCCTTGCGCTCTTTTAAGGAGAAGTCTTGTAATAAACAATATTATATTTATGAGTTTTGGCAATATTTAAATAAAGCATGATATTTTTTATATGTTTGAAAGATCATATTACTCTATGTATAGAAACATCAGTATCTGTAAGTCTTATATATAAAAATGATATTTTTACGAACAAGCCTTTAAAATCCTCGACATTGTAATTTGTAAACAAGCAGAACAAAAGTATTGCCTGGAGCATCAGCATCCAGTTGGCACCTTTACATTCAAAGTAGTACTATTTTACGCGGAACAAACTAAAATTATTTTAAGGGACGTTATTAATGAATCGACAGGCCCCTAGAACAAAATCGTATATGAAAAATTACCAATTTACAGTATGAAGCTTAGAAGTTTTGGGGACATACAAACATTGATTACGCCAAGAAAGACGGTCTATGGAAAATCATTGCAATAGCTATTAAGGAACTTAATAAATAAGTTCCTAAATAGCTATTACAATGAACAAAGCTTCATACTGTAAATTAGTAATTTTTCATATACGATTTTGTTCTAGGTATCCGTCGAAATATGTTTTTATTAGACGATGATTACGGTATACACTCACCTCTAACCAAATATTGATTGAAATATACACAAAATCTTTCGCGCACAAGCAAAGTAAGCATCGTTTACTTTTTATCAACTCTCCTAATTACAGTAAACGTACCTCCATGCTTAAAGATTTGAACATTTCGTACACAGATAACGTTTAAGACGCAACTTAAGTAAAAGAGTTCTACAGTGTAACTGCCGAACAAAAATGTTCTCTCTATACGAGAGATTTGGACCACGACCAAGACACAACTTCGCTGGCTGTTTTGTGGGTTACACGTGCCTCACGTGTTTCATCTATGACAGGAAACTTTCATCGCAATATTTTTGTTTAGTGTATTAAATCAGTTTCTTTATCTCTGATTGAACACTAATTACCTACTATATACCAAAGTATGTATATGTATTGTGTAAAGTAGAATATAAGTATAATAGTCACTCACAGGCTTGAAAAGAAGAATCGAACACAAAAATATACTAATGTATTCGTTGCTTCGTATTTATACATATCTTTGTAATGTTAAAAGTATATAAATACCTACTTTTGGTATTGGATAATTTGAATATTTGAATAGAAGTTAAATAACACATTTATCTAAACAAGAGTTAATAAATATCATATACTAGTATTATCAGCAGTACTTTAATTATTTTATTAAGTTTTAAGCATTCCTTGGGTAGGTGAGCCTATTTCTGGAAATAATCTTGACATTTATGATGAGTATTTTATCTTTTTCCTTATCTCATTCATTTATACAAAAGTATTGTGTAAAAATGTATAGAACTTTTTGAATCCTTAAATAAAAATAATGTATAGCGCAGGTCTGGATTCTCATTAATTAAGGGATAGATAGATCTCGCAGAAATATAAGTTAGAATTCAAGCTGCAAATATCACCTCGATGAAAAACATCGGAGATAATATAGGGGAAAATGCACCCCGAGGCTATGAAAACGTGTAACTAAAAAGGAAAAATATTACAGTACTGTCGTAGGTGCGAGTGACCGTAAACTTGGAAAGTAAAGTTACAACTTATAGCTTATTCGTTTTTGCACTTTGCGCAAATACAAATACCATACTTATATCCAAAGTTCTACTCGTACTTTCCTCACAATACAAATACATGGGTAAAAAGATTTTCTTTGTGTTTTGCATTTTAATAATGAATAACAACCCATTCCGGATTCGACCCGGTTTTAAGGTACGTATTTCGATAAACTAGTAATGTGTTTCAATGAGAACATTATTCTATATACAACAATTATATATAAAGTCAACAATAGTTATATCAGATATTTTTATAGTCTGTCTATAGACCCTTACATAAAGGTATGCTTACAAGTGACAGTGTTTTAAGAAACTTTTCCGACTCGGTGCCAAGACACAAAAGTGTATTTTGGCTTGATTTTCTTGTACTAAGATGCTATTTGTTCTCTCTGTTATTCGAAAATGCTTACAGAATTCAAAATAATATGGTAAATTAATTACGTGGCTATTATTTACATGAGACTATACGTTATACCATCAAATATTAAATAAAGAAAAAAAATATATGGAAAAATGCTATTTCTGCAATTTTGATTTAACTGCCACCGTCAAATAGATAGGTTCTATCTTTGTTCTTCATATTTGACTGGTCTGTATCAGCCTTCTATCACAGTTGTGACGAAAACTTGAACATCGTTTTAGAAGTTTTTATTAGTACTTTTTTATAATAATAGTTTTCACAAAAATATTTTCATGTTTTGAAAATAACGGACGTACCTAATGTATAAACCATATTTTTGTATAAGTAAGTAGCCAATATTCGTCTAATATAGAAAATCAGTTTTTCTATTAATATCTCATTATTATGGGCAACGATGTCACTCTGACGCCACTAAGAGATATTACAAAGAGACACGTGGATCGAGTAGCGGCGGGCGGTCACCCGGGCGACCGGTCGTAGGCGGCGCCGCGATGTCAGATTTGTTCAAAATAATTGACTACATTTTTATCAGTTTACGACGCGATTGAAGTTTAACTCATTTGTAAAAATAAACTGAACGCGCTCACACGTAGCAACTAAGAAATATTAATTAGTTTTATAAGGCTCCCTTGATTAGAATAACATATGGTTTCTTGTAAAGAACAATAGTTTAGATTAAACAAGCAAGAGATAATAGAGTGTTAATTGAAGTGTATAATTACTAATCGCACCACCTGTTAAGTGTAGCAAGTTTTCAAGAACAGTAGGGCGGGAAAGTGAGGCACGAGGCGAATGGGCGGGCGTTGCAGTCTCGCTTGCACACGGTGCACCACCCCCTTCGCGAAATGCATTGCAATTGCAGTCCGCGTCGAAGTGCCGTCGCAACTGCTCGCCAGCTGCGCTAATCGCACCCGTCGGGCACATTACGCGACCTGTAACAAGTTACCAGGCTACTAGACTCTTCGAGGAGGTAAGTCGCCCTTACATTTCTATCCCCGGCGCGCTCACACCTACCACGACTTCTTAATGCCGTCCCTCTCGACCCCGAACTCTGTTACCACGGTTTTCCCTTTTATTACTGGAATGTGGGAAAGCGGGTTTCGGTGTCCCAACTCTCTCTTTCAATTTGTAACCACTTCATGATCATTGAAAGCGCTATAATGAAGATAGAGTTTAATTTGTGGTGGACAAACTAAAAACTACATTGTGTAAATACATATTAAGTGTAAGTTGCTTATTACTATAGGTTATTAATTGACAAATTATTTCACCGTGTTTGATGAAACGAACAGCATAGGCGCAATCCTGGATGTTACGTAAAATTACAGGCAGTACGCATTTTTAAGTCACAACAAGTGTATTTAACTTTCATTTTATTTCATAAATTCACGTTTTATATTCCATACTTCGCTGATAACAGATTCGCAATAGTGGTTGTTGAAACAGTGGTTGTTAAAACAGCATAATAATAATATTAATGACTAACTTAATAAGGAAACGAAAAAAACATTTTCTTTATATATATATAATGTTTTAAACAAAATTTTGAGTACGTATACATCATGAAAACGTATTTATCAAAAAATGAATTATAAAAATATTTTTACGTTGACTCGGATATTTTTAAAACGGGAAAAAACCTGTCGCGCGTTGACATATTATCCTGGTCATTTATTTTGTTACACTGGATGATATTGAATACAAAATTGTTACTACCCGTTGTTCAGTCGGACAAACACTAAAAAATAATTCAATATGTCCAAAACAACAATTACTAATACCGTAAAGTTGTTAAAAAGTTTCAGAAGCAGAATGTGATTTTAATACTGTGTAAGCCACAACTGATTTGGCCGACAAATCGTCGGATATCTTGTCGAGTCAATGCCAAATAGTACCAGGCGTTCAGAAATCAGGAGAGAAGTCGGTTACAGACTTTCGCTTGACGACGGAGCGGGCCCGTCGCCCCACGCATCACCCGCCTACGCACCCACACTCCAGCCTAACTGCGGCACACAAACCTAACGAAAATCAGTTTTTCTCTTACCCGTCGATAGTTTAAAATTAAATGTCATTCTGGCTGCGGTTAATACTTAATTCGAACAACGCATAATGTTATTACTTTGCAATTTAATTCATTATATCCTGATGCGATTGTTGTGATCGCTTGTGATAATGACGGAGGCTTTTATTGAAATTGATATCGAAAGCCGATAAAATAACCTCGTGATACTTTGCGCTTAAATCTTAACGCTAATTAATTGATTTCTCGATATGATTTAAGTAGCTTTAATAGTTTATTTCAGAACCGATGACCTATCGTTTAATCCTCATAATACCCACCTTCTTACTAAAAATATGATTAACTATTTTACTAAAATCGCCAATAATGGATATACATTAAATTAAATAATATATTTTAAGATATATAAGATGTTTCAGTTATTGAAACTAGGAACTTTCCTTTTATTGTTAATTCAAGTATATTATATAATCAGTACCTATTAATAAAGAGTTTATTTTAAAAGCTACGTGATACAAAGCGGATAAGTTTAAAATAACTATCCTAAAAATATCAGCCTCTTTGCAGATGCAACGAAGGCTTTAATTCACATGTATTCTAATTGAAATGTGAAATATTACATTTCATCTCCGTACAGACGCTACTTCCCTGTTTCACTATCTTTTTCTAGATACAAATTTTGCTGGATAATCAAACCCTTTGTAACCAAAAATGTTATGCAACGGAATTTGACAAATTGGTTGATAAAATAATAATATAAATAAAAAAATACGTGTTCATAGCTTATGATATTGTGACTTAAATATTTACAGTTGACAATGCTTATTTTGCGAATTTTTATACTTTATTTATATAGGTAGCTACCTTATCTATATAAATGAACATACCCTTCTAATTTTAGCTTAATAGGTATTGTGTATTTGTTCCATCTTAAATTCTATAATGTTTTGTCAAAATAGAATCAGCGTTTCCTATTGTTCTAATGGTTAATTGGTTCTAATTAAAATATATTTGAAGTGTTTTTATAAGAAAATACTTTTACCTTAAATTATATTTATACTTTCTTACTTTTACCCAATTAAGTACTCAATTATATGAGGGTAATTGGATTAAAAGATTAGGGACAAATTGTTTTCGTAAAAAATGAACAAAATAGCGCAAAATATAAAACAAAAATATTTTTAGCTTTTTATCAAGTTACGAACTTTTCTATAAGAAAATTGGACGTAATGAATCAATAAGAGGTAGGTACAATGAAAATGTTTAAAAACGCAGCCACGTTGCCTGGTGCTCTGCACAATTTGGCTCAAGCTCAAGCCAGTCCTATGAAGTTCCATCGAAATTTAGGGAAGTCGTCGATAGGATTTACTCCGTTTATCTTTTGAAGAATTGCGGATTAACTAAATGTTAAAGACTGTTCCGATAGTATTTTCTTTGACTTATTTATTCTTATATTTTGACTCTAAGGATAAATTACTCTATGATTAATTGACGACCTGACACGCTGTGGGTTCTGAGTTTGATTCCTGGCTTGACAGGTATGAAATTGATGAATTTAGATTTCTGTTCTGGATCTGGGTGTTTGTATATACGTATTTGTATGTCCTTGGCATCCACGAAACAGGAGAAAATCCTAGTATGGGGCTACGAGTGTAGAAAGTGTTATAATGTATAAAAATAATTAAACAGCCAGGAGGACAGAACCATATAGTAAGGTAGAAAATATAAGTGTATATTAGTACTTTATTTACCTAAACTTATATTTAAATAAATGAAACACACATAAACGAACATGTAAAAAAAATCTGAAATTAATTATCGGACACATAATTCATTATAGATGTTATATTCTGTACGATAAATCATGATTATAGCTAATGCCTATTTGACAAGATATTTATTCAATTATAAAAGGACACATTATATAAAAAAAATATAATTTGTGTCTACCTAAGTACAGTTAATAAGTTAGTATGAATAAAAAAAATCTGTCGAATGTTTTTGGGCAAACGAGCACGCTATCTACCTGATGGTAAGTAGCAACTTCCATCCATGGATATCTGTAAGCAAGTTCATATAGAACAAAGGTTCTATTTAAAGTCAATCACACATATGTTGCTACTCCCGTGAACTATGAGGGGCGCCTTATATAAAAAAAGAGTCAGCAACCACACTCCTCAACCGTTACGGAAGAACTTCTATAGAAACAGGTGTAGCGGTGATACCTCCCTAGTTGAAACATATACGCTCTATCACATCGCATTAACTAAACATTCAGTTAAAACCTTACCGATGGCCCGAGATATCACTACATAGTATAAAACAAAGTTGCTTCCCGCTGTCTGTCCCTATGCTTAGATCTTTAAAACTATGCTACGGATTTTAATGCAGTTTAATACATAGAGTCATTCAAGATGAAGGTTTGAATGTATGATACATTTATAATACATTGAAGAAACACTGGCAATTTTCTATTTTTGACTTTTAGGCGAAACGAAGTTCGTCGGGTCAGGTCAGATAGTCGGATATAAATTGTTATTTGTTTTTTTCATTACTTCAGTTATTTTTGCTCTTACCTTGAAGTACCTACTCAGGATTCGGAAAATGACAATACAATTCCAAGTTTTACCGGTATCCTTCATAATTAGAATTGCGTAGGATTTGAATTCCGTACTGTTCATTTGTCCGTCTATTTATCTGTCGGTACGTCGGTCCACTAATGGATCATGGTCATGTTGCTCAGAGAATAAAGGCACTATTGAAATTAACTTTTAGGATACTTAAATTCTGTAAAGCTATGATATAAATAAGCAAGGAAATATTTTTATTATATAAAAAAACAAGCTTTTGGCAACGTCATCTTGTGTTTTGATTTTTTATATTATGAGAGTCCATAAAAATACTAGGTTGCTGACCTATCTGTGACGTTTGCAGTATTGCACTTAGAATTACGTCTTTAAGACGATTATGCTATACAATTGTCTAAGACGAACGAGTATATAAAATTTCAGCGCAATCGGTCTGAGTTAACTGGATTAAAATTCAGTTGCAAGATTTAAGCCTTACATACCTTTATATTGAATAACAAGGAAATATAAATATAACTTGTAATTATGAGTAGTCGAACGTTATACGTTTTAAATAATATGCGTTCTTTTAAATTTTCAAAAAAATGTTGAAAAATATTAAGTATACAAATTTTTCGACTGCAGTGTATATTCTCGTACATATTTCCCTGTCGTGAAGTACAAACTAATTTTTGCCACGATATATCCATAAAATGAATGTTCATCCCGACTATGAAACGTTACAGTGCGTGATGGAACACGCACTTAGCCGCTTATAAAATATGAACTTCAAAATCAATATGCTATACATCCAATGTAGTTCATGTTTCCGATATCCGCTTTTTATTTAACTAGCCTTGTCCGCTAAGCAACGCTAGCCTTCTGATACAGTAATGGTTTCCGTCGGGCGTCTAACTATTTTATTCACCACGTTAACATTTTAAATCAATCTCAACAATTTTCTGTCGTTATGCGTAATCTATTTAAGTTTCTCTGATAGACTGGCGACAGAGTTAGGTAGGACGGTTTTTTAGTAACTTGAGAAGTGTAATAGAGATTACGCTTTGAATTTCTTTATCAGAAAGTTACAATGTAGTCACTACTTTGTAACGTTACGCAAAGGCTTTAGGAAAGATACTATACAAGGCTGTAGAAAATATCCAACAGACTTATATCTTTTCTAATTCTAATTACTACTAATAATTAAAATATATTTTTCTGCTGTGAACTAATAACGACATATGTAAATACAGATATTTATACTGTTAAATAATTATAAAAAACTTCGAGCGGGTGCGGCTCTTATTTTTTGGAGCGTGAATTGCTAATGATAATTTACTGTTAGTGATGTAAATGAAACGATATTCCTTAGCTCTTTGACGGGCCAAACAGTACGTCCAGGTGGTAGAACCAGTGCAGTTCGACCAGGGAAGTACCACCGCCACACCTATTTCCAACGTGAAGTATTTCTTGCGTTTCGATGGAAGAGTGTGGTTGCCGGCACACTTTTACAAGAGGCGACCATCATAGTCTTCGGGAGTAGCAACGCAGCTGTGTTTGACTTCAGATAGAACTCATGTTTTATGTGAAGTTGCTTACAGATACCCATGGGTGGAAGTGTCGACCATCAGGTATACTGCATGCTCGTTTGCTACTTCAATCACATAAAAAAACCTACGGGTAATTCTTTCACTGTCAAGACATCTTAGAACAAGATTCCTGTGTGTTGTGGTTTCTACCTCCGCTACGTTCTCAGGCAGTTTAAGATGCATGACTTCGACGGTCTGACACTTTTCAGATTAATAACGACATTTTTTTTTTGCTGAACAAAGAGTTCTATGGACGATCCCTAAGCTGACATTTTAACAATTTAATTAATTTAGTTTAAATATTTTTTCTGTGCTTTGGAATTGATGCACTCCTATAATAGTGTAGATTCATATATTAGAAACCAACTGAAAACGCAATATCTAGCGTTAAATAGAATTTAATAAGGTTTACAATTTTATTCATATCGTAACTTACTATTTCTAACTACAAATGTATATAAAAATTGCTTCCAAATTTTATACGTAGCTATATTTATACAAGTACAGAAAAAGTTTGACTGGTGCCAAAGCGCTAGTTACTGCAGCACTTACACAGCTTTTAGTATTGAATGCGAACTATCTCTGCGCTATAGGAACGAGAGTAAAATTCGGTTAACCTGTGGTAACTTCGGTCCTGCGCGGCCGATACCGACGAGTTACACTCGCCAAACAACTATCTGATAGAGCTTATTTAAAGTCTATTTATATGACGATAGAATATGTTTGAGTTGTGTTTAATTTTCGTTTATTATTTTTTAGTATGATTGTTTAAATCCTTTATGGCTTGAACATGGAGGGTTTCTATACCTAATGCTGATTAACACTAGAAGCGCGGATGTTTTAGGAAAAAAAAATGTGTTTTTCATTTAAGTGGTTGAAGTCCCGTGCATATAATATGATCATATTTCATGAAAAGTCATAAAACTCACGGTTATACGCATAATAAAATAGAAGAAGAAAGAAGAAGGAAGAAAATCGAAGTGGGTCAAATTTGGGCCGCCTACACTTCTAGTGTTAATAATAGTAATAGTGTTAAACGCCTCTGTGTTTTGGTTCTGGTTTCATAAATACGGCAAGGGCATGTCCGAAGCGATCCTACTCAGTCATCAGGGGTAGCAATGCGTCTGTAATGGATCTCGGATATGACTCTTTTCTTAGTTAGTTAGTGGGGTTGATCATATTTATCCATTCTATTTCTTTAAGATATAAACCGATATAGGATACGAGTTTCCACGTTACTACCGCAATGGATTAATTCCATATTTAATACTTTCATATTTTCTACACACATATAAGTGAACTGTATATAGAACAGGGTTCTACCTGAAGTTAATCACAGATGTGTTGCTAAACTCAAGGATTAAAACAGTTGCCTCATTTGTAAGTCAGCTGGCATCCACTTATATGTGTTACCTTACAAACGAGTATCATTATCAACCCTATATTGTCAGAATGTTTGATACAGTAACCGTAATAAGAAGAAATATAATTAACAGTCAGTCATTAATGCAGTCCACAACGCGATGTAAGGCACTCCTTACACATATGTTTACAGATTGTAAACTTTGGGAAACTATCTTTTCACAAACTTTCAAGCATATAGGTTTCCCCAAGTATAATGTATTTCTTCATTGTTAAATCAAATTATTACGTTCAAATAGGCACATACTTTCAAAACGAAAGTGTTTCGAACAACGATGCTTTAGCGTAAGACTTTGAAATTTTTACTGTTTCACGGTTACAATACCTCAAGGTTCAATATTTCATGTAGTTTAGATTATCATGGAGAGATCTTATAAACGTTGTGTATTTTTCAAGTTGGACCTCAATAAACGCATGTAACTTTCTATGTTACAAACTCGATTCCCGAAAGCGTCAAGGGCCAAAGATTTTGTGACTTTTGACAAAAAGCCAAGAAGTTCATTTATTATTATAATGACATGAATGCAGCGCAGTTCTAAAACAAATAACGCATAAAGATCATCCAATCAAAACCTCTTCGCAAACTTATATTATGTTTTAGTATTCGTTTATCTTAATTTATTTATCTACTTTATTTTCAACAAATAAAACATAAATAAACGGTCAAAAATTGCTTCTCACTAATCGATTACTTTCGTAATGTTTTAATTTTTTATTTTATAACTTGTTTATTCAAATATTTGTTGGTTATTACTTTTATGTAATATAAGTAGTGGTGCCAATTCTAAGACAATAGAACATGTTTGTATTATGCGATACTCCCTCCCTTGCGTATAATATAAAATCAAGACATTCATATCATATACAGGTTGCACAAATAAGAGGGAGTTCATTGTGTTCTTCGGTTCTTTTTCTAATCCCACTTTGTTGTGGACAGACTTTGTTGCGGTAAGTACCTTTATGAATTTTATAGGAGTGACAATGGCATAATACGTCTATAGTTGGAAGAACTATTTACCTATTATATCATATCTTCGAAGTAAAAAGAAATTTTAATTCTATCATTAACTTGAAAAATCCTTGTCTATAAAATTATGCAAAAATCAACTTTGTAATTATAGTAATTTAATTTTAAACGTTATAAAAAAACAAGAAATACTTGTAGAAGGATTCAATTTGTTCCCAGATCCATCATAATTATGTCAGTGTCGACATTGTCCACGGAGTTACGGAAAACTTAAATCTACAGCTTTTACAACGGGTAAACATCCCTTCCGCCTTTTTAACAAAATAAAAATATTATTTTTACTAGTAATAAATACGGTATGATACAATATGAAATTATAAAATAATATTGTATATAAAAAAACAGATTAAATTTATAAAATAATAATACGGCATTCATGAAGTACGAGTACCTACTCGTTAATGTTTTAGAATCACCGCAAACATTCGGTTACACATTTATTTTACTGCTACAAATCTATGCAATGTGTTTTTGTTTAGCATACACAATATCAAATATTATTATATAGAATTTGAGAATTACTAAAAAGGTGTTAATAATTTATTTCTTAACTTCTGCATAATATTGCAATATGCTCATTTATTTACAGTCTACGTACTTTAATAGTGCTAATTAATAGAAATAAACTACAATTAATACGTAAAGCTTATTAAGGAAGAACTTTAAAGTAACACAAAAATAGACACTTAAAAAAACATATGTGTTTAGGGTGTTTTGTACATACATGTAGGTACCTAACCTACATGTATGTACAAAACACCCTTCATTCCAAATATTGTGTTGCACTTAGTAGGTTCGTTCAACAATAGAGTGAAATACTCTCTGGGAGGAATTTAGTCCGTATGTAATCGGCTTTACTCGCCTTGCATCTCTCCTCCCACTTCACAAAGGTGATGGAGAATCCCTCTGTTCACGATTCTTTCAAAACCGACACACAGCTGCCATATTTCTATCAAAACATGCAAATATTCCAACTGAATTCAACAACAAGTAAATAACTTTAAAACGAATTAACTTAATACCGAAATGATTCACTGATTGGCCTAACTTTTAAAACAATGAAAGAGTAGATGTTGGCAAATCCTCAAAACTGATTTAATAATACAAAGCTGTAAAGTGAGAATGTCAACGATTGCGTGATTTATATGACAACGCAACAAAACGCGTTTTCCCTACTCGTCCGTATGATTGTTTCATTAAATCAATTTGTTACAAGTACTAAATAAACTCGAAAATAGAATGCAATTATAATGAAATCAATCAGTTTAACGCGTTTTGTGACACAGAAATGATGAAAATGTAGTTTAATCCTTAGGCCGCTAGAAATAGGGCATATACTAGGTTTTGAGCTTAAGCGGTACATCAGGCGAACTAGGGTACTAGGAGCGCATAGCCGTGCGGCGGTCGTCCCTGATCTTACACGCGCCTAATATACATAAACGCAGCAGATGCATAGTTACATTGTACCGGCGAAGGCTGCACTCGTTTACACTGGCAATGGCGCGTAGTTATAGATATGAATATGACTACGCAGTGGTTTGGAGTCAGAAGCTTTGAGGCTTTACGTAATTTGTTGGTGAATTGGATTGAAGCTGTAGTACTTTAAGCATCTAGTTTATAAAATGAAATTCACAATTAGTGCGATCCTCGAGCTCCTCGTCAATCGAGTGATATCTATTGAAAAGCTTATTGATTGCGCTCTACCACGAAGTAATAACAAACCAAACAGTTATCAATCTGCTAATCACGTGGAATTATTTTGAAATATTTTTATTAAATCTATTGAAAACTTAATATTATGTCAACAATATTACGTAACAAAAAACACTTACAAATTGTGTATAATGTTACTATTCAATTATATATGTATACGTATAATGAAGTTCAAAGGAAACGAGCGAAACGAATAAATTTAGTATTTTATTTTACAACTTGTGTTTTATGTCGAGTAGAAAAGTCAAAATAGCAACTTTTACGTTCTTGCTTTTTTTCTCAGTCGGTGTATGCACAGAGCAAGAGCTATTGAAATGATTCTAATTGAATTTTACTAGTTTTGCTGGGTATGGGTTACACTTGACATTAATAAAACATATCATAATCTACTTATGTGTTATAACATAAAATAATTTTAATATCATGGTGATATTGGCTTTTTATAAAAATATAAATGTAATATTACTTGTTACTCGCTCCTTTTTGCAAGCAGTCTTCGCCTATAAATGTAGTAGCACTTAGCTTTTCCGTATTGTATAATTGTGTTATTTTTATATTATAATTGGTGTAAACTATGTAGGTGATCAAAATAAATAAATATTACGATTTTCGCTCTTTAGCTGAATTACTTAATAAAATTAAGTCTGAAAATATATATAGTGTATAAATCGAATTCAGTTACCAAAAGCATTTCAAACGTGGATGATCCACTTTAAAACTATTATGAAACGCCGGATTTCATTAGGACTCTTCTCACGAAGTAGCTCCGTCGGTTTTGGGCCGACGGCACTCTGATTTAACATTACATCGAAGCGGGTCTGCCAAATACTTTGTCATTATGCTTGGACTGCCGAATAGCTGAACATTTTTTTTTCTGTCTGCATAACGTGACGTAATCTCATCATCTCTTTGAATTTATTAATTACATTACCGTGATCGTATGCTACAAAATGAGTATATAAGTATATTTGGAAGTTTTAATTTTCAATAATTGTGATACACTTGGACTGTGAAAATAATACATGTAGTTATATTTTTTAAAAGGCCTATTTCAATGAGTAATGGTAAAGGAAAGCCATCGTAATAAAACGACTTGTAAAAGAAAGATATTATTGATTAGTTTGCATATTAATAGATTTTGTATTCATAAATGTCGAACTTAAAAGTTATTTAATTTAGTAACACATTGGAAGCTAGAATACGATTCAGCATTTGCTTTTAATTCATAGCAATATTATCATTAATAGATTTACCTCTCTAAATATGTTTGGTCTTTAAGTTATACATAGTCTTTTGATGATATCAAAAATTCATGACGATATTGTATATAGATACATACTGAACATATTTTATAAACAGCTGTACTCTTCGCGCGTTGCTACGAGGACACAGATAAGTCGATTTTTGACAGCGACACACGAGAGAATAAAATAAAAAAATCACCAGATACCTTCGCGAGCTCATGAATTACAACTTTGCTAAAGATCATCACATGATCAAATGAATAGTTTAAGATTCTATAGAGAACATACAGACAAACATTCATTCTTATAAACAAGAAGATTGTCATATCCTGAACAACAACCGTAAAATTGTATCAGAGATGAAAGTAATGCTTCATTTAATTACGATAAGCTAGGCCAATTTGGTCTCTTTCCGTCGGCACGATACAACGTAATGAATGTACGGGAGAAGTCGAACTGACATACATAAGCGATGCTGTCTCTGATAGTGTCATGTGGATCTGTTTTAATTACCATCTGTAAAGCGTTCGTTTCGACCGGTTTATTGAGATCCCTGTAATGGTACCTACATATTCCTCTTCAAACGTCAGGATAAATTTTAATAATCAATATTTAATTTTTCACATCCAATTTATGTTAGAAAAATAAAGATTATAGTATATAGACAAAAAAGAAATACCGCAGATATATGTACGCCATGTAATTTATTAAGTTAAAATTCATACATCTAAATGTCAGACGCAACGCGAATGAAATAAATATATATAAACTTTATTGTACTAGTTGTGAATTAACTATAACTGTTAACAGTTACATTAAATTTAATAGGAATAATAATATTGTGTGATATATTTTTGAAGGGAAGGGAATTACCATGAGGGAACATTTAAACTAGCGAATTATTAGTCAACTTGCTTTTTTCATACCTGAATTTGGTTAGAGTTATGAATCATAGCCATTCCTGAGACAAACTTGAGGTCATTGTATTATAGAAGATGATAAAATATGTAAAAATAATGTTTTTTGCACACAGTTTCTATTTTTGTTTTTTTTTTTTTGCCGATATTTCGACTTAGTTACATCACGTGGTCACGGTGAGACACTTCTAGTTCTAAGACTTTACACCTCCAAAAGTTTAAACACCTCAGAAAAATACTTTTCTGTAGGATATTTTCTCTTATCGATTAAGAAACGGGTAATAATGTAATACGCTCATATCTTTAAAAGAAATGCATGTATGTCGGTAGGTGAAATGTGTATCATTAGGAACGAGTTCTTAATAAACGTATAACGTAGTAATACAAAAGATCCAGCTGCGTTGTAGCGAATATATTGTCATTTTTTATCTGACTGAAGTAGCAAACGAGTATGCAGTCCACCTGATGGTAAATGGCCACTGCCGCTCATAGGCATCTGTAATCAACTTTCATGTATGAAGTTGGTTCCATCTGAAGTCAATCACAGATACGTTGCTACTATGGACTATGAAAGTGTGCCGGAAACCACACCCTTGATATTGTACCAGTAGATAGATTATGAAGTAAAGCGGTAAAGGGTCATTTTTCATTTTCCTTCTTAAACTGACTGAGTTACTTTATGAGAGACTCCGTAAACTTCGACTTCATTAAAAGCAGCTTCGAAAGAACTCTTTCAAAAAATTTCATTGCTTAAATACAAATGCCAATTGTTTACCTAACGCAAAATATTTTTCATATAATTCCACATTTATCTATTAATAAATTTGTCTTATATGGAGTGTACCGCAGTGAAAATAAATATTAATTAGTGTTTTTTGAGATTGAAGTAGCAAACGAGCGTTCAATCCACTTGATGATAACTGATAGGTAACTAACTCTACTCGTATATAGAGCAGGGGTTCTGCCCTAATCCGATCACAAATGTTTTGCTAGATTTGAAAAGAAGTAGAAGTAGGTATAGTTATGGTACCTTCGAGCAAACCCTTCCTTTTCTACCACTTGTTTAAGACTCGTCGTCAACTCATTATTGTCCCACTGTTGGGCACGGGTCTTCTCTCAGAATGAGAGAATTTTAGACCATAGTCCACCGCGCTGGCCAAGTGCGAATTGGTGGACATTGGTGGCGAAGTAGATTTTAAGAGTACATTCTATAAAACCTCGTTTCTAACGTTTGCAGCAGTTAGTATAAGTACTTGTTTTTCCTTTTTCTGTTAGTTGTTACCAAATAGGTTTTTTGTTTTCATAATAATTTATGTAACATTATCTAAGCGTGATGATCACTCAGAGACCATTCATCCTCATTAGTTGTCAGTCCTCTGATGTGCCCAGAATATTAAAAAAATATACATTATATTTCTATTGCAAAAACAATAAGTTACTTTTAACGTTATGTTTATCTATGATCTAATGTATGGCAATCTAATTTATCTTCTAAATAATTGCTATCCGGTATTCCAAATTTGATTTAAACATATTATGGCGCGAAGAGACAAAAGTTTCTCTTTAGTCTACAAAGTTATTGAAACTTCGTCTGATAGGTATACCGCAGGTATCTTGAAAGTTAAGCTTTCGCTCTTATAACTTACATGTTAGCATTAGATATTATGTTAGAAAGCATGCAACTAGTTTGTTGATTACACCTAGGAACTTTATCGTTAATTCATCACTATGTCACCGCTGAGCATATTATTTTTAGGGTTCCTTATCAAGAGGATAAAAACTGGACTCTTTTACTAAGACTCCGCTTTCCGTCTGTCCGTTTGACTATCACCGGACTGTATCTCATGAACCGTGATACATAGATAATTGAAATTTTCCCGAATGATGTATTTTTGTAGCCATTATAGCAACAAACATTTTAATTTAAGGGGACATCCACACAACAAACGTATTTTTTGCTCGATATTAATAACACTCGATAAACACTTGATGCTAAGTGATTTCTGCCAACCAAAGACATCTGTAAGCAACTTCGTATAGAACACCCTGTTCTTTCTGAAGTCGATTACAGTGCGTTGCTACTCCCGAGGACAATGATGGTGGCGTCATAAAAATAAGCCAGCAACCACCCTTGAAACATAAGAACTCGCGCTAGAAATAGCGGTGATACCTTTCAGGTCGAACTACACTACGTCTACCTATGTCTATCTGATTCTTCTCAGGTTAAGAAGTGTAAAGGCGTTTACTCACCACGTGTGGCTTGTATATCTTTGAGAACTATTTTTATATGCCGCAGGAGTGTCTGTCTCCTGACCTTTACGGCTGTTCCCTTCACTATAAAAATCAGATAAATAATAATTAATTTCTAATACTTCGACTAATCAAAAATGAAATAATCAGAAGTTCCTAGAGTCCGGACTACGCGCCCTCAGATTGAGTAGCCGAATGTCAAAGCTTTCTAGGATATCACATTACATCACGAAATAGTTATTAGGTATTATCTTCGTGCAATATTTTTCTTATGCGGAAATTAATTTCCTCAATTCAATTGACCTCTTTATTAACATCGAGAATCATATTTACTAAAAAAAACAGCTGAAAAATTATCCGGCTATTAGAGCGGGGGTTTCCTAGACTTTTTAATACGTAGATTCATTAAGTTCAGTTCTATTCAGTGATAAACGCTGCATAAAAATCTGCATATTGGCGTAAATTATAATCAGTTAAATGAGCTTATAAGTGCTGCGTTCAATAAAACTAATGAAGTAACTATTAAAGCACGGATTTTTACATAACGGGTATGGATTTAATTCGTACTGAATGTCCCAGCTCGGCATGGAGATTTGCCAACTAGATTTCACGGTGTTATATTATCATGAAACCCTGCATTCGGGTACTAATAAAGCTACCAGACAGCTGTTGTAAGCTATTGATAACAATTAGATCTCGAAAACTACTTAAAAAACGTATTATACATAATAAGTGAGGAATAATAAGTCAGATTAAATAGTTAATCACTTCGAATTACATTAAATGTAATGACCATACTTTTATTTGTGTCATTATTATGAGAAGGGGATACTAATAATCCAATTATACACGCATTTGTAATTCAAGGTTCTATTATCTGGTAATAATTAGGTATAACCCGTTTGCTATTGACAATCACTGCTTTTACCTATTATTTATGTAGTATACGTGCATGCAGTTGACTTGACGGTAGGTAATTGATCATTGCCACATGGACATCTGTTACCAATCTACATGAAATGGAGCAAGGGACTTCAAGCAATACACGTGTTGTCTTTGTAATTTGGATGCTATAATATCATTTTTTTTGTTTTCGGGGGGAAACCTTCAGAAGGTACCCCACGGCGTAGGAGCGACGCAGACTTATGTGCAATTTTTACCGCACTTAAATCTCCCCTGCCGGCCGTCCTCGGCGCTGCAAAGAGGTCTCCTAGATCTCCAAAGGAACGCAACCGGAGTCCTCTGAGCGCGTTGCCCCATCGGGCTCCTCCCACATGGGCTGCTGGGTCCACCGCTCCTCTAATCTTTAAGATGGTATGCGACCACATATACCACCGTCCTTCCCGCCTGACCGAACGATTCAAACTCCTACTCTAGCCGCCCGCAACTCTAGAAGTCCCTTTTTTTCGCCTCATAAGACAGGCAAGGGATACCGTAGCCCTATTCTGATCCCGGAACATAGTAATTTGGACCAGGATATAAGTATAAACCCGGTCATAAGTAAGTTAAGTCATAAGTAAGTTTAATACCTAAGTAATTTCCAAACATCACTTTTCTTTCAAAATGTGTTATAGTCGCCAACGTTTATTAAACTATCAAAATGAATTGCACACACACGGACATAAAAGTGTACTGCATAAATAAAACCTCGGCACTGGATTTTTTTTCTTTTTTTGGAGAAACGTATCATCTATTTGGCAGGAGCTTTAGCCACGCTTTATCTCATATATTTACAGTCTATTTCAGAAAACGTTTTGCCGCGCGATACTATTCAAATGTTTTTTTTTTATATTTTCATACATTCCACAGTTGTGAAACCTTTTTAAAGGATTACAAGGTTTTTAGTGTTCTTGTATGTTATGAATATGTTGTATTAGATAAGTCTGGTAGACATATATAGAGGAAGAAGATTTAACAAAAAATAATTAAAGTGAATCAAGCATATAATGACACCACTCCAACCGGTCCTGTGCCTTCTGAATCCAGCGGTTTCCTGCTGCCTTCTTCAGGTCATCGGTCCACCTGGTGAGTGGGCGACCTGTGCTTCTTTTTCTCCGGTTGGAGTGGCGTCATTTAGGGGAGGCCTATGCCCAGCAGTGGACCTCAAAAGGCCGATGGATGAATGGAAACATATAATATTGTAATCCAATTGCAAGATTCTACCCTGACAAACATACATACGTTGCAAGTTAATTAAAAGCTTGTAGAATTAAAACAATTTGCGTAAAATGAAGTAATTGTTGTGCCTGTGATTGGTTTCGGATTAAAATATACAATAGAAAAAATATTTAATAAAAACAAAACATTAAAAATTAATACAATTAGCATCAGCGATCGGTGAATTAATTACGTTAATAACGTTTAACTTTTACTTCATCCAATCGTCCCAATTTTTTCCGCCTTTTTTGCTACTCACGGTAATTGCCCGATTAGCCTAGACTCCTAGATTGAACCCTGCCATTCAAATATTTCTTTGTTTTCGATGTAATAGGATTCATTTAAGTTATCAATAACCAAAGATGTCAAAAAAATATGTTTGTCATCTGAAACTAACAAGAGTCATAGATTCTATGTTAATATTGATCAGTTCGTTACTTATGACGACGACTCGCATGGCCGAGCGGTTACCATACCGGTCTGATGCGCAATGGGTTCCGCGTTCGATTCCCGACTAGAAAGGTCTCTGAACTAGAAAGGAATGATGAGTTTAGATTCCTGTTCTTGGTCTGGGTGTTTATGTATTCGTCTTTGTGTGTGTCCATGGTACCCACGAAACAGGAGAAAATCCTAGTGTGGGGCTATGAGTGTTGAAAGCGTGTATGACATTATGAGTCTAAGTGAAAGGCAACGTGTAAATGCTTTAAAATATTTCGATAAATTCTCCCTACTTTTATCTCAGTATAACATATTTTTAACCGTATTACTTTTTAACATTATGTACGCATTACTGTCCTACTGAGCATGGGGTTAGTTTCCGATTGAGAAGGATTAAGGCCATATTCATTACGCTAGTCACAAGCAAATTGACAGACATTACAAATAATGAAAAACTCATAAAAAAAGGTTTCCTTGCCATACTTTCTTATCACGTTTATTAAAATAATACCTTAAGTTAATTTTTGATAACGTAGACATTATAGGTAAGTGATATTAAATACATGTGTTAATGAGATGTACATATTCATGAGAGAAATACAGTATATTTAATGAAAGATATATATGTGAGTATTTACTAGATTAATAGCCTTCAGTTTTATTTGATTGTTTTCAAGCAATTCGTTTTTGTTTGTACTTATGATAATTTATATAATCAAACGCCATTTTGGATTTTGGAAAGTGCTGTATATATTTGTTCATGTTAATATATATAGATGCTTTCATTTGACCTCTCCCTTATCTCTGATAACAGGCACCTTATTTAAAAATTATATAATTATGTGACACTTCAAAATAAGTTTCAATTCGTCAAGCCGTTTGAGCTGTAGTGCGTGCAAAATGGACATAGATACATACAAACATAAATACGAGTATATACGCTATAAAAAAAATTACCTCCTCGTGGCTCGTGACGCAGGTGGATGAAAAGTAGAATTTTAATGAATAACATGTCGCGTCACACAAGCACAGAACCAAACCTGAATAATTTTCAATTCGCTTTAGTTCTGTTCTGTTCGAACCATGAAAAGCAATTAAAAAGAAAAGCAATATTGTAACAGACAAACGCATGAGAGCATTGAAATGCAAGGGGATGTTACATTTTATTTTTTGTTTGTCAATACTAACCTTTGTACCGAAAGCGGTAACTGTTATTAAATGATTTCTATAAGCTTTCATTTAGGGTATAAGTACATAATATCGATCGTACCACAAAAATAATTTATAATTGCTGGGTTTTATAATGGCGATTTAAATTAGTCACAAGGTAGTTCAATTTCTAACACGCAACCCCTACACATATTTCTACCTTATGCTGAAAATTTTATGGAATACTGGACTCCGATTTGAGCACATACATATGTACTAAAGTAGAGACACAATTAAATGTTATAGATGTCCATTGTCTGCAGTGACCATTTCCTAGCAGATGAACTGCGAGCTAATTTGCTATTATTTACGTAGTATACATAAGTACAAAAAACCTGTTCTTTTTTAATTTAGAGCCATGCATCCATAGACCCAATATATAATTAGTAACAAAAACAAACGGGCAATCCAACACATAAAAAATAACAACACTTTAAGTGCTCTTACACAGACACAGGGGCCTGTTATGTACCTATTCTAAAATTTTGTAATAGAAATTTTTATACGTACTTCCTGTTATCCAATCACGATGAAAATTTTGATTTTCACTAGGGACTTTTATTGCGAATGCTATGGACCGGAACCTTCGTATGATATTCTCCACCCTTCCTCGAAAGCATACGATAAGTAAATTTATAAGTACGTTTTGATTTATATTTTGTATATTTTTTCGTGTGTAAAACTAATTTTATTATATTTTTAACAAGCTTTTAATTTATTTATTGTACAAAAGATTAAAACTATTTCATTCAATTCAGCTTTTCGAGGCAAGATTAAAAACTTAAAATCGTTTATAATATACGCGATGATATTTCACCGTTCTCGTACCTACTTACGTGTGTGTAATATTTTTTGTGCTTGCATTAAAAGCCCTCTGTAATTGTCGCGCTGTTAAACATTTTCTGAATAAAAATTATATTTTTATTCAGCAAACAGAAAATGAAATGCTTATAGCCTATTAAGTGACAAAGTGACGTAATTTATTTTATGAATGTGTGTTTTATTGAAGTGTCGTTATCTATGAAAATTTAATTTCTGAACGAATAAAATTGTTCCTAGATATCTGTAAGTGTTCAACATTAAAAGGTTATAAATTTTGGAACTCGTTTATTTATAATACATAAATTTGGAGGCGTTATTAGGAGCTTAAGGTCAGTATTGTTGTTAACCTACAGTTAACCTACTCTATATAGTACTTCAAATACCGGATCATCAATGATTAAACAATAACAGTAATAAATCATATTTTAACCTTAAAATGATGTATATTCATATTCAATTACATTATATTAATTATTAATAACTTTTCTGCGATTAGCGTGGTATATAAATTTTGCCGATATTTAAATAATAGGTTAGATTAGGTTAGGAAAGGTTTTAAGTTAAACGCATAAAACAGTAAGCAGTGTTATTTCATGTAGACATATGGTTTGATATTTATTATGACAAATAGGTACGTGTGGGGTGGGATATGAGTTGTATAGTAACCGTAATTATTAAAGAAAGGAAACATCGGATGTCAGACAACATAAAGTACAAAATCAGCATTTGCTCTACTCATGTACTTGAGATAATACTTCAATATGTGTTCATCGAAAACAAAAGCATCACGATAAGTGAATAGTTTACAAGAGATACTTAAGTAACATAACTTAATATATATACTAAGTAAGAAGACTAAGCGGTCATTAACGGCGTGAGATTCCGGTGAAAGTCACGCCAAGTTTGGAAACTTGTGGATTTGTGGCAGACGTCAGGTTAGGCGCGACCGGCGATTGTTCTCAGTTTAATTGCGCATACTTCCTGTCGATTATACAAACTTCCTGATGCTTCTGAGCTCTGCGCAATCTTCGGATTAGTAAATTCATATCATAGCGGAGACTTCATGAATTCTTGAGTTCAGCATGTAGACCACGATTGTTCATAACAGCGTTGACATTATATGTGCATAAGTTGTTGCCGATCTATGCATTCATAAATGCTTAAAATAATAGTTCGCGGTCCACCCGACGGGAGGTGATTACTATCGCTCATGGATATCCGTAATCATTCCCGGAGCGCTAAGACATGGGGTTTTTCAAGAAAGGTGCGATTAGAGCTCTCCTACACATCCGGCGATGCATTGGCGACACCTCTGGTGTTGCGAATGTCCATAGGCGACGGTAACTATTTTCCATCAAGTAGCCCATCTGCCTTATCGTTAGGTTAAATTATAAAAAAAATCAAACCTAAGTAGGATTAAAGTTCATCGGTAGGTTGGTTCCATATGAGTTGCTACTACTGAGGACTAAGTTTGTACGCCTCATTTGATTCAATCTCCCTCTACACTTCCTTACAACTAAGTAGAGCTTACCACTGTAGTTATAAGGAAGAAATGAGTGGTAGCGGTTGTAGCCTCAGAGTGGAACCACGAAGCGTTCCAGGGACATTGTACAAAACACAAAATAATCAAGCATTACACCTCCACACCTGAACATAATTCGCTATTTCGACTTCGTTTACTTTGGGAGATCACGAATACCGCCACTTGTTAACACGATTTTGGCAGATTAAGCTTAAGCGCCCTCAATGACACTAAATTTAAATGATTGGGTGGATTTTGATCAGCGAGGGACTAGTGTTATTAACAAGTTGACCCGCCATTCAAAAAGCATTCCGATAAAACGTCCGAAAGTCTTTTAGGTCAATTATAAAATGATGTACCGGGCCGTTTGACTAAAAGGTTAGTTGTTGATTAAACAGCTTGTCTAACGATTTGATGAAGTTTAAATGCTTGATCGATTTGTAATACATTTATGCAGGATATATGCTAATGTATATCAGTCCACCAATTCGTCCTTGGCCAGCGCGGTGGACTATGGCCTAAACTCTCTCATTCTGAGAGAAGACCCGTGCCCAGCAGTGGGCCAATAATGGGTTGATGCGATATCAGTAACAGAGAAAAACTGGCAAATGATAATAATGAAATATTACACAGCTAAGATGACCCCAAAACTAATCTTGTTGCGCTGGTATGATTTTCTGGTAGTCGAATAAAAACTCTATAATATTATTATTATGGCCTATTCGTGTGACTTATTCGTGTGGATATCCTTATTGTCGCTAAATATGGCTATTATTAATTAAGATTGTAATAAAGTAATTATATATAAATCATTTTTTTTCTAGTAATTCACATTGAACAACGTTTCTGTTGGTTTATTAAGCTCAAAATGGAGAACTCTCATCTACATAATATGTTTATTTGCTGCCGATAGTTATCTATACAATTAAAACTTATTAATTAACTTATTAGTGTTATACTGGAGGTTGCCCACAGCTGCGTTGCTATCATAGAAGATCACCTTGGACAGCTCTTTATATAACTCACTCGTACTGCAAATCTCAAACCCACACACAAGCCATAACAGCCTATCCTTGTAGTTCCGGGATCAGAATAGGGCTAAAGTACTTCTTAACTGTCGTAAGACGCAACTAAGAGGGGGCTTCCAGAGTCGCGAGCCGCAAGATCTCGAACCGTCCAGGCGATCCCAGGAAGCAGAGCCAGCCGTTCATCTGGAAGCAGTCCGATGGGGGAACGCGCTCAGAGGGCTCAGGTCGCGTTTCTTTGGAGATCCCGGAATCCTCTTCGTATAGCTGAGACCGGCCACCGGGGGGGGTTTTGTTGCAGTAAGAATCCCACATAACCCTTTGTCGCTCCCACAGCGTGGGGTACCTCTGTAAAGGTTCCCCTCGAATACAAAAAAACTATAACAGTGGTTAACTAATAAGATAGAAATAGGTGTCGCGGTGGTGTCACTTTAGTCAAACCAAGGTCTCACCAAGACGTCATCATTTTATATAAATAATAACCGACTTTACTCCACTACGTTTCGTACAATAAGGAGCAGTGATAGCCTAATGGTTCAAACTCGGTCTCTCACACAAGGGTCCAAGGGTCAATCCCAGGCACACAACACAGCTTTTCTAAAATGATGTGCATATTAGAAATTATATACCAATCCGGATCTACGGTGGAGGAAAACATCATAAAGAAACCTTCATACCTAAAATTCTCTAAAAAAATTTCAAAGGTGTGTGACGTCTACCAAATTCCAACAACGGGGAGTAAACGGGAAGCAACGGGGTCGGCTTGAGCCTGAAGTCCCTGTAGTTCCGGGACCAGAATAGGGCTAGGTTATTCTATATATATCTGACTATATATATCTATATATATCTGACTGTTGTAAGAGGCTATATATAACTGACTGTCGTAAGAGGCGACTAAAAGGGTCTTCTGGGATTGCGGGCGGTAAGAGTGGGAGCTCGGACCGTCCAGCCAAGTGACCCCGGGAAGGACGTAAACACCGAGAGGCACGGTGACATCAATCGGTCATCGGGGAAGGACCCAAAAGGGGCATTGTGGTCGGAAGACTCCGGCTGTGTTCCGTTGGAGATCCCGGGGTCCTCCACGTAGCGCTGAGGACGGCCACCTACCTAACCTAACCTAACCTAACCTAACCTACCCTTTAGTGAGTAGTTAAAAAAAGGCCTGAGCCTAAAACCCTTTCACTCTGAGAGGAGACTTGTGTACAGCAAGGACAATGATGAGTTGATTACTGTTAAAGTATAACTAAGATTCGAAGATTTATACAGGTCAAGTAAGACTGACACATCGTTCGATAAAAACGGTAGGTTTTACCTGGATTTATTCATACCAAGTTGTAAATAGATTATTTCAATATTTAATATCTCAATATTATATAAAGGGTCATTTAAAGTAAACGTTAATCATTCCTTATACCGCTGTCGATATTGACTTCCAGCCACGCTTAAACCTATTGTCAAGACTACTTTACAATAATTGTCAAGTTGCTATTTCATCCTTACTTAGAATCTTATTCTTATATTGTTAGCTCTCCGGGTTTCATTTATATAATTCCTACCATTTTAATTTATTTATTACTTATCTAGATGCAAAATAATTTAAGTAATACATCTACCTGGAAAAGTTACATTTTCCTACTTTCGATGTTCTTTATTTCATTTAATTTTATTCGATTCGTTAGTAAACAAACAAAGAAACTATATTTAGGGACATCTCCGCCTGCACGCGTGACCTAGCTGCATGCGTGAAATAACACGAACAGTATCTATGTAAAGTAGATATCTATATAGCACGCAATATTACACAAGTGGACCAATTTTGTATGCGTACTCAAAACGGCGTGACAGGAAAATATGTAATTCTCACCATTTCCGAAGCTGTTTCTGCTCTACAATTTAGTTTACATTTTTCGTATTCTTTCCAACCTAATTTATAAATAAGGTGCTAGTTTTTACTAAATATATTAACTTGATTACATATTACAACAATGCTTTACCTGTGGTTTCTATAAAAGAACATGAAAACTTTTCATTGTCTGCAACGACAACATAAAATATAATAGCTGTTATCAAGCTGTACAGTGGCCATTGTCTTCTCATGATCCAAATGTCTTTAAAGCTTTTTAGAGGTTTTCCTTATATCACGCCAAGAACACTTATTAGTTAAGCTATAATATTAGGAAACATATTCATTTCAATACATGTAATGAAACTTCTTTGTTATGTTGTCACAATATTTTTTCTTACACTGCCAATAGAGTGGTAAAAAACCTCAACTGAACACCGGCAAGAATCAATGGTTTAATCTCTCTTATTTGTAATCAATAATCTATGTACCTATACATGTATCCATATAGTTGTTACCTTTTATACAAATATATACACTTGTATTTATTAATATTGCTTAAGCTAAGATAAAAAACTTTGAGATGCCAAAGCACCGACTCCTTAATACATAAAAATTCTGAAAATCCTAGTCAAGTTTTCTCGAGATAATTCTACTACATGTTAATAATTAATAATGTGTACCTAGTGCCCCGTATATTTCCAGAAATTTCTGAATCTTGTTTCTGTGACGTAACTGGACTTTTACAAAACTACTAATAAAAGCCGCACAATTCACGAAAAAAGCATGGACCTAACTTTATTTAAAGGTCATATGGTGACGAGACGAGAGACGGAACCTTTTAAAATTCGCAACGCTAGCAATGATTGGAATGCTTGTAACTGAATGTGACAGAATTTAGAACTGGAGTTAGTGCAATAGGCTTGGGTCACGAGGTATTTTACTAAAGGTTTTTTTGGATTTCAAATTGTACATTTAAAATCAGAAATATCTTGATGCTCATAAGCTACGTTATCCGAGGGATATTCATATAGATATTCGTCAACCCATTATTCTCGCACTGCTGGGCAGGGCGGGCACTTTTTTTAGGCCATAGTCGACCGCGCTGACCAAGTAGAATTAGTGAACTTCACACCTCCGAGAACTTTTTTTTAAAGAACTCTCGGGTGTGTAGTTTTCCTCACAATGTTTTCCTTCGCCAAAAAGCAGTGATAATTCATTTCTTATACGCATATACTCGTAAATCAATGGTGCGTGCCTGGGTTTGAACCTCGGGCCTCCCGATTGAGATGGTAAGTTTCAACCATTAGGCTATCACTGCTTTTATATGGCTATTTTCATTATGTATTTATACTAAAAGTATAGACACAGCTTTTATACCTCCATCACTTCTTCAAAATAACAATAAGAAAATAATAGTATCGAAAATTGTTTGATTAAAAAATATGTGCTAATAAGAACTGAAAACTGTATGTGTATGTATACATTCATATAGGTAAATTTTAAGTGGCCTTAATAACAAGTCGATGATAGTACATAACTAGCAATGTAAATTATAGTTGCAGTACAAACGACATATGCACATAAATTGCGCTATTGTTTATTCGATAAATCTGTCCGACACAAAAACGTGCAGTATAAAGTCATATGAACCCAGCTTTACTTTAAGCCGAGTAGTTAGTGCGTTTGCATCTATATCTACATTCGATACACGATTGCACGGAGCGACGTCAAGTGTCAATTGCCGTGCACGTAACTTTACAAACGTTCGCTTCAAGTACACGCACCGTGACACCGCGATCAGTGCGTTTGCATCTATATCTACATTTGATACACGATTGCACGGAGCCACGTCAAGTGTCAGTTGCCGTGCACGTAACTTTACAAACGTTCGCTTCAAGTACACGCACCGTGACACCGCGATCAGTGCGTTTGCATCTATATCTACATTTGATACACGATTGCACGGAGCCACGTCAAGTGTCAGTTGCCGTGCACGTAATTTTACAAACGTTCGCTTCAAGTGCACGCACCGTGACGCCGTGATCATTACAACACTCGTATAGTGACTAATGCGATGTGATATTCATGTCCGCGTATTTTGTGATTAGGTAGTAGGTATCATTTTAGGGTTATCACTTTGCTTACCATGCGTATACTACCAAAATCTTAACGTTAGTTAGTCCGCTTGCACCTATACTATACGTTTGATATACGATCGTACAGAGCCACGTCAAGTGTCAGTTGCCGTTCACGTAACTTTACAAACGTTCGCTTCAAGTGCACGCATCTTGACGCCGCGATCATTGCAACACTCGCATTGTGACTAACCGCGATGTATACATATATGTATCATGTATTCATGTCCGCATATAATTCCAAATATAAAGCCTGTTGTACTATTCAATTGTGATTATTAAGTATTATTTCAGAGTTATCACTTCGCTTACTATGCATATACTACCAAAATATTAACATATAATCATATAAACCCAGTTTTAGTCTAAACCGAACAATTAGTACGTTTGCATCTATACATTCGATATACGATCGCACGGAGTCACGTCAAGTGTCAGTTGCCGTACACGTAATTTTACAAACGTTCTCTTCAAGTGCACGCACCGTGACGCCACGATCATTGCAACACTCGTATTGTAACTGACTGCGATGTGGTAATCATGTCCGAGTATAATTTTTTTAACATTTGTAAACAGGAGGTATCATTTTAGGTTTATAATTTCGCTTACTATGCATACGCTACCAAAATCTTAACATATAATCATATAAACCCAGCTTTAGTCTAAACCGAGCTGTTAGTGCGTTTGCACCTACACATTCGATATACGATCGTACGGAGCCACGTCAAGTGTCAGTTGCCGTGCACGTAACTTTACAAACGTTCGCTTCTAGTGCACGCACCGTGACGCCGCGATCATTGCAACACTCGCATAGTGATTTACGGCAATGCCATATTCATGTTTGCGTATAAATCCAATTATAAAATCTGTTGTACTCCGTATTTGTGATCAGGAGGTATCATTTTAGTGTTAACATTTCGCTTACTATGTGATCGTAACATATAATTCATGCTTGATACTTTAATGTCCTAATAGTAATATGTACGTCATCAACCCATTATTGTCCCACTCCAGAGCACGGGTCTTCTCTTAAAATGCGAAAGTTTTAGGGCATAGTCCACCGCGCTATCCAAATGCGAATTGGTAAACTAACTGAATACTAATACGTTTACTAGCAAAAAAATATCTCTAACATAAATATATTTATCAACATAATTATATAAGTGCCTACGTACTTTTATTTCAGACAAATTTTAAAACGAAAGATATGCCATACTGAGCACTATCTTTTTTTACAATTGGCGCGATCTCTCCCATACCGCTCTGCTACAAGGCGTACTGGTGAATGAGTTGTTGTGTTATACTTGTCACATTTTTCAACTACCGAAAAAGTCTTCAACCAGGTTTATCGCCTACTGTCAATTGATAAAACGTGGAATCAACGTGCCCCTTGAAGTACGGAAGTGCGTATAATATTTTGTTAATATGGTTACCCATCTATACTCAGTCTGCGTCCAACGTTGCTTAACTTCGTGGATCGGTTGAGATTTACAAGCCCAAGCGCGCATTAAATTATTTATCTTAAGATTTTTATAAATTTATACTCAGATTCTTGTATACAAAAAGTTACCAGGTACACACGGCTTGATTGTAACTCTTGAAATAAAAATCTTTTGACATTTTCATAACTTTAATCACAAGAATGTTTTTCGCTGCGGCTGCTTACATAGCTTATACAAACTTGCCTGACGATATTAAAATTTAGTAGAAGATTATGTTATATCGTAGTTTACATCATGCTAATAAAAGATATTATAAAATAATTTTATAGGAGGTAGCAGTATTTCAATTTCAGTTAGATCATAAAGAATCTACTGTACTAATAGGAAAATTAGTATCGGTGGGAAATAAAGCAGGCAAAGTTTTGCTACGAAAGTTTCGAAGCATTTTGATTTTATTTTACATAACGATTTGACTTTTAATTCATTCACTTATTTTATTATTTGCTATTCATTTCCGAATAAAGTCGCTAAATATCCTATCATGTGACAAATCTTACGATATACTTTGTGAAGACGCAAACACTTCGCGGAGATGAGTGAAAACTTCTTTGAAAGATGTTAACGGAAGGCTCTTCGTCAAACGAAGTAAACCGGCATGGACCTGTAGTTGTATGAACGTTACAAAAAGTCTTAGATGTGGAAAATGCCTCTTAAGGCTCATGCTCCGCAGGGAATTAAAGAACTTGAATAAGCTTAACCATAGCTAACGTAAGCAAAGGCTGTAAGCTACCATTTGCGTACATAAAAGTACGTACCATATGAATTATGAAAAAGTTTACCGGGAAAAGTATGTAAAGAGTTTATCGGATGCAAATATAAAACGAAAAAGGCGGTAAAACAAGCTTAATAATATTTCAATTGCAGACTCTACATATTAATTAATACTTACTGACGGTATGTTTTAGTTTACAAACAGGCTTGTTAATTTAGTTTTCGCGTGGCATTTTCAAGTGAAATTGGTAAGGTGGTATTTTAAAATGAAATTAATTGTATTAGATTTCTTATTTGTGAAGCGACTACGATAGCATCCCCGCCATTTTATTTCTGTCTAATTGCAATGTTTGCCTTACGTGTTTTATGAGTGCGGAAAAGCATACTTACAGATATAAAACAATTTAGGTCAGTTTTTAGTTGTAACAATATCCGTTATCAACTTTATGTAGAATACCAGTTCTATTTGGCAATGGTTACATATGTCCTCGCGTAATGGTTATCAGGAGGATTGTATGACTGTTTTGCAACTATTGTAAACCAATTCAATTGTTTAAATTTTTTTTAAATTTAGATAAATAATATGCATGACACATTAAATATCAAAATACACTATAATGCTGTGTTTCACTTTTTTTAGGCTTTTATTTTTCTTATGGGATTGGTAATAAAATTATACAAAAAAGTAACATTCTTAGGTAAGGTAAACCAAATATTCTTACTTTAAACGGAGCTATCTTTATTTATAAAATCTGTTTGACCATACTGTAAAGGAGTGCTCGTTAGACGCCCGGACGTCAGACAATTAGCTTACCGCCGCTGTAAACGTGTTGTAGGTATAAAGTGATTTTCCACACGAGAATTTTTCACTCCAATACTTTCAATTCATTTCATATTTTTCGAAATCTGATATTTTTTTTACTAAAAATATTATTTTGTATCTATCAAATTATTTTATGGATAAGTAAAATATATTTTATTTATCTATATATTTTATTCATATATATGGGACGACTTGAGAGCATTAGTAGTCAAATACCAAAAATATTAAACCCAGGCCTAATTACCTATTTGCCTAATTACTGAAATTCTTTAATTACAGACAATATTAAAGTAAAAAAATTAAGGGTGATCTCACTGATAAAACTAGGAGAAAGTGCAATTATTTAAAAACTTTTAACTTTGAATACGTAATTACACATGCATATTTTTAAAAAGGTTCAGCAAAAATTAAACAAGGAATCTACAACAGTAAAGCTGTATGCAATCGAATGACTTTATAGTTTTATGTCACTGAGGCGTATAGCTCGATGTTAATATTTTAATCTAAACGTTGGAATCAAATAAATCAGCGACGGTCTCCCGAGATGGAGGAACAGCATAAAATTTTAAATTTCAACGCACAACGGTCTCAATTTGTAAAATTGAAGTCGATATAATTTGCATGCGCTACATTTCCAAGGTTGGATTTCAATTTTATAAATGTAAGTGAACAATGATCTTCTTAAACCAATCATTTGGTCGTGTAGAATGGAGTTGGGTTATGCGGCTGCGTGTTTTATATCTGCCCACTAAAGCGTAGACCAGAGAATGAAATTCGTTACGTAATGCCCCACTTTTACACCCGCTGGGATGTTTACAAACATATATGAATACTAGCGGCGCTTCTCTGAGCTCTTTGCGTCGTCGGCTCTTCTAGTAAAGAACGGAAGATGCGTATATTGCGATTCTTCTACTTGTTTAGGCTTTGATGTGCTCTTTGAGTGATAGATCGTAGCTTAGTAGCATGTCAAAGTGTTTTAAGTCTCGCATACATAATTGCTAACTACAGATATGACTGTAAACAGTAGCTGATGTTAATTGCATACTCAATTTTTCTAGTTTTACACTTTGTATAACTACTTTGTCTGTAAATATTTAATATTTTAATGTACAAAATAGTTCTCGAACTACTCGGTCGGTACCTACGCGGGTGAATATTTTTTTTAGCGTAGAGAGTGTCGAGTTCGATTCTGAAATTCGGATAAATTAAGTTTTTTGTATTGACCCAGATCCAGTACGTAGGTACTTGTAATTGTAGGTACATGTTTGACTCGTATGATTTTCATTTTACATATACTGTTTGATTTAAGATAAGATTAGTTTTAGAGAATATATTTCATATTATATTACGTGGTACCTATGTTTAAACTAAAACTATGTCTTTAAATAAACGGAAAGATAGTTACACGGAACGAGCCAGCCAATAAATGAATTTAAGCTTCTCTTTAATCGCAGACTGCACCAGTCTTGGTCACAATTTAATCTGGGACAAATATAAAAGCAAAAATAGTACGAAGCGATTGAAATTAGGATTTATAAAACACTATTTAGGTGTCAACGACGAAGTCTATTGAAAACTTTATTTTTCATCACGCCTAACAATTTTGAAAAATTTTATTCAAGATAACATTTTCTGTGAGCAGCCATGACGTCTGTTAAACTTTCCAAAAATGTTTATAATCATGCAAATATAAAATTGCACATTTGTAATATCTTCCTTTCAATTGACAACTGTAAGTACGCAAGTAAATTCTTAGCGAAGCTTACAAGCTTACAGCTAAGTTCCTCACGAGGCAATAGGAAATCGAAAAAATGATCGTTAATCCTTAGGTCTAATATTATCAACGGTCTCCTCCTTCACTATCTACCATTCAACATTTTAGTAATATTAGTTAAGTGAATTTGGAAAAGGCTGGGACACCATGAAGGACGATTGTAACGACGTATCGATTTAATATTCTCAGGGGCAATCTACGTATTGTTGATGGCCGCTCACCGCTCTCAGATATCATTTTTACAGTGTTTATTGTTACCCGTTTGCTAGGAAGAGGTTTTTTACGCTTATCTTTGTTCCTTGTAATGGTCATTTCATGATATCTTATGATGTGACAAATGCGGTTGATAACCCGCATTTGTAATATTTATTCATGTCATGTCATATATATTATTTGACATAAACATTTTCTAAATACTGAAATATAGAGGTCAAATTAAAGGGTTTATCATAAAGATCTCAAAACGTTATAATAATACAGTAATAATCAAAATACAATTAAAAATTTACTTGGTGACAGGTACTACACAAGCAGAGACACCTTTATATGCAGGTGCATGTATTATTTGCAGGTATTTTTTTAAATTTATCTTAACTGCTTTTTGTAGATGTTTAAGATCAAAGTAACCACTGACAGGGCACATACAAGTATTCTATATTATTAACATAAATATACCTTAACTCTAGCTTGTGCTACCACAGTGTGTTCATAGTAATCTTGTTCATGATTTAAATAGTACTGTATGTACATGTATTAACATATGAAGGTGTTAATAAAAACTGCTTTGTACAATCTAACAAAGACACAATACACATGCAAAGTATGCAAAATGTGCAACCACACATATTTTTGCAAGCAAGTACTGCCTCAAAGTTATTAGTAAAATGATTTTCATTCACGTTTATGCTCTAGACCTTTCATTACTGAAGTAATTCATTCAAAGAGGTAGCTGTAACTGCAGAGCAGGCCGTTTTTGTGTAAGTAAAATACATTAATTTCCGACGAGGAAAAAATATACAGAAGGTACGCGAAAATAAGTTGATTGAAAATTCTAATTCATATGTAAAATATGTATATGTAATTGAAAAATATAAGTATAATACGTTCACTTTAATTATATTGTACATTTAAATTAAAAATAAACAAAACATCGACATTTTAACTTTAATGTTAATATTGTATACAACATCGTGATTCCGTAGTTTAATATAAATAGAAAGTTACAAAACGTATAATAACACATGGATTTTTCACTCGTAATAACTAATTCAAAAGTGAATAAAATGTGATAAAGAGAGGATAATTATGCGATAAAATAGACCGATTACGACAGCATTATCTCAGCGCGGTATGTAATGTTAATAGACGCCATTTGCTACAGAACTACTTGTATCGCCGCAGCGAATAACTATGTAATGACATTATAAATTAAGTACAACATTCAACCAGAGCCTAGATAAAGTTACTCTTCCGTTCAGGCTAAAGCCAACACAGACAATAAAATGATAGTTTACAGAGTTGAATATATGCTGCACATCCCTAACCACAGTTAACATTGAACTTTGAACATCAAGCTTGACAATGTTATACGCATTTTAAAACTTTAAAAAATACGCTTTCTACACTCATAGCTCCACATTAGGATTTTACCCTGTGTCGTGGGTACGATGGACACATACAAGACGTATACACAAACATCCCGACCCAGAACATGAATCTAAACTCATCATTCAGATACCTGTCTGGCCGGGAATCGAACCTGGGACCCAATATTTTTTGAGACATAAAATGATACCTAGGAGTTTTTTCTAACTTTTAATTGGCCCACACTATGCCTATGTCTATGCCGCGTTAAAATGCGTGAAATGGATTTCAAAGTTCTCCTTTACTTTATGCGAATTGAAAGTAAAAATTACACATTTTAACTCTGATTGATACGTCCTAATTCACAGAATTAGAGTTGGAGTGTAATTTGGGAGTGAAAATGTAAGGTGTTACAGTTCGGTAAATACATCTTATAATGCCGTAATAAGAGTTTTTGTAAAGGGCAAACCTTTGGTTTAAACTTTCTTTGGTTATCTTCAGTATTTGGAGTCAAAACAAACACGTACACTGTAAATAATTTTAGTGTTTGTCTATTACAATTTAATAGATAGAGTCCTGTGACAGACAGGCTGACTCCAGAGGCTTAGTAATAGACGCCTATTTATTTCCTTTGAATATGGAATCCTAAACATATAATTATACCAAATATCTCAATACCTAAATATCTTAATTATACATTATAATTAAGATTCTTCGTTATGAACTTAAGAAACAACGGCCTAACAATAATAATGTATGGCGTTTATACGTTACTCAGGTTGTGTCTTTCATTGCTCACAAGTGGTTTAGAAGGATTATCTGAGTTTTGCTTTTGCTCTTGCCTGTCTTGTGATGAACAAGATTAAAGTAAATTATATACCTACAGTCGAATAGTTTTGAGTTTTTTTTTTTGCCATACCAAATCGCTTTATCATTATGAAAATCAATCAGATATAAACAATAACTACCTTTACAGGGAACCAAAATTGCGCCAAAAAATAAATTCAATTATAAAACCTATAGTAAACTGCATTATACAACATAGATCAGAAACTTTAATATCTCATAGTACAATATGTTAAAGCCACGTAAACACGATGTTAAAAATATTAATCGTGACTTTTCAGCCCTCTTAAATAGTCTCTAAAAGCAAAGAGGAACTATTTTGTCCAACAACATTAAATTTGAATTTTTATACCGAATCAAAATTTATATTAGACCTTGTTATCTCTTTCGGTTGGCAAGAATAATTGTGTAAAAGTTACGAAAACGGCAGAGATGCTAGTTCCGTTCCCCGGACCATCCAGACAGGCATAAAAACCAGTTAGTTAGTGGAGTTTACACAAACATTGGGCTTGTTAACTGTAACTTGTTAATTTTGTTGCTCGCGTTGTTTGTCACAATCGCTACATCGGCAGGCGTTATGACTACGTACGTGATGTTGCCTCGCTACTTGCTTCTTGCAAAATAATGTTATTATAGGTACGTGTACGTACCCTAATTAAAATAAGTTATCACAAGGTAGTCTACCTTGTTATATATGTTTTGAACTTATGACACTTTTATATTACTTTCATTTTAGAATTCTTTAAATAATTAGAGTTCGTATGAATATTCCAATGTTGACACCGCTTCGGTATGTTTTATCATTATTACAAGTAATAACGTATTATCATTTTAACAAGTTACATATGGAAAGTAAGTTTATTTAAACCAATGTAAGGTATCATGAAAGAAAAACGGGTAACAATAGCGAGAGTTTTACATAGGGAATCGAATAATGAAAAACTTTTAGAACTATAGAAAAACATGCTGTAAAAATCTACGGTCAAGCGCGTAAAACGCTTGGTCTGCAATTATCTTTTTCTCGAAATAAATTAATGATTAACAGACCAATTGGCACATAGTACTAATCCTTACCTTTCCTTTTTAAGTAGTAAATTATTTATTGTGTTTATTTTTGATTTTAATCTTCTAAAAAGAAGAATGTTGTTATTACTTCTGTTTTCTTAAATGACCATATTTAAAAAAAAAATGGCAAACATTTACAGTAATATTATTATCGAAAGTGTTAGCAAAAATTTAAATTACTTTTACTCCCCACAGTTTATAACTAGACTCCGGGGAGTGTATTACGCGGAAGTACGTCTATACTGGAAAGAATTCTTTTGGCAACGATAGCGTTTGTCCACATATCGCAGGTTACTGCATAAGTTTTACAGAGAAGTTTCTATAAAATACCAGTTATGTCACAATGTTATAAAACCTTAACAATTAAATAAAATAAAAATGTACGTTTATGATTTTGAGGTCTTGTAAAAAAATACGTAATTCAAGTAGCATTTAAATGTGGTTAACCTATTGTGTTCTGACTCCTGAGGCCTCATCTATGTATTTCTGCCTCATAAAAAATCTTAAACAATGCTGTGCCTTCATTAGAAGGATATGCTAAAGGACACATAATATCCGAGACTCTCCAACGTAGTCTTCAAGGTAGCGAAGCATTTGTGGCTCACCTAAGCTAGAACTCAAATCTTACATGGGGTTTACGGTGCATATGCATGGTAGATAGTGGCTACTGGCAAGTGCATTAACCGGAATAGTTGTACACGTAAGTAAAATAAAAGAAATATAAAAATCAAGTAACTATAAACAAAAAGTGCTTAAAATTACAATATTTTACTGTCTGGAGTTCAATGAAATCCATTCTTCAACGGACATATGACCATGGACTGACATATAGGTAAACAATAAACCCTGAACTTGTTTACAGTTTAAAATAAACTTCATCATATACTCACATAAGTGTTGAGTTCTTGAATACGAAATTCAAGCTCGAATTTCAATAGCGGTGTATTACAAAGTAATCTAAAAATGTTATAAACATAAGTACTTTCAGAAAGTTATTGGTTGGTTTGCTCACACGTGTATGAAATTGCGTAGTAAATCAGCCTTACGCTGAATAGTCTGTAAGCTGATCCAGTGCCTTTATTCGCAAGCCTATATACATTTTAACCCAAATAGTACGACACAAATAGTTGACAATATTACGACAGAATTTTTGGTTGGTATAGGATAATGTACAAAAAAACTGACGTTTTAGTGAAGAGGTCGAGTTCTGAAGTTTTTACTTTCAATACCTCTACGGTGATCATATTCCGTACCAGCACGCACCTATACTTCCATTGCCTGGTGCCACTTTGAATCTTCCCAGAGCAAGTGGTGACCGAAAAGCTCATCTCACACAAACACAACAACTTATAGCTTCTACAAGTTATCGTCTGACTCAAGTCACAAATAGTGAGCAATCAGAGCCCCCGCTGATATCGATTTATGATTATGAAAAGCAAAAGCTACCTGTACAATTATCAGATTGATATGTAGTTTTTGGGTACATATTACATTATTTTACGAATAGAAATTCATTCTTCGAATAACTTTAATTTATGCACATAATCGAAGTTATATAAAAAAACATGTACTAATTTTCTGGGACATTTTACTATCAAAGACTAACACCTAATTGAAATAAATTTATTCTTTATGATGAAACAATCATAGCTTTGTTACATTTACTTTGAACATCTATAAAATTGTAGTGAATTTACCTTCGCGTAGAGTTTCCGTTACAAGGTTACCGAAAAAAGTAAAAGAATATTTGAATGCCTCCTGTCGGAAGTTTCGGTTTAACGTAAAACTGAAAGTCGTAGGATAGTGTCGTAATCGAATCGCCGTCAACTGAAAGAGAACCGTGTGACAATTAGAGAAGCAAAATGCAATTTTCCAATACAGGCAGGTACCAGAAAAATATAAATTAAACGTGCCTACTATACCTCTACTGAATTACCGGATAATCTTGTGCCAATTCATATGCCAATATTTCTAAATCGTTCTAGTCCAATTAGCAACTACACATTTGGAATTTATCATTACCATTTATAATTAGTTACTAAATAACAATATATTTATAAATATTTCGTCATTCAGAACAACCTAAACACATTAAACGCAATAATTACTAACCTCTTAACACGCAAATCATTAGTATATAAGGTAACACCTCTCTTAAACTAACAGAAAAAAAATGAAACCAGCACAGAAAATTTTCAAATCAAATTACTAATTAAGCTTCACGTTTCGTTCCGTCAGCTTGTAAGCTGTATTGCTTAATAAAACCAGAAACGCAGCTAGAAAGTCGTTAACTACGCTTTAGCTTTAGAAAGAAAGTCGAGACCTTCACCGAGGGTTTTTCATTTCATTTGAAGTCTAGGAGAGGTTGCCTATGAACTCATATTTCCTACGTCGTGTAAAGGTGCCCTAGCGTAGGCTTAAGTAAAACATTTATTTTATCTCTATAATAAGCCATTTAATGACCCATATAACCATTATGTCCTATAATGAGATTCATAATAAAATCTGTAAACTAAATATTTACTCGAGTTCTAGGTTGTATAGTAAATATATTGATCTATTTCATCTTTTCCGGCTAAATGCGTTTCCCAGTCTATCACAGCTGTGCTAGTGTGCTATACGTACGGCTGCACTGTGAACTTTGCGTCTGTGTGAGTGCCACGTGTAAGCTCGGGCGACCTCTCGCCAACGCTGCGCTCCTAGTACCCCACTCTCTGCGCTGTAAACGATCTTGTTTGCGAGAACTTCGAAGCGGAAAATTTGTCTCATAGTAACTGGGGTGCATGAAAATATATATAAGTACATTATTCTTAATTAAGACCGTGATTTATAGTGATGATCGTGATTCAGACATTCTTAACGAAGTGGTAAGTGTATCCGTATTCAATTTCACAAAATCAAGTAACTTTGAGGACAATATTGCATTTACATTTATGATTACGTGTATTCTATGTGTGATTGCGGGTGATTGTAAATTATGTGATAAGATCTTTCGAATTACGTAATTGGAAATTCATGGCATTCTCGCGAATTAAGTGGGCGTTTGTCCTATTACTAGTACATAGTGTTTGCACGTGTCGAACTGCCGAGCTAGCTTGGTATATTATAAGTGAAATGTTGCAATCAAGCCTATTCACACGGTACCGTAGCCGTTACACGTGCCAGCTGTAAAGCAAAACAAATACACGCACCAACGCTCCGCTGTCTACGCGGCGCTACGTTGCTACGGAACGACACCCTAACAATGAAAAAGTATTTTTATATGTCCTTCGTTATTTTATCATTCGTCCTGTAAGTAAAAGATAGTGTGATAGATAATATATAAATTTTCATCTATATATCAATTGTACAATATCTGTTCGAAATATAAAGGTTTTGAAGGAGTTTTAATATCTTTATAAGAGTAATAGCAATTACGTAGAACCCAAAATTGATAAAATAGATTAACTTGTGTATTCATCATTATAATTTAATAAAATGTTTTTATTTATTATATTTATTAAAAAAAATTATGCTTTTATGTTCACCTGTAAGTGATTATTCATTTATTGTTAAGTTACTATGTTCTACGTTTCTATGTCAAATTTAAATGTTATAATCGTAGGTGAATTAAATAAATAAAATAAAAAAAAAATGTAAATTTCTTACAATAACTTAATCTAAAATCATGTTTAACCTTTTTACCGTAAAGAATTACAAAGTTAGAGTAGTAACAATATTATAGAGCTTTTCTGAACTTTTACCTTCACTTCTCTGAAGCTGGATAATTAACCGCGAAAACTATTTAAAGCAATAAAATTTTCTTGCTTATATGATATGGACCTATATACAATAATAAGGTTAGATAGGGATAGCAATTCAGACCCTTTTCCTGTGACTCCCCTAATATGTTATTGCCTATTACAGTAACGTTATTTTCATAAACGTTACCTTTTTGGTAACGTTTTTGCTTCTTTTAATTGGCACTTTTATAAGGTAAGTATAACACTGATTTTAATAAAAGAATACAAGGACGAACAATATTAATTATTTATTTATTAATACATAATATTAATATATGCGTACAATAGGTTCATGAAAGAAAATATGATTCCATTAGCAATACCACGAATAATATCATAAAGTTTTACTGACAAGCCCGCGCAGGCCAATATAGTGTGACCTATAAAAATATATACGTTTCTGCTTAAATAGACGTCCAAGTGTTAATTATGCAAGACGTTACATCACCTGCAGGCAGCGTAATAGTTTAGGAGTCCAGTACGTAAGTACTAACTATGTCACAGCATTATTAAAGCTTTATAAAGAACGAGTTTAATACAATACAATACAATACGAGGAATACTTACACAAGCATTATAACAATAACCTAAAGCATGTAATTTTACACATGCGAAGAGATACTCCAGATTCGATTGTTAGCCCTTCAGATTTTAAAGTATTAGTAGGCTTTTGGCACTCACTTTTACGCTTATAATGTTATTATAATCCATATCTCGTCTGAATTGGAAGTTCAAGTGGTCATAAGCGTGATAGCCAATTATTGTGTTCATGCTCAGAATGGATGCTTAGTCCAGGCGTGAGACTATAGATAAAAAAATGTTATTAATTGGACCTAGGTATAGGTTAGAGCCATTACAGCCACTACGATAATATCAAGACGTCCCTGTAGTTAAGGAAACAGAATAGGGCTACGGTATCCCCTGCCTACCGTAAGAGGCGACTAAAATGGGCTTCCGGGGTTGCGGGCGGGTAAAGTGAGAGCTCAAATTGTTCAGTCGGCGACTCTGGGGAGGTAGCGGTATGTGAGGTCGCATACCGTCGATGACCAGATGGAGTGGTGGGCCCAGCCACTCTCCTGAGAGGAGCCCGATGGGACAACGTGTTCAGAGGACTCGAGGTGTTGTGTTCCTTTGGGGATTCCGGAGTCCTCTTTGTAAAACTGAGGAAGGCAACCGGTGGTGTTTTAGTGCGTTAAAAATTCCACATAACCCTGCATGGCTCCCACGGCGTCGGGTACCTTTCGAAGGTTTCCTCTCGAGAACAAAAAGAAAGCATAATATCAAGAAATGTGTTATCAGATTATCATAAAAAGTTAGTCACTTTGATTACATCTATTCAAATATTTGCTGTTTAAACTAAGTGAACCAATTTATATACGTGGAATACCTATCTTATCGTCGGTTGTATAATAGTTATTACAGAACGGCATTGTCTAGTAAAATATAAATATAGGGTTGCTTCAACTCGGTTATATTTACACGATCAATTTTATACCACCTTAACCATTTGCATTGTCTTATGTATAAACACTACCCTCGTCAGTGTATATTTCCTCGAGATTATGTATCCTTGAATAAACCATATAGTTTATAGTATTTATTGTATGCTATTAACAAATTTGTAGAATATTACTACCCATACATTGAGGACTATTATTTGTAAAATAAATGTAAATGGAAACACCCCATATACTACATAATATATTGTGTTACAAATGTTACAATTGAAAAATATTTCCCCATGTTAAATGAAGCGTTTAATCTGTGGTTTACTCATCATTCAACTTTACAGCTACCCCAAAATATGATTTTACGTTGTTAAATTAAATTCGAATTTAACCATTCATTGTTTTTCCAGTTCAATGAAAGTGTGAACCCTCTGGCTGATTTCTTGAATCGCCGCCAAAGTACCCGTTCTACATCGCACATAGTGAATAAAACATTACATATAGTTTTTGCACATAGTCAACAAATTCCGCTCGATGGCCACTAGGCTGAGGATCGCCGCGTGTTTGCAAATACATTTATATGAAATGAAATGAAATGAAATGAAATGAAATGTCTTTATTTTGCATAGGCCTTCGGGGGCGCTTACAAATTGTCAGTTACATTTATATATATTTTTTTACACTACCACCGGATCGGAACACGACCTCAACTGAGAAGATCCGGCAAGAAACTCAGTGGGTTTGTCTTTTTTCTTTGTATATCTTTTTTTTATTTTTTTTATTTGCCATCTTGTTTTTACATGGGTAACAATAGTTAGCTCCAGTATCCTGCCCTACATTTGGCCTAACAAGGAGCACGTTTGGCAGGATACGCTACACTTTGACATTTTATTAATTACGTATTGTTGAGTCCCAAGCTGTTTTATCATCTATATAATCAGAAATTTTGTAATATGCTTTACGACTAAGCTTGATCTTAATAAATGCTTTAAAGTTATTGATTGACAAATTTCTGATTTGAATTGGTAGTTTATTATAAAAGCGTATACATTGACCCATAAAAGAATTATTAATTTTGTGGAGACGAGTAACATGTGCGGAGAGATTGTGTTTGTTCCTTGTATTTATATCATGGTTGTCACAAAGTTTACTGAATTTATCAATATTTTTCTTAACATAAATCAAATTCTCATATATAAATTGGGATACAACAGTAAGAATATTTATTTCTTTGAATATTTCTCTAAGTGAAGATTTCGGACTTAGATTATAAATGGCTCGAACAGCCCTCTTCTGCAATACAAAGATAGAATTGAGGTCTGAAGAACAACCCCACAGCAGTATACCATAAGACATAATGCTGTGGAAGTAACTAAAATAAACTATTCTAGCTGTTTCAACATCAGTTAAATGCCTAATTTTTTTCACAGCATATACCGCCGAACTGAGTCTACCCGACAATTTTTCAATGTGGGGGAATGTGTGTGTATATTTTATATCTAGTACTACGCAACACATTTTCATTGCAAATAGATCAAACTGAACTTTGTCCGGAGTAATACCAGGACCAAGCCAAAACTTTTTATATGTTTGTTAATACTTCCAGCCACTCGTATCGACATTGAGCTTTGAATATAAAATAGCTAATATTCCTAAAGCTCTCAAAACGCAATATTACTACAGATATTATCAATAACTTACATTACTTCATAAATATGAATTTTCAGAGCGTTTCGGTAACCACCTCATTGAAATGACAATTCAATTCAAACTAGTTACTAGGTACCTTACCTATTCCGTCAAAATTAATTTCTGGAATTTACAATGTCCGTGTACACTTTACCTCGGCACGTAATCAATGATAGGGTTTGCTATCAGTAAATATTTACCAGCAAACTGTAAGCGAAATGAAAATAGAAGTCCTTGCTTTCTAATGGATTTGCGTCTCTGTTCAATGTTTTTTTATTCTTGTGTAGAACAAGTTTCAATTTCATTGCATCAGTTCACTATTTGTAAAAATATTTCTATAGTACTTAGTTTCTATGTGTTTTACTACGTAGAAACGTAAGTAATATAGAAATATTTTTACAAGTAGCGAACTGATACGCTATAGCGCAGTGGTAATAAAATCAGTACCATAGAGAGATAGACCGGGTTCAATTTAATTAAGAGTATATATTTAAATAATATTTGTATTAAAATGATGCTATATATATTTGCTTTAACGGTAAAAGAAAACATGGAGACAAATACTAGCCTAGGAGTTGAAGTGTATGTCTGCCACGAATATATGTAAAGTCTAACTGGGCCACTTGGCAGCCTAGAATTGTGGATGTAACTATTTTGTCACCATGGCAGCAGCAACGCCGCACCTTTTTCTGTTTTATAGCAACTATATGCATAAGTGTATTCTGGCCTAAATTTTCTCATTCCCAAAACATACATGTATCTATATAAATATATCACTCGTCAAGCATTTTTTGTTACGTTAAACGAGTTAGTACGCCAGCTCTCTGATATATGAGATAATCTTAGGAGCGACAAAGCATCTGTGATTGGCTTCGGGTGGAACATGAAGGACAATGTCCACTTATCATCAGTCGGACTACACACTATTTTATTATTTAAATCTTATCAAAACGTTGAATGCCATTAAATTACATTTTATGCTTACTACGATCATGTTTGTTACTTCCACTACAAAAAAACTGAAATTACCCTAGTGTAAATACCACTAACACTCCATGCTACTTGACATTACTTTAAGCTTACTAACTTAAATATACTAGTATACTTTATAACTATGTAACACATAGTTATTAAGCGAATCAAGCTCAATATCTCAGACGTATAAGCCCTCAATACTAGCACATAACAGTTATACTAACAACTGTTATAAATCACGTCACAAATTGTTAACAAACACTACGCTAGTTGAACGCGTTGCAAAATCACATTACGCGTCCTCGCATCTTTGAGATAAGAATTATATATATTGTACTTTTAGGATTTTTTTACGGTAATTAAGAGTGATTCTTACATCGAATTATACTCTAACTTGTATGCAACTTAAGTAGCAAATGCGACTCTTTTACAAAAATACAAAAAAGGAGTGATTATTTAGTAGTTTAACATCCGATCACCCTCATGTCAGTAATACAATTAAGACATGTTAAATCTGTACGCGTATTACAAATTGGTTATTATGATAATGCTTAAACGTGAAGAGAAAGCATCATAAGAACACCTACATGCCAGAAAGTTAATTAAATTCTGAAATTCTCAAAGATGATTGAAGATTTCCAATACACACATACCCAGAAGTGTGTCAAATAATAAGTTATTGGTAATGAAACATCTTTACTCTATAATGATAACATGCTGTACTGATAAAATCTCATTTTAATGCAATAAGTATAGGTCGTCATTAGATACCAAACAAAAAAGAAGAAAACGGTTTGCCAGAAAAGAGAAAATTAATGTAACTGTTTTTCCTGTGACAAAAAGTTCAATATGTAGACAAAGATTATGATTATAAAAGTATCCAATGGATAGGTAATGGGTGTTTCTATGAAAGGATACTCATGTATCTATACCTCTAAATGGCGTCATGAGTATATAGGATTAAGTAGTAGTAGTATGTTCTAGCCGACACCATTCCATTGTCGAAACCTACACAGAAATATGATCCAGATCAGGTTATATCTTAATATATCAATAGAATTAAATCATGTAGCTGTGGTACGCATTTTTTGTATTAGAATTAGAAATGGTTGATTCCAATTATCCAAACAAGTTTTTCTAAACATACATTAAATGACTATTTCTTCATTGAGTATTTTTTATAGTTTTAGTATCCTATCTCGCGATAACTTTACTGTTTTAATTACTTCTTTTATTTATTACTATGTGTTACGTTAACGATTCTAATGTGGACTATGGTCATTTGGATGTAGAATATTGATCCTTAATTATTTTATTGGGGCAGCACTGAGAGCTACGCATCTCTGATTATTTTTTTCTTGAACAGTAAAGGCTTAATAAATAATAAACAATATTAATATAATTAACATAATTTTGCCAATATTTTTATATTAAAATCTCTTCTTTGATTGGAGATAATATAATTGTTTTCAGTTTCGTTGTGGAGTGACAAACTGGATTCATGATTGTAGCCATTGTTTCACCGGTCGGTGCATCCGGTCAATTTGTCCCATTGTTACAAAATACATACCTCCATTGTAATTCGAAAGCGTGAATGAAATTACCCAAAATAATTTATGACTTTTAGATCATATGTACGGACATGGCAATTTTGTCCGTTATAGCAAAAAGTTGTGTTTTTCAAAGTTATATGCATATTAGAAAAAAAAAACACTTTTTTAACGATGACGGAAAACGTGACGAATTCGGCAACCCTGTGAGTTCATTTAAAAAGTTCTCAATAGGTGTGTGTCTAGCCTAACAATTTGCACTTGGCTAGTGCGTCGGAATTTGGCCAATAACCCCTCATTCATTCTTTCAATCTCCTCTGAGAGAATGAGTGTCCAGCTCAGTGCTAGCAGTGAGACAATAGTAGGTCGACAACGAGGTAAAAAAAATACAGCGATATGAGCTTCTATTCTAAATTGTGCAAAAAATACTAACAAAGGCATGTCTCCTAGACATCGTTGGTTTGTTATAAGACATCGTATTCCTATTCCTTTCTTCCTTATTATTTTCAATTAAAAGACGTATTACTTTTGCTCAGTGAATTCGTGCTCAATATTATGTGAATACTTTGTGCAGAAAATGGTACAGTAATTACAGTTACGCGGCTCTTCATACGCAATTTTTCTAAGTTCTTATGACTAATTACTAAAGGAAAACCATGGGGCCAGGTAAACATAAAACTGAAATGTCTCTGTGTGGTTCAAAAAGTTTCCTTTTCTTAAGCTCATAATAGCATACATATTTAGCATAATAGTAAAAGTCAGAATCAGTTTAAACATGTTTATGGGTATATTTTAAATTATGTAGGTGTAGCATTCAAAAAGACTGAACTGATACTAATTAAAGAGTTTGAGAACTATTGTTATCAAATTTTACTTATAAATACATGTAGAATAGATGAAATGAATGTACGTATCAAATAAATCTTTAACATATAAAAATATAAGGAAGAATGAAATCGTAAAAATATAAACGTGTCTATTAGAAAGCACTCTTAACTGGAACAGAGATGAAAAGTTGTCAGAAAACTTTGACGACCCGTGTGGCGTAGCGGTTACCATACCGGTCTGACGCACAATTGGTCCCGGGTTCGATTCTCGGCCAGAGAGGTATCTGAATGATGAGTTTAGATTCATGTTCTGGGTCTGGGTGTTTGTGTATTTTGTGTATGTCCATGGTACTCATGACACAGGAGAAAATTCTAGTGTGGGGCTATGAGCGTAAAAAGCGTGTTTTTTTGGAAACTTCTACATGCAATGTTACATGTATAACTTAATGACAAGTTCTAATAATTTCCTGTACAAATTCTAATGTCCATGAAATTAAAGTACTTAACAACGTACTTCAATGTAGACATTCCTGTCCCATTCGTAGTACGTAGTACTCGTAGAACGTGACGAAAATACCAATTTTACATTATAGAGTTGGCCCGCGGTTTTTAATTAACATATAACTACATGCCGCCCGTTAATCACTGCAATTGCAAATAAAACTATTTTATTCATTACTGTCCAACAACTTTTTTGACTTGATGACTTATTGTTGTTCGTGTGGTTATTGCGCTTGTTTCCAGCCTATATTATGTATTGACATAGCTGTCGAAATTATAATTGTACCAGCAATTTACCACAGCTTCAAAATGATGCAGTGCTGATTTATCTGCCGCGTAATGCTTTTTGGCAAACGTATTTTCTGCACGAGTCTTATCAATGTAAACTCAAGATGTTGTAAAATATTGTATTTAAGGGCTTTATAAGGAAATATGTAATCGCGTTCTCTACCAGTCAGCCACGTGTAAAGATTATGATATATATACAAGGTTGCTTAGATTGGTATGTTTTAATGCCTTGTAAACTTTAATATTATTGGTAAAGAAAATTAAATTTTATACAGAGTAGGAACAAATTTTTAAAGATATTTTTTATTTGAGTCTATTAAATTAAAGTTGTCAATAGTTGTTATACACAGCAACGACTTAGTGGTGCGGATAGGCCATATCTGTAAATGTGTATTAGAAAGATAAGGATAACTTAATAGACTTAGCACGCGTATGAGAACATTTGGTAAACTTTCTGGCGAATAAATCTTTTCGTGATATTCACCTAAATGAAAGTACCAACGTAATGAATACGAACAATCGTTTTATCACATAACTACAATTTATATCGTTGTTCTTTGATAATTTGCTTTCTATCGAATTCTCCTAAATCCTAATTCCAATTTACGGGTACATTCTATATTTGGAGACATGACGTTTGGCACAGCCCTCGAAACGTCCCGTCTTAAAATCCTTTTCAGAAAAATGTGTCTCCAATTTTTCTTTTAGTCCTTTGGCGAAACATGAACTCAGGTCGTATAAAAATATTTCGTTAAATTTACGTCTTATAGCAGAGCAATTGTAAAAGACAAACTGTCACAAAAGACAAAGCGTGTGTCTAACAGGCAACAGTATATTAAAAAAAATTAGAATACTAAATCTAAATCCTGTTCCTTTTTTAATCAATTCCCAAGAAATCATCTAAAAACAAGTTTTGTTTTTTCTTAAATAACGTTTCGTAAAGTCCAATGCTGTTTAAATTTTGCTCCCTATTCTTTGACTGTGCAGCAAATCTTGGAAACTGCTAACCCAATTTGAATAAGCAATTTCTTACAAAGATGCTTTACAGTTTATAGAGTAAGAAAGACTACTTTTTACATGCAAACTTAATAAAAGTGAAAACTGGCCAAGACGTTAATAATATATAATAAGTAGTTACGCATATATTTAAAACTATTGTTATCTTACCTTTTGTAGCCGTTAACAAGAGAGTAAAATTTTACACTTGATGTCCACTTGTTATTTACAAAATAGCTTAATTTTGTATGCATTAAATTAGGTTCCCACCTAACGAACCCAAATAGAACAAACATTTTAAAGCTGTTTTGAAGCAGTTTTGCAAGTTGAGCAAAAATGGTACAGGTGTGTGCGTAAACGGAGACCAATTAGACACCCTCTCATGTTAACCTCAGATATAATAAGCAATCCTCATATTTATAATTTACGGAAATAGAATAGCATTACCTCAGTCTTTACCATAATCGAAAATTTTAATAACAATGAATAACATAACGGTTTGTCTAAATATAATGTAGAAGACATTATATTTGAAACGTGTGGTAAGGCGGTTAAACTAGCAGATTTAAAAAGTAACATATATTTGTTTTTTTTACACAATACAACAGATTGTGGCATGTAATATTATTCAATAACGTGTTATTAAATGTCCATATAAAAGAAAATTTACAGTTAAAAAATGGTATCTTCTACCTTTAACGCTATTTCCGAAAATAACTGTTATGTTTAATGTCGTTATAAACTTTACTGTGTAGGCATTGAACTGAAATATATAAATTTTATTTATCTAATACTGACGTTATATGCCGTTAGGTATCTCCTTGAAATTTAAATAACGAAATATACGGAATTTGTGATGAAATTTCGTTGTAAGCAAACATTCACTCTACACTTTGGTTTTCACGTTTTTTTCTACTTGAATAAGTATTTTATTAAATTTTTGTAGAGTTTCACGTAGCAATTTTTTAAAGTATTCCTATCTCACGTAGATTTTTTTACCCCAGTAAGTCGAAAAAGACATAATTTAACAGTTGCTTAAATTTTATTTTCAAATTCTAGGTAAGTGCTCAAAATACTTCAATCCAAAACCTTTTAAAAAGTTTATGAATAAGGCTACTTGCATTCATGTTTAAATAATTACTTATATTTCCATTAAAGTTTTTTTTCCCTTACCTCATGCGTTTTATAATTCCAGTAACAAATGGACCTGAAACGAATATGGGTTACATTGTAACCTCAATAGGTAATGCACTGAAGAGCTTTATACCATGCGGCTATATATCCGAGCTGGTTACATTAAGTTTACAATTCATTCATTTATTGGAAATAAAATATCGTTATATTAAATTTGTACACAAATGTATAAACAAGAATAATAAGTTTAATATGACAAATATTTATACAGGATATCAATTGGAACCCAGCAATTTAATCCTAAAGTACTAAGGGATTTCCAAATAACATCAAAATCTCAGAATACAGGCAGTTTATGGGTATTGAAGCAATATTTCTACTCGGGATTTGTGGCGCGATTTCTAAGTGGTGCCTATTAACTCCACTATTCAACTCCATGGGAAAATTGTTATTCATTTCTTTTTAGTTCAACAGTTTTTTTATAAAAACTGTAACTTGCAATATTTGATGGTAATTTTTAAATGATTTAAAGTTTATTTTAGAAGCCAGAAGGCAGCAGATCGTATGCAATACACTTTCGTGTTACTTGGTACTAGTGTAGTGAGTTCACAGCGTCAGCGTTTTAGTAAGATGCATGTAAAAATGTCAAGCCCCGGGTCAGAGCGCTCAAATCCTCATTGAGCACGCATGGGATATTTACAACGAAACATGTATTGTACTAAGACACTCTCGAGACTCAAGAGGCAAGATATAATTAATGCTTATTTGTATTATCAAAATTCCAATACAATTTGTTGTTTAAATATGATTTAGTTTTTTTTAACATAAGTTAAAACTAATTTATCAACTACAATTGTTGTATTGTGGAAAAATCAAAACGACTTAGGGGCCGTTCAAGTATTACGTAAGCACTATTGGGGGGTGGTGGGGTCTTTGTTTTGCTTATTTTGGATGACATGGGGGGTAGGGGGGTTTAGATGATGATTACGTCATCGCTAGTTATTAACTTTTTTACAATACTGTACAATAATACATACATTTTTAATTGAAAAATGTTTACGTAAGCATCGGGGGAGGGGGTTAGAGCTTTGCTTACTTTTGCTGACAAGGGGGATGAGGGTGTAAATAATTGTAATAAATCTGCTTTCGTAATATGTGAACGGCCCTTTATCTATGAGAATAATACAATTCAAAAATCAAAGTATGCATTATTGTTATCTTCCCTAATTCGTAGGTATTTCATTTATTGCTTAGTTTGAAAAAATGTTGGGGCGAGAGTCAACAACGGTGTCCGGTTTTCCACGGGGTTTGGTCAGTAGGTCAAAATTTTCAGAACGAAAAAGTTTGAAGCAAAAACGTACTAAGTTGTATTATTATAGCATATGTAGCTTCTCCATACACATCATTATCCATATCCACACACATTTACATCCTTCGAACTGATTCTGAAGCGGTGGTGCCTCACTGGCACTCTTATTTGTATATTAAAAAAAATATGTATTGTAAACAGAACAATATCACAAATGAATCAAATATCGCGATAATAAATTAATCTCTAAATTTGAAACAAATATACAAATGTAAATTTGAATTTAGAATTCCTAATCAATCGCCGGATATTTGTAATCAAAGTGGCCAGTTCGGCAAAATGCCAATTTTACATGTAAGGACCTTACATTTCAATCTGTCCAGAAAGTTAATAATATGCATGGTTCGGGCATGAATGAAAAAAATTACCTACTGTGCCACATTTTTACAAGCCGGAAGGAGACTTTTTAACTTTACAAAATGTACGCTCACTTTTGTGTTAAGACTGTGTTCTATTCTAAAACTATAGGTACTATGAGAGGTAATGCTAAATGGGTGACATTATGTTCTCCAATCCCGTCTACTAACATCCTATATTGTTGAATGAAATAAGCCTAAGAACTTGCCCATGATAAATTAGGGTTGATAAATTAAGAGTGAGATCATTTTTTAAAATATATTGGAAATAAAAAGTAAATTAAAAACGCAGCAAAATACAGTATTCACGCAAGCAACGCACCCTCCCGTTATTGTGGCGGAACCATATAAAAACCTAGCTTTCCCCAGCTTCGTTCGAGTGTTAATGGCTTACAACTCGTGTAAGCACTAGTCTCGAGCCACTCCAAGCTTGCCCTCCGATGCCCTTTGATTTACAATGCTAGAATGCATGAGGAACCCTTGCGTCTCATGTCCAGACACCCTTTTACTAATGTGTAATCGCTCCGCTGTAATCAAATACAAAAATTTAAGGGAGGATTTATTTATTTTCAAAATGTGCATTCAAATTAATGGTATTTGAAAAATGTTGGAAATTCCTGGATTGTATAGACACTTATATCATTTTATTCTTATTAGCCTAAACGATAGTACCTAATTAAATTTAATATGTTTATAATTAATTTTCGGGAATATTATTATAAAGTAGTCGTAGAGACGTTTACGTAATACTCATTTTGGAGATTGACTTTTTTCGAACATATTACCTATTTAAATCATATCCATGTACTGACACAAAATTTCTCAATTATGATAACGATAAGATACCCGAATTTTGGGAAAATTAAGATACCTGAAGGGCGTAATAGAGCTAGGATTTTCTTTAGTGATACTGACGCGATCAAAATTTTCCCCGCGCATAAGGTAACATATATGTAACACATATAACTAACTAGGTTTCGGCACTATGCCAGTTACGTACCTAGTGTTACATGTGATTATACAGATACAGTAAGCTTGTTACAGCCACGGCTGTAACTTTGATACTGCTGGCTAGGTTCCATGTTTTCCGATCTGAGTAAGATTAAGTCATTCGAGCGATTATACGGAAGGCAAACCTTGCTTTATCGTCCTGCGATATTCTTTAATTTATCTGAAATCTCAAAAATATGTTAAGAAAGTTTCAAAACCGCATTGAACCCACAATATCTTACTTGTCCGATTATTTCAGCCATATCTGGTACGTACGAGACAATTCTCCGAAACCAGCCGAGCTGAAACTGATCGATTTAATACGTTAAAAAATGAAGAACTCTAGACCTTAGGAATCAAAACGTATTAAACGACCTTGCGATTCATCCCATAGTAACTTGTCACTGCCGCGGATAAACATCTGTAACATATAAGGTCCTACTTAAAGTCGATCACAGATAAGTTGCCACTTCTGAGGACTAGCCATCATCCACAAAGGTATATTGTATTTATTCAATAGTCGTTTAATAAACCCATTTTAATGGCGATCTTTATACCCTTTTGTATTTAACACACCCCGTGTGAGCAATATTTCATACAATTTGTATGTCAAATGCTTATTGATTATTCAAGATACGAAATTCCTAATCGCTTGTGTGACAATGGACACAAAATCGTATTATCCAGGTACACAATATTGATATCACGTTCAACGCAATCTGTTCCCAAACCTAGCATAACGGCATTGCCTCGGGTACCTAGCGTCCTGTGACATGCAAATCTTGGTGATAGTATTAAATCGAGCAGAGAGAAGTATACACACGATCCGATGCTAGCAAATTGATGTAACTAGCCCGGGGTACGTGGCACGAATGGACGACACGCCTATAGCGGGATCATAGCCTGCTAATTCTATTGACTACACCTTTGTCATACAATTTTGATTGCCGAAACAAAACTGTTCATCACGTCTTCTACGGACTTCACAATACCATGTCTACAACCGTGTATTCGTAGCAGTTGAATTCATTATAAGCATTATAATACTTTTACGACAATTTAAATGAGCAAAAGTGCTTTATTACTCAATAGTCCCGGAATATTCCGGATATTTTAACCTCTCACTCGTCAATCCATTATTGTCCCACTGCTGGGCACGGGTCTGCTCTCAGATTGAGAGTCTAGACCACCGCGCTAGCCAAGTGCGAATTGGTGGACTTCACACACCTCCGAGAACGTTTTTTTTTCAAAGAACGATGAAATATGTTTTCCTTCACCGAAAAGCAGTGATAATTAATTTCTAATACACTCATAATTTTAGAAAAATCAGTGGTGCGTGCCTGGGTTTGAACCTCGGACCTCCGGATCGAGAGGGCAAGTTTCAACCATTAGCCTATCACTGCTGCTCCATACCAATTTTTTACGATATCATTCAAAAATACCGATTTATTTACATGAATTATGTTCCATGACCATACGTAACGAGTTACGCAATCAACAAACGCATTAAAAATGACAAATGCTTGTATATTTATTACAGAACACAAATATGAGATCCTTTGCGCCGACTTCCCCTTTCTACTTTGCGCCTAGAATTTACTGTGTAAATAGTAATTACCGTCAAGTCTGCGCTACACACAAAAGTACTGCGTGTTGGCTAAAACAGACATACGTAACAAAAGATTCAAATAAACAAAAAAGTTTTTTTGCTTTTATTTAAAGATAATGTTGTTGCGTAGTGTAGAATAAATTTAAGAATTGTGACACGAAAATAACCATAAATAATATGCTGCAAGCTTAACATAGTTATTGGTTTGTTTTAGATAACTTCAGCTGTGGTCTCCAAAGGCCGAGTCTACTGAAAATATCCTGCTATCCACCGATCCACCCACAAAATTGTAGCGGTCAGATTTTGTAAGTTTAACAAAACCATGTTAAAGCACACCAACCAACTTTTCATTTAAACTATGCGGAAACATAGCGAACTAACTTTTACCTCAACTTCAAGTATGGTTGTTACGTCATTGAAGGGAACCTCTCACGCTTAACTTCACTTATCCGTAAACCTATTTTTTGCTCAAATATTATTATTACACTAATTACCTATAATACATTATTAGTTAGTAGTTTATTATCTGTTATTAATGGTATATTGGGGGTTCATATATGTAATAGATAATAGAAGATATTAAGTAGCATACAATAACGGATTATGCTGTTTTTTTTCTTATTTTTTTTTTTTTTTTCTGATTAAGCAGTTTGCTACTTCAATCAGAAAAAACATAAAAAAGCACGCAGTCAACCCGATGGTAAGTGGTCATTGCAGCCCATGGACATCTGTAAACTATTTCATATAGAACATGAATTCTATCAAAAGTCAAATACAGATAGTGTTGCTACTCCCGAGGCCTAGGATGGTCTCTCAAATAAAGAGTGTGCTGGCAACCACACTCCTCCATCGAAACGCAAGAAATGCTTCACGGTAGAAATGGGGGTGGCGGTGCTACCTCCCCGGTCTAACTACACTGGATCTACCACCTGATAAACATAATGACCTGGTTACTACATAACGACCTGATAGTAGTAGTCATTGTCATTCATTAACATCAGTAATCAAGTCCATTATACAACACCATACAATCGATTAACATTAACAATAGGAGTAAAATTTTACTAGAAGGCGATTATGGACAGGTACTTTTTTATGTAGCTACAGCATTCAAATTAGGAGCCAGCAGCTTTACACGAAATATTGTAAAAACAGAGTATCTATGGCGATACTTTCGCAGGATATATTATTATACAATGGTTAATTTTAAACAAATTTTTCAAAGAAGAAGCGTTTGTCATCAAGTTTTAGCAGCAATATCTTCTTCGTGGCACATTATTCCTATGGGCTGCAGTGATTAGCGATCACCGAATATACTTAATAAACATTTTATTTCTGTGGATAAAAATATTAATAATAAGACATTTTTTTCGAAAGTGGGTAGTTAGGACATACACGCATAATTTTCTGCGCAATAATTAGATCAATTATGAGCACTATTCTGATATTAATATTATATAACAAGAGCTGTTTAAGTATACCTGGTATGCTGTGTAACTAAGAGGCGATGCAATAGAATCGCACTAAGTAGCACTTGTCCTCATTGCCTCGAGAGCAGACCACAGATATACTCCGTATTTATCCCTAATTTATGACACTTGAGTAAACGCTTCACATATTCGCAGGTAATCAGCTGGCATACCAAAATTAATAAGCCCGCAGTCAGCTCAAATCGCTGTTGATTGGCTGCAAACTGAAGAGGAGCGGATGAATTTAACTACAAGGGGTGAGTTGACAGTCACAATTATAGTTAGCGAGCTCGGCTTAATGTAGGTAATTATGTAATGTACATAACTCACTGTACACAATAGCAGACAAATTCATAGTCAAATATTGTCAATATTAACCCAACATGCTCGTAATTTAATCTCTACATTATCTGCAACATGACTGCTACCCATTTGGTGTTTATAATATTTTGAACGCGTTCGTATATAATCTTATACCTAAAAAAGTACCTAATTTTTAAAACTATTTGACCAAATTCATGAAATGAGAAAAATCTATAAAATAGCAAATAATCAGGATACTTAAACCTGGACATAAATACGTAAAGCGAAAATCACCGTTCGTTTTTATAATCACTGCGCGGAGAATGGAGGATTAGGCATAGCTAAAGTTTATGTACAGTACAAGTGCTGAAAGATAACATAACACAAACTTATCAATGGTAAATGTTACAATGTATTTAATTAAACAAAATAAATAAATTGCACTATTTACGTTACTGAATTATAAAACTACTAGCTGTACCCGCGGCTACGCCCGCGTGCAAATCAATGTATCGCAAAGTTTTTCCCGCGCAAATCTCCACTCAATGGGAATTCTACGATAAAAGTAGTCTACATGTTGTTCCATAACATTTTCTACAGTAAAAAACCCGTAAAAATCGATTTAGCCGGTCAAGGATTTTCCGGACAAACACAGAGTGAAAAAAAGGAATTTTAAGTGTGTATTTGTGGGTAGGTGCATATTGTTATGTAAAATGTTATGAAAATAAGACGAATCAGAATATCGTAAACCCCTTTTTTGAAACAAATTACAGTCTTAGTGGTCACATTAACAATATCGGAATACATATTTTTAAACAACGCCTCCACGTTTAAACCAAAGCGCATCGATTATAAAGATGGATTTTAACTTTTATGAGTTGAAAAATACTATTTTAAGTAATTTTGGTCCTTTTAAATTTCTGAGTAAGATTACATATAGGTGAACCTACTGTTAACATTAATTTGACAACCTTGACGACCCGCGTTGCGGAGCAGCTACCACACCCGGTTCGATTCCCGGCCAGACAGGAATCTGAATAGATTAATGTTCTGGGTCTGGGTGTTTCTATATACGTCTTGTGTGTCCATGGTACCCACGACACAGGAAAAATCCTAGTGTGGGGCTATTGTAGAAATTGAAATTGTAGAAATTTTCTATTTCATTGAGTGTAGAAAGCGTATTTTTATTAAAAATAAAAGTTTGTGTGGAGGAGTACCTACCGGGAGGCGGGTTGAAGGAATCCAAAAATTTTGTTGGATAATGTCTTCGATCTCGATGGCTGTATCTACAGAATCTGCATCCCAAATAGTCAAATAACAATCCCGCATTGAATTTCCAGTATTCCTTTAATTTGAAATATTAAAAATGTTAGAGAAATCGTTGCTACAAATCTTGAGTGGACGCTCAAAGGCGAATAGGCAGGCATTATGACCGCTTTTTAAAAGTGTGGGCGCAACGCTGGACGACGCCACGGCAATAGCTATTTTTCTATCAGATGTTATATTTTTCGCTAATAGTAAATTTATTAAAAACGTTTTACCCGTGCCTCCTAATGCATCTAACTAAAACTAAAAATCTAATGACAGTATCAATGATACGTAAACTAATTTTGGTTCTACTAACATTTAAGCGGCGCTCAGGTATGTTTATAGTTTATCTTTATTAAGCCTTGTTTGTGGTTCATTACATTAAAATTTGAATTTGTCGGCAAGGTAAATCCAAATTATTTTGTACTTTTACCTGACAGAGGTTAAACCTCTATTAATTTCATATAAACTTTGTGATACATTGATTCCCAGGCGGGCGAAAGCTTTGCATTTCCGATACTAAATAATATTTAAAAATGAGATGGTTATTAAAAAAAAAAAAACTAAAATTAGTATTTATGAAAACTACAGATTATAATAATAATGTACATAAGACAACTGGATTCGAACCCCAGACCTCGCGTCTCTAATCCGCCCGACTTGGCACCACACGGCTATCACGATTTTAATAACAGATGCGAAATTCACATACTTATGAGTTAAGAACATCATCTATTTTGGCTTATTTTGACACACTTTGTTATTCTAAAATTAATTTAAAATATGCATGTTTTCTATAACATTATTTATAATGAACATATCATAAATATAAAAAGAACAATAATGTTGATCTTGCTGGTTTGTTAATAGAGCCAAGTGTTCATCAACCCTGCTTCAATATTCATAAATGCAATTATTTATCACAAAAGTTGCAAAAGCTTCTTTATAATAATAATTCATGATATAATTCTTATATCTTATTTAGATATTGACCGACTTATTAATGTTAGTATTTTACTTAAAAGACTATCAATTGTATTTTGTCCTTAATATTTATTTTCCGGCAAAAATGTACGGGTGTGGTCAATAACATAACTTTATTTATGCAATAATAGTTAAGAAACTATTTATGTAACATGAACATGGAGTGACAAATAGAGTCGATAATTTTATTTTGAAATAATGTTAAAATATTTTGTCGCCTTTGAATTATTGGATTCGAATAACTATTTTACTATAATAGTATGACGCGCCATCTGTTATCAATCGGGAATCCCTGTACTCTAAGAGCGATTTTACATTAGGTCGCAAGCTGCGTGGCCGTAGCGCGTCAACGGATGCTTTTTTATTATTGTAATATTTCATAAATTCATAAATTAAATTAAAATCAAATTGAATCACTATTTTTATGATAATTGATAGTTACAAATTTATACGTATTGTTTTTGAATGAATTCAGAATGGCATCCGGGCGGCCATTATGGCTACTGTCATGTCACACAACTGTCATGTCACACATGTTTACATTAGAATTTAACAAAATACGCGACAATCCGAATTTTACGGATATATGTTGTCGACTCGAAATCAATGTTTTTTTATGTTTTATTATTTAGATAAGGTTTTAAGTAAGTCTATCGTACCCCTTGACGGACTTGTCAATATGGGACTTTGTCAAAAACGAACTTCCATACAAATATTTATGCCCGATTTTAACGCTTTCAACCCATTTTTTTCGATAAAAAGCAGCCTATGTCCTTTCTCGAGTTCAAAACTATCTGTGTGCCCAATTTCATAAAGATCGGTTCAGTTGTTTAGTCGTGAATAAGTAGCAGACAGACAGACAGACAGACAGACAGACAGAGTTACTTTCACATTTATAATATTAGTAGGGATTAGTGTCTAAGCATAGTACCTATTTTTATTATGTTTACATGTTATTATTTTTGAAACGTGTTAGTTACATAATAATAAGTATTGTCTTTTAGGTTCTAAAGATTCGCAAATATTTTTACTGTATATTCAATACTGTACATTTTTTAATACTGGAAGTGTAATAACGATAACATATCGTAAAATAATTGAAGATTAATAAGAAAATGTAATCACTGACAAATTAAGTGTAAAGTACACGTCGATAATCAATGAAACTCGAGTTGTGCACGCCGGTAAGGCATGATGCTGCCGGCGCCCGGTGTAGCGAGTTTACAAGGTTTGTGTCGAGTCAGTGCATCCTGGATCCCTCGGGATATGTCGTATAGGGACTAAGCACATGTAGAACACTTATTACTTACAAAAATGTTCATCTTATGCAACATGCGTATGCTTTGTATTACAAATGAAGGGGAATATTAAATCTATTCTACATTTTATACCCATCTACTCAAGTTTATCGTAAAGAAGATTAAAGCCCTCATTTTTACTAGAAATATTAATGTAATTTAATATCCTGTCTGCAGTTTCGGATCCTAAAATCAGATTCTGTTTTCGTAATTATTTAATTTCATTTTACAATACCAAAATATAAAAGAAAGCCGTTTTGTATCCGAATGGATGGAAAGAATAAGTTACTTCAGTCAATCTATTCATCTGAAATATCCGCACAAGTTGCTAATTCACGTTACCACGTCTGTTTTGAATAATCGCTTGCATACCGCAGGGTATTTTGACAATGTCCATTCAACTAAAAGATGCACTTGCATAATATCTCCCATATAATGAATTCGCATCTCATTCCCCGAAACTAAATTATTATTGTCTATAACGATAGTTTATACACATAACAGAAGTTTTTGCAAATAAATAGTAGTTTGGGGAACTGACAATAGGTAATATTCCTAATTACTATTACTTTTAGGTCCTTTGTCTGTATGTTTGAAATCGCGTCAATATAAAAGTGCTGAGCTGAATTTAAGGTAAAGCTATTAGGTATATAGGTACATAGAAGACAGTTACGTATTTCTATGTTACATCTAAAAGTAGAGTTTATATTAAATCGCAGTTAAATCGATGTACCTACTCTTTAATAACTTACTTTCATAATTATGTAGTTAAGTTATTTTTTTAAACGCGAGTGAAATCGCGGGGCACGGTTAATTGAAAATATAATAATACCACATGGTCTCAGATAGCATAAACGAGGTATTAAAATACATTGAGCCATAAAAGTACTATGTAAAATTAAGGACAATAACAATATCATTGAATTTTAGCATCAATTTATTTGATTTAAAAACGCTATTGGCCATATACACAATGCAATATTAAATTTCGACGTAGCTTTTAACTGTAGCACGCGTTTATTTCATCCGGAAACAACCGACAAGTCTGTAAATACATGTTAAATTTAATTTTTTAATTAATGCAAATTTACATAATACGCAAATAATAGCCCTGGCATTGTGTTGGGTTTATTGAAATTATCATTTTGTAAATATAAAATATATGTCATTAATGTGTAACTTTTTAGTACTCTTTTCAATTTATGACAATAAAGACAATGACGTCACACGCCTCAAACTTCAAACAGATGTCTTTCATAAAGATTGATTGCAACCTTTATGTCATAGAGGCTCAGATGGAAGGTTCTCTGTCGGTAATTACGCAGCTCTTACATGCGATGCGTGCGTTGCTTGGCAGAGGCAGTAAGAGGGTGATAGCTATCCAGCCTACACAAAGGTGCCGCCAAAGCTTTGCGACGACAAATTACTACACCTCACCTACCTACTTTTCTCTCATAATTTTCTTCTTAAAAATAAACTGTATCATGACTTTTTTTATCCAACCTAAGGCTTATCAGAAACTGTTTGTAATTCAGCGTCTTAACAAACATTTCAATCTTATGACCTGTACGGCATAGTTTTACTAGCGTTTTAAACAATTTAACAAAAATTGTACGTAGATATTTCAAAAATTGTTTCCTTTAAATACTTTGCATAACTTCTACTTAGCATAACAGACCATCTAAAACCATTTAAAAAAAAGTACCTAAACCATTTAAGTAAAAGTTGTGAGAACGGATAGATTTAATGAACTAAAGACCAAATGCTACCTCATAATATGAAATTTGGACATTAAATAAGTACATTTGAGGGAATTAGTAATGAATATTATAACTCTTGTAACGCTGTTCCCGACAAAAATATAAAAAAGTAAGTTTTTTCAGCTTATTTTGGAAGCTTTTTGCACATTTTATAAGAGCTTGCATCAAAGTATACTATTTGTAACTTGTAGAACTATTTCTGATGTAGGTACTGATGCGCATAATTGTGAATTTTTTTGACGAAGGTACCTAGTAAAACCGGCATAGTTGTTGACAATTTTTTTGCGGCAAATTTGAAATTTATTCGACACTTGCGGCTATTTCGTACTTGCAGCAAGTTCTTAAAACGTACCGGTATGATTAAAATTGCAAAAAAAATATTGGCGATGATCATCTGCCAGAATACTAAGACTTAATCTAAATACGTACTTTATACTTTAATTATGCCAATTATGATTGTTAAGACTTTAAATCAATGATAAGATTTTAAAGTACGATTTATGAATAGTAGTCCTAAATCGTACTTTTTTGGGTTTTTGAAAATTACTTGTTATTCAAAAGTTTATAACGTTTATGTTATTTTTTCATTAAAAACATAAAACTAATAAAACATTAGGTAAATAAAGAGTACTTAAAATAAAAAATATAGTGCTTTTACGAATTTCCAAAAAAATAAAGGTTTTCCTTAGGGGTTACGAATTAGGCAAGTTTACCCTATAAAAGCTTTCTACACTCATATCTATACAGTAGGATTTTCTGCTATGTCCTGGTTGGCATGGATACATGCAAAGACGCACACACAAACACCCAGACTCAGGACAAGAATGTAAATTCATCATTCAGATACCTGTCTGGCCGGGAATCGAACCCGGGACCAACTGAGTGTCAGACGGTATTGTAACCGCACCGCCACGCGGGTCGTCATATTTTATGTATTTTTTTATACACTCATAGCCCCACAGTAGGATTTTCTCAAAGACGAATACACAGACACCCAGACTCAGAACAGGAATCTAAACTCATCATTCAGATACCTGTCTGGCCGGGAATCGAACCCGGGTCGCACTGCGCGTCAGTCGGGTACGGTAAACGCTTGGCCGCCGCGGGTCATCATGTATGGACTTTAATAATTATTTTACTTACATTAGTAGGTAGGTAAAGTAAGTACTCATGTTCTCCCAGTAAATTAAGGATATAACTTAATAGTTTCGTTCATTAATTTTGATCTGAAATATATTTTAACATGTAAATTGGTATTTAATGTTCACGTATATGAAAGGTCTTACTTACATATATAACTTCGCTTGCTTTAAAAAGCATAGTTATAAATGTTTCTTATTTTGCTTGCAGGTAATATAAAATGAAATATTCAATATCAACTGTATAAATCTTTAACAGTAAACTTTACCAAGAAAACTCTTAAAATTAAATCTAAGTTCCTATAAAATGTGGATCGAGCTTGCCCCACATATTCTGCCGCGTCATCAAAAGAGAAAGGGCTCATATTAAATGAACTCTTTCACAAAGAATCTGTCTCAACCTCCTAGTTAATAACGTGATCTGCGTTCTTATTAAATTGTTTTTTTTCTTCCACCCGCTCCTTTTCAATATTATAGCTTAGACTACATTCATTCAATTGATATGCTGTGACTTTCATTTTAAATATCATCTTCCTACTATCTATCAACAAGATTAAAACCAAACTGACATAATATTTTTACATTATAATGTAGAAATGTTAGTATTAGAAAAATATAATTTTACTGAAGTTTAAAATTAAATAGTTACTTTCGAGGTGATCTACAGTACCTACTAAAGTAAGCTAAACAACATACATTAACATATTATTTCACTTCTACTAGTGCATTTTTTAATCATGTATAAATAATATAAGTAAATACTTACACGAAAATCCATTTAATATTATCTATAGTAGGTATCTATTAATGGTTTTATCGCCAAGTCAAAAAACGTTTTAGTACATTCGTACAAAATACAACCAACCAAAAACTACATAGGTGATTAAAGAATAGTATAAAAAACACAATACAAAGAATGAAGCTGAACTAAAATGCACGAACTCCTCGTTAATTGAATTAGAATAGTTATCAGAATAGTTTACACTATTTTTTACTCTGGTTTTCTATCCACAAAATTGAAAGCAATGGAAAATGTAGAAAAATGAGAATAGCGATTTCCTCGTTATTACGTGAAAAACATTTTTAAAAGTACGGGAGAAATAATAATATGAAATTATTTATATTCTGCAATTTAAAAGCACCGCATGGCAATTCGAGTCAAAAGATATTTTTTTCTAATTCAAAGATGAACTACCATTACTTGACATGTAATTTACGGCGACAGCTATACATAAGTGATAAGCCAGCTTCTTTACGACATGGATTTTTGTCAATTGTTATTCTAAAACAAAGGTAGCAAAATGTAAGAAATGAATAGCAGCATTTTCCAGGGGCCAGTTGACGGCACTTACTACCACAGACAATGCTCTATCCACCACGTGTTGGCACGAATTGATTTGTGTGCGTCACTGATAACACGCATCATGATAAGAATCTACAAGTGGTGTAAGAAGCCCTTAGCCACATAAAACTTATCGTAGATAATACGCATAATGTGTCCTAAATGAAATTTGTTTTTTTTTCCCTGATATAGTAAGCGGGCACACAGTCATCATCATGTGGACTAAATAAGAACTGCTGGCTACGGAAGTCTCTAATAAGGCCTAGATTTTAGATTGAATCCTTACTTGAGATCAAATTAGCTTTGGTATCAATCAGTTAAAACATCGCGCCTAAATTTACAAGGATTATCATATTTCCCTCCTAAACTCTTCAAACCGAAGTTCGTTTCATTTTATTATCCTATCCCAGAGATCATTACAAGATACACGTCCCAATAATTAAGCCCATGAAGAAGCTTTAAACAACAGTTTACATTATCTGCGTCTATTGATGAAGGAAAAAATAGGACAGTAGGTTGCCCTTATCATTTGTACCGCAATACTAAAACTGTTGACACTACAACCTAAAATAAAGATATGTAAAGAAAGCGTTACACTAAATACCAATAGAGTTCTTTCGTTATTAATGAAAATACTCACCTGGGACAAATTTAAGTATTTGAAACTTTAAGTATACAAAAATACAATATTTATTATGTTCTTTTGTTTAGTCAGGTGAAAAATATTTTGTATTTACTCAGTATCATACTGAATGCGATTATGACACCAAAACCCGGATTGCGATTTCAATTCGGAAAAAATATTTACAACTCTATGAACGCTATTGTATAAATTGTAAGCCGATTTTTTATTGCCGCAAATCCTACCGCATTTGCGCATTAAACTTGTAAATTGGTTCAATTAAAATATTGACTTAAATAATATTAACTACAAATTTAAAAAAAGCCTAATTTGTATCTGTTATTGATTTTAATACAAAAAAAACAAGCAATTATATTAGTGTATATAATATTTTTTCTTGATTATAAAGAGAAAACCTGCATTCCAGATTACCATTCTCAGATACCCTTTGATAAATAATATGGCTAGCATAAAATTATAACAATTAATTCTCCCGATGGGTAGCAGTGAGTAGGTAATTTACATTTGGGTTTTTCGATACGATTAAAAATATTTCATCTGCTGCTTAGCAGTCGTTCGCAACTACTTACATTAAATGAATGTAACAAGTTGGAATACGATGTTTTTCCGGTTTTTCTGGCGCACCCTACCACATACTAAGGCTGGTGAGCTTGCGGCTGATCTCAAATCGTAATTGAGGTCGATTCTAGGTAATTAATTAATCATGAGTTACGGCGACTACTTAACAGCAAGTGAAACTCTCATACATGTTGTCTCTATATGCTATAGCAGTGCTACAAATTTAAGGAGCGATATATAATATACGGTAACATTAAACATTTCCTTACAGGTATCTACGTTTTAATTACTTATATAGTGTTTTATTTACAGGAAAGCTGGCGATAACAATGGATACTGTTACACAAGATGCCAAGCGAATACTACTGCAAATAGTTAATGAGTACGACAATAACATAATTTCTAAAACAGTCACTGCTTCAAAATTAATGTTAATCAATCATGTAGTGTTGCACATTGACACACAAAGAGCGAGAGAGAGACTCACTCACACGCATAAGCACGCACACACAAACATATACTTAAAACACTTTCTACACTCACAGCCCCACAGTAGGATTTTCTCCTGTGTCGTGGGTGCCATGGATATACAAACACAAATACCCAGACCCAGAACAGAAATCTAAATTCGTCATTGAAATACCTGTCTGACCGGGGATCAAACCCAGAACCCACTGCGTGTCAGACCGGTATGGTGAACGCTCCGCCACGCGGGTCGTCAAATACAAAAATAAATGCGTATAGGTGTATGTATATATACTGTTAAGCAATTGAGCAGGATCCAATTTGACGCCATGTCAAACAGGTGGAGTGGACAATTTCTACGAGTAGTTCACAGAATTATCTTTATCTTCTATGTATCTATATACCTATATGAAAGAGGAAACTGATTGAACTACTGACTAACGCATAGCTGAAATTACTGTACCTAGAACCTTGAAATTTGGTACAGAGGTTCCTTTCATGATGATAGTGAGCATTAAAAAAAGATTTTTAGAAATTCAACTCCTAATCACTACATAGTATAAAACGAAGACGCTTCTCGCTGTCTGTCCCTATGCATGCTTAACTCTTTAAAACTACGCTATGGATTTAATGCAGTTTTTAAGATATTGCATAACTTCTATCGCGGGATTTAAGCGTGGCGACCGAATCAAGAAATTCCGTAACGAAAAAACCTAATTCCGTAACGAAAAAACCCATTCCGCCTACCATGTAGCGAAGCCGAGCGTTCGATTAACGTGTATGTATGTATATTGTACGACAGTATGAAGCTCGCACGGATCGAGACGAGCTGCTCGAAAATCGGACGAATATGTACGCAGCTGTTTGTGAGAAAGTATGAAAGAAAAAACTTGAATTAATATTAAAGAAAAACATATTGCATAAATAAAAAAAAAATATAATTGCATAAGTTGATAACAAAATGCTATGCAATAGCTTTACCGCGGCAGTCCCCGCTTGTCGCACGTTTTTTTTTATAGATAGAGTGGTTCAAGAGGAAGGCGGAACGACGTTCGCCGGGCAATAAATGGGGGCAAAGTGTGTATGGGGCAACGTGATTTCTTGATCCAATCTATTTAAAATTTCGGATAAACCTTCTTTAACAGATTTGTAAGAATGGAATTCGTATTTTATTGAAATTAATTGCCTAACGGGGTAAAAAAATGTTTTTAGATTTCTTGCATCGAAGTCCATTTCGATACTTTTTAGTGTTTTTGAGTTAAATTACATTTCCTTTTTGGCACACAAACATTTGTGAAAACGAAATATAACTGACGTAATGACTTACAAATCAACGCACAGTCCAAACTAGTATGATGATGTTTCACGGCCCTAAGATAGGGCCGCCGCGGGATGCTTTTTGCAAGGTGGTAGAGCCAATGTAGTTCGACCGGGGAAGTACCACCGCCACACCTATTTCTAGCGTGAAGCATTTGTTGCGTTTCAATAAAACGGTGTGATTGCCGGCAAACTTTCACATGAGGCGACCATTGTAGTCCTTGGGATTAGCAGCGCATCTGTGATTGTCTTTAGATGCAACCCATGTTCTGTATGAAGTAGATTACAGATGTCCATGGGAGGCAGTGACCACTTACCATCAGCTGCATGTCATGTCATGTGCATTGTCCACCAATTCGGACTTGGCCAGCGCGATGGACTATAGCCTAAACTCTCTCATACTGAAAGAAGACCCATGCCCAGCAGTGAGACAATAATGGGTTGACGAGGAGGACTGCATGCTCGTTTGCTACTTTAGTCAGATAAAAAAAAGACTATATCGTCGTCTCCGGAGTTCGTATCGACGTGAGGCGGCCGATGAGGTATCTAGAACTTGTTTTGGATAGCCCGTAAAGCTTCGGTTCCCACTTCGAATGCGCTGTGCCTCGGCCACTGAGGATCGAGTTCTCGGGACGTGGCTGGCGTTAACATCAGCGCCGGCCGACGTTGCCGGGCCAAATGAAATGCTAACGCCTTCTTGTGACTCGGCACCGAATGTCCAGAGGAACGCCGCGGAGTTTTATTTGGCTGTGGGTCTCAATATATTGGTGTTGTTGACAAAACGGGTGGCGGGGAAATGGCGGATGGATTATGCTTCGCGCGAACGAAGTCGTAAGTTCTGCTAGTTTAATTATATAGACGTTAATCGATTTTACGTGCAGTTTAACACATCAAGTTACGTTTTGTAAATCTAAAGTTGGCATATGTAGTGATAGGTAACAGTAATACACGAATTTTTTTATATCACACGTATGATGCAGTTATGCTATAATAGTTTAATGTAAGCATACAATTGTTAGGCTTAAGCATAAAAAAGATCAGAAATTACAAACGCGCTACACTGAAATCTAATAAAACGGTCAAAAAAGTATACTTATATTGAAGAAAATATTCTCATACTTAACAAAAGATGCTTAATAATGTGGCTTGAATATAACCACTTCTTCTCTTCCCGTGCATGCTTTAAGAGGCAACTAAATGCCAAAGCATATATGTAGGTATCGCTGCGCCTGGGTCGTTTTTGGCAGAAGTCAGGGGACGCCTCCTATTTTAAAACAATAAGTCAGAAGTCATAATCAATAAATAGTTTTAATTTATATATGAACAAAATGACACCACACGTGCTGGTCAAAATCAACCATCTTATAAACTTTGCCATAAATAACGTTAAGGTTATTGTTTTTGAATATTCAAACAAGGCATACATTTAATCTTTTATTTTAAATTTACTTACATATTATGTTGCATAAACTATACATAAATAGGTACATAATTATAACTACAATTTGATAAACTATGACCCGACTAACTATCCATGCAAATATAGCTTTATAAAAATTATGAATCTTAAAAATAAACTTTTGTGAAAGCATATTAAATAACTACAATATATACATAACATTCAATATTTTATTATAAAAAATAATACATCTAATTTAATAGGTAGGTACCTACTTTCACTATACCACCCGATTAACAGATACAATTCCAATAATACGTCACAACTTACAATCTATTAAGATATTTGGGAAATTGCCATACATACATACAAATATCCATTGAAATACACACACAAGTTCAAAAACAAAACAAGCAAACAAACTCTTTCGCACGCAGTTGAGTAAAAATGATTTGAACACTAAATACTTACATACCTACTTATATATGTATTATACATTTTTAACAAACAGGAGAGCTTGCGAGAGCTTTGCGAAGTCGTGTTTTTCCCCTAAAAGTATAAAGAAAAGGCGAAGAAAATGGACCTGATTGAAATGATTGTGATACCCACGTTAAGAAATAAACAATGGATTAGGAAGATTTCATCGCTGTGCGTGCGAAGCGTCTGCGAATGCTATTCTACAAAACTATGGTAAGTTATTTCATTTTTATTTTTGTAAATGCTTTGGGTTAACATAAATATTATGTCCGGACTTTATGACTTGAACTCGTCTTTTTCTGAATGCCTCATATTTGGACACCAATCTCGTTCTACATTTTTTATATTATATATAGGTAAGCAATTACAAAATTCAAAAAATGTTGAGAAGATAACTATACTCCACAGAAAAAATAACTACCGCGTTACATATATACAAATATTATTTTCCTGCAAGGAAACCATTTTTTAACCGACTTCCCAAAGGAAAGAGGTTATCTATTCGTCACATATATATATATATTTTTTTATGTATGTTCGGGCGAAATGGCTAGAAATCGTCGACCTACCGACACGATTCATACGACATTGTATGCGGCTAGTTTCACAGGCAGTCCCATATTGAGGAAAATGAAAACCTTCCGGTGGTTTTTCCGGAAAATTGGAAAATGTCGGTTTCTTAAAATCTTGAATAACTTGGGTGTTTCTCAACCGACTTCCATGCCACATAAAAATAAAAAATAATTTAAATACGTGTTGGTTTAGAGCAAACACAGTACTTAGTATGTACATAGTCCCGAAGTCGGCGCTCACCATATTTTGCTGGATCATGACGAAACTACATTTTATTTTTATGTGGCATGGAAGTCGGTTGTATTTTTTGGTTAAATTTTTTATTTAATGAAAATGTATTCATATTACTGATATTAAAAGTACTATTCCTGACCCAAGGTACCTGGGTGCTTGGAAGTAATTCAATTTTAAATTACTTAACATATTCTTGAGTTGCTTAACGTTTGTAAAATAGTATACTTTACTGAGTAGGAAATTATAATTATGAATGTAGTTTGTATAAAGTTTTTATTTGGTTCTTTGAATGATATACACGAGGTTTACGAATAAGTAATACCCGTATACTTATTTGAAATATAAAAAATTGGGGAGCTATTTATCATGACTCCAACCACGTGCTCTGTCGACCTGATGAACGCAAGTCTGATATTTCCCAGATAATTTACATAGAGATAGATCAGTGTCCCGCGGGCCGCGCACCCGTTGAATTTCTATTGTTTAGATTGGAAAACTAAGTGCAACGTGGACGACTTTCCTCTCACGTCATTATTAGATTGCCAGTTCCGTGACGCGCGTAATACAGTATTATTTCCTGCACCTCAGAATAAGGATTCATCAAAATAATTCAATAATTAATTATTAAATACAATAAAATATTTTAATACTGCTTAAAGTTTATATGTAAATGCATAAAATATTTAATCTAATAAGACTAAAAGACGTTTTCTTCATTTTTATATTTTTCTTAATTTGATTTAGATTCTTCTTAATTAATATAAAGCAATTAAATTACACCCTTCTATGGAAATTCCTTAAAGCTTTACTTTTGAAGTTATGAGCTGCAAGAACAAACTACGAGTTTAAGTTGACATCTGTTTATTACGGGTATTGTAGAATGACTCGTCGTCAACCCATTATTGTAACACTGCTGGGCACGGGTCTTCTCTCAGAATGAGAGTTTTTGGCCATAGTCCACCGCGCTGGCCAAGTGCGAATTGGTGGACTTCACACACCTCCGAGAACTTTTTTTTAAAGAACTTTCGGGTGTGTAGATTTCCTCACGATATTTTCCTTCACCGAAAAGCAGTGATAATTAATTTCTAATCCGCACATAAATCAGTGGTGCGTGCCTGGGTTTGAACCTCGGACCTCCCGATTGAGAGGGCAAGTTTCAACCATTAGACTATCACTGCTTGCCTGGTGTAGAATCTATCCAATTCCTATCCCGTCGTGACTCCTGTCATATTCTATTATGGTAACGTAATGTAGCCACAATATCTATCCTATGGGATTAAATGGCTACCTAATTTAACAGATATTAGTAGTTATGATGCAATAAGATAACAGATACAAGTAGTTAAGATAAGGTAATGACTAACTACATCTGTTTGAGTAAGCTTCTCTTCGATGTTTTTTTTTGTCTGATTTTGTTTGATCTTGTAAATGCACTAGCAACTTTTTAATTAATTGCTGTTTATTTGTAACATGAATTGACATATCGCTTATATCTCGCATAAAGTCCCATATGAAAATGAATCAACATGATATGGAGGGGAGATAGATCTATTAATTAAAATAACGTTTTCGATTACGGAACAATCGTCGGATCTCAGCTTAGATGTCGATGGGGTTGAGAACAAATCGATTTCGTAATAGCACTGTGACCACCCGGCCCCGTGGAGATTGACTCATTTGCACTGCATTACATTACCGAGTGACACCGACAGCCACTCTCATCATCCCTAATGCACACGTAGTATTTGTTGAATATCTTACTTAGAATTAATTATGGAGAGTGCGTGACAATTAGTACTTTAAATTTGTCGTGCCATACTCAATGGCAGTAGTACCTACCATTAAGTATAGTAACTACTTCCCAATTTTTACGAATACTAAACTTATTCGGCGCATTTATGTATTTATGGAATTTTTTAGCTCACTTTTTTGTTTCAATTGGAATAAAAAGCAGCCAGTACAATCATACATTTTCTTTGAATTAGGTATCTACATACTCGTACCTACCTATAATTTATACACATGCGAGAATGTATGACACATGATTTTACACGCACACTTACAAACCCTAAGAATTACACTACATTAAGTCAAATAGGTATATATCTAAAAATATTAATCATAACTACAGGCACAGACTATGATTTGGAATGATTTTAAATGTACAATTCACAAACTATGGCATTTGATTTTATCAATCTAACGAGCGTGCTCTAAAACCAATTATTTATTATAAAATAAAATATAATTTTCAAAACGAAACTTCAACTTACAACCTAAAAATATTGTATACTTACAATTTCTCGATGATTCAAAATTCTTATTCCTCCTTACGCTATGTTCAGAGCAATATTCTCACAGTACGTGAATGAATGCCCAAAAATCTAAAATCGCTTAGGAAGAAAAATTTATAGTATGTACCTACTATGATTGATAATCAGTATTTTAATACAAGTAAATAGTTATAAGTTATAGTATTTTTTCAAATAAACTGCTTAGAACTAGCAAAATTATCAAAGACAGATAAATGCTTCATTTTTTACATCTTTCATACGAAATATACCTAAATGTATGTATTTATCAAGACGACCCAAATTACATATGGTAGGTATGTAATATCATGAAGTATTATACAACCTTGTTTTCTTATTTTCCAACCAAAACTAAACCCCAAGTCAGAATCTTCTGTTGCTGAACTTTTACATTAAAAGATGAATAAGTTTGATTCTCGCTGTAGATAAGTTCATTACTAGGACTACTGACTTTACTAGCCTTTGATTTCAAACTTACAGGTATGCGTATGCGTCTAATATAAAGTCACAGGACCCAACTTTATGTTCAACAGAATATAGATACGTTAATAGTTTGTAATATATAGACGGGTAGGTACCTACATATAGGCACGAGCCCACGTAGTAGCGTACTTAAAATAATCTTAATATTGTATGTTATAGGTGCACCTCTTGCGCCTTGCCACCTACTAACATAGCGATGAACAAGTAAATTGCTATCCTATATGCATTATAGATAATATGTAATAACTATAAATTGAACCAATATTACGTCTACCAATTCACTTATGGCCAGCGCAATAGACTGCGGCCTAAAACGCTCTCATTCTGAGAGAAGACACGTGCCCAACAGTGGGACAATAATGAGTTGACGACAATTGTAAATTATGTAGGTACGTTATGAAGCATATGTAACAGTAGGTTTTAGTTGACTACAGTTTCAGTTGCGATACTCGTTTTATTGAATATTATCAACAAGTTTTGCTCAATTTACCATTTTAAAATCTGTAGTACTGAACCAAATGTAGGCGATCATAAATTATTTTCAAGACAATCTCAGACTGTTTGTAAACATAAGGTAAAAACTCAATCATCTCGTCAAATTAGGCAATCAAATAGTAGACACAATAATAGTACAATATATACCTAAAGCATATGAAATCTGCGTAATGTCTAGACATGCCTAGTTGGAACATTAAAGTTCTATTGAAGAACAGAAGGCCGAATTTACCGATTTATTGCCAAGTTCAATGACCCACTGATTATGAGGTCGCGCGTCTCGTTCTATCTAGGCGCCGAATTTGTTACACGGTTCTAAATTGGCACGCTTTGTGTAACAGAAGCTAAAATTCTTATCCTGGAATATTTGTGTCTTAAAAGTCTAACTCAATGCATTAAATCGCACCACAAGATACGGTGCCCTTACATGTAGGGTACTTATTCTTCATAAAGGGTCCTGAAGCAAGTTCATTGATCATCAAATTGGCGCATATAGAGTAAGTACATACCTACTTCACAAAATACGACTAGTATTTTGAGAAAAATATTATTTGAAAAATCTATTCCTACTAATATATATTTATATTTACAAGAAATCTTTAGTTATTGAGACCAAAAAAATTATGGACACAGCTTAAAAAAACGAAACGAAAAACCCAAATAACTAACTAACAATATCTGAATAGAATGATTAATATACATATTTGCTACACATGATCCACGGATACATTCAAATCTTCAGTCATGACGATTGTGATAAGTAAGTACCCACAAATCAGAAACTCGAATATAACATGTTACGTTTTGCACGTTACTTAACGTTTGAAAAAGATATGATTTTATAATGATGAGAATATAACCCGACGTAACATTACCGACCAATATTAGTTTCATTCATCAACCCATTATTGGCCCACTACTGGGCACGGGTCAGAATGAGAGAGTTAGGCCATAGTCCACCGCGCTGGCCTAGTGCGAATTGGTGGACGAATAAGTGGTGAATATTAGTTTACATACACTAAATTCATCGTGACATTTAAATGCAGTTACAAAAGTGCAAGTTCTGTCGCAATCCTAGTAATTACCACAAGACTAACTTTTTGTCTAAGCATAATTATTAGGATATTTACTATTTTAATGTTTAAATAATGTATAAGAAGTAATGTGAAAAAATATATATAAATAAGTAATACCACGAAGAAACATTATGTGGATAAGTTAACATTTACTTTTTAAAAGTAGGCACGTCATGCATGCACTTAGAATACCTAGTTGAATAGATAGGTCTAATTGAAACTATCATATCTTGTATACCAATATATATTTTGATATAAATATTATATTTTGTTGTTACAACGTGTTGACAAAATTACCTCTCCAAAATAATCCCTCATCGCTCTAATAAAATTATTAGAGGGATAATGTTGAGATGTTGTGTACTCAACATATAATTGTAATAAGCAAATTAGTAAATATTTATACCTTTTCACATTTTAATAAGTCTGGCCTATTTTATTTGATATGCTTTATGTTTAATAAGTTGTGAATTACCGTATATCTAATACTTTTGGTCTGAGATAGGTAAGTACGCAGTTTAAATTTAAACATAAGCTATTCACGTATTATTAAACACACAACTTAGTTTTTGACTCTCAGTTCTATATGTCTAACCAGTTTAGGTTTAGTACTTACAGTAAATAATAAAGGTCGTTGTCCTATAGCGAAATACGACTATTTCACGTTACTAAGGTACAAAGCGCCATCTTTGAAAATAATGTAGCAACAACATTGCTATTTCTTCCGCGTTGAAAGTTTTTCTAGATGGCGCTGCTAAAGTCAGTAGGATGTGCAAATTTCTGATAACGAAAATGTCAAGGCCAATGTTATTATCTAAATATCTTTTAAGTTTAATTATATTTTAACTAAAAGTTATTATTGACACAAATATTACGTTCCTGATTATTAAAGTTAAAGATCGAGTGTTTTTGTCAAAAAAATCACAAAGCCGATATTGTTTTAGCGTCATAACCTCATTTCAGTATCTATGGACAAAGAAATTGCAATAATGGATATTTAAGAAAATATTATATTTTTATCTCATGTGGGTTATTTTCTTACAAAATATTTTCATATTCAACATTTCTAAAGTATATCATTGGCAATGTTACGTTGATAAAGCCCGGTTTAGCGACAAGCAGAGTTGCAAAATTTAAATTTAGCGCGTCTGATAGAAACGTATGAAGTTCGCGTTGCGAATACTGGCCGATTATGATGTGAAAGATATTCCGAAGGCCGTGAGGTGCCGTGAGTGAACACGGAAATCGAGATGTGTGTGTGGTCAAAAAGACAGTGCAAGGTAGGGGTCGGGTGGCGTTTGTGATGGCAAAAATTTTGCAAATGGTGAGTTAGGATTTATTGACTATACGTGCCTTCAAGTTTATATTTGTTTGTGTTTGTGAATTAATTGTGTGTTATAGAAAATTTCGTTGTTGATTGATAATTCTAAGATTCTGAGATACGGAATCGGCAAATGGCGCTACGAATAGCTAGAGTTGACACAACTACGCGTTTAGAAATCCCGTTCGTCCTTCGATCGTCAATTTCCAGGCACGCGGAGTGAGCAATAACGACAATAATGGTGCATCTTCACATTCCTGAAACCACGCGTTTGGAATTAGCAACTGGCACATCCAGCTTGGCGATTATAACGGTGTCAGCATGTTGCGATTTTTTTGGCCAGCGGTACTACTTTTCTAAACTCGTTTTATAGACGACTAGAGGTTTTAGCATCCCGTAGGGTCGGTGGCCCCGCCGTCTGCCTCCTGGACTTAAATTACATAATGTATGGGTTTCGTTCAAAGCATGCAACAAGTAGATATGTGTCGGCACTCGGCGGGCTAACTGTCAATGTGGAGTACAGTAAGCTCGCTGCCCGCGGCCCCTATTAATTCGAGCCGCTGATGTCACTTATCTCACCGCTCTACTATCTAGGCCCTATGGCCGCCAATTTTTTGTACATAATGGCATTAATGTAAATTTGATAAACGGCGCATGTGTGTAATTACCTTCTGGTCGTCTAGTGAAGCCGCGTATGTGTTTATCTTCGTGCTAGTTTCAGTGTTCGCGAAATATTTGCAAATATTTGCACATAATTTTTTTTTTGGCAGATGAATGAGCATAGCATGTGTGCTAGCAGTTTTATTGATATGATAATAATTTTCAGCACGGTCGTTGACACTAGCACCTACAATGGACCAGCAGTTCTGCTTGCGCTGGAACAACCATCCAAACAACCTGACTGATGTGCTTGCGAGCCTGCTGCAACGAGAGGCTCTGTGCGATGTCACACTTGCTTGTGATGGGGAGACCGTCAAGGTATGTATTTTTATATCTATTTAAAAAAATAATTACAATGAAGTGTTTGTAATTTAGTATATTTTATTGCCGCCTAGATAACATTCTGACAATATCATTATATGTAATAGTATTTGTTCATATTTACATATTTATTAATTACATTATTTACTACTAGGATGTCAGAATTACAAGCTATTATTAACAATCTAGTGTTTGTTATTGTTATGTCACAACAAATTGCATACAATAGTAAACAATCTTGAGTAATGGACTTGGTCTTGTGTTTATTTGGAATGTTTTCAATTGAGTGTGTTGACATTAAAATACATAATCGATGAATCAAATAGTACTTTATTAGTAACCACATAGTATAATAAAAATAATTTTACAAAAAACAATACAGCAGACACAGTAGAACAGCTCAAACCTATATTTTTTATGAAATAATTTAATGTTTGCATAAACAATATTTTTAACCATCAGTGTCAAATATAACTTCTTGCGAGCCATTAAGCCAAGGCAGACCACATTGTGAATATTTAAATATTTGCTAATTTTACAAGGTTATTTTTACTCAAATTATGGTTCGTAGTTTAATATAAAAACATTTAGAATGCAATTAACATATAATATACATACACTTTGGTGGTCAAATCTGAACAACGACTAAATGTATTTTAGATTCCGATGCTTCTTCCAAATAAATTAATCTGTTTGAGGATATACTTAAAGTAAACTTTATATATAAAACGGATAACAGATTATTATTCCTTAATAACTATTTTATATGAACATATCACTTAATATCATACTACTAATTTTTATTTTTTATTTATTTCATACATAGAATTATAGAATACATTGTACAATAAATAAAAGACAGCCTGAATACATAACGTCCTGTGTTTTGCTATGAACATGGAGCCTGGCAATTTTAAAAGGTCAATACCATTTGGCTAGACGCTTCCTTCACATTCCATTTAAAATCTACAATTATGAAAGTTAAAGTTTATGCTAATAAAATGCAATTTACTTTGTAGGTCGACAGTGAATAGTTTAGGTAGGAGTCTGCAGAAGAGCTGCATGTTTTAACTTTCTAATTTTTATGGCTCTTGTTTTGCAAGTTTTAGGGTTTAGAAATGTGAACTAGTATACACGTTTTTGGTTGGCTGCATGAATTTAAAATGTGCTTAGATTTTATCAGAGCTATTTACAGACTATATTCTAACTAGCATGTCTGAGGCACTAAGGTTTTTCATGCTAGTATGTATGACAAGAATAAAAGTATTTCTATTATTTCTGGTACATAAATATAACCATACAAGGACTAAAATTAAATAAGAATAGGCCACAAAAACGGTAATTAGAGACAAAATAAATGTAATGATTTCTTCTGTGGAGACCTTCACTCGTAACTATGCATTTGTTTTGTTTTAAATAACCTATTGAAAAGTATAATTATGTATGTTTTTTGTTCTAGGCACACCAGACAATACTCTCCGCATGTTCCCCATATTTTGAAAGCATATTTTTGCAAAACTCACACCCACACCCAATTATATTCCTGAAAGATGTGCGGTTTTCAGAGATGAAGTCACTTTTAGACTTTATGTATAAGGTATGGAATAAGTTATTACATATATATATGAAATAGTTTGCATGCTATTTATTGCTTACTGTTATTGTCATCTTCATTTTCAGGGTGAGGTAAATGTTGGCCAAAATATGCTACCGATGTTCCTAAAGACTGCTGAAAGTTTACAAGTAAGGGGTTTGACAGAAAACAATACATTGAATCCTAAGGTGAGTTGTCACTCATATTTAAGTTAAATTGTTAAATAAGGGTAAAAGAATAGAATTCCTTTGTATGTCCCGTTGCTATGTGGGAACAAAATGAATGTATTGAACATTATTATACACTAGGATAAGCATAAACCATCATATAATAATATTACTTACTGCAAAAACTACTTTTTAATAAACCAAAATTAATACAAAATTGTTTTTAGACAAGAATTTAATAGCTGCTCATAAATGTTAAACACAGTTATTAAAAAGAAAAATTAAGTAATACAATATGTGCAATTACATCATATTAATCATATTTTTTGGATTTATTATAAACTGCTATTGCAACTTATTTTTTTGAATTTGACACATTAAATGAGAGTTTTTCCTGTTACAATAATTATGTTACAACCTAATATGAACTTTGACTTGGCAAAACACCTGTCAAAGTATTGCCATGGTATATTTTATCTTTAATTTATATACTACTGTTAGTGTACCACAAATGTTTCTCATCTGCAAAAGATTTTATAATGTGCTGCGTCAAACCGTATAGACTCTCTTATAAATTCAGCATAATAATATGCATTTTTTCTTATACCATCGTATTAACGCATAAAACAAAAACATTTTAGCTATTAACTTTTTTTTTATGTTCCTCAATACCAGAGAGTTATAAAATAAATAATTGCCTAATTTAAATTTTAGTATTAAAAAAATAATTTATACACATTTCTAGAAAATGATACTTCGATGTTTAGTTATTAGTATATGCGTGAGTAGGACACGAGGGAGCATCAAAAAACCGCTACGCCCGTGTTGCGGACTCTGATACCGCTCGATTGACTTTCTTACTTTATGTATTAATTTCACCGCAATAATACACTATGCGTTCGCGTTTTTAAACATCTACACGTGCATCCTTTATATTAGACTAGTTTCAAACCGGTTACGCGTGTGACAAATCGACTAGTAGATTCGGTTGTGTTAAATTTCACACATTTATAGTCTTTTGTGTAATTTGTTACTTTAAATAAATATAATAAAATAAGTTGTCCTCTACATAGATCTTAGTCTAGAAGAATAAAGTAGCAGTTAATATTTTAGCTTATTTACTTATTCGTTTTGTAAAGAAATAAACACCAGAATTACTAAAATGCATCTTAAATCATCGAACGGAATATTTATATAGGTCACTGAATTTGGTCGATTCTATCTATAAATTGGTCTACTTTTTTTTTCCTTTAAAGTTCATTGGATGTGTATTGCACGTGTTTTTAACATGGGATAAACATGTATATTCATTATAATTGCAGTTAAATCCATTAAATTTTGTAAACGTTTGTGTATAAAGTAAAATGTAAATAATAATTTGAAAGTTTTAGTAATTTAAAAAATATGTAATTTAAAATATATTATGTATAGTAATTTAAAAGTTTAAAAAAAGATTAAAGATAACATACATATTTTTTTTAATTTGTAGTTTGCACAGTGGTTGAAATTTGACCATTACCAAAAAAAAAGCAAAATAAATTGGTAATACCTTGAATGCTAATATTATCAAAAAGCAAAAAATAGACAATCGGTTGACATAGAAAGGAGAAATGCGTCTTTAACTTTTTTCTATGCCCATGTATAAACAGATGAATTAGACGTCACTGACGTAAACATATGCCTCATAGACAATAATGTTATTTTCAAATTATTAAAAAAAATGTACTAGGGACCAATTTACGGCTACAAACTTTGTATAAAAAGGTAAGGTGCATAACATTGGTAAGGTGGTAAAACGGGTATTCCGGTTGACTTACATACATATGAGGCGATCTCATTCTCATTAGTAGCAACTGAATTATGATCATCTGTAGGTAAAACCCGTGTTCTACATAAATTTAAATACAGATATCCATGGGCGACGGTGACCACTTAACATGACGTGGTCTGCGTGTTCGTTTGCTACTATAATTTAAATAAAAAAAGAAAATAAATTTAAATTTATTTGACGACTATTTATTAGCCAGATAGATATGAATTCGAATCTATAAGTTGATAATTAAGCATATAAAATTAATAATTTTAATCATGTGTTTAACATATAACTATATAAAATAATACTCTTGAATTTGAGTAACCAGAGGACTTGAGGAGAGAAGCTACGACGGCCTTAACCATCCATATAGGGATTGCAATCCGGCCGGATCCGACCGGATCCGGCGACATTAATCGAACGGTTAAAACAGTGTAAAAAAAGGATCGATTTCTAACGATAATTATTTTTGTAATGTGAAATCTTTGTTAAAATATACAATCACCGGATGCGGTGGTGGTTCGGATCCGGTGATGAATTGGTACCGGATCCGGTTTGTGTAAATTTGTGCCGGATCCGCCGGATTACCGGATCCGGTTTACCGGATTGCAATCCCTACATCCATAGTCGTAGAAAAGATCGACGCCGTCCGTAAGCGCTTAGAAACTTTGGAATGATATATTAGTATAAAACATTTAATAAAAATGTCTGAAGAAGCTTATAATTATATAAAAAACTACCTAACACCAACAAATTATAAAAAAGTCTAAGGAATAGTTGAAGCTAAAATTACGCGAGTAAAATCTACACATCGGCCGTCCACAGCCGGAGGAGAGATCGACGCCGTCAGTGAGCGCCGAGAACCTGTCGTCGCGCGCGGAGTTCGCGACGCCGCCGGCGGCGCACAACGCGAGCGCGCCGCTGACGCCGCTGCCGGCGCCGCAGCCGCCCGCGCTGCCGCACCACGCCGCCGCGGAGAAACGGCGCAGGAAGAACTCCGCTCTGCCCCGGGAGGATATAGAATTCCCCTACCGACACTACGAGGTACCGTTTGTGTCTATGTTTCCATGCGTAACGGCGAATTTGTTTTTTTTAATGTAGATGTTAGGAAATTTTACTTCAGTATGCGATTTTTTAGCATTTATTATTACTGCGTTAAAGATTACCTCAGCCTTAGAATTAAAGTGATGAAAGTGCAAATAACATACGCTTTGGTAATATACATTTGAATCAGCGGTATTGGAAAAACAATTGATCCATCTCAGTTCCTACTGAATTTATTGTAAAGGAGAGTTAATATTGCATTTGTACATTATCTATTTTTTGCACTTATATCATAATTATGGAGGTACGACTTGTAATTTTAATAATGTGAATGATAATTAGCAATTTAATTTCAGGAATACATCGTCAATTATTGTGTGGTACTTATTTAATTAAAAATGATTGTTGGTGTCGTTGAACGTAGCGGGCATTTGCGCAGGCGCACGTGAAGGCCAGCAAGGGCGGGTCGACGGGGTCCGGGTCGGAGCCGTCGACGCCGCCGCCGGCGCACACGCCGGTGCGCGCGGCCCGCTCGCCGGCGCACACGCCGCACGTGAAGCAGGAGCCGGACGCGCTGTACGCGCACGCGCAGCACGCCGCGCACGACCCCCGCGCGCCGCTGCACCAGCACCCGCCGCCCGCCTTCGACCAGACGCACCTGTCGGTCAGTGCTCGTCACGCAATACCATCTGTCATGCAATTATTACACGTATATACAGCCAAACACATTTATTCGAATATCTATCACTGATCATGATAGTAATGATTATATGTTTATGTCCAAAACTCAAAAATATCACTTAAAAATCTCTTGAGGGAATTCTTAAACTACGATATTGGCATGTATATTCTGTATAAATATGTGCGGGGAATATAAGCGACATGGATACGTATCCAATTGTAACTCCATATCCGATCAATACTGAAACAACGCTCAAATACATATAATTGTGTACACAAAGTATCAGTAATTATATTATATAAAAAAATCCCAGTAAACGTTTTAATAAAAAGAACTTATCCGTCCACGATATGCAACCTTTAAATACTCTCAAACAATTTATATATAAATTAGTTACGTGCTTTTTACGCTTATTCTTTAGCCCTGCGTATATTTAAATGTTGCACAAAAGGGGTGCTTACAGTACGCGATTCTAAACTTCTCTATTACCTATATTTGTCGACCCAGTTAGAAGTAGCGTGATCATTTTTCATTTTTAGATTCTTTATCACTACACAATAACTGTATCAACGTAAAGAGCTATGCGTTATTAAGAAGTAAATAAGTAAAATAAAATTGTATATTTTCCGAAATCATACGCACACTCGTCTAATCTCATACGTCCATGTAATCTTACATCTCTTCTTTAAATCACCGTTTAAGTCACATGGTCACGTTAAAAGGAAAACAACAAAGCTTGTCGATTGCTACTCAGAAAAATTTAACAACTCTTCCACCTTACTTAACATGAGGACGATCTTTTTCTTCTGGCGTTGTCATATATATTTCATTTTCAGTAATATTAACTACTCCTATTGTGTGTTTTTAATACGCAAGGTAACGGGAAGGAAGGGATCTGCCTGATGAAATCCATCAAATAAATAGCGCTTTTATTTTAAAAAAATCGCTAAAGTAAAGCAGATCCTTTCCTTCTCTCGCAGACTGCCGGTGGTCAACTCTCGGTGCAACGTGGAGATAATGACGGAAATATCGACCCAACAAATCTATGCACGAAACCTGTTAAAAATATACTCCCGACGCTTCTCGTGGAACCAATCCCATACATAAATTCCGTAGCGAGTCCAAAAACGACTCCCCCAAGCTTAAAGAAATTGGGACGGTTTCGAATATCTTGGCTGGCGCTGTTTCCATGGCTGGATTATGACAAAATGAAAAATATTATGTATTGCCGATATTGTAGGAAATGGTCACATGAACTCAATTCGCATAGAACGTCATTTGTAGAAGGCAATGCTAACTTCAGGCTTGAAATTATTAATCATCATAATAAGAGTAAATCCCATAAATTCTGTGAAGAGCGTGAGAGCTTAGAAAGTGAACAAGTACAGAATACATCCAGTGATTGACGTTTTAAAATGTGTTATATTTAAGGACTACAAATAATTTTTGTTCCTGTATAAAAAAACTATATTTCATATGAATATTATAATTCCAATAAATCAATGTAATTGAATAAACCTATTATGACAAAATATTAAGATACATTATCATAAACGCGAAAATTCAATAAACTATATTTTAACCTGTAGGTTTGTTTCAAATTTCATCCCTATAATGTGAGATTATGTACTAGATGGATTGAACGAAAACAATAATTTTGAATCTACTTGGAATTATATTGTTGTATGGTTAGAATTATAAGTAGAAAGCAATTAATTGAGGGTTTCTGAGACTTCAATATAATAAAACTACAACACAATTCTAAAACTTACTTCTAATGATTTATTAAACAAGAACTCATGAAAAAATAAAATATACTTTTGAACAAAAAGGTTTTTTAGAAGAAAATTACAGGTGTTTAAAATAATATACAAGTACATTTTCAAACCACATATTTATAATTCAAGTGATCTCGCCTAATATTTCAGGGAATGGCAGTGACTGACATGGCATCGATGCTGAGCCAGCAAAACATGACCAACGAATGCAATGAGAGCGAGCCACTCATCCAGCCACACCCCGATCAAACTGACACCATTGATGGTGAGTCTTATGCCATTTTCTTGACAGCTACCAATAATATACGCAAAACAGATTAAATCCACAGCAATTTAACATATATTGCCGTTCGTTATTTATATTTCATATTGGTAAATTTTTTCATAAGAATTTCTGATAGTTATTGGTAGCTGTTATTTGTATTATATAATCAGGGTTATACCACACTTGTATTCTGATAAAATAAAATATTCTTCACATAATACTTTGCTTGGGCGAATTTTGTGGTATAACATTGATCGCAATAATACCTTGGTGAATAATGTGTTAAGTAGTAACAACCCCCTTGAAAAGCTTCTTGGTAACTTGGTTTGCTTTGTTTCGCATAATAATAAGCTGCGTATTAATACTAAGGAATTTCGAAAAAAGGATTACAGTTGAAAATCATTTTTAAATATTTTTTTTTATTCCTTGGTATTATAGGCGTCACACACTTGAATGCATGTTAAAACATTAAAAGCATGCCATGAGTATTGTGGCCTCTTATTCTGTTCTAATTTGCATCAATCATACATTAACGCTTGTTGAGTTTAATTTTCCATTATGCTTATTATAGTATATATTTTTTTCGTGTTTTGAAGAAATCGGTGTGAGGAATAGTTTTTATTCTGATGATTTGGCGCCCCCTGAGGGACATAGGTCGTGCGAAAAAAATTAACTTATTGTATGTCAAACATTAGATCAGTTTTAGCATCAAGGAATTAAAATGGAATAGGGTTTGCATGTAAAATGCTATAAGAGTGTCAGCTAAATTTAAACTGGATACAGGTTTAGTGAGATAACTATATTTTTAGGAAGTAGCATGTCATGTTTAAAGTAACACAAGATGTCAAGAAACAACATATATTACAGGTGAAAATTATGGCGTTGATGAAAACAGTAAACCACAGGATCATTTCTACCTCGACATAGCAAATAATGAAAGTTTAATTAAATGTTTTAAGATAGGATTGAAACAAAAATTATACAGTGGCCCCATGTCTTGTACGATATGTGGTAAACACGTAAGCAACATAAAGAAACATATGAAATCTCATAATCCGGAACAACACAAGTGTCCCCTGTGTCCCATCATCCTGACCAGGGCCGACAACTTGAAAAGACATCTCCGAATGAAGCACTGGAACGTACTCAGATCAAACAATTTGTCAAACATCCAAACGAAATGTTAAGGACTTCTAGTATGTAGACAGCTAACTTTTTCCAGAGACTGCCAGTTGCTATTATTGCCAGGGACAATTGTGTAAACTTTTGCGCTCTATATTTTTCCAACAACCATATGTATGCAATACCGATTATAACTACTTAAATTACTAATATTAGTAGTCTAACACATAGGAGGCTTCTTCACTGATTCTAACTATTATCATTTTGTAATTAGAAGTAAGGTGTGGTGTGTGTATTTTATTAAAATAATTATTTGAATGTCTAAATGCTCATAGAGAGGACTGGCCATGGTTGGTACTCGCAGCTTTGCTGAAATATTCGACAAATTTGTAATTCAAAACATTGTAAACTATTTTTAATATTGGGCGCTGGGATAGCATTTCTTGTTATTTGAAGGTGGTGTTTTTAAAAAATGCACCATAAAATCTCTGTTATACCTAATTCCTGTGATAGTAAATACTCATTAGGTATCAACATTAAGGTGAAAGGCTGACAGTGATATTCATGTAGATTGTAGATGTAGTCATGAATAGTTTCGACATTATTATTTAGAAAACGTACTGTCTCGTTGTGCCAAAAATTAACCAAACATAACGCGGAAGCATATTCCATTGTACTTTCAATTACTGTATTACTAATTAATAGAAAAAAAAACACAATCAACTTTAGACAGTGTTATTTATTTAAATAATTAATTTAAATATAATTATGTCTTATGAAAGATTTGCACATAAAGTAACTGCTGGCTTTACACCTTAAAATGGAAGCGAAAATCAGAATTTATATTATTCACACATTATTTGATGAAAATTTATAATCGACGTGCCTTTTAAAAATACTGCAATAAAGGAAATCTTAAGATCATAACATGAATCTTTACATATTCTGGGTTTTCGCTTCTACATTAACAATTATTTGTAATGAAAATAAACTGTTTCACAGCATAACTAGGATTTTACATTGTTAATAACATATTGATTTTTAACTTGTGTGTATATTAATTACCTGACAGTATTTTTTTTCTGTGAATGTGGGTCGGGTCTCATATATCTTCAACATCTGTGTACATAACGTAAACCATCTAATCGTTTTATGTCATTATTATTTCTAGGATATTTTTAGTAATAAAACGCTTATGTTGAAGTATACATGAAATCCGACTCCCTAATAATATTAACTTTAATTTTAATGATCTCTTAATGTTCCTTGTAGTCGTGTTTGAAGGTGACATTACTCGTCTGCTGAGTGAAAGACTGATTTTGCTAATGTATTTTAAGGAACATTCGTTTTAATATTTCTAATATTAACTTATTTTCCCTTACTTACCTTTTAATTACTATTTAGTTTGTACCTAAATCTATCGTTACAATGTGTTCGTTGCAAATATATTCTTTTATTTACTTCTTTTCTTTTTCATTTTCATCCTCTTTCCATGCTTTCTTTATATAAGCAGACCTATATCTCAAAAATCGCAATTTATATACAGGCTTGGTGACAGTTTCAATAACATTTCATGCAAATGTAATAACGCTGACCAATAACAAACACCATTTCTTCGATATCATAGACTCATTTTTGCATGAAGATCTACTGAACTTTCATTACTTTTCGTAATAAGTTCTGAATTCTGTTCTAATAATTTCTCAACTTTCTTTCTCGTTGATAAACGCTTTTAATTCATAGTTCTAGGAAGAGCATAAATAGCATAGCGTAAAAATTAATTATCTAAGCTTTTTCTTATTATACATATAGTGCTAATTTACTAAAAAACCTTGAAGTCAGCCATTATTTCTAGACTATCCGTATATCAATTACAGTAGAACTTGGAGGACACTAAAAGCTCTAAGCTCTAATATCGTACAAAACAAAAGTTAAAAAAAGATAATAACCATAAACTCTCATATACATTAACGACTGTTTGTTTAGTCTTAAAATCGAGGTTCTACTGTGATGACGTATTTCTTTCAATATATTAAGGTCGATCCCATTTAGTTTAAAAAAAATGCTGCAGAAAAAATAGTTTAGTACTCCATAAAGATGCTGTCATCTTCAAATATTTAAAGACTCTCTTAACGAACCTCCTAATGCATCTCTACGTTCGCGTCGGTTACAACGATAACGAAATCACCGCAACGCAACGCGGTGTCGATCCGCGTAGCGTGAGAGTTGCGTTGGGGCGCGAGCGAGACGGAGAGGGGGGGGGGGAGGGAAAGAGAGAGCGTATGGAGTGAACGCTGGCTGGTTGCAGGCTCCAAGGGCTGGCACATGCGGCTGACGTTCGAGCGAGTGACGGGCGCGCTGAACCTGCACCGCTGCAAGCTGTGCGGCAAGGTGGTGACGCACATCCGCAACCATTATCACGTGCATTTCCCGGGGCGGTTCGAGTGCCCGCTGTGCCGCGCGACGTACACGCGGTCGGACAACCTGCGCACGCACTGCAAGTTCAAGCACCCCGCGTACAACCCCGACACGCGCAAGTTCGAGCCCGCGGCGCCGCCCGCCGCGCCCGCGCATGCGCCGCACGCGCAACACGCGCCGCTCTTCACCAACCACCTGGACGCGGCCTTCGACTGATTGTCCATGTACTGGCTCGGCCTCGACGCTCTGTGAGTCGCGCCCGGCCAGCCAAGACTGTCCTTTATGATGTGTCAAAAACGGACCGTCTCGCGTTCGAACTATTTCCTACTTAGGATTAAGCTGAAGTGCTATTACTTAAGCGGGCCTTAAAATTGAGTTCTTAATCGCCCCCGACGGGCGATTCGTTTTAGTATTGTCTCGGTTGTGCATTTGACTTGCCCCAGTGTGACCTTGTATAAGATTCCGCGTAAGGAAATTTTAAACTAGTAATATTCCGCATAAAGTTGTAAACCTTTAAGTCGACGTTACTAAAGTTGTGACTCGAAGGGTATGTAAGTAGGTAAGCAAATTTTTTTTCTATACCAATCGCTATACGGGAACGGGCAAAAGCAATAATATGATGTTAATTTTATTACCATATTATTTTTTATATTGTATCGATAGAAGTCTTAAGCTATTTAAGAATATACACTATATTGAGTAGCGGTGCGACCGCGAAGTGATGCTGGCTATTAACGGTTGCCCCCAATCGGGCCGACATTGTCTTGTTATATTTATTCGTTAGATAGGAAATTTTAAGTTTCCTGTAGCTAATTGTATTTATGTTATTATATCCTATGGGTGGTGCGGAACGACATCTGAATGGGAACAGGTTATTGAGGACTGGCAAGAGATTGTGATCTGTCGTTGGTCAACGACATATAAATATTGACTGAATCTCAGTGTAGATGCATTTGTAACTCTATGAGGCCTTTGCAAGATGGATAATTATTAAGGATTTGTGATGTATTAACGGATAGCGCCTAAGGAAACATACGAAAAGATTTTTATACTAGACTAGTTGATCTATTTACGGAGATTGTTTTTTTATACTTAGATATATTCTATTGTCTGATTTAAATAATTTTATATTTATATAATTAATTATGTAATATGATTTATTAGTGTTGTTTGTTTTTATTGATACATCGTATAGTAACAATGATTTCGTTTATATTCAGTTGACGATTAGGTAATAATACATCTTAAATGTTAACAAGTTTTATTATTTTATCGTTGGTAGGTGTTTAGTTATCGTAACGGGGTCTGCGCCCCTCGGGGCCTGCGCCCCTAAGGCCCGTGCGGCCGGTGCTTGGGCTCCTCGGCCTGTTTCAATTACTTTAGATAGGGAGGAACGATTCGAGGTTGCGCATTTAGTTAACTAATATTGGCATTCTACGATTGGGACTAACCTAGCGTTTATGTATGTAATTTTCAATTAAGATTTAAGATTGTTACATTTTTAGCTAAACACTTTAGAGTGGTACGGTAACTGAAATGTGATAAAATGGAATGGTGCTAGAACCTGAGTGTTAACACGCTACGATTCGACTCCTATTGTAATATTAATGTTTTAATGATTAGTTACTTTGCATAAATGTAAGGCATCTAGCATCCAGAGGTCGCATCTGTCTGGTCAACGGGTAATATACATACGTCGTTACATACCTAGAGATTACAGTATCACTCGAGATTTTACCTTAATTTTTTTCATACCCTTTCAAATTTACTAATGTATCTAGAATGATAAGACGCCATTGTAAATGAATCGATATACCTACGAAGACCGTAAATGTTCGTCGACGGTCCAAGATGACCGCATCCAGTTAGCAGATCCGTGATCGTTTCCCATCTCGTCCTAAGTTGTGGCATTAGTGCTGTTTAGTAGCTGTGAACATGCAATTTCACTTGTGCAATTTTTTATAATAGTCATAACTCATACTAGATTTATACAATTGTCTATTGAATATGGGAGCCCACTTAAATATCAAGCTCCTACGTTCCTTTTAGAATACATAATAATAGTCACCAAACATTCTTCCACAAAGATTTATATTTACTTTTAAGTATATTAAAGATTTTATATTGTATCGTTCATAATAAAGTGGGCGCTTATTATTTGATAGCATTTCATACTCAGTGCAATATTACTAGTTATTTAATTACGTAACCAAACTAAAGGATATTTTAAAATAATTAATGACTTGAAAGAGAGTAACTACCTAATTGTATTTACATAAGTGACTACTCCTAATTTCTATTTCTACCTAGCGAAAGCAGTTTGGGTTACGGTGATGTACAGGTTTTATAGCTGGTAATATTAAGGATTTAGCTTGTTTACCTCTGCCAATCGTAATAGTTATGTACTGTTTAATAATTTATTGTCGCGCAAGTAAGTCTATTGTTGGAATAGATCATAGCTATCCGGTCCGGTTCACCGCCGAGTCAGGCGCTTCATCTAATTCAATGCATTTTTGTATTTTACTATCACTTGAGACCAATTTTTAAATATTGAATTTGCTATAGCAAATTGATTGATTAGTAATTATAGAGTTTTATTTAGATATTTTAGGTTAGGATACTATGATAGTGTCTGGCCAGAATATTTTGGAGTATCACATCGTTTGGCTCAGAAAATATCTCCCTTTGATCTCTTTTCAGCTTTCAAAAAGTGTGCAACTTAATAATTATACGGTGACCGCGTATTTGGACTTAATGAAAGCTAACTTTATGCCATATGGAATTTACACATAAGGTTAACGAATTACTAAATTTAGTGTTACGAAAATGAGGTCTTGCGGACCTAGTCACTTATTTGGCCAATCTAATTAAATATTCCAATTTATTGTATAATAAAATTAAAATATAATGAAATTTACCTTTATATCACAAATATGTGATGTTATCATTTGAAATCAATGGAGTGCAGGATGAGCTATATGGTTATTTTCAGGATAGCGATGGTCTAGTTATGTTTATTTTGTTTCTTCTTTATAATATTAGCCAATTTGTTATAGTGTCGTGTATCACAATAGTGTATTACTAATAGGTAGGGGGTGTCAAATCGTATACCTAACAACTGATAATCAGTTTTGTTATATTTTTACATGAATTTTATGGACGACTTATTGTTTATGAATATTTTTATGTCTTGGTTTGATGCCTCCGTTAAAAGTTTAATTTAAATAGTTTTTTTTTTTTGTTTTATGCAAGCAGTTAATGCAATTTTTTTTCACATTGTTTGATGTTATGTAATGCAATTTTAACATGTTGCAAACTCCTGCATTTATCTGTTGTATTTATTACTAATTTTTACATTAAATTGTGGTATGTTACAATTCGTGTAGTTTCAGTTGTGCGTGTCACGCGCTCTATCCCCATTTGCAATTATCAATGTACCCTGTAAGTACGAATGCACGGCGGTCGTGGGCCTCTGCACACGCTGGCCGGCGACGTTCGATCACAGCAATGCTTCTAGTCGCTACATAGTTATTTTATTAAAATCAAAAACATTAAAGAAAGTTTGCTAAAAATCCAAAATCTCCACAAGAAGTTCTCACTGGAAGGATTGCTGATTTTGTTATGTGTGGACTATTTAAGACACTTATTACAAATAGTAGTTTTTGAATCTTAATATGCATAATATATGTGGAAGTACATGCTGCAAGGTTATTGTTATTATATTGCGTAGCAAATGCGTGTTAGTGCCGGCGACTACTGTTTCTCAGCTTTATGTACACACATTACGTACTAAATAATTTGTTATGAGCAGTTATTTCTGAGCCAATGTTAATTAACTGATAGTTTTTATATCGATAAGGCTGAATTTATTAGCAAAAGCGTATTCCATTTGTATAAAATTACTGATGGGATTACGTTTAAGTAATGCTTGAGAATATACTTGTAAGATATATTGAATGATAATTAAAATTAGTCAGTATAAAAATCTTTGGCTCCGATTTACCCTCGCTATCACAAACCGTCTGAATGTGAAGCTGTTGTCGTAAAACTTGCCAGTAAACGAGTTACCAATAGAGAATAAAATGATTAATGAAGGGAAATTTCACTAGCCGTGCGACAGTACTACAAATTAGCCGCAAAAGCCCGATGTAGAGGATGGCCGGTAGAGGGCGGTGACGGGCATCGCGGGTTGGTTACAGAGCGCGCGCACGCGGCCCCGCAGTACTCGTACCACAGCATGTTCGTGGCGGCGGCGGACAGCGCGGCGCTGTGGCGCTGCAAGTCGTGCGGCAAGGAGGTCTCCAACCGCTGGCACCACTTCCACTCGCACACGGCGCAGCGCTCGCTGTGCCCCTACTGCCCCGCCACCTACAGCCGCATCGACACGCTGCGCTCGCACCTGCGCCTCAAGCACGCCGCGCTACTGCTCAAACACTAGGCCGCCCGACCCCGACCGACCGCACCCGACCCCACCCGACCCCACCCGACCGACACTCGACGGTCGACTACTACCCGTATATTTCCGTTCTTGTTGAGTGTATGTAAAATGTAGTTTTATCGTTGTATTGACGCGCATTTACATTTGTCTATACATGATTAGGGATACTTATTTACTGCACGTTTTCGTGCATTATTTATTGTTCTGTAGTTAAGTATCGTATTTAATGTGTTATCACTAACAGGGTAAATTAAATGAATTCGGTAAAAAAAAATCAAAACATGCCTGTACATAAGTCATAAGCTCTCTTACAAAATCGTCGTAACTATTTATTTTTCCTCAATACGTCTCCGGACGAACAGAAACATACCAAATATTCTCACTAATCTTGTAAATGTAAATTTAGCTTACATACATAATGAATATGATATCCTTATCTGTGTATATTTTTATTCTTATGAGTGTCAAAGTATATGACTAATGGAATTAATGGAATGTGCTTAATTGCTTAATAATGCTATGTGTTATCTCGATAGGAAAGAGAAGTTTAAAACGTCTCACCAGGTACATAACATAAACAAGTGTGTGCTTAATTAAGGAAGGTAACGCTAAAGACTGAAAGGCAACAACTTGTGATCGATGATGATGATATTGGAATGAAGTATGTACATATATGAATCTTAATGTTAGATTAAAAGTGTAGTCATTAACCAACTCAAAAAACGTGTGCGAAATTATTAATAAATAAATTAACACGTCTGGCAAAGATGGGAGCCATTTTATCTATTACCTAATCTTAATTATTTGATCCCCAAATTATATTTTTGTATAAATATTGTCTGTAAATTAACGTTACATTAAGTGTTTAGATATATTAGCTTTAAATGGTCCAATTAATTGTCGTTCTATAATATATAATTGTACTCGTACAACGTCATGCATTATATAATCTATCATACTATTTTGTAAATAATGTTTCGGAAAGGCATGAACTTTATCTTTAATCATTAACTAAATGTTAGCTTAGACCAAATTACATTCAGCTCAGTAATAATAAGTCCCAATTTTAAAATGTATGTATATGAATGACTTAAACAACTATTTGGTTACTATTTATTAATTAGTTACAATTTTCATGAACTAATGTGTAATAATAAAGCTCAAACGTGTAATTAAGTTGCATTATCAATTTGTAAGGCCAACATGCAATTGGAAGCTATGAATTTCTGATCAAAGAATTATATTAAAAGTAGTCTAAAGCATTATACTGTAAATAAACTCATAAAAATACAAATCTCTATAATTTACATTATTTTTATTAATATTTTTTGTTCTAACACAAGGACATACATACATATGAATGCTCTTATTTTTTGTTATACATAGATTCGTTGCAAATAGGTCAATAACATCTTAGTAGGTATGGTTACTAACCGCTAATACATTGCACAAATATCACTATAAGTAGGTGGTAGGTATGTACTTAAACAATGAACCCAAGTAGGGACCATTTTTAGCCCCCTACCTGCCTACAGAACTAACATATTGGTCAGATTATTTATTAAACTATAAATAGGTATTTACACAAGTAGATTTTCTACGTACACATCTTGCGATATTTATAGAAAATTTATAAATTAGTACATACTTTATAAAGAAGCATTTAAATTTACACAATCTAATTCATTTTAACACATCTGTTTTTCAACGTTTACTGTTAAACTGGCTCATTTAAAATAACAGTAAAATCTTATAAACTACGTATCAATACATTAATTATACAAGCTTTTATTGGTTACTCTACAAAACTGAAAGTTATTGACATAAGTCGTTTAATAGAAATGTTTGAAATCTTGAATACTAGAACATTTTATTTCTATTAATAAATATAAAGATCCACAAAATCTTGGATTTATTTTATGCACTCAAAATGACTTAAACAAGCTGGTCATTTTGATAGCTCAAATTAATTATAATTGGTATTAAATAAATTATGACTATGTGGACCATTACTAAATATAAGATCAATGTTGAAATTAAACATGGCAAAATATGGCAAGTTTAATTCATTTAAATACTAAATAGTACGAAATTTACACGACACTTAAGAATAACATGATGCATGCAGTTCACATTCAATAAATAATATTCTGGAAAAGCATGTATACATGAATCATGCGCACTATTACTTAGCAAGAAATAAGTTAATATTTTATACTCGAGTTGTACCCAAAAAGACAAAGGTTTATAGATATATTATTACTGAAGAACACGTCACTATCACAGATTTCTTATGTTATGTTTTGGACGAACGACTTTTGACAAGTAAAATTGTTTTTAATGAAAATTGTACACACATAACATACGAGTATATGATAAACGTCATATTCGTAAGACTATTATTTTTCCTGTAGCCTCTCAACGTTTCCACTGGTACCTGGTGATTCTATTACAACGTCTGCTTTGCCTACGTCACTCTCAACACTCTTGTCACTGTTTACATCTTTATCTATATTACTAGACGTAGTGGAGTCTTTTTCTTCCGACGAATTTTCACTGGAATCATCTTCATTGGAGTCTACTTTTTCTTTCGCTGTTTGTTTATTTTTGTTTTTCTTAAACTGTTCTTCCATCTCCTTGAATTTAAGTGTAAGGTACCTGCAACGAACAAACGTTAAAATCAGTTGCTTTTATTATAGAAACATGCAATTAACGCCATCCAATATCTTTAACTGACGCGAAAACAATCATAATGTGTTACTTCCGTTGAGAGCTAAGTTGTTATGCCACATATTATCATTAATTTAACATTCACTTCTTATAGTTTTACCTACGTCATTATATGTCAATATTGAACCTAGAAGAACTTCGACAACTTAAACATATGATTAATTATTTATTTTTTCTTATGTGACAAATTATATGTAATTATTCGGTATTGTGTGTTATTTCGTGTTATAGATAAACCATAATAATGGATAGTACTTACTTGTCAACCAGTGGTCCACTGTAATCTTCTGGAAACTTTGGAGAATGAGGCAGAATATACTTGTAAAGACTCTCATTTAGTACATAAAGTTGCGCAGTTGAAGCGCAGCGTACATTAAACCACCAGTCACAGGTCAAGCCTGCTTGTGAAAATATAGTTCCATTTGGACACAAAAATGACGCCTGCCCACCGTTTAAGTCACAGTAGTGCCAAACCTGTAATAAAATATCAAAATTATTGTCACAGTTGAGGCTTTTGTCGCAAATTACAATTACTGAATGGCAAAAGTAAGTACACAGTACCTGACATCTAGTTTCAGGATCAGCAAAGAAACCCTTGTAACGCTGAGTCTTGCAATTAAACTTTGTCGGTGGAATCACAGTAAGGATTGGATAGTCAACCCCCGGTCGTCCCGGAGTACCACCTTCGTCGTCAGATGAAATAGGCAGGGGGAACCGCTGACTGGTGCTTCCACTCGATGGATAATCTGGAAATGAAAAAAACGGTATTATTTTTATAAAAAATGTACTTACATATTTGCTACTAGCTTAGAAAACATTTCTTAAATCTCATAAATTTGACGTACCATCTAAATGCTGAGACGGAGTTTGGACGGGAGCAAGATATGGCTCTTCGTGAAAATCTGTTTCTTCTGATTCTGATGCCAAAGTACTCTGAACAGGTTTTATTGTTGTCACTGCTGGAATTGCAGGAGCTTCAAACGGCTTTGGAGTACTCAAAACTGGTGGATCAACGTTGTTTTGCGGAGGGGTTGCTTTTAAAGCTGTTAACACTTGCAGCAGAGTCCTTATGGAGGAACCTATATTTTCTCTAGTTATTGGTTTAGGAATGGCTTTATTTAATTGTAATGAATTCAGAAGCTCTGCTAGGGTAATTGTATTAGAAGGAGCGTTTTCCGTCGGTATTTGTGTCGTTTGTTCGACTACGTACTGATACTGTACGTTATTTACTTGTTTGATTGGTGAGGAATCCGTTAACGGTTCGCCGTGATCCTTCTGTTCTAGATCGGTGACAAAAGCAGCTTCATGTGACAGCGATTCATATGGAGAGGCTTCAGTTGTCAATATTGATGAGCCAACAATAGGCCTAAAACCACTTTCTATGACTGGTTGAACTAATAAAGTCGGTCTCTTTTCATAATAACTTTCGGAAATTGTGGTTGGCGGCTTCCTGGCCTTCGCTGGTTGAGCATTAACACTCTCATAATAATATTGTGGTCGAGTAGGTCTCTGATTAATATATACGGTTTCTTTTGGGAAATTTAATGACGAGTGCTTTTTTGATAAGTCGCCATTTTCAGTTCCGGGTACATATTTTATAGGTGGAGTTTGTTCGTACGGTACTAGTTTATATTTTGGTTCTGGTTCCTTTTCAAAAATATAATATTGCACATTACCAGCGTCATTATTGTTGTAGATATTTAGGGAAGGTTTTCTATTAATTGGTGTAAAAGGAGCACTAGGGGGCTTAATTTGTTTTGGAATAAATCTCACAAAATTGTCCTGGTTATCTAAAACATTGTGATCTAGTAGGAGCGGGTTATAGTTAGATGAAACTTTTGGACTGTTCTGGTACAGAACAGGAACTTCTTTGTAATAAAATCTGGAGGGATTTGCTGAAGCAATATTATGTTGAGTCAATCGGTTTCCTTGGTATCTTGGAATGTTATTATGTCTATGCGTTGAATAAATAACTTTTGGTTGACGTTGTCTTTCATCAAAAGTACCTGCTTCTACAATTTGTGCTTTTTCAACTTCTATGTTTTTCGTATCCTCAGTTGTTGGCGCCGCTGCATCATTTGCATAGTAAAATGTCATATAGGGTATCAGCCTTCGATATCTTTCATTTAAAGAAAGTCTTGTTGTATTTAAGTTTTTTCCTGTGTATCTATCACCTTTTGAATCTTTAGATGACTTAGCACTAACAGGAACCAATCCTAGAGGAACGTCAGGCAACATTCCTCCTGCCATCTTAACTTCAGGACTGTTGCCATTTGGAGAGATTGTTATAGACTGTGCTATCGTTGGGATGACTGAAACAAAAATAAAATTGACTTAAATTATAAGTTTACTTAATACTTACTAGAACCTTGTGTTGCTTGAAGGACTTAGGTATAAGACAAAAAAGTGCTGTAGGCTCCCTGGGTCTAACAGATGTCAGCATACCATTACCGCACTATATACCTATTTATTGGTAGATAATACATATCTACTATAAAATTGCATGGTGATTCAGATAAACTGATACTATTTAGTTAATCAATGTTACAAATACAACTTGCCTACAAACATACAAATTCTATATAGTTTTTGCTATTGTTGTCATTTCACAATACCTAGGTACTAAGTATATGTCTTATCTCTATCTACTTAAGTACCTATTGAGATATATACCTAATAATTTACACTCAATCGTCACATCATTGCATTTATAATACTAAATATTAAAATATAGAGAACCCGAACCTATTTCACGTTCGTTACGAAGTTAAACATCAGTCGTAATAGGCTCAACACCGTAACATAGTTTTACTTTCACTACCTAAATTCCTGTTGCGTATCCGAAGGAAAATAAATCTTAAATAGTTGTTGCTAGTACAATGTTTGCATCAGAACTGGTCAAGCAATCGTTTGATCAGAGCAGGGGACACTACTGTCCTTAGGTGCTCAAGAAACTTCTTCTTAGGCAGATTTTAATATATTATTTTGTTCTACTTACCTATGTAAAGAAGTCGAGCTATTTAATTTCAGAAAGAAAAACAGTATTAAAAATCTTAAATTATTTGTGCTAACTAAGCGATTCGTTTAAGGTAGGTACATATTCGACGAATGCTTATTTATTTTTAAGGACGTTTGAAAATGGTTACAATTTAGTTTATTTTAAATAATTTACTAATGAATAAACTCTAGGTATCCACTTAGTTTCATGACAGTTTAAAAAATGGCAAATATTTTAAAATTGTCAAACACAATCATTATCAACCATTAACATGGTTTCATTTTTTTTTTGGTATAATATAATTTTTAAAAAGAGCCTGAACTAGACTTGAGCTAGTCTATTATTTGCATTTTTTTTATTTAGGACAAGTATCCACTATCAGTAGAATCACATTCTTTCAGCTTACAATAACTACCTATTCGATTAATAAGTATCAAGTGCTAATTCACTTGCTAATTATTAATCTTAGGAACCTTGCAATTCTATATAGGTAATAGATAACTTAACTACACACTCTACTCGACTACACTAATATAGCAGTGATAGCCTAATGGTTGAATCTTGCCCTCTCGATTGGGAGGTCCGAGGTTCAAACCCAGGCACGCACCACTTTTAATCTAAAATTAGGTATGTGCGTATTAGAAATTAATTATCACTGCTTTTCGGTGAAGGAAAACATCGTGAGGAAACCTACAAACCCGAGTGTTCTTAAAAAAAAATCTTTTTTTAAGAACACTTGGTGGACTTCAAGTCCACCAATTCGCACTTAGCCAGCGCGGTAGACTATGGCCTAAACTCTCTCATTCTGAGAGAAGACCCGTGCCCAACAGTGGGACAATAATGGGTTGACGAAAGAGAGAGTAACTTTTAAATTCAGTAACGGTTTCAATAAATGAGTAAATTTTGTAAATGATTAAACACAAAAACCCGACTGCTTAAAAACGAACCAATAGCTTTTTGATTTTATCATAATAAAGACTTTTTTTTTCATGACGTAATGCTTCACCACAGCTGTCTGTTACAAAAATCGTTACACTAATACTTTTCCTCTAATAAAACACCTTAAGTTGTTCCTCTTAACGTCTATAAATACCAGATCATCAATTCAAAGAGGTCATAGACAGCGATAGCTCTATTTATTTGTGGTTTAAACATAGGCACCAACGCGTGTGAAATTAACGCAACAACACGATGGTCAACATATTACTAAATAGATATACCTATATCTCCATTTATATTACTCATTGCATAATCAATAAATTGTAGCTATACACGATATACATAGGAACATATTTAATACTTCAATGTGAAAATGAAACTGATGTCGACATAAACAGATATAAAATTCATCTAGAGATTCTAAAAAATCCTACAGTGGATCTTTATTCTACAGTGGTTAGTTTCAATCTTTCTTACGTTAGTTATTCCTCATGTTTTCTTATGATTAATAAGTAACGGTTATTGTATTCATGTATTATACCTAAAACATTGGATAAAGAGCTATTTGCAATACAAGTTACTATGATATCAAAATAAGTACCATGTAGGTACCTACATGTACCTACTTACTCATAAGCTTATTTAAATAAAATTCTAAGATTGGATTCATATTAAAATATACAAAAAAACCTTGTACTATAGTATGTTATCATACAATAAAATATAAAGACGAGCTTTAATATAGCTCTTAATTGTGTTATAAATACTGAAAACTTTTGAAAGATTCGTTGTTGCAGTACAACGTAAAATATCTATTCAAAATTGTATAATGTATTGTTCCGTAGGACTGTATGGTATCTTTATCGATTTACTCACTCATTTGTCATTAAATACCATAAAGTGTATACCTATACCTACTAAGTACAAAACAAATGCGTCATATCTAACCATAGATTATCTGTGTCCGAACTTATCATTTAATTGATCGTCTATTAGTCACTCGTCTACTACTAAATCGGCTAAATACCGGAACCATAATGTCCGTGACTGAAAGGCATCTGATTGCGTACCAGCTACATACAGAGCATATAATTTATGCCGCTACGCTCAATATGTCAAACACCAGGGCTTCATTGCAGATTGGTAGAGTTCAAGGAGCTCAAACTTGTTTACTTATTACATAACACTTTTATGCCGTTACCGAGTAAATTATATCTGAATGTAAATAGCTGAATTAACAAAGTACTGGCTTACCTACAGAAATAGTTAAGCCAGTATTTTACTCTACTTTACAGTACTCGAAGGGAGTATCTACCTTGCACTGACTGCCTCAAGATAGGGAATGGTTTTCTGAGATGTTACACATTTCAAAACAGAACACTTGCATTTTGATAAAAATGTTGCGGCAGCATGCGACAGTAGCTACAAACATAGTTGAATCTTACTATATGGAGTAGGTATTACCATCCTTGAATTTACCAATTTTTTAAACTCATTTTTTTAATCAGTTAATCATTTAATGAACCCAGTATTACCTACTACAAATTATTTTCATTTAAAATTTATATGAAATAATTATATAATGTTCTTTCCATAACCGTAAACCGTTCCGAATATGTATGGGACCTTGGAGAAGTGACGGGATCTACAAGATCCGCGTCCTGGCTACGTAAACGTTTTAGTAAAATGGTAGGTTACAACATTTTATGTAGGTGCCCTACTTAGCAAATAATAAAATACAATAAATTTCAAATATATTGTTTATATAACTTTAAAATTATGTAAGAGTAATATAAGTATTATTTCATAACAAATATTAACTCATGATGTTGTGAAAACTACCTACGTTAATTGGCTCCCCACTTTTTAGGTAACCTGAAAATGAAATCTACACGAATGGCATTGTGTGGAGGCCTTCCACGGTCCAGTACATATACCCGTTCTTTTTATCGCATACCTACATGCAAGATGCATGTTTTGCACTTTTTTCTCAATCATTCAATTTATTTTTATTCTTCAAAGCCAATAGTAAATTGATACTATGATTCATGTAACATAGGTTACACTTACACTGAAAATCCCTTAAACACACGCTTTCTACACTCATAGGCCCATACTACGATTTTCTCCTGTGTCGTGGGTACCGTGGACCCACACATGACGAATACACAAACGCCCAAACCCACAACAGGAATCTAAACTCCATCATTCTGATACCTGTCTGGCCGGGAATCGAACCCGGGACCCTTTGCGCGTCAGACCGGTATGGTAACTGCTCCGCCACGCGGGTCGTCAACTGAAGTAACGACATATAAAAAGATAGATTAAGTGTTTCTCAAAAGGTCTTACAATCAGTTTGGTTCGCCCGAGGAGGTTCCTCCGCTACACCTCTTACTGTCGTGAGGCAGTACTTAAGTAATGGAGGAAAGGTGTGGATGTATGCTAACAAATTTATCTATGAGAGGACTATAGTAGTCCTCACGAACGGCAACGCATTTTCAATCCATTTCAGGTGAAATCCCTATTCTTTATTGAGTTTTGTGAATATGTATAAATGATATGTGGAGGGTGCCATCATCAACTCTTTATTGTCCTACTGCTAGGCACGGGTCTCCTCTGAATAAACGAGTGTTAAACCATAGTCCTGCGCACTGGCCAAGTACGAATTGAAAAACTTCACACACCTCCATAGTCCTGCGCACTGGCCAAGTACGAATTGAAAAACTTCACACACCTCTATGGTCTTTTTTTAAAGAACTCTCGCGTGTAAGTATAAGGTTTCCTTACGATGTTTTCTTTCACCGTAAAGTGTGCATGGAGTGTGCAAAATACTCAAATTATGTTAAATGTTTTCTTTATATTCTGAAAATCATTGGCAAATGTATACTTATTTATTCAGTTCACTATCAAACTATTAGCAGTTGTATTTAATTAATCCTCTCAGTCTAGGATACAGTAAAGTAAACATAGTTTTCGTATCGTGAATGGCGGAATTGAAAGCATATCGTGACTGTCAAGGACTTCCGAATGTAATTTTATAAAAAAAAAACGATCAAAACTAGACGTCATTAATAATCGATCATATTGGTTAGTAACTTTTCCAAACACATGTGAATGGATAGACGTTTGACCTCGAAATAATATACTTTTCGCAGCGGCATTGGGGCGTAAAGTTGGTAAGAGAATTGCCGAAGACTCGCCACTTTTGAGGTTGATATCGATACGGGTAACTTATAAAGTAGATTAGTCGGTCTATGTTATTAATATTAGTCAAATTAAGTTACTTAGGCTCTCATAGTAGGTATCTTTAATGTTTAAAAAAAGTTTACAGTTTGCGGATAAACCTTCCTAAGCAATTTAGATGCCTACCTAGGTAACAATATCGTGACTGAAGATAAATGAATCTAATAACGTACACAACAATACAATGAGCTGATTGATCCTTTGCCAAGCAGTCACGAATGATCGTAATTTGCTGTTTAGTGAATATTATTCAACGTTGACTCAACAATGTCAACATACTCCAGTACTTTTAAAAATAAGGTACCACCAATTATTTAATAAAAAATAAGTATTTTACATAGATTTTAATGTGCCTGGTTGTCATGTAGGTAACTACCTACTTACCGTAGGCTTTTACGGGCAGTGAAAGCCTAATGGTAATGGTTAAAAGTTGCCCTCTCAATCGAGAGGTCCGAGGTTCAAATCCAGGCACGCACCACTGATTTTGCATTATGTGAGTATTAGAAATTAATTTTCACTGCTTTTCGGTGAAGGAAAATATAGTGAGAAAACCTACAAACCCGAGAGTTCTTTAAAGAAAAGTTCTCGGATAGTGTGAGCAGTCCATCAATTAGCACTTGGCCAGCGTGGTGGACCATGGCCTAAAAACTCTCATTCTATGGGAGTGACGAACGAAAGTATATCAATCACAAACTGAAACCAAAACATGAACTCATTTGCATGAGCCATTTACGGGGTTTTGCCTTGTAAAATCTTCACTACTCTTAAAACTATCAAAGATTATCTTAAAGTTATCATTTCATTATTCAAGGAATAAGATACAGTTAATCCCAAGGTCATCCAAAATTCATTTAAAGTAGACGTGCCCCACGATTTTATTTTAGTACTAGCTGACCCGACAAACGTTGTTTTGCCATATAAAAAAAATAAGGGTGGATAACCCTTAAGGGTTATGAAAAATAGATGTTGGCCGATTCTCATAGATACCGGATAAGCACAAAAAATTTCATCGAAATCGGTCAAGCCGTTTCGGAGGAGTATGGCAACAAAAACTGTGACACGAGAATTTTATATATTATGTACCTAATCAATGCATATGTTTAGAATTTGTATATTTCAAAAATGACATCTTTTGTCACAGGTGTTTACATAATTGTATATTGCATTTTATGGAATTTTTGTGACCATAGATATTTCCAGAAAGTGGCTTGGTCTTCCTCAAATAATTTAGCGCCTAAGTATAGGTACGACGGCGTGATCCACAGTGCTGCCCTGCATTTTATGCACCGTGCAAGCTCATGACAATATTAAGGGCAACATTCGTCTATCAGCCGTCCCGTAATTAAATTTGGCTGGAAACTGTATGGTTTTCGGGTGTATAAGATGTAGGTACGCCGTCTCTTGCAAAGTTGATTCGAACCGAAGGTACGTCTGTACGTATTTCCAGAAAGTGAGTAAGTTACGAGTTACTTTATTTTGAAAATATAACAATGTATACATATTGGTTCCCATGACTATCCATGATTTTTTTAAAGTTTTAGTACATATATCTGCAATATTAAACCGTTTAACTTAAAATTTAGGTATGAAAGGCATAAATTAATTTTGTATAGTATACTGTATTATACTTACCAAGCCCTTTATTTTGATACCCATATTGATGGGATTGAAAACTACATTATCCGCCATTTTGTAGCAGTGGCCATCTTTGTTTTTGATTTTGTATAGGTAGTGCACTTAATTCTACTGGACAAGCCCTTTCATTTGATACCCATATTGATGGGATTGAAAAAAACTAAGTTATGCGCCATCTTGTAGCGGCCATCTAGGATTCACAATAATGTTGAATATGTATCTATAATTGTATTGTCACCAGAATCAAAGGCGTATACCAAATTTCAAATCAATCGGTTAACGGGAAGAGGGTTAAATTTCAATTACTAAATTTGACCCAAACACAAACGGGGTGAGCTAAATAAAACCGTTTAAAAAAAGGGAATCAGATTTTGTTTTAAAAATAATTATAGAGCGCACTAACCAGGACAATACTCACTGCTTTACTATTTGAACAATGAATTGATCAACAATTTCACATTGAGATGGTTTTAAATATACGAGTATGCTGTGTGAGACGTCTTCCCCTCTGGGTATCTTATATGCTACGGCTTAGTCAACATAAATTCGGTGGGTAGGTAAAAAGATGTTCCGGCCTCGATGGGTCCTGCTTTTACTCATGAAATTCTCAAGGAGGTCGAAATATGCCCGGATCCATAATATTTATAAATAGTAATATGATGTGAATAAAAACATTCTTAGGTATATAGTCCACAAATGTAAAAGTTGTTTTCTACCTTTACTGCTTACTGCTGGGTTGGGTAGCAGACGACAAAAGCATTAGGCACTTCTCTCTAGAGTTCAGGTATGCTATGACTAAAATGTGCGAGTCAGCCAAGCGCGGTGACTATGATTTTTTATTAATTAAAATTAGGCAAATCTAATGGTGGATTTCCCTCAAATCAATAATTTAGTTCACTCGTCTCCTCTCTGATCGCACCTACCTAAATTCATACTTTAGGTATTACATATTTTAGACAAGACTGAAGAACATAACAACGTTAACTACATGTTAATAATATAATATTAAATTATTAGAAATTTGAATGAAGCTGTTTCAGAGTCCTACAATGTATGTAAATGTTGCACTTATTGCGTGTTATTTCGACGTTAAACATTTACGTGTTACTTGACACTGACCTTTTCAATTAAGTATATCTACATGTTGAACTTTGGGAACTTTTAATACATCAAACAGCAATTCTTGTGTTTTTATTTAATTGGTTATTGACAATTTTGATCAATGGTCAATCAATCAATCGCTTAGATGAACTTTTGCATAACATATTTTTTTTTCATAAAATAGATAGTTTATTTTGATATCTTCATAATAAGTTTTCAAACAATTATATTGTTATTAGTCGTCACAACATTAGATACAAGTTGGTAGAAAAAAACATGTTTAGCGAAATTCAGGTGCTCCGACGAGTAATCTTATAATCTGCGACTCTACTCATTCTACCTCTCACCACTCTTATGTTCGCCCATAACTGTAAATAAATAAAAAATGAGTGCTGATTTAGTATAAAATCGTATAATTCATATTGATGTTTTTTTTTAATAATGCAATTAATAATATAATACGTTTTCGTTAATGATAAGTATATATTTCCAATGTAGGTAGGTATAAATAATCCTAGTTAAACTGTTCACAGATCTGTCTAAACCACTTTTTGTTACCTATATGCATGTCTATTAATATAAATCAGTCTCGATAACTGTACCAAAACGGATATAAGCTTTACAAGTGGATTTGTACTAAAAGTTGATTGCCTTCATTTGTTTTTTTTTTCAATTAATTAATTTTATCTATCTGTTAATATTGGAGCATGACACATGTTATTTTATTTTTAACGGAGGTAAAAAAACGTTTGTTATATAACTTTTTAATCTTTGAAGTGTATGTGTCATTCCAATCAAAAACCCGACTAGAACCGCTTATTGGCATCTTTTCTTCCATAAAGCAATACTGCCTCCTCTACTTTCTTCTAGTATGCAGGGTATTACTATGCAGATGTAACAAAAATTGTGATTAAACCAGCGGATCAATAAGTTGATGGCGTTATTTTTAAGGCTCATTTTTATTTCTTGATAATTATTACCTATGTGCAATTATTAAAAGTCAAGTTGATCTGCATGATGATTAAAAGGCACTTAACTTTTAAAATCTGTCAAGTACAAATTTGATTTATGCAACAATATCATAAAACATGACAAATTCGTGAAACAAATAGTTTTGAGGTCAATATTTTTATGTTTATTTTTTTTTATAGATACTTTAACCTAACGACAAGGCAGACGGGCTAGCTGATGGAAAGTAGTCACCGTCGCCTATGGACATTCGCAACACCAGAGGAGTCGCCAATGCTTCGCCGGCTTTGAAGCTCTTTTCGCATCTTTTTTGAAGGAGCCCCATGCCATAATGCTCTGGGAATACCTCTGGAGGTAGCTCATCATACAACTTGCACGTCCGTGGCAAAAACAAGCGTGCAAACCGAACCGTGGAGTCCGCCACGAGTCCAGTTGGTGTTGATGAAACTTTATCCTTCGGCGAGTGGTGTGGTGAAGAAAAGGTGACGAAAGCGCGCCAGGTCAAAAAGTTCCTCGGAACACTTACCATTATAAAGCCGGTAGAACACGCAGAGGGAGCCTATGCCCCTCCGCAAGCTTAAAGATTCTAACCGATCGGTGATGGTCGTTAACGATTCGGATCGCGCGTTTCTGCACGGAATCAAGTGGGTTAATTTGGTATTTGAGCGGCCCTGCCCAGAGATGCGAGCAATCCTCCATGTGGGATCTCACTTGAGCCTTATAAAGCTGAAGGAGTTGCCCCGCAGTGAAGCACTGCTTGGCCCTGTTCAGAAGGCCCAACTTTTTTGATGCTAACTTGGCTTTAACACCCAAATGACACCGAAACTGCACATCACACGAGGTGTCAACGCCCAGTATCCCTACGCTCTTGTCAATGCTGAGAGAGCTCCCTTGGAACTTTGGTGCCATCACAAATGGGGCTTTTTTAGCGGTAAATGCGCAGACTTTGTGGAGTTGAACTCAAGTAGGCATTTTCTTCACTGTTTGTAAGTATTTTTTTCGGAAAGGTCTTAGCTCATTTTATAGCAACTTCTTAAAGAGATATCTCACGCTACTTTGATAAGGAACAGTAGAAACCGCACATACCAGCTCTAAAAGATTTTCTGAAATTATACATGTCAATATGCAATTTGATATTATTAATAACCACTGACGTTTTTTATGCGTAGGTAATTATCTGTAGGTCGATGGTCATTTACTGCTTTTCTAATGTATACCTGTCACGTTGGAAAGCTAATTTGCGTGCCTATAACTCATCTGGTCGAAAGTTTCATCAATTTAATCTAAATACCTGTAGGCATTACAAAAACCTGCTAATATCATATTTACATTATCATAACATTTACTTGCAAATATTTTGTCTTTTTGAATAAACATAGCTACTTCCCCAATAATGTGATTTATAAATTGCAATTCGCAAGATATAAATTGCATTTACGATTATTATGTCATTTTTTGTCGTGTATGTTACGCATTCCTATGATAACTCAAGGAGACAAATAATAATAGATTTTAAGTTACTGACTAAAGTGGTTGAAAAATAAAACATAAAGTTGAATAAAAATTAGCTGCAAATATAGTTCCTTCTAATGCATGGAAAAGAAAGTTTACCCAAAAATTGTTTTAACATTGACGAATGATAATGACGTAGTAGAAAAATTGACACATAACCTTAGTACAAGACTAAGTAGATACAATGTATTCTTCGAGCTCAAGCAAAGTACGATGTTGGTTCTGGTTGGGTAATTATGTGCAAATTACACGACTCTGTTATGAGACACGCCGTGTGGCGTGACGATGTCTGCGTAGGTCATCTCGTGACATACAGCACGATTGTCACGTTGTTCATCCAAAATTATAGAAAGCAAGTTATTATAGTGAAAGCGAAATCCAACCACATTGCCAACCGACGCGGCGTTTAGCCGTTATATAAGCTCGCCGTGTTTACTGATTAGGCGAGATTGAAGTGACGGCAGATGAAGATTCTTAATGTCCATTCAACCTAGGTGTAATAGGATACCATAATAAGTGTTATCTTTACCAAATGTCTATGACGGTCCTAAAGGCATCCTATGTGTGTAAGAAGTCTTTAGAATACATTCGTATGAATAAAGCCCTTCTCTCACTCTAATTACAATGCATCATAATCAAGCTCAAACGGTTTTCTTGCGTACCTTAATGTGCAGTTATTGGAAATAGTTGTGCCATTTGCAACAAGGCTACAAATGTGGATTGTAAGTAATTATGTCTATACTTGCTTAATTGAATTGGTTGAATAAATTTAGAGATCTACATGAAATGGAGTTATTAAAATATAAAAAATACGAAAATAGAGAAAAGGAGAAAGAACCTTCCTTACCTATATAATAAATACAGAATTATCCTACGGTGTACCTATAATGTAGAAAGCATACGTATTATTTATAGGTAATCGTACAAACTTTAAAATTCATACGAAGGAAAGATAAATTAAAATTATAATCATAAAAGCATAAATTAAAATCTAAATAAATTGGGTCTCGTGGCTATTTTATATAATTATTATACGTACCTATGTGAAACGCATTGTGATATCTATGAGATATAAATAAAATGCTGTGATAAAATTCTTAATTTAAAAATAATTTGTATTGAAAACTGCAGCCACACGTGCATGACTTTCGCTATAAGCAATGCTTTTTACTGGAGTAGTAACAGTAAAACGATTACATCTCAATGTTTCGAAGCCGCATACAAAGCGAGTCATAGCAGTGACTTGAATATCTTAATTATAGTTTTTACAGAGATTCATTGAAAATTTCTACAAGCCTTTTTGCATTATTTTGTGATTTAATAACAAAGCCACGGAATCGAACTTACCTGCCGGACTTCACGACAATCAAGATATTAGTCATAGATCATTATTATCTTTATCACTACATTAATAAACCTATTGTCAATCACTTTGGTAGATCATTAAAACCTCTGTAAAAACCTATTATGAAAGAAATTATTACTGAAATGGTAAAATGTGTGATCTGAAGTACTATCTTAGATGTGTTCCTTTATTAACGTACCTAAGTCTACATCATTTATGTAACTTTTATGCTAAATATGTACGTACCTACTTATTACAGATATTTTTTGTCGCTTCTTGTCTATTAACAAAATGGCTTGCGACGCGGTGATGTTGACAGAAATAATTCACTCTTGATGATTTTGATTTTCATCAATTAGTGAAGTTTTTATTATTTGGCACGCAATTGGCTCCAATTTCTACCCGCAGCTAGACAGATTTATGTTAAGAGACAAAATATTTGTGAATTCTTCTGTGTGTGTTTCCATGGCATCCACGATACAGGAAAAATCTAAGTGTGGGAATATGAAAAAGTTACAGTTATGGTATGTAGTTTTAGTCATGTAAGTTTAATTTGATACACCTTAACCTTGCTCTACATTTTCCACCTCATCAAACCCATATTCTAAAGCCCACATTCACTCTGCAATACCATATTAGGCACACCCGAATCTTTGTCTGGTTTGAGACTGTTTTGCTAAACTCACGAGGCCGTCCTGTTCCCATTCAAAAATCCCTTTCACTAATGCCTTCTAATGTATTTCTGAAGTCATGTATGGATTCTATTGAAACATCTTTCTCGTCGTTAACAAATAATACGAATATTCTTACAATCACAACCACTTCGAAAGTGTTTCACTGGGCCAAGGTAGTTAATAACGTATCTCAGATATTTACTGTTCTTCTTTCTACATACTTGCCAATTTCTTACGAAATGATATACATTTTTAAGACGATCGGATGACTTCATTATACTTCAGTGTAGAAGTAAATTGTTATGAAATAATATATATATCTACCTATATAATATGTATATCTTATTAAAACAAATGGATCACTTCATTATACATCTACTTCAGAAGTAAGTAGTTGTTTCTTGCCATCAGTACCTTTTCTATTGAACAATTGAATACTTAATTGATCTTAAATTGCCTCTATGATGCCTCCTATTATAGGAGATAATTGATAGTATAGGCGTTCTATCGTTAAAATAAACCATTATTTCTTCATATCCTTGTATTCATTGTCGTGGCCATAGTGGCGAAACTATATTTTCAAGAACATTTAGGTATCGCCAACAATACAACTGTACGAATAGCAATTAACTATATATGAAACAAACACGCCTATTTGGTGTGTGGAAAAATTTCGTGCATGAATTTTGTAATCTATTTTGTTTGGAACCACATATACATTACTTACAACTTTTTTCTTTGCCATGTTACGTGAGATGATTAAAATGTGAGATAACTCGTACTGAAATAAGAATTGTAGAGCAATCTAAACAATCAACAATTGCAATGAAGATTAAGTCATATTACTTCCTACATACTCATTGCACTTTCAGTTTTCTCGATGTTAGAACAATATATCAAGTGTCAAAATTGATAAATTTAATGATTAATGATAATCCTTCTACTTAACGATGCATAATATTATATGATTTTTCAAATTATGATTTTATCTATCGTAATATTACATTCGAACGTCTGTATTTTATTAAATAAATACAGTTAGCTTACAAAAAGCGAAAATTTTGCAATCAATATACTGGACTATGTGTCTTAAAGTATTTCAGATCAAGATATTTTTTACATGGTTCGCCTTAGGTTAACACAGGATGAAGTATAGGACGGAAGTCCATAGCAGGAGAGCGGCGAGTCGTCAAGCCCAGTGTGATGCTGTCGCAATGCTGCCTACTGCGGCAACTGGGGCAACTGCATGACTGTCACCACTTCAGTAATGCCCGCTGTGCCTTTATGTGATACATATTTCATTAACGAAAAGTTACCAGTGACTAATAAATGCGAACTGTACGTTTAAACGTCCTTTAAACATTTTTATGGCCGTCCTATTAAAATTGATAAAGCCACGAACAGTTAGGCTAAGTCGAGGTGTAATACATAAGATTAGTAAAATTGTTTTGTATACACGCTAAAACGTTTGATGTATAAATTTTATCTATTGCACCTGTTTACAGCGCAAGATAATGTTGATTAAGCTTTAGAAAACAAGTTTAATCATATTCGTATTATAAACGCGAAAGTTTGCATACATGTCTGCTATTCAATCACATATAAACAGTTGAACAGATTTGCATGTGCAATCTGTTTACCTGTTTTTTTTTGTATATGGACGAAACACAAAACTTACCGCATAGTTATAGCGTACGACTTTATTAGGTATAGTGTTCGGATTTAAATATTTTTACATCGTAATTAGATACAATTCTTCTAGTCCACAAGATATTTTTTTCTCATAAATTGGCTGATTAATGAAAAATTGATTTATATATTAATTGTACATATTAAGCATTATTAAACTATATGACTGTATTTCTTTTTCAATAATGGGGATAACAACTCTATTTTTTGAACTAAAAACTGAATAAACCATTCAGTATACATTGTTGACAAACTCTTCCATACAAAAAACTTTTACTTGACTTTATGCTTAATGTCAAGCAGTCGCTGCAGCCACTAGAGCTAGAGCAATTAACAATCCCACCGTAAAACAAAAAAATACAAGGTTGTAGTTCAATACTCGAACTCTATAAAGTTGGTACTTTGGCCAACTTTTAGGAACCTTTGTTTACGAGTTTAATACATTTTGCACTAAAAAGGCTGGTTGATTAACTTTACGTTCAGAACCTATATAATAAGCAATTTTCAACCACATTTTTGTACAATTACAGCTTGAAAATTTATGATATACATATAATTACAGTTTTTAATTTTTTGTTAAGAATACAATATTGTCGTTGGATAAAGATTTTTCGCAGTAAATTAATAATTAAATGTTTTTGCTAGTAGGTACTAATTCCATGTTGAATAAATCCCTATAATTTAAGGTTAACTATTTGGATGTTTGCTACCGCCACACCTATTCCTAGCGTAGTTCCTGCGTTTCGAAGGAAGGGTGTCTTTGCCATACATTTATGTGAGGCGACTGTCTCACTCCTCATGAATAGAATAAATGATAAACTTGTGATGGAACCTATGCTCTATATGATGTTGCTTACAGATGTCCATGGGCGGCAGTAACCACTTACCATCAGGTGGACTGCATGCTTGTTTGCTACTTCAATCATAAAAAAATGTTTTCCATTACTTTAGTGGCATTCATTGTTCCAATACTATCGATTTCTATATTCATTACGTTTGACCAGTCGAGTTTAAAAGAGAAAGTCTTTACCATGTATAATGCAGGGTATTGTGACTGTGGCTGGCTTTTGTTCTGCAATAAACTTGGTAACAATATAGTAATTCTGGATTTATTATATAATTAAGTATTATTTATTTATATAACATTTTATGCTTTACAAACATTACATATAGTTTTCCAATGCCTTTGTACATCTTTTCAATATAATGGCCTGCCGTTCTGCGAAATACAGCAGGAGATAAGAAAAATAAATCAAATTTCTTACTAGAGGCCACTATACCTAAAGTTCTACTTACTACCTTCAGTAAAGTATAAGCTTGAACCAAAGGAGACTCTTTTACAAGAATAAGCTTGCAGGCTGGTACAACAAAAAGATCGCGACGTCAAATCTTTAGATAATCATCTACATTCAATGATATCAGTTCTAATATGAATGAGTTGTATATTTTCCCCCTGATTACTTAAAAAATATTTTCTATTAAGATCATATCTCTAACAGTTTCTATATATGCCGTATAGCCAACCGTCCCTAATAAGAAAAGGCTAGGTATACGTAAGGATATTACACAAAGTACCCGTATTGACGGAAATACAACCATCTCAAAAACTTTTTTTGGAGTTTTTCCAGTATGAGCTTATATTTTTCTTTATGTAGGCTCCAGATAAGTGCATTGCTCTCAAGTGTGCTTCTCACATACCTGTTATATACCATCTTCATCGTTGTTATTATGTTTAAAGTACCTACCGAATATTAAAATTACACTGAAAGAGGATACAATATCACTAAACCTATTGTAGTTTTTGAAATATAAAAGAGAAATGTATTCAAAAGAGTTTCGTTTCATTAGGTTCATTTGTACCTATATTACGTAATTATCGTTTGGTAATATCTACTATAGGTAGATGGAAATACATATGATTAATAAACATTTAAAATTAAGTAATTTGTAATAGAAAATTAATGTTAATTAATACTGCGTAAGAACTAAAGTTTAAACGTATGTAAATGAAGTAGAAAAAAGTATGCAGCGATGCTTACCTAACACAAACTAACGATCACTGTCATTCATAAGCCAAAAAACATAAGGTACTTACTTAAAATCTGTCACAGATACGTTGAATAAGGTTGATGGTCAAATTAGAACGGTACATTTACGAAGGTTTGTATTACTGTTTACTTATGAGTAGTTTAATTTGTTTTACCTTTATCCTTCAAAGCAGAGCAGTGTACCTACTTGATATGATCATAATGTTTGTGTTTTCAACATTGTGCATTTCGAATGGACAGTGGCATAGCTAGGCGTGACGAAGTGGGCTTTTGCTCACAGCCTCGCACTAAAAAGGGCCTCGCTAGGCCTTTATCCCATTAATTTCCAAAAAGCCATTTTTGTGCCAGCATTTTCAAGGCACCATAGCCATTTAAAAAAATATTTTTCTTTCTGAAAATACCACGTCGGAGGTTTTGGGTTAGCGTCTTTCAAAATCAGATGTTACTTTTGCAAATATATAAAATTGAATAAAACTTTTCTTAAAAATCGATATATGTTGTATAAAAATGTTTGGTTAGATAGATTTATTGGATAGATCTTGGGAACGATAGAAAAGAGGCCTCGCTGATACTACTTTTCCAAATGTCTAGGTACATTAGTCTACGCCACGCCACTGGTGATAGAACCCATTGTGCTTCGATTCCGGAGCACCACCTACACATGTGCTTATATATCGTTCTAAGAAGAATAGTGTTAAGCACTTTTGGGTTCTGGTACTAAATGATATAGGTAAAGGTAAATTACACGACAATATCGACTTAGTCCTCATGAGTTGCATCACATATGTGTCCGACATCAAGTTGTTCTGTAATCTTTTTGGGGTTGATTATAAGTCTACTTCGGGCGGCAGTGCCCAGTGCTAGGCCAATGGCCTTTATAATAATAATACACGCCAGACCACTTCGTATCACATATGCCAATCACATTCATAACAACATGTATTATTTATAAATCACTTTAGTATTCTTCAATGTTTATTCTTACATAACATTAAATGACACGAAGGGGAAATCTAATTTTCATTCAAATTAACATGTTTTTTTCTGTGATTAAATATTTTTTACAGTTATAGGTAAATGTAAAATATTTTCAACTTAATGACGTGTCTATTATTACTACTTATTTGCAAATTCCGTTACCATTATTTATGTGGAAAACCTATATGTCGGCGCAAATGAAAGAGATTGTTTACAAACACGTGCACGTGCAATGTTACGTCATCTTACCTGCTACCCCTCTGTGAGTCAGGCGAGAGGTGGGGACGAATCTACATAAAGGCGTGCATCAGGTAGCAAGGACTACTTTTGATGGAGGCGCTCGTTCCGTCAACATCTCTAGTAATAGTGATACGGATCACACCTGAGTCACACCTAGCTGTTATTATTTTCAATTATATTTCTATCGTTGTGATTATTAAGTGATTTGTGTAATCAAACATTAAACTAAGTGAATTGAGTTAATTTGGAGTTTTCTTTGGAGCCATGTCTGAGCGTCGTCCTAGAGATGATGAAGAAGCTGGGGATGGTGGTTCGGCCTCACCAATATTACAGCAAGATTCGGTTTCATCCGACATCAGAAGTGGGATGGACCTTGGGACGTCCCAAGCTCCATCCGCCCACATGGAAGAAGCAGGAAGTAGTAACTTTGGCTCAAATCATGCGTTGTCTGCATTGGCTGGTATCATAGAAAATCTGACGCGACAGCAACAGGTAAGCATGCAAGCTAATCGAGAGTTTTTAGCAGGACTACTAAGTCAAGCAGTGGGCCCTTCGAGCCGTCCAAGGCTTAGTGACATTTACATTGCTTCATTTGATCCTGATGGTGACGTGCCAGTCCGTGATTGGTGCGAGCATGTGGACAGGGCGAAAACCCATTGGCAATTGACTGATTACGAAGTATGTACGAAGATCGCTGGGCTGCTGCAAGGTCGTGCAAAAACCCTTGGAGACACGTGGTTAGTAAAATCGCCAGTGTGGTCAGATATGCGTGAAGCTTTAATACAAACATTTGAACCCGAAGCAAGATATTCAAACGACGTAGTGAAATTACGAAATTTTAAATTCGATATGGCGAAACCTGCTGAATCCATTACCAAAGCTTGGAATATTTGGAAACGAGTTATCAATGGAGATAAGGACAAGGATGCTCTAGAAGCCGTAATTGGATGCGTGGACAATGAGTTCTTGAGGTTACGCCTGCTGTCCAGTAAATGTTCCTCTGTTCCAGAACTTATTTCAGTGGCCGCCACTATCAAACAGAGAGAACCTCGACAGGGCGAACCTCCTGCTAAGAGACCAAGGCTGAGGAACAATAGAGATGACGTGACTCTCTGTTACAAATGTGGGAAACCTGGACACGTTCAGGCGTATTGTAACAAGGGCAATGAAAAGATTAATGGCCCTAAACCACTTTTAGGCTCGTCCACAACAAGCAATTCGAATGAAATCTCAAACCGGATGGAACGCCCTAAGCCGAGATGCAATTATTGTGATAAAATTGGCCATACTGAATCGGTTTGCTTCAAGAAGATGGGAGAAGAAGCTGAAAAGGTTAATTTAGTCAGAGTAAGGGAAGAAATATTAACACCCATGGCTGTTAATATCCATAATCAAAAGTTCACGGCACTATACGACAGCGGTGCAGCGCGTTCGTTAGTAAGACGGTCCATCAGTGAAAGTATTCCAGGAAAACGGGAAGATTGTTCGCTTCTGTTGAAGGGCATTGGTAGCGCTAGTCTTCCGATTCTATCATGTCAAAAGGTTGACGTCACTTGCGACATAAATGGCACTTTTATAGAAGTTTCCCTCCACATCGTAGAAGACCATGAGACTCCCTGTGAACTTTTAATTGGAGCTGAAATCGTGAAAGGTACAGGGTTGAATGTGCTTGTAACTGAGACAGGTGCCACTGTAATACGACAGTCTTCTATTTTACACACCAATACAACCCATCAAGAACCCTTTGAGAATTTAGACACAGACTTAACCAATATTGACGAAATATGCGAATTAAAAAAGTTGTTAATGAAATACGACGAGACATTTGCCACTGGTATTCCAAGAAAACCAGTGACCACGGGATCGTTAGAAATCCATTTGAAAGATCCAAACAAAATAGTATCAAGAAGACCCTATCGAATGGCTCCTATAGAACGACAAAAATTGAAGGAAATTATCAGTGAGTTGATGGTGAATGGAATCGTAAGGGAAAGCACGTCAGATTTTGCCAGTCCTGTAATTCTCGTTAAGAAAAAGAATGGTGAAGATCGAATGTGCACGGATTACCGAGAACTTAATAAAAATACTATACCTATAAACTTTCCACTTCCGATCATTTCAGACCAGATTGATCGACTCTCGGATGCTGCTTATTTTATCAGTTTAGATATGATACAAGGTTTTTATCAAATTCCCATTAAAGAAGAATCCATCGCAAAAACTGCTTTCATCACCCCAGATGGATTGTATGAATACGTCAGAATGCCATTTGGACTAATGAATGCACCAGCCGTATTCCAGCGCGCCATAATGACTGCACTACGACCCCTTTTGGACAATATCTTGGTATATATGGATGACGTATTGATAAAGTGCAAAACAGTAACGGAAGGTCTACAAATCTTGGACAATGTTTTGGCAGCTTTATCTAAGGCAGGATTTACTGTGAATTCTAAGAAGTGCTCATTTTTTAAAACATCAATCGAATATCTCGGAAATGTGATCGAAAAAGGTACGGTTCGTCCAAGTCCGAGGAAGGTTGAGGCTTTGGAAAAATCTGTAGTACCAACAAATGTAAAGCAAGTACGACAATTCTGTGGTCTGGCCGGCTACTTCAGGCGCTTTATCCCGTCATTCTCTGAACGTTTAATACCGCTGTACAACCTAACCAAGAAAGACGCTAAGTTTCAGTGGACTGCAGAATGTGAAAGTGTCAGACTAGATATCATCCGTCGTTTGACATCTGCTCCAGTTCTAACCATTTTCCGAGAAGGACTGCCTATTGAGCTACATACCGACGCCAGCAGTACTGGGTTGGGTGCTGTTCTCATTCAAATTCAGGATGGTCGACAGCATGTGATTGCTTACATGTGTATGAGAACAACTGAGCCCGAAAGCCATTACCACTCTTATGAATTGGAAACATTGGCTATAGTCAGAGCAATAAAACACTTCAGGCAATACCTCTACGGTAGACATTTTACAATAGTTACGGACTGCAATGCCGTTAAGTCGTCGTCAAATAAACATGAACTCTTGCCCAGAATTCACAGGTGGTGGTCATTTCTCCAACACTATGACTTTAAAATAGAGTATCGCCAAGGTAACCGAATGAAACATGCAGACTTTTTTAGCCGCAATCCTATAACATGCATTAATTTGGCACAAAATGTTGATGCATGGTTAAGAGTCGAACAAAGGCGTGATGCAGAGTTAGCCCGAATCATAAGAAGATTAGAGAATAATGAGGAAGTACGTGACTACCGCCTGAATGATCTTGTTTTAGAACGCCGCTACGAAGAAGAGGAACCAGGATGTAAGAAGTGGAAAAAGGTAGTTCCAAAATCATACCAATGGAGCATTATCAACGCCTACCACACTGCTCTTAAACACTTTGGGTGGGAAAAAACCCTAGGCAAGATTCGAGAAAGCTACTGGTTTCCTGAGATGTCCACATTAGTAAGGCGATTTGTAGATAATTGTGTCATATGTAAAACTAGCAAAAGTTCTTCCGGAGCCAAGCAAGTACAAATGTTTCCCATAGAAAAAAGGGCAGTTCCATTCGATACCGTCCACATAGACATAACCGGTCATCTTACCCGAAGGAATAACAAACACGAGTATGTGATCGTTATAATAGATGCTTACACCAAGTTTGTAACCTTAACCTACTCGACCGACAAAACTGCCAACTCAATGTTGCGCGCATTGAGACATGTTGTGACTCTATTTGGAGCTCCGAGGCAAATAATAAGTGATCAGGATACAGCCTTTAAAGCTGAGTTTGAAGAATTTTGTAGAAAACACAACATCTATCAACACTTCATAGCCCCAGGAGTTAGTCGCGCCAATGGACAAGTGGAAAGGATGATGGCTGTTGTGAAAAATGGATTAACTATTATTCGCAATTATGAAACTGAAAACTGGAAAAAGGGTTTGGAAGCTCTCCAACTTGCTATTAACTGTACAAAGAGTAAAACAACTAATGTTAGTCCTATCAAAACCCTTACGGGAAGGCAATGTCCCGTACCACCAGAGTTAATATCTTTAGTTGATGAAGAGGAAGGAACAGTAAACAGAGATCAACTCGATAGTTATATACAGAAAAGGACTGAATCGCGAAGCAAAGAAGACAAGGCAAGGTTCGATCAGAGTAAAGCCAAGGTCAAAAGGTTTCAAAAAGAAGACATAGTGTTGTTCAAAACAAACCCTAGGTGCCAAATTGGTCTGGACATGAAATATCCAGATGCTTGTTATTTGGAAAATATTGCCAAATGATCGTTATCAAGTGAAGAAAATAACGGGACGTGGACGCCCCAAAAAGGTTGCCCACGACCAACTACGTCTTGCACCCAAACCAAACGAAGCAATAGATCAGGATTCCATGTCGGCGCAAGAAGAAGCACCAGCGACATTAGATGCAAGACAGACCCAATCTAGTTCGGCGCAGGAAGAAGCACCAGCGACATTAGATACAAGACAGACCCAATCTAGTACTTTTGATGATCTAGAGGATGTTACACAGCAGTAAAGGTAATGATAAGTTTAATACAGTTATTACGTTTTATTTTATTGACACGTTAGTAGAGGACAGGGGCCTCCTTACTTTTGTAATACCTGACGTAAGTTGAGGACAGGGGCCTCCTTACTTTTGTAATACTTGAGATGTAAGTTGAGGACAGGGGCCTCCTTACTTTTGTAGTACTTGGTGTAAGTTGAGGACAGGGGCCTCCTTACTTTTGTAATAGCTGACGTAAGTTGAGGACAGGGGCCTCCTTACTCTTATAATAACTGACGTAAGTTGAGGACAGGGGCCTCCTTACTATTGCAGTTACTATAGTGTATTGAGTAATTGACATAAGTTAGGGACAGGAAGCTCCTTAACTCTTTGCTGTGGATTTTGTTGTGTTTTACAGGTCGAGGGCGACCAATTAGCAGAATGGCCGTGTCGGCGCAAATGAAAGAGATTGTTTACAAACACGTGCACGTGCAATGTTACGTCATCTTACCTGCTACCCCTCTGTGAGTCAGGCGAGAGGTGGGGACGAATCTACATAAAGGCGTGCATCAGGTAGCAAGGACTACTTTTGATGGAGGCGCTCGTTCCGTCAACATCTCTAGTAATAGTGATACGGATCACACCTGAGTCACACCTAGCTGTTATTATTTTCAATTATATTTCTATCGTTGTGATTATTAAGTGATTTGTGTAATCAAACATTAAACTAAGTGAATTGAGTTAATTTGGAGTTTTCTTTGGAGCCATGTCTGAGCGTCGTCCTAGAGATGATGAAGAAGCTGGGGATGGTGGTTCGGCCTCACCAATATTACAGCAAGATTCGGTTTCATCCGACATATATGGATAACCTATTTTAATAAATTAGGTAGGTCTCATTTTTTGACATTAATAGAGCATGTCTCGTAAGCTTGCGCTTATGTTATTTGAAGTACACCGTATCTCACGTCAATTACGATGTAACTACGAGTATGTGACGTAGATACTTTGCCAACTTCTTTCTAGTTCAAGGTGATCTTTGTTTATATCGATAATAACAAAAAATATCTACCGACTTCCATGTCACAAAAAAGTAAAAAATAATTTAAATATATTTTGGTCTAGAACATACTCAGTACTTAGTACATAGTTCTGAAGTCGGTGCTCATATAGGACGTAGTTACCGTCGTCCAGCGAAATATGTCGAGCACCGACTTCAGGACTATGTACTAAGTACTGAGTATGTTCTAGACCAAAATATATTTAAATTATTTTTTACTTTTTTGTGACATGGAAGTCGGTAGATATTTTTTGTTAAAAAGTTTTTATTTGTCAAAATTTTTTTATTTCATGCTTTTTAGTGACGATGTTCATCTATTTGTATTAAAATAAAATCGCTAAGTTTGCTTTGTGCATACACATATGCAAACATTAAATAAACATCAACATAAAATAACAAATTAAACATAAGCTTAGACACAACATACAACACTATCAATTCATACGAACTGAACGCACCCGCTCGCAGGGCGCTGCCGCGCCCTGCTCGCTTAGTTTTTATGTTTTCTTTTATGTTCCAACCTAACCTAACCCACAATACATTTAAATTTAAAGCTAAATCTTAGTCATAACATGACAAATTTTCCATCTAATATGTTTGCTCAGTAATCTTATAATATACACGTAAGCACCAGGTGGCCAACTTGTATGGCTTAGGCATGCAGTACCCTGCATCATCAGGGCTGAGGAGTTGAAGGTCAAAACTTTCATCTTGTGTCTTTGCTTAGTAATTTTAATACATACCCGTAAGCACCAAATAGCCAACTCCTATGGTTTAGGCTTGCAGTATTCTGCATCATCAGAATTGAGGAGTTGAAGGTCAAATTTTTCATCTTATATTTCTGCTCAGTAATCTTATAACATATACGTAAGCACCAAATGGCTTACTCTTGTGGTTTTGGCTTGAAGTACCCCTGCATCATCAGGCTTGAGGAGTTGAAGGTCAAATTTTTGTCCCATGAATTTGCTTATCAATTCCATTATATATTCGTAAACATCAAATGACCAACTTTTATAGTTCAGGCTAGCAGTACCCCTGCATCATCAGGATTGAAGAGTTGAAGGTCAAATTTTTCATAGTAAATACCTACTTAGTAATTTTATTCTATATTTTACTCAATTGGACTTCTGCAGCTAAGGTTCGGCAGACTATCACTAATTTTATTATTTTGCTCCAAAAAGTTTAAGATCCTATGATTAGAACCTTATCAAACTCTTATCAGACTACCCCTGAAGTACATCCTTTCTAATAAAAAAAGAATCATCAAAATCGGTTGGCGGGATATTGAGTTATTCATACATTTATCGGGCACATTGAAAATGCAAATTTAAGACTTATGCGTTTTTCTTATAGATGCCCTTGTCAAAAAGATACTAAAAAAAAATGGGACCCTATGACACGCACTACCTTTCAAATAAAAAAAAAATCATCTAAATCGGTTCACCCAGTCCGGAGAAATCAGGTAACAAATATAAAAAAAAAAAAAAAAATACAGACGAATTGATAACCTCCTCCTTTTTGGAAGTCGGTTAAAAAATAATTAATTTCACATTTTAATACGTTTTTCTAAGCTGATTTGTATTCATTGCTATTTAACGGTAATTTCATCCTCATTAAACAAATTTGTTGTACACTGTGAACTTGTGAGAAACAGTATAAAGTTCTAAGTAATAAAAAAGGTCCTATTCAATAACCTTACAATACAGTTCTCTAAGATCTACCTATAGGATAAAAGGTAATTGGATAAAAAAATTTTAAACAAAAAATACAACCGACTTCCATGCCACATAAAAGAAAAAAATAATTTAAATACATGTTGGTTTAGAGCAAACACAGTTCTTAGTACATAGTCCCGAAGTCGGCGCTCACCATATTTTGCTGGATCATGACGAAACTACATGTATCTTATATGAGCGCCGACTTCGGGACTATGTACTAAGAACTGTGTTTGCTCTAAACCAACATGTATTTAAATTATTTTTTACTTTTATGTGGCATGGAAGTCGGTTGTATTTTTTGTTTAAAATTTTTTTTTTCACGCTTTTCAGTCACGATAAAATCAGTTATGGCTGTTGCTAGTCGTCCGCTAACCGGATGAATAAAATTAATTATTCGTCCATTTTCGGATGAATAAAATTATGTGCTGACGTCATCATATAAAAATAGAATTCTTTGACACAACCGGTCGGGGGCGCTACCGCGCCCCCTCCCTGAGATTCTGAATTAGAAAAATCTGTTCGAACCTAACCTAACCGAATAAAACAATTTTTTCTGAGTAAACATTTATTTAAAGAATAGACCTATAATTATCAATATTTAAAGCAGAAAAAGTAATATAAACCTTATAACTAAGAGTATAATTCAACTGATACGGATAAAAATAACCCATCCAATTTAAAACGGTTGGTGGTACTCTTGCATCTTTCAGGTAATTGTATTCAAAGTGGAATTTTTGATCATAATTATATCCTCTCCGAAACTCATTGTTGGTATTGTGAACAACAACATTATGTATACGTAAGCACAATATGGCCGATGCCTACGGTTTAAACTCGAAGGACCCCAGCATTATCAGGGTTGAGGAGTTGAAGGTCAAAATTATCATGTCATATCTTTGCTTAGTAATCTCATTACATATACGTAAGCACCACATGGCCGATGCTTATGGTTTAAACTTGCAGTACCCTGCATCATCAGGGTTGAGGAGTTGAAGGTCAATTTTCTTATCATACGTCTTTGCTTTGTAAATATATTACATATCCATAAGTATCAAATGGCCAACGCCTATGGTTTAAGCCTGAAGTACCCCTGCATCATCAGGGCCGAAGAGTTGAAGGTCAAAATTATCATGTCATATCTTTTCTATGTAATCTCATCGCATGCACGTAAGCAACAGATCCCCAACTTCTATGGCTTGGGCTTACAGTACCCTGCATCATCAGGGTTGAGGAGTTGAAGGTCAACTTTTTTATCATACGTCTTCGCTTTGTAAATATATTACATACCCATAAGCATCAAATAGCCAACGCCTATAGTTTAAGCCTGAAGTACCCCTGCATCATCAGAGTTGAGGAGTTGAAGGTCAAATTTTTCATCTTATATCTTTGCTTAGTAATCTTATCAGATATACGTAGCGATCATGTAGCTAACGCCTATAGTTTAAGCTTGAAGCACCCCAGCATCATCAGGATTGAGGAGTTGAAGGTCCAATTTTCCACCGTATACAACAATTTTTCTAATGTTTTACCTTACATTTTTTTAAATATCATTTTGAATGCGTAAGATTGAAATAGCTAAGTTTTATGGCTTAGGCATTCAATACCCCTGCATCATCAGGATTGAGGAGTTGAAGGTCCAATTTTTCGTCGTATACCTTTGCTTAGCAATGTTATTACAAATCCGTGAGCAACAAATGTCTAACGTTTATGGTTTAAGCCTGCAGTACCCCTGCATCATCAGGGTTGAAGAGTTGAAGGTCAAATTTGTCATCGTACATCTTTGCCTTGCTATCTTATTATATATCCGTAAGCACTAAATGGCCATCACCTACGGCTTGGGCTTACAGCACCCTGCATCATCAGGGTTGAGGAGTTGAAGGTCATTTTTTTATAATATGTCTTTGCTTAGTATTGTTATAACATACCCATAAGCACCAAATGGTCAACCCCAATGGTTTAGGCTTGAGGCACCCCTGCATCATCAGGATTGAGGAGTTGAAGGTCAAATTTTCATCACATGTCTCTGCTTAGTAGTCTTGTTACATATATGTAAGCACCAAATAGCTAATGTCATAGTTTAGGATAGCTGTAATCCTGCATCATCAGGATCGAAGAGTTGAAGGTCAAATTTTTCGTCAACCTATATAAGCATAGATATATAATACATATTCCAAGTTTCATAAGAATCGATTCGGCAGAAGCCGAGTTATCTCAAATTATCTAAAAAACTTGAGGAGTGGTGGTGGTTTCCACCCCATAACTCAAAGAGTTAAGCATCACAGCATACCCATGTCCAAGAGAAAAAGTTGCGTGACGAAATTTCCTATCAAATGAAAGAAAGAAAATGGAAATCGGTTTATAAACACCCAAGTTATTCAAGATTTTAAGAAACCGACATTTTCCAATTTTCCGGGAAAACCGCTGGAAGGTTTTCATTTTCCTCAATATGGGACTGCCTGTGAAACTAGCCGCATACAATGTCGTATGGATCGTGTCGGTAGGTCGACGATTTCTAGCCATTTCGCCCGAACATACATAAAAAAAAAAAAAAAAAAAATATACGTGACGAATAGATAACCTCTTTCCTTTGGGAAGTCGGTTAATGAAATAGCATTGTATAACACTTTCAAGTTCTCTCATACTAATACGTAATTAGGTCTAAGATATGTCTGCACTGCCGGTCATATCAAACTGTAAAATTGTAAAGTAAAATTACAACTTAATTATGTATCACCAGATATTTATTTCCTTTTTATTAAGAACCATTCAAAAGTCAATATTATTTGACACATAACACTCGCTAGTAGATTTATCTTAAAAATATGGTAAGGATTTAATGTCATAAGTCGCGTATCTGTGCATTGTTATTATGCTAAAGATCGTGCCATTTGTATGCCGACGATTTTCCAGTAGTTGGCCTACGTCTCTGCACGACCTTATTTGTCACTGGTTTCCCACGGCCTTCACTTCCCTATGATACACTAATATTGAACTGCAATGCAAACTATGAAAGTGACTGCAATGTCTGCCAATACGGATCCATCAATTGCCTGAATGTAATCGCGGGTAAGTAATTCTGGTGTTAAGTTTTATGCTCTTTAAAAATACCAATATAGAGATTGTTAATTTACTGCACTAAAAAATAAGAAAACATACCCGTAATTAGATTAAAATAAAAAAATGGTTTAAAAAGATGCCTATTACACATCATGCAGTGCGCTCAGCAAATGCAAAACGGGTTATTTTTTTATTAATAGAACTTAATTTTATCCCGATAGAAAAATTAAACTGGGGGAACTGGTGACCCCTATGTACGACCTAAGAGTACGTTAATCCTTGGGATGCTAATGATGCGCGCTGCGTACTTCTCACTGTAATTATATTAGAAGTATTCTAATATATAATTTCTATGCGTGGTCGTACGAGCTTGTTAAAGAAAAAAACAGATGCGCCGTAATTACAAATTGATTTTTTGCACACCTAATTCTCATAACGTCAGTTTGGTTTTTTATTTGAATAACTTTCATTTCTTAACTGGATCCAAAATATTTCATAAAAATGTTGTGTAGTGCACAACAAAGTATATTACTATGAATATAACCCCTATAACAGCTAGGAGTTTTTAACTAGATAGCTACTCTACTAGCTCTCTGACTTCCCGGAAATGAAACTCAAAAAATAGTCAGGTATTGAGTGTAAAATTAAAAATATCTCGAATAGTCAATATGCAATTACCTACCTTTTTGTGCTTAAATTTTACTTTGTTTACGATTGTTTATGATTTAACCGGAGAGAAACAACCGCTACAAATAATATTAGCGTGAAGCAGTCTTGCCTTGGATGAGTAAAGTTACGGGCTTTTTTAGGTATATGGTGATGTCATCTTACCCCTCAGGATTTATAACTGCCGTGCTCGGCATCGGTGATTAACTTCAGCTGTGTTCTATATGAAATTTCTCACAATTATCTATTGGCGGCAGTGAGCACTTACTAAGTATTAGGTAGACTATAAGCTCTTTTGCTATGTCAATCCTCAAAAAAGCCGTTGTATGAAGGGTGACTATGAATATGCATCTCGACAACCCATTATTGTCCCACTGCTGGGCACGGGTCTTCTCTCAGAATGGGAGAGTTATAGGCCATAGTCCACCGCGCTTACCAAGTGCGAATTGGTGGACTTCACACACCTCCGAGAACTTTTTTTTTTTAAGAGCTCTCGGGTGTATAGGTTTCCTCACGATGTTTTCCTTCACCGAAAAGCAGTGATAATTAATTTCTAATACGCACATAAATCAGTGGTGCGTGCCTGGGTTTGAACCTGCGACCTCCCGATTGAGAGGGCAAGTTTCAACCATTAGGCTATCACTGCTCTATGAATATGCATACTGTGAGTATACTTTAACAATTTCCTAAGCCATAATTATAAGCAAAGGATATTCAGTGCCTTGGAGAATGCCTGCATCAAAAAGCGTCTGAGCAGCATCCGTCAACCGCAACCTTGATTAGTCGTTCACACGCATAGCTTTCTATTCGGTTACATAACCTCTCGGGAAAATAAGATATATTAACAATCTATGCCAAATTCGATCAAATACCTTAACGATTTCGAGGCTGCTTGTTAAAACAAACATTTACGAGCGACGTAATAGGCCATACTTTTAATAAAAAGTTAATTCACACATGCGGCGTTCCTGTGTGCATATCACTTATATTTGCAAAAAAAATTAATGCCTGAAAATAGATAATACTGGTAATAGGTGATAATATTTATATATGTTTGCCTGCGTGTATGAAATTACATCTAATGAAAATTACCTACTGAATTCAATATAACATTAAGATTTTACAACGCGACCGAAACCGCGAAGCACAGCTAGCTCCAAACAGAACTTCAGCTTAAATATTATATGTGCCACACACACTCGTAAAGTAACCTATAGGTACATTAATAGGTGTAGGGACATTGATCAAACCTCTAGTGACAATCTAGACCAGCGGTCTAGTCTAGCGAACATTATCTGATACATTTCAATTGCGTAACACACACTGATATATCCCACAAGGATGTGTTCTACTTACTGTATTTTGTGTGAATGGTAACTACAATATATCTACTCGAATAGTGATTGTCATTGAAAGTCCGCCGAATAACAATTCGAGGATACATTCAACTCAAACCCAAATTAAAAAACAGGACCTAAATTCAGAAACGTATCCATACCTACATACGTAAAGCATCCTTACTTATCTTAAAGTAGTCTTGCCACACGATCGCTAGGATAGTTATTCCAGGTGGTAGATCCCGGTCGAACTACAATAGTTTGACCAGGGAGACACCACCGCCACACCTATTTCTAGCGTGAAACAGTTCTTGTGTTTCGGTAGAAAGTTGTGGTTGCCAGCTCACTTATATATATGTGTGTATATGAAATCGATCGACTTCAGACAGAACTCCTGTTTTATATGAACTTTGCTTACAAATGTCAATGTGCTGCAGTAGTATTAAGACGACCAGCGTGGCGGAGCGGTTACCATACCGGTCTGACGCGCAATGGGTCCCGGGTTCGATTCCCGGCCAGACAGGAATCTGAATGGTGAGTTTAGATTCGTGTTCTGGGTTTGGGTGTTTGTGTATTCGTCTTGTGTGTCCCTGATACCCACGACACAGGAGAAAATCCTACTGTGTGTGAAAGCGTGTGTGTTTGTAGGGAACTTTATCAAATGTTCCCTACAAAGGATTCCAAATATCTATCTAGATGCATAACCGCATCTTCCTAATGAATGCCTACCTAATTAGGTTATTGCCTATAGGTGTTAATAGGCTAATTTCTATTTGCGGGAATATACTTTACTATTTTTTTTTTTAATTTAATGAAAAATAAAGTATTACATTTCATTCATAGGTACATTAGACATTTAACATTTGGTATGTACTTCCGCTTAATAACTGAACGGAAGCTATGAATTAGTAGTAATAAAAGAACTTGATGTTAATTGGCAAAAATGTATTTATTACTAAAGGAAATTTTGTTTTCACAACTTCTCACCAATTAAACGTGTTATGATAGGTAAGCAAACCTAATTCTGTTTGTTAAAAATCTAATCAAGACTTGAAATTTTTATGAACGGTATACTATGCACTTTTATATGAGGCGACCATCATAGTCCTCGGGAGTAGCAACGCATCTGTGATTGACTTAAGATAGAACCAATGTTCTGTATGAAGTTGATTACAGATGTCCATGAGCGACAGTGACCATTTACCATCAGGTGGATTGCATGCTCGTTTGCTACTACAGTCAGATAAAAAACTATATCTTTAGTAAAGATACTTCTTAAAACCAATTTGTAATACCTATTTAATAGGTACGTATAAAAATACAATCCATTCAAGCGGTTTCTATATAATTTCGACAACAATCCCCTATTGACCTTCAAAGCAAACACGGTTACGCATGATCAGGAAATAACTTATTGTAAAACATTTTATTTTTAAATGAATTAAATATTCTTATACTCAGTAACTAACTGAAGGGTTCAAATATACTAAAATTATATGCAAGGTTATGAAGAGTTTAGTAATTGTAATGTTACCTATTCATTTTTTATGTGAAAGGATATTGCATCAGTGTTACTGAGAATCGAAAAGGATATAAAACTTGTTAGCGGTAGTGAGAGTGCCGGTTAATGGCTATATTTCTTATACTAATGTCTTTGGGTGAGAGCAAAAGAAACTCAGAGCATGTAGTTAGTTTTTGTACGCTTCCGTTGCACTTCAATAAGATTATGTCACTAAAAACTCTCTCTGGATGGTATTAATTTTATAAACGATCTGACATCCGTAATGACCATAATCAAAATGATATATGTGGTTCTTTTTGATTAAGTAATATTGTATGTTGTAAGGAATGTTCTTACAAGTAGAAGTAATTGAATAAATGTTTATATTATATTATAAAATTTTATAATAATAAATACTCTTTATAGAATTTTAAAATCAATTATAATATTATAATTAATAATAACAAATAATAAAATGATTGTAGGTACATACAGTTCGTCCCTGTAGTTCCGGGATCAGAATAGGGCTACGGCATCCCCTACCTGTCGTAAGAGGCGACTAAAAGGGGCTTCCTTGGTACCTTTTGAAGGTTTCCCTTTCAAGAAAAAAAAAGTACGTACAGTTACCACAGCAATGATAACCTAATGGTTGAAACTTGCCCTCTCAATCGGGAGGTCCGAGGTTCAAACCCAGGCACGCACCACTGATTTGCGGTAGACTATGGCCTAAAACTTTCTCACTCTGGGTGAGAATAAAGGGTTGTACACCCCTTGTTACCGGTATGTAAATTTATTCCAAAATTGGACCAATTCTAAAAAAATGCTCAATTCAATGTCGAATACCTATATTATTCCAACCGGACATGGTTTATATTCTTTTCAATGTTGTAAAGTCTATATTTAAAAGGAAGTACAATTCTAGTGGAATGTTTAAAACAAAATAAAAATAAGAAAACATTATTGAAAAAAATATAGAACTAAAGCAACCAACAAATTTTTAATGATATCGTATGACATAGGTACCCACATGATAAAATGAGACATACGTAGTGTCCTGAATGACTTATTCTTAAGCTACAAGTAACCTATATTATAGCCACATAACTTACGATAAAATATGTGCATACTAACGAACTATGCCTCTAAGGGTGTCGTAAGTTAATGCAATTAGGTTCTTGTAACCACTAAGGCAATTTCTAAACATGGTCGATGTAAATAATTGGGTTCGATCCAAACTTACAAATCGACTATTTACGCTGTCAATATTTCGTTCCATTTCGATATAAGTGTGGTTACCTACTAATCAAAGTATCAAGGTATAACAATATTATAATTTTCTAACGACCGCGGTAATTCTAGTGTGCATAATATATACCTAAGTTATGTACTGTGTTCCAAGACGTTAATATCCGCAACGGCTCTACCCATTTTAATATGTTTGTGGTTTTTTTGTGACGCAATTATCTGGATTTAGTTTAATTGTTTTGCTAGTTAAAGTTAAACAAATCATATATACATGTAACCCTAGGGTATTTCTTTATGTCACAGCAATTGCAATTATTTTCAGTAATTGGATGTCCCTTGCACTGATAAGGGCATTCAAAGAGCCTTCAAAAGAATTTATAATAAACCTTCAATCAAGTTTGGAAGGCAGATTAAAGTTCATTCCATATGTGTTTACTCTTGAGGTTAAAGTTTATATGTCTCATGCTTCAATACAGTCTATTAGAATAGTGTAGCACGCATACCCCCGTACTAAACAAATATTTTTTCACAAAGAAAATCTCTAACCATTTTGAAGTTTTCCAAGTTTGAGAATTGATCATTGATTTTCAAACGGTGCATTCATCAAATTGCTGTGATTATATCTTCAGAGAACTGTTCACCTAAACCGTAAACAGTAGCAATTATGCAATTGTAGATTTAACAGTTTCAACAAGTGCAAATTTATGCGCCGCTTTAATTAACCTTGAACAACAGTCAATGTCGAAAACATTATTGTTAGTGTATATTTTAAGACTTAAGCTAATTCAGTAAAGGTAGGTTAGCAGGGTTCCAGACCTTTTTTGTTATCGAGGGAGAAACCTTCAAAAGGTACCCGACGCCGTGGGAGTAACACCGGGTTATGTGACTTATGTGGGATTTTTATCTCACCAAAACCCCCCATAACCCTAAAAAGACGTTATTACTATAGTTACGCTTTCCATCTGTCTGCTACAAGGGTACGTCATTTGAAGCGTTGTAGGTCTCGAAATTTTCTCAAAATGTGTATTACAATCGCTGTCGTAAGAACAATTAAAAATATAATACCTAATAGACTTAAAGTTGAAGGTCTTTGTCCCCTTCATCAACAAAGAAAACATATTCGTCCCAAGATATGTTTCCTGTGGCGTTTTTGTTTCTTCTATGTGTTAACAATGATAAAAGGTGGGTACATCCAAATCTCTAAACCTTTGGTGATGTAAAAGCCTCCGCAAGCGAGTCCGACTCCTGTTTATCTGGATTTTAATAAACACATTTCTACCTTCAAAGTACGTACGTAATTAAGTTACCGCGACATTTATAAAGATATAAATCGTAGGAGCGTGACCTTCTCTGCTGCACAATAAGCATTTTGGTTTGAAATTTAAACCGAGCATTGTTTAGTTAGTTGCGATGATTATCAGTAGATTTTGTGATAGTCATAGTGTGCACTTTAAAAAAATATGCGGATATAATTAACATACCTTGCGAAAATATTGGAAATTGCATGACATATCTTTATAAGAAAACCTTGCAATAATGACATGATCCTATCGTATCGGGTCCTTAAATAGTATTCATACACTAAGCAAAAAGGGTAAAGGTAGTTTTTAATGAACTCTAACAAGTCTACTATAGCAACCTCCAAGAATAAAGTCGGTCATTTGAAAGTCTGTAAAGATTTAGATCCTTGGTTGTATTTCGCATCGATTAAATAGTATAAGCGCTTACTTCATTGAAAGAAGATAATGTAAATTGACTTTTAATACTACGTAGACCGAAATAGACCTTTAACATTAATACCACTGTCAAATCTATACGCGGAAGTACAGAACTTTAACTTTTGTATTATATTAATATTAATTTATACATTACGTAAGTAACCGTGGCGTTTCTAAATTACATATTTTGCTTAAACGATTTTTCTTGAGCAATAGAAATAAATATTTGCTTACATCCCCAAACTTAATCATTAATTATTTATTATTTGTTAACGATAAATATGCATTTTTTTATTTCTCCATTTTATTAAGAAATTTTAAATTCATATTCTTTCACAATATAATTTATGTAGAAAACGGATGAATAATCTATTTCATAAATGGATCAGCACAAGGATTCTACCACATTCACCAAACGCCTTCTTAAATTTCCATTTCGTTGTATTTCAATTTTATATGATATATAAAGTTTACCTTGTATACTTTTTATAAGGAGATATCAATTAAAATCCAATTTTTTACATTTATGTCAGAAATAACACTTTTAAACGTGTATTTACTTGAAACTTCTCGTAAGAAACTCTATAACCTACATAAAGAGTATCTGTCATATTAATTTGATACTTAAACTTGATTTTCAACCGTGGTCATCGTGAAGGTCGGCTGGGTCACCCATGACGCCATAAGGTGAAAGTAATAGGCAATAATACTACCGATGACAGTTGTCTGTCCACTCTACAATTTCAAGCGTACGGTACGAATAATAAGTTTGCAATGCGTTTTTACTTTTGTAAGTCTTTATAAATAACTTATCGACTGTTGTTATAATAGGGATTGGTACTGTATTATTAGACACATATATGAGGCGTATAGTTGCAAAACCCCCTTAAACATATTTTTTTACAAATGGATTTATTGACAGCAACGGCGAGTATTTCAAATTCTCTTTGGATTATGAAAAACAGGCCCAAGCAAATCCCGCTTTAAACGTACAAATTTACAAAGGCTAACTCGTGTTTAGTAGCAAATACCACTAAAACGAATTGTTTCTAGTTCAAAAGACCCTAAAACCAAATCCACCAATCACAGCTCTTCATTCTTTCACTTCTAATATGGCGATTTTTTGTTTTTGTGGAGTATTTACATGCGATATTATTGTATTTTAGTAGTAATTAATGGATGAATTAATATAATTTGTTAAAAAAACCGATCCTGATAAGTCTAGGAAACGTCGTGTTAGAAACTTCAAATGGAACCGAGAGGTAGCACGTGAAGAAAGGCATGCTGAATGTTTGCTAAAAATGTACGGTTTGTTAGTCTAGGATGATGTTATACAACCTTGCGATGGCGAGAATGTTAGTGTGTGCCACTATTTTTTTATAGATATCATACATATTTAAATCAATATACCTAATATTGACATGTGGATAATATCATTTATCTTATATTGGTTATACAGTTTTCATTTTTATTTGGTTTTTTCAGGTACAAGCCTGCTGGCAAAATAGCCTTCATGTATCACAATCAAAATGCATTTAAATGTACGAATCCTACTACACAAAAGATTAGAAAATTTTACGAAAAATTCTTTATATGTTCCACCAAAGTTACCCAAGACAATTTTATTTTAAAATTTTATTCAGTACAAGGAGCAAAATGTATGAAAAATGAAAGCAAACGAACAAAGGCAGTAAAATACTATATTTTAGGGGATAAAAGTGCCAAAGTTCCATTGTGTCAGAAAACATTTATGGGTGCTTTGTTAGATAAGAAAGAATTCAGGGTGTTTTGAAAAGATTATATGAAAGTGGGGGTCAAATGCCTCAAAAAAATCGAGGAGGGGACAGAATATCTGAAAGGTCTACTGTAAGAAAACTCTCAGTTCAGAAGTTCATTGAATCATTTACAGGCCAAGAAAGTCACTATTGTCGATCTAAAAACATGAATAGAGTGTATCTTTCGTCGGAACTCAACATTCGCAAAATGTGGCGCATGTTTAATCAATCTCATGAACTGGACTTACAAGTAAAATAATTTTTTTTCAGTCAGTTTACTTTCAGTCAATTAGTTGACTTGTTTTAGTTTTAATTTCTATGTATTTTTCTAATTGAAAAAGTTATAATGCATTCTTCTTTTATATTACAACGCTCTAACACTAACTACCATTAATCCATAAAAAAGTCTGAAAATTTTAATGCATAATACCATCCAAGTTTGATTTTATGTTGCTTGCAAAATCCCCTAAAACGTTGCGAGTTTAAATCAAATCCCACTAAAATGAACGATGAGTTTCAAAAGCCACTATGATGTTACAATTTTAACTAATCTTTTTTATTTCTACAACATAGTAGTTCTAATTTTTTCTTTAGTGTTGCTGTATTATTTCTTATGATAAAAATGTTACCAGGTTCAATTAGTACTGCGCACTAATAAGCCTTAAAGTAAAAAAACCACTGCCTCAAAGTTTTTCTAGAATTGTTATAGCGGGTTTTGCAACTATACGCCTCATATATATATACCTACTAAAGCAACGTTTTATTTAAATTATGTTTCAGTATGTATTATAAAAATAGCAATCATAAATTCTTAATCGTTAAGTTAGTTATTTTTAAAATTATCTAAAAAGTAGAAATTGAAATTATTACTAAAATATTTAACAAAACAGCTCCATTTATAGATCAGCTCTTAAAATTCTACTAATAGACACACATAATATCTTCTGTATAAAAGGAAGTACCTATTCACTGCGCTTTAAGTACATATGAACTTGGTAATGATATTCATATCTGAATAACTTTGGAGAGATCGAATGATACAGACTGATACAGTTTATAATATCCACGGAAACAAATTTATTGATAATATTCTACGTAAGCAATGTTCAACGAATCACCTTTTTTCCTACTACTTAATGCAATATAATTACTCAGTGTACAAAAATCATTATTATAACTGTTACGGTTACCTACTTGCAAAATATTTTTATCGATTGGTATTCGAGTTATTAGCTTTAGTCATAATTATTATCATGTACCTAATGTACGAATTCTGTGTAGTTACGTCACAACTTGAAATTAATGAATTTTATTTATTTATGCACTATAATCACAAGACATGGAATGTAATTAGTTTCCTGTTCAATAGTAACAGATTTGTTGGTATATATACATGTATATATGTATGAACATGATTCATTAATTAATAAACGCAGGTATATCTAAACCAGGTACCCGTTACATTAATTCCATCTCAGTTGAATATTTGAGTAGTAAAAGTGCTAAAGGAATGTATTAAATGGTCAGCAATATTTGTGTCAACCTAGGAAAAAATCATGTAGCTTTTTATTATTTTAAGAATAAGAAGCATGAAGTCGAATGCAAAGTAAAAGTACCTATGTCTCTCTTTATGCCCTAAAAACCAGAATGCAAAAGTGTTTAACACTATTGGGCAAAAACTGGTGTGGAAGTAGAGCTGCCGAAGACAAACTAAAAAAAGGATTCTACCACACTCGGGTTTTTATTATAATTTGTACAGTATCACTTTATTCCCAACTAAGATCAATTCCTTATAAGGTTTTTATGCTTATATTACTTATTTCATACATGGTGCCGTTTTTATCACCCTAGATTCCACCACTTTGCTAAGCATATAATATTTTATTTATTCAGATGGCATAATTTCAACCTCAAAATGATATGTCTACAAACATAAGGGTTTGTTTACCGCACCTAATTGATAATCAAACGCTATAATTTAGCCGATTGGATAACACAACAAGATTATTACATTATACCAGCGTAATCTATGCCGTAAGAGTGCAGAGGAACGAATGGCTCTCCGCAAGATTAGTTGCAATTAAGAATTACGTCTTCACCGATCATCTACATAATTTATTCGTGCGTATCGCAACAATTAAATTATTATTACGCCCTAAGTTGTCAGTTTTATTGCGGAAGCAACGTTAATTAGATAACCAAATATATAACACAAGCTTGCCCGCTCGGGTCTGTCGTATTTTAAATGCCATACTTTTTACCCAACTGCGGTAAAAGAAAGGTAACGTTTTTTGTGTTAGCTGTATGTATGACTTCCTCTGGACTCGCTCTACAGCCCAAACAGTTCTATGCATTTTCCATATTAAATATCGTTGGATTCGCTTTAGATGTAGAATTTAAATGTAATAGTGATTAGTTTATCTTTTCTGTTAATTAATGTAAGTAGTGCGGTTTTTTGTTTTATGGTAATTTGTTTAATAAAATAATGCTTTCTATACTTATAGCCCCACTGTAGGATTTTCCCCAGAGTCGTGTTTAATATGTTTTGATATTATGAAAGTATTGATCTTTCTTTGAATCGTACATTATATTTTATAATTTAAAAAACTCAATATTATTTTAATTATCGTAAATGAAATTTTGTATTTATTTTCTTTACCGTATGAAACCTATTGACCTTTATATTGATAGCACGTACTATATAAACGAGCTATAGATAAATAAAATTATAGGTTTGTTTTATGAATGAACTGAAAGTAGTATTTCTATTTAGACAGAGATATCTTATAAATAAACCGTAGCTAAATTTAAGTAGGTATTTACTTAACTGCACCGTCTCGTCAACAACCATCCAAACTAATAATGTAGGTAATTTATTGAGGTAAACCGTGAACAACAGTTTTTGTTATATACTTTAATTTACTATAGGTACATATCAACGGCCAGGATTTGTTTGTATCCACAATTTAATGTTTTTATTAATTTAGTCATTATGAATCCGTGTAATTCTAATGAAATGCAATAAATAATGTTAAACTTAAACGCCGTTGCAATTTTCAATCGTAAAGTTGTCAAAATTTTCTGTCCTCGTTTTATAATATAGGTAAGTTCCTCATTGTGTAAGAAGATTTAATCTTATTTTGTAATGAAACTACCTAATGACCACTAAATTCGTATTTATCACTTGAATGGATCGCATTATTATACTTTTTGCCCGATCAGGGTTGCCAAATTTTAATAAATATTTACGTGTTTATTATTTGTTTTTTTTTTCTTTATACATATAATTGATAAAAAGTATTTGTGCAACTTTAAAATTAACGTATCCGCGCTTAGCTTAACTTAACTACAGATATTATTCAACGTAATAATGTAAAAAATAACATTATTATATAGACTTCACTAATTTAGGTACTACACCTAACTTTATTTTATTTTCCTCTCCTTTTATTATTACTATAGGTTTTCATTCCTTCGACATTACATACAAAAAAGGAAAACCATCGTCAATCGCCCGTTAAAAAAGTAAACTGGGGCAAGGTGATATAAGTTCTTACATTGCAATTATTTAGGTGTACACGATACGATTATAAGTCGTTTAGTTATATCAGGCAATGTAATAATTCATATTTTATATAGTTACTTAATAAAAAATACCGTCTTTCTAACGCAGTCGGTAAAATAACAACGTATCTTGTTTATAACATTGTACGAAGTTGAAAGATGTAACTAAACCTATGATATAGAAATAAATATAAATAATGTATCTATAACTAATTATATGTCGATAAAACATATTATTTACTTTTGGTATCAGTAATACTTAAAACAATAATTTTAACAGGTATTTATCACTTAACTATTATACATACCGCAAAGTACAAACATCCAAAACTCCATGATGTGTGGAAAAACAGTATAATTTACATGAAAAAAAATAAAGTTTTAAACGTAGAAAAAATCGTAAAATATGTAATGATTTACGTAAACAGCCGGCACATTTGGGATCGCTCGATTTGTGCGAACGGCAGTTAACTCGCGTGCGTATCGCCTCGCGTAACAAATGCGACTTTGAGTCTTTACTCTTTAACAGTTGAAGCCACGGTCAGTCCCCTGCACACTTCCGAAGTCGAACGTACGAAACGCCTTTACTTACCGTCATACAAAGAAAATACTTTTCAAGTACGTGCTGCGTTCCCACCGTATTAATTAGCTAATGGACAATACCTTGCATACGCGTCGTCGCATCGCTATGAATGGCATTGTTTATTCACACGTGAAATGAAAAAGTTAGCAAACATTCGGAGAAGTTATCTTTGTATTTCGAATGTGCAATAATAAAAACCGGTCAAGTGTAATTGTAAGGAAACTTATTTAAAAACCCGGTTTTGACCCCTATAATCATATTATTATTTTAGATACGTTACACTATGAATCTACTATTAAAATAATTTGTTTGTGCCCTTTTCCGCATATGACATTATTGAGTTTTTCATTACTAAAACTAAACCTATTATCAAATGCACAAACTTAATTATGTACAGGTTCATGTTTCGATGTAGGTAACAAGAAATTATTATAAAAATAAAAAACGGGACTGTTAAAATTATGTTTTTTTTTTTTGCTTTTTAATAATTTATTTCACTTAACACATTTTAGAATATCTCTCAAAATAGTAACGTGAAAGTGTTATAACATGTATATTTTATAACGGTCTATTTATTCCTCTTTCTGTTTTCATAAGGATTAATACAGAACATAACAAAGCAATCTCTAAATTAACGTGATATTTTTAATACATTTTTTTAACATAAATGTAATTATTGTGAGTTACCCTTATGAGATAGAGACATGCTACCGAAGACTTATCTGTAGTACTTACTTTTGTAGATCTACATTTCTCTAGCACATTACTTTAGTGTTACTCTGCTGGTTTACGCGGCGGACGCGTGTAAAATATCCCGCACACGAGATTGTCCACCAATTCGTCCTTGGCCAGCGCGGTGGACTATGGCCTAAACTCTCTCATTCTGAGAGAAGACCCGAGCCCAGCAGTGGGACAATAATGGGTTGACGTGAGATTTGACACCCATACCTATTGTTATGGGTAATACATGCAAAATCGTCCCTCCCCCCTTCTCCCTAACCGCAGACTCCATATTAAAAATTATACCTATAGCCCATGTCACTCTCACAACAGAGTCGTTTCAAATGATATGTCATATGTTACAATCCGTCAAGCCTTTCGGGCTGTAGTGCGTGCCAAAGAAATGGACATATATACAAACATACATACATACGCTCGAAAAACATTACCCTATTGCCTAAGGATGGTAAAGAGTAAACTTTCTGGCTCGGGTCGTGTTGGACTCGTTCGATGTCTATAGATATTAAATGGGGCCATATGCGAGGACCTTCTTTTTATCCACTTATCGCTTTGTTAATCAAATCTTAGTTTTCTTTTATTTCTAGGATAACATGTACTTACTCCCATCCTGTCATTTTGTATGCGTGTCCGCTTACAACTCGTAGGAGGATTTATGCCTATGGTAGCAGTTTGTAGACCTTCATACGATGTCCAAATCCTTGTTTACAGTTTGACTTATTCATATAAATTACTATCCAAAGCTTATGGCGAAATATAAGTTATTTTGTTAGTAAAGCATACGCTCTACCATACTTTTGAGATAGATGAGTGTAGTAAAATAATAGCTAACAAAATAATATCCATCTGTATCATCTTCTATTATATAATAGAAGATGATACAGATGGATATTATTTTGCCCCTTTTTACCATAGCAAGTATTCTAGCCTTACCAAAAAGTGGTGTCCCTGTAGTTCCGAGTTCAAAATAGGACTACGGAACGTTTTAATTATAAGATTGAGTTAGAAAACGAGCATGCAGTCCACCTGATGGTAAGTGGTTATAGAACAGCAGTTCTTTCTGAAGTCAATAACAGATGCGTTGCTACTTCCGAGGATGAAGGCCGGCAGCCACACCCTTCTACCGAAACGCAAGAATTGCTTCACGCTACAAATAGGTATAGCGGTGGTACTACACTGGTGGTACTCCCCAGTTGAACTACACTGGTGGCAAGAGTCGGAGCTGGAACCGTACAACCAGGTGACTCCGGCAAGGATGGTGGTACATTTGATTGTATCGCAAGGACCAGACCAGTATTGTAGGCCCAGCCCTTCACATGAATGGACTCCAATGGAGCATCACGCTCACCGGGAGGGTTTTAGAACGGTAGGTAATAATCGCACGTAACTGGACGTCGCCGGAAGGTACTATAGCCACCGGAAGGGTTTAAGTGTGGTATAAATCGCCCATAACTTCGCGTCGCACCTAAGGCGTCAGGTACCTTTTGAAGGTTCACCTCTAAATAAAAAAATGGCATCCCAGACAAACAGGATTATTTAATCTCGCTCTATAAAGAGCCAGAAGTAATCTGTATCCACCATTTCAGATTTTGAAGCTCAATTTTTATTTCATACGAGGTTTAAAAAAAATAAATGACCTATTTACCTGGTAATTTCAAACTGGATCTGAAACTTTGTTGATGAATTTACAAAGCAGACCTCGTGATCCAAGCCTGAATAGTAGGTATATCAGAATGTAAGTAAGAATTTTCATTGTAAATACTGAGTTACCTAACTATCAACTATGACTTCTTAGAAACAACAAATTTGGAATTATAAACAAAATATTCAATAATATTTACATATATTAAAAACACTAATTATACAACTACGTAGTGCATTTTACAAATATATATTTTTCAACCCAAAACACGAAAGATGAAAAAAATATCCAAATGTTTTATTCAATTTATTTTTAATACAAACAAGCAACAAGAAAAATATTGAATTATATAATATCCGATTCTTATACATACTTTTTAGGTCTTAATAAAATAACTTTCTAAATTAATGGGACGCGCCATCCATAATTGAAGTATATCACATATATACATATAGATATCGTTATATATATCAAAATAATAGTTTATTAAACAAGGGGCTTACAACTTGTTAAAATCAATATAAATATTTTTTTCTAAAACAAAGTAACATAAAGTAGGTACTTAAATAAATACAAAGATTTGAAATATTATGTATAAGTAAAGGTAACACTAATTACATAATTACACAGTATTTTTAATTTTAATAAGATCAAAAAATTAAAAACATATTTCGTTTCAGCAAAAAGTAACAATAACAAAAATTACAATAAAATTTTCAGATTTTCTTTTTTCCAGAAATGCAAATATCAAACAATTGTTTTTAATTATGTATAGGATGAATTTATTTATTTATTTTATAATTTTGTACACAGAGAATACATGAAAATAGACATAATGTAAATACAGTACAAAGTTACTGCTTATTTCAAAATGAAATTTCTTCCAGCAGCCCTGAGATCGGAGTGCACCTACTTGTGACAGGCAAATCGAATATACTTTGTTTTTGGTAAATTAATACTTTAACGCTTAGAAAATCTAAAAATCTTCCTTTCTAAATATGACGTCAATAACCTTGACTAAACAATTGAATAAAAGATAATACATGTTTTCCGTGATTATCCATAGAAACTTAAAATGTTAACGGTTAATAATATTTTATTTTTAAAATATATTAAACGTATTGAATTAGAATTCACGTTAAGTTAATTAAACTAATTGTTTCTGAATTTTTGCAAATTTTATTTACATATACTAATATGAAGTATACTTTATTTTGACTGTACTAATGTCAATTAATCTAAGAGTTATCGTGAAAGTATTTATTTGATTTAGTAGAGTGGATTTCAGTAAATAAAAATGGATATTATAGATATAAAAATATGAAATAAGTACTCCATTCTCATATTAACATAAAGCTGAAACAATGCTAAGCTGTGAAGGTACTCGTGCTATCTCTGTATGTACGGATTATTGACTCTGTACATACATTACTTAATTTTACCTGTTTTCCTCGCAAACATAGCTTTTTGTGCTCAATTGTCCGACTGACGACTATGGACAGACCGAATATTAAATGAGAAGGTCATGCTGATTTTCGTAATAATTGCATTATGCTCTATCACATGCTTCAAGACCGTATTTCAAATTGTGTCAAAGATTTATAAAAACCTGGCTGTTTTAAATATATGACAACATTCGGTAATAATGTGTAACATTTAATGAAAATTAATATTATTAATAGTAATTTGTAGCACTCATGCGTTTATTTTAAAAGAAACAAAGTGAACATTTACATAGTGCTACAATAGTGTCCAATGCAAAATGTTTTCTATTAAATGAACCAAATTTATATTTTTCAATAGAATATTTAGTATTTAATGAATAGGAACGAGCTTTAGTTTTACGTACTCTATCAAATTCATCTAACAAAAATTCATCTGTGTGAATACTTCTGCATAAAAGCACAAATAGATGTGACAGTAGTGCCACGATACTTTAGTATTGTCAATAATCAGTTAAAATCGGGTTAAAAACGTATAGTGATAGTGTGGTAGTGGGGGTACGTGTGTAGATAGTTTCTAGACCCATATTGTAATTTTTTTACATCATCATATTATTATACATATTATACATACATACATGATAAGATGCCTCATACCAAATATTTTTTTATTATCGTACCTACTTATGATTTACTTGAACTATTGTGTAATCAGTGACTATTCATTACCTTTATGTTAAATTAAACATTACAAATAACTGTATAATAATCCTATTACATAAGCACCACAAAACATTATCAATAAAACATTTTCTTCATGATATTATGTACAATAAAACTGCATCAATGTCTAGTATAGGTATGTCTAGCATTTATAGATTAGATCTTTCGAGAGTATAATATCTTATATATAAGGATAATATCAGGATACATCGCATTATTTTCAACATACATAGAGAACTAGGAAACTATATTTAAAGCACCGTGTAACTAATTATACGACGTATTTCACAGTATTTACAGGAATATCTCATCGACGAGTTGTTTGTCGATGACTCGATGGGGCTTGGGACGTGTTTGCTTCTTGCGGCGTCGGTACAACCTGGCGTTGAGCGGGTATAAGGCTGGTGAGAGTGCACATCGCACGTTGAACCACCAGTCGCAGGAGGCCACACCCTGGGAGAAGATGGTGCCGTTTGGACACAGGAAGGAGGCCTGGCGACCGTCTATATCGCAGTAGTGCCACGCTGAAACGTAACAAAAATTTTATTATTAAATGTTCATATTTTGTACGTTGTTCAAACACATCTTTATAATTAATAGGTTTTTATTTTTTTTTAAGGATAGCTGTCGGTACCTTCACCTGGTTGTTGTAGTTGAGTTAAATTTAGAAAGGGGAAATTATTATTTTACATAGTTTGCTACTCTAATAGATCTAAAGATCACGTTTTTGAAGTGTTAAGTACTAGTTCGCCTGCTTCGGAATTAATCTTCTTGTTATTATAATATTCGTATAAGGTTATGAAACCAAAAAAAAAAAACAAATCTTAAAACATAGCCAAGAGCAATTTATTAAAATTACATTAAAACATCATCCATCACTTTGCCTGTCGCAGTGGCGGATTTACCAGCAGGCTGAGTAGGCTGGAGCCTAGGGCGGCAAATTTTAAGGGGCGGCAAATTTAGTTCATAATTTTTTATTTCGGTTTACAAATTAAAAAAAAATATATTATACACACATAATACGAATTTCGAAAATTGGAGAGAAATTAAAATATTTAACAAAAATCGAAATATTCTCATATCCAGTGCTAATTAATAAATATTTCAACATCTCTGCATGAACAATTCGTAAACGCTTTACTAATTATTATACATTACTGATTATGAACTTTTAGAATATCGCAATAGCGATTCGATATTATAATCGAAATTTAGTAATTTTTACATATATTCACTGATAACTGCTATAATTTTTTCTCCGTGTACCTAATAATTATGAGATCTGCTTACCCAATTCAATCTTGATATAATATCGATGGTCTAACCATGATTGCTGCAGCAAGTTTGCAACTTGTCAAATTCAATTTCAGAAAGTAATTTCTTTATGCGTAAAAAATATTGACTAAAATTGACCAATTTTTATTAAATAAAAAACTAGTTCAATATCTTATAGAGATCATATTAATCGAATAACTGATAGTTGAACGACTGTGACTTGACAATAAAAAAATTCCTTCCACAAAATATGAAGTGAGACAATTTGCTCATTAGAAAGTTGATACATTTTATCAGTTAATTATTTTATTTGTAGTAAGAAAAAGTTTTGAAAATCCAAATGAGCAGGCCTTAAGCGCTCATGTCGTACACGAATTATCTAAATTAAATGTTTACATCAGTAGATTTGATAACTTTTTTGCAAAGCCAACTTTTTCAGAAAATGTCAATGGGAATGAATTAATTATAATAAGATAAAACAATACTCAGCTGCAATTTTTTATTCAACGGCTTCTCTCCAATTAAATAAGTATATTAAAAAAAAATTGAAGTGAAAAAATGATTTTTTCGAAAGTTATCGTGTTTACTGTGAACACGATCATCCAAAATCCATACGATATGGCATTAAAATTACTTCCTTTTAAATAAAAAATAATTAATCATAACCGAAAAAATAATTTTTATAAGCTCAGCGATTATTTTTCTTTCTGATAAGTTGCTTTTTAAATAATATTCATGTACATCATATTTGTTAGGTACGGTTCAATGTGAGAAAATATGGGATTTAGATGTTTAGGCAAGAATAGAGCATACCTACTACGCGCTTCGCACTTAAGGCATGCAATTGCGTAGTCGTATTTGTATTGTAACGCCAGAAAAAACGACATGACGATTCGGTAATTTCGATATTTTTTCCTTAAAATAATGTTTTTTAATAATTCTTTGCTATAAAAATAACCAAGGATCTAACACGGTACGATAGTTCTCAATAATAATAACTATATGGGAAAAGTTGATGTAACGAGGATGATGGAGCACAAATTATAAAGTTGAAATTTCATTGATAGAAAATTGATATGATTGTGGACTAAGATATCAACATTTAGAGGCGGCAAAAATTGAATAGCCTATGGGCGGGAAATCTATAAATCCGCCACTGGCCTGTCGAGTGTAAAGATTTTATCGAGGTTTTAGACAAATATCGTTATCTAAAACCTCGATAAAATGTGAATAAAAACTAAGTTTGATGGATAAATACGAAGAAAAATTATAATAATAGGTAACCTGTATTAATGATGATGCTGCTTGAATTTAATTAAACAGGATATCACGCTGTTGACCTATCGGTTACGTTATGGTTTCCGGGTCGGTTTTTTTTAAGTTGACCTTAATCCATCATGAAGATTTACTAATCATCCTTTAGATACGAAATATAATATTTGTCTGTCGGTTTATTTCTTCATACTCAAAAATATACGTAGATAAACCCTATAATATATGTATTTATCACCGACTTTGCATGCTCAAATTATACTAAACTTAAGGACAGAATATCAAAAAACTCCTTTCTTTGTAGTTATCTGCGTCAAAAAAATCAACCCTTGCCTAAATTTCATTACTTTAAGTAGTTCTGGTTATATCTTTAATAGTTTCGATTGCGTTTGTGATGATGAGTCTTTTACTATTTTAGTAACTTTAACCGTCGTACAAACTCATACGAAGTATCAACAAGTTCCTAAAGTTACTCTTATATCTTATATAGAAACAATCTTAAAATAGTTATGTACTTATAACCCTGGTCAGACCATAGTATTGAATTGGCAAGGTTAAAGACTATGAAAATAGTAACAAATAACATTTTGTTAAACAATACATCACGCATTACCTCATCAACATTATCAAATAAAGTAATTCGTTTACTTTAGTATTTATAATACAAAAATTAATAAACATCGGTAAATTAATAATTGCATTAGTAAACAAAAAGTTTGGTATGAAGATGTTTAGATTTTTTTTTCTTTTTGCGTATTAGGCAACAAAAAATTTTGCCTAGAGGTAGAAACATATAAGCTTCTATTTGATAACCTAAAACTTCCCTTATCCAACACTCTTTAAGGGCATTATTAGAGTGACATAGGCTATGCAATTTTTAATTGCATTTTTAATTGCAAATCTGTCAAACCGTTTGGACTGTATCTTACAGTCGAAAAACGTTACTCTCCTTCTGAAAGAGTTGGGTAAAAAGTCGGGCAATTCGCACTTGACCAGTGCGTTGGACTACAATCCTCTTAATATGAGATAAGACTCATGTCCAGCATCCGGAAAGTCTCTCGTCAACCCATTATTGTCCCACTGCTGGGCACGGGTCTTCTCTCAGATTGAGAGAGTTTAGGCCATAATTGTTGGACTTCACACACCTCCGAAAACTTTTTTTTGAAAGAACTCTCGGGTGTGTAGATTCCTCACAAAGTTCACCGAAAAGCAGTGATAATTATTTACTAATACGTACATGATTTTAGAAAAATCTGTGGTGCGTGCCAGGGTTTAAACTTCGGAGTTCCCGATCGAGAGGGCAAGTTACAACCTTTAGGCTATCACTACTCTAGAGAAAGGGCTCTGCTCGGGAAAGTAGTGGGTTGACACAAACGAGTGAAACAATATGTATTCCAAAAGTATGATGAATAGCTGAAGAAAAACAATGAGGAAAGACTTGTAAAGATGATATAGCAAAACTTTATCGCCTGTTTATGAAAAACACTTTATTTTTATAAATATATGTTATAAAATTTTATGTTTTACAAATACAATGAAATGATAAATCATCCTCTGAATAAACTATTTAACATTTACACTATCGTGTGCAAGTAAGAGTTCGATAAAGTCAAGGTGACTTAGCTAATTATATTATTTATTACCTGTTAAGGATTCGTTAGGATGAGAACGCTTTAAATATATTACATCATAAATCTTAAAGCAGCTACATATGTACAATTAAGTAATAATTCGGTCGACTTATATTTATTGTTCATCTGATTTGGTTTTTATTTTTGTTTTAAGTTACCGCCGGCATTTTCGGATCATTATAACCTTTTTAATGAGCCGGCATAATGAATCACTAAGAGTTCCCATTTAGATATAGTGAAATCGATAATAATTAAAGTGTATTTATCATGATGCTTAAGAATACAGGGTCTAACCAAAAGGAGTCAAAGAAATTCTTTACTTATGCTGATGATACAAACGTCTGATAGCATTGAAAAGGTGAAATACTGTAAATTTTCTTCAATCTACAATCCTTGCACGTGCCGCTGCTGGGCAAGGACACTGAGAGTAAACAGAATTATAGTTCACTACGCTGCTCAATGATAATGGCCAACTCCAGTAAGATATTTTCATATCTCTTTTACAACAGGGACCAATCGCATTACGTGGCAACCGAAACATCTAATCTCGCTTAAAATTAGGTTACATATACGTTCAACTCCTAGTCAGTTACGACGTACCATATTTATTTAATATAGGTCACTAACATACTGATCACTGTTACATGGTAAAGATGTTAATAATGAAAGTAATTACATTAGTGGCAGTACAATTATAAGCGACGACTGCATGCAATACATCGCAACTTTTAAGGCTAAATAATTAAATATGGTGATAATTAACAAAATCGAAATGAAATTAGTCACAAAATATTGATGAGTGAAATTGAAAGATTGATTAATAAGATAATGACCAAATAAATTAAATTAAATATCCACAAGACCGTGTCCGTAGTCCATTATCTTCATTATCTTTAGACTTGATGCAATGCAAATTCCCACTGACGAAAAAAGGTTAAGGACATAGTTCATGCTATCAATCCCGAGTGTGTAAACTTCAAAGGCACACCTTTCAGACCATTACAGTATAATGTCAAGGTTGTACCTAACGAGGCTTTTCTTATCGTCATGAACTAGCAAATGGTATTTATTTTCTGTATTACGTATTACGAATGACTTTCATAATCATAATGTGCTTTCTATCTAGATGAAAACTCCATCTAGCATCTAGATGGAGTTTTCATCTTAGAACACTTTTTTTTTATAAGATTGAAGGTACAAAGGAGCATGCATTCCACTTGACGGTATATAAGTGGTCACTGCCCCCCATGGACTCCTGTAAGCAACTTCATATAGAACTTGAAGCCTATCTAAATCTATCACAGGTGCGGTGCTACTCCTGAAGACTAAGATGTTCGGATCATATAAATGTAACCGGCAACCACACCCTTCCATTGAAGCGAAAGAACTCCTTCACGCTAGAAATATTTGTGGCGGTGGCACTTCCCCGGACGATCTACACTGGTTCTACCACCTTGTGAACTATACCCCTAAATTTATATCACTGTTCTTAATTTTCCATTTATATAAGGTAAGTGGGGATTTAATTGTATTTACAGCCATATTTGTCCATTTTTATTGATATATGGAATATCAACTGTCGTTCATGCACTGCCTGCCTCAACATCTATCGACACCATACTCTGATGACATATAACTTATGATCTCTCCTCCGACTTTAAAATATACAGCCAAATAGCCTTGCAATTTCATCCATATAACCATGTGTTGCCCCTACGATTTTACCCACTCTTACTTTATTTGCAAAAAACTACAGTGATTTGCATTTACGACTAAGACAATAAGAGTGTATCATTTAAATTTTAACACAATATTAAGAACTTAAATTAAAAAGCTATAATTACGTGCTGCGTACGGGTAAAAATTGTTGAAGCATGTGTAAATAAATCAATTCATTCAACCATTAATATTCTGCGCTCCATATTTTATTTTAGTGCATAATTCATATGCTTTAGAAACCGTACTTGGATATGCTTTAGAAACCTTTATTGGGTTATATAAGGATTATGTTAACATAACTTATATGCTAGTGAGGTCGTAAATTAAAAGTTATTACTATTATCTTAAGTCATTATGTAAATTACTTTGTGAAATTAAAAATCACTTTAAGAATCCTTATCATTATCATTGTCTGTTTGGCTACTTCGATTTATTGTATTATTTGACAATGACACTACCTTTACGATTCTAGAAGAATAGGTAATATCCGGGATATAATAATCGCTAAATACATAAGACGCAATGCTGCTTAGCATTCGATTCTTGTCTTATAAAATAACTAAAATGGTATAATCTAATTACCTTGACACCGCGTTTCCATGTCAGCGAAGAAACCAGGGTACGCCTGCTCATCACAGTAGAAATTTGTATACGGCACAGCACCAAGAACCGGATAGTCAGTGCCCGGCTTGCCTGAAAAACATATAAATGTATATTAAGTATTATAAAAAATAGATTGTTTAATAATACCCAAGCATATCTCTTTTATGAATGTGTATAAGCTTGGTACATATTTTATTCACTACATGTGAATAAAATAAATAAAATCCATTTTTAATATTAAAGACATATTTTGAAAACATACAGGTAATTATAACCTACTAATATGTACTTATGCTTGTTTTAAGATTATGTTTTGCAAAAAATAACTACCATTACGCGTTGATGTCTTTTGTATGGGTATAAAAATATTAGCACTGACATCATACTGCCGATTCACATTAGGTATAAATATGTGGAAGTTATAATTAAATATGTATTTTAAAAGCATTTTGACGTGAAAATGGCTGGAAAAAATCGGCAATAGTTGTGCACATGGATAAACCTTACACATATGAATTGAGAACTTGTTGTTTTTTAAGAACACTGAAGTGTATAGGTCTTCTAACGATGTTATCCTTGACCAAAAATGAGTGCAAATTCAATCAAACTCAATTAATTGCTAATACGCACCACATTTCAGAAAAATCAATGGTGCGTGCAGTTATGGAATTATTATTAAAGTGTAAATTGCAAGACGCGGTAGTCGGCGAACAATATTACTGACGAGTCGACCTAATAATATAATAAAGAAGCTACACATACAGTAACGATAAACAGTACAAGGTTATACATGGTTACATATTGACTCATCCCATCACTTCTTTGTTTTTTTCTAGCACGAGTAAAAACGAGTTTCTTTATAAAACTTTACTATATGTTAGTTCATTCCCACGGCTCTGCCCACTTACGTTACATTTATCATTTAATAGTTTAAATATTCCACGTGTTAGTAGTAGTTAGTGTTAGTGTAGGCTATAAACTGTGAGTGTGCCAATTTTGAGCGAAAACATGAGCACTAGTTTTTGCGTGAAAAAGTGACGAATAGACGTTAATCCTCACAAATATTTACATTTATAATTTTTATAAGATTACCATCATCAATCTTATTTGATCGAATCAAAGGAATAATAGGTATATGGGTACAACAAAAATTAAATAAGTATATTGCATTATTGCTTAATTATCCATTTACCCAAAATAAATATTATTTAATCACAAACTACTTGCTCAAAACTGCTATGTATCGATATACATATGTGTACCTATAGGTACGCAACTATGATGATGATGGACTACCATCAAACTATTTATTTTGTTATATACAAATTATATTTGCTGCTATATTACTCACATTATAATTACTGCATTATTCGTTATGTTTAAAAATATATGTCGGTATGTTTATTGCTGTTATTTGCTGCTAAAAAATTCTAACGTTTGAAATATGTACATTCAAATATTTCACTTGGATGTTCTGTTGCGTCAAAATTACAAACGATAATTGCGTTGCATTTGCATGCTACGAATTCTACGAGCCCGTAAAGAAATCTTCGATAGACACCTTTCGTCATGTAATACATGTAGTTGATTACAGATGTCCATGGGCGGCAGTGACCACTTACCATCAGGTTAACTTTACGATGGTTTGCTGTTTTAATCTCACAAAATACATTTTAATAGTTAAATGGCAGTTTTATTGTTTTAAATAGAACGTCATTCACGATGTTTCTATGATAAATATAGCATAATTACAAATGTTACCGTCCCTTCAACATTAATTCCTTACAACAAGGATATGGACTAACTATTAGTAGATAAATATTAGTCAGAGCGCTATCACATCTTTCGTTACAAACAAGTGGTATATGGGTGGTAATCGATAATTGTTTCCACAGTCCACAGCGACGCTACTTCGACTCAGGGTATATAAAAATAACACCTACATAATAGTGAACTTCCGCAGTTCCGGGTATTTAGAATCATGAATCGTGCTTTCGGAGACGATTGTGCACGCAATGGACACGACCGACTCTTGGCATAATGAATCCCGGTAGTTATCTCCGTGTAGATAACGAAAGTTAGCTTGCAGTAACCACTTTCACCGGTCAAACCATAAACTAACGTAGCTCGACCTATTGAGACAAGTACAGCTTTCTGAGTTCAGGTTATACACTAAGCCGTAACTACATTTTAAATATCAACATGTAACTAATTAAAGGTAATACCCTGTGTTTAAAATATTTGTTAAAAATAATACTTGATGAAACTTAATTAAAGTATATATTAATTATAATTAAAAGGTTAAGTTACAAATAAAAAATAAATTAAAAACATTTGTTTGCTCAAACATACGGAAATAATATTTACCGAATAATATTAACTTAAATGCAACACTCAGTTAATCGAAAGATGTGTAACATCAAAGCTCTTAAAAGCCGAAGTGATGTGTAATACTACATACTTTAATTAGAGTTGTTTAATTATTGCTATATAAATTCTAACGTAATGAAAAGATGAATCGCTAATACGAATGCTGTTAGTTATAATCTGGGTTAGATTACCATATGTAATAACTCATTTTATTAATTGTGCAAAATAAATTATAGAAAACAAATATAAAAATGCAACATATTACGTAACCAAAGTTTACACTTAGCTGTGTAGTCTGTACGCAATTATCACTTAAGCTAAAAGCTACGTAACATACATACTTAAGTATGACTGATTCACATATATGTATCTTGCAACTACATTATATACTAGTAATACTAGTATGGAGGCTCAGAGTCGTAAACTAGTGTAGAGCGAGTCTACTCGGATACGAACAGTAGGCATAAGTTAGAACACTATTGTCCCTGTAGTTCCGGGACCAGAATAGAGCTACGGTATTCCCTACCTGTCGTTATAGGCGACTAAAAAGGGGCTTCTGGGGTTGTGGGCGGTAAGAGTGGGAGGTCGAACCGTCCAGCCAAGTGACCCCGGGTCGGACGACGGTATGTGTGGCCACATGCTGTCGTAAACACCAGGAGGCGCAGTGAGTACAAATGCTCACTGGGAAGAGCCGTCCAGCCAAGTGACCCCGGGTCGGACGACGGTATGTGTGGCCACATGCTGTCGTAAACACCAGGAGGCGCAGTGAGTACAAATGCTCACTGGGAAGAGCCCGAATGGGGCATCGCGCTCGGAGGATTCCGGTTGTGTTCCACAGAAGATCCCGGAGTCCTCCACGCAGCGCTGAGGATGGCCACCTGGGGTGTTAGTGAGGTAAAAATACCACATAACCCGGCGTTGCTCAACGGCGTCGGGTACCTCATCTAGGTTTCCCCTCGAAGACAAAAAAAACTTGGAACATTATAAAAATGAACGGAATACAATAATTCAAGTCCTAATAAGTTAAAAACTTATAGTACTAGCTTACACATTTCACTTAAGTTACTTTAAATCAACTATATGTATGTTATCTAACCACAATGCGTACAAAGTTGTTGGCAATATGGACGCACTCTATGCTAATTATTACTCTAAGAATGGAGCTATATCCGTTAATTCACACATACATCGCATCTGTAAGCAAAATTGTGCTAAGTTCAACTAGTGGACAGCCTTCTTGAGGGTTACTCCATACGCATAGTCATATTACTGCACATACAGGGTCTACTCTGATTACTGCATACTGCGTAGATAAGTTTACGTATAGATATATGTGTACCAGAAACTAAGATCAAATCTTTGAAATGTTATTAGCTGACTGCACCAGGGCAGGTTATTTTTTTCGAGCGTTTGCACTTACGAGATTATTCAATTATTTGGCATTAAGAGTTAAAAGGCATGGCACAATTTAGCTGCTGAGATGAAGTTGTAAATGTAGTACGACACTCTATACTTCAGTTTATAACTAGAAATTTTCTACGCAGTATACAGTTACGAATTATTTACACAGTAAGTTTTTCGTTTTCGTTCAAAAGTTAAGTCGACAGAAAAAGGGATTAAATTTATTTACGTCACAGCTCAAATCTAATGTCTTGTTATTATTATAAATCTGAACGTTTGTAAAGATGTTTGTAACTCCTACACACAAAAACTACCTGTCCGATTTCACTGATATTTTGTAACTTAAATTAACACATAGGATACTGATTATCGTGGTAGACGTGACCGAAGCGAGCAAAGCCGCGGAAATAACCTAGTAATCTGCAAACTCTTCTACGCATTTCAATTTACCGGCGTGTGATTTTCGTAATAGTTTAAATTGCATGATCCCTCGTGTTTCAGGTGATATATGACCAATAAACTTCGCATCTGTTGTAACGAGTCTGACGCAATCTGATTGAACAGTGAACGAGTACATGTTCGTTTGTATTGTATAAGATATGAGACATGTGTAAGGCAGATAAACAAAGTGACAACAGTTACAATTAACATACTTGTATGTCGAAAGAAAAGTATCCGTGAGAAGTAAGAAGTATTCTAGGAAAATCTTGTCTCGTCATCGTCTCAATTACTGTCCCAGACCCAATTAATGTGCACGGTTCTTCTTTAAGAATAAGAATGGTTTGGGCCATTGCTCACACTGGCTAACGTATAATGTTGGATTGGTAGGTAGGTAGTTGATCGTCCCTGTAGTTCTGGGATCAGAATAGGGCTACGGTATCCCTTGCCTGTCTTAAGAGGCGACTTAAAGATGCTTCCGGGTTTGCGGGCGGCTATAGTGGGAGCTTGAACCGTCGACTCAGGCGATCCCGGGAAGGACAGCAGTATGTGTGATTGCAAAGACTAGACGAATCGGTGGGCCCAGCCGCCCATCTAGTAGGAGCCCGATGGGGCAACGCGCTCAGATGATTTCAGTTACATTCCTTTATAGATCCCTGAGTCCTCTTGTTAGCGCCGAGGACGGCCACCCGGGGATTTAGTGCTGTAAAAATCCCACATAACCCTGCGTCGTTCCCACGGCGTTGGGTACCTTTTAAAGGTTTCCCCCTCAAACACAAAAAAAAGGTAAGTAGTTGGTATTGGATACCAAGCGTTCTTTTCAAACATTTTTAAAAAACTTACAAATGTTTCCAGTTTTTCCTCATTGTGTATTTCTTCTTTGTTAAAGCAAGAAATACAATCTTCAAAATAAGAGGGATATTTATATTCAAGAAGTATTTGAACCTTAGGACCCCGATTAAGAGATCTACTTTCAAAAGCATTAGGCTATAAAGATATACTTGTGAGTGTAACATCTAAACCAACCAATATTAATTTCACAAGTTGCTTCAAATGTTTAGCAACAGTGATCCGTCAGTCATTTATATTACACGGTACGATGCGTGAAGGACCGTTACAAACTAGACCAAGACACGATTATGTAGGCTTTGTTTAAAATCAACATACATAATTGGCTTCATTACGATGTTTTAGCAACTGAATAGAACATTACAGTAGAATTTGTGTTACCGATATTACTTACATGTGTACATTACCATAATTACTCTATTGCATTGATTTATAAGGACTTAAGATGCTGTTTAACAATGATATTGCGATACCTAGCACATTCGTCGTAGCTTATACGTGTACGCAACTACGAACATATTCTAATTTTTGTATTAAAATTAAACTACAAAATAATATCCATGTATGTCAATGGCAGTACACATAAGACCATGAAGCTGCTACATATGTGCCGTTGGTATTCAGAATTGTGTTTATTATATGTATAACATTAATATAATTAAAACAGTTTATATATATATATATATACCTACATATATATTTATATGAAAAAACTTGCATTTAAGTTGCAGTAACTTATTATTATAGGTAATCTTTTAACATGCACTTAAATCAATTTTTTATCATATATTCCTTATGCAAATGAGCATGCACCACGCCAAAGCAGAGTGTCATATTTTTATTATTAATTGAATTTAGCTACCAGCGAATATTTTATAATACCATAAATGTTTTCGTACTATTCTTAGTTTAAAAAAATAACGAACTAATCGAATCGCGAAATATATAATAAAAATGACCCAACAGCACGTAAGGTCGGCGAGGACAGACGGAAACAAGGTCAACTGCGCCACGTTTATGTAATAATTTGAGATGAGGCACTAACGTCTACAGCAAATAAATCACAATGTTTATTAGCATTGACAATGAAAACCATTATTTTTTGGTTTAACACTACATGATTTATACAATCATGTAGTGTACCATGGCAAAAGTTTACTTCGTTAGAGAATCTAATTAAAACTATTTTTAACTTTCTTAACTGTACGGACAAAGTTGAAATTATGTATGTATTTATAGATTACATTTTTTGCGATTGACTCCATGTGTACAGTTACTTTCGAGGCTTTCAACATGACCTTATGAAAGGTAATCAATCATAAGGTCGTTGTAAAATTAAAAATAGGTTGCTTTGCATGTCTACCAATGTAATTTGTGTGTGTACGTGCAATATTCGTTTCCTATAGTTACATAAAATAAAATTATTCTTCTAAAATCTAAATTTATTGGTACTTTACACCAAAATAAAAAATGTCAAAGTGTAGATCGACCTTGTCATCTTATATTCAAGAAGCATATTGCATACTTAATTTTATAACGTTAACGTATTCATAACTTCGTAGTGTTTATATTCTCTTAGTTATTGCGCAAATAAATTCTGGGTTTTGTTCATGACAATTTCATACATACATTGAATTATTTATTTCTATTAATCAAATTAAGCTTTCAAATGTTTACAAGATGTGATGGAATTGAATTCAAGGACAAAATACGACTCGTAAATCACCAGGCAATTATAAAACGCAACTACATAAATATTGTATACGTTTCAATAATTAACATTTAAGCTAAATAAAACATCCACTAAAACATGCATAAAAAATAACAGACTTAAAACGAGATGTATAAGCATAAAAATAATTATTCTAGTTTCGTCTTCAATGCTAGAGACCAGCTTGACCGGATCGCACAAGATAAATGTATATAAGTGATAAACAAAGCATACTATGAATTTTTAAAGTATTTTGTTTCTTCTGAACCTGAGACTTATGTAGAGATTTGATTGTTTTATCATATTATAAGATCAAAGACAACGTGGTCATTATTAATACTCGTAAAACCCATGGCGCAACGTCTATGAAGAGGAGTGGCGCAAGAACCACGGCTAGAACCGTCGTCGCGTGTCATTACAAACTCAGAATATGCATTCATGCTGTATACAATAACGCCTATTATTGTAGTTTTTTTGTGATGTTTTCCTATTAAATAATATCTGTTTGAAGCTTTTTGAAAATATATCTTAATTTATATCTTGATTTTATCATACATTATTGAGAAATAGTTGCGTTTTTTTATACTTTAAAAGTAAATATTTTAAAAGTATTATTTGTTTTGGTTTCTAATTATTGTCGTATACTTTCAAAGTTATTAATTTAATTACTAACACAAAGGTAAAATAACTTATAAGGTTAAATACTTAATCCTTTTTTTAATAAACTTGTATTTATCATTAGATTTTCTTCGACTAGATCGTTTCTCAATACTTATATCGCATAATCAACACAATTAGTTAACATTATAAATATATTCAATAACTAATTAGTCCCAAATCTGATATCTAATTACTGTAACGGTTTTACTAAACCACAATATATTTATATCGTGTCTAGTTTGGACTGTGGGAAATATATGTTAAGTTAACTAGGATTCACAAACATTGCCATTTTACGATAGTCAATTTTGCAGCTTTCGCAATATTGAACGTGTAGAAGGTATTTATTAAACTCGTAGTAAACGGTTGCTCTGCGTAAAGTACTATTGTATAGGTACCTGCCTTAACTCTACGTATTGGTTATTTCGGCTATTGTTTGCAAAATTACGTGATCGCAGGAAATACTTAATACTGTCATGTTAAATGTCAATAAGAGGTAACGGGGGTCAGCCTTGTATAAGAACAGACACACTGTGAGGAGAATTCGCAATGCCAAATATATCTTAAAGCATAGCATACATTTGTCATGAGTATAAAAACAAATTGCAGGTGTAGAGCCTTTCCTTGTTTATATTTTACTATCTGGGTGGATAAAAAAAGCATACACGCATTGTTTACTTCCACAACAATCCAATTATTATAAAGTGGTGTCGATTTTCTGGGAGCGACGTGGGTTATGTGGGGTTTTTACCTCACTAAAACCCTAAAGTGGCCGTCCTCAGCGCTGCATAGAGGACTCCGGGATCTTCAACGGAACACAACCGGAGTCCTCCGAGCGCGATGTTCCCACAGGCTCTTCTCTGGTGAGCGAATACGCTCACTGCACCTTCTGTTCTTTACGGCGGCATGCGATCACACATACTACTTTCCATCCCAGGGTCGCTTGACATGACAATTGGAGTTCCCCCTCTAGCCGCCCTCAACTACGGAAGCCCCTTTCAGTCGCCTCTTAAGACAGGCAGGAGATACCTTAGCTCTATTCTAGTCCTGGAACTATAGGGATAAAGCTACATATACCTGATGATGCAGTAATACAGACCTAGAAACTTAAAACCTTAAAAGTATTCTCTAATGTCTTCCAAATATTGTGAAATGTAATTCGCACTTTTTATGATGCAAACCTAGATTTGTAATTAACGTAAATAAAACGAATGGACTTAAAAATCTTTTCTCTTTGGACATCAAACTGTAGGATGCTTTTGTGATATTTTTTGTGACGGCTAACATTGTACCGTTTTTGTTTCTTTTTAATACGGTACAACTATTTTGAAACCCGTCTATTCAGTGTCACAAAATTACGGAATAAGGAAGTTATAATGTCAATACAAGCATATAAGGATACATAAAACAAATAAAAAATAATGTAATTATCATCATAGCATATTTTTGAAATACGTAATTAATTCCTAAATGAAATCAATTCCGTCATAACTCAGTTTATGTTCAAAATTGTGTAGTTAATTGCATATTCTTCCTTCACTAGCTGATTTTAAAAGGTATTCCTACCTGGCCGATAAACCAGTTTGCGGAATCGCTTTGAGTATTTTAAGGTTCTTAGTATGAAACTAACTTTTACATGTAGTTTCGCCTGCCACACGCTATAGGTTTGTACTTTATATCAAACCAATTTATCTTTAATCATTTACCTTTAATAATTTTTACAGCAATATTTTTTGTAATAATGGCCAAAATATTTATTTTTTTAATTCCTCAAAACCTAAACATACTATTATGGTAAACATCAAACGCTAGGGGATATTTAGAATATTCTATCTCCCTTTAAATAAAAACATAAATAAACTTACGATTTGGTATTTTCTCATCTAAAACTAGCCTTTCGAAAGAAAACAATGATTCTGTCGTCTATTTTGTAATTATATTTTTTTGGACAGGTGATTATGTAACAATATACATATATTACTACCTATTATATACTAACATCCAGGTGAGATTAAAACATAATATAATAATTCGTCGTATTCGGCATCTTTAACTATTTGTATTCAACCGAGTAATCCGCTCGTGGTGCCAAATATATTCGATTTTTTTGGCAAAAAGACAAAGGTTTTTTTGTAAGATATATGTTTTATAAATCAAAGAAATCCTATGAAGAGTGTGTGTTAAATAAATTTAATAAAATAAAACAATTAAACTTTAAATCAACATTTTTTTAAATTTCAACCACATTCGCACTTTTTCCAAAATATTAAATCAATATTTATATATAAACATCAAATCAACATTTCATTTTTTTATGAACACACTTTCGTAATTGTAATGAGAAATTGTAAAACGAATAATTCGGCCGAATATCCGGTTCGGTAAAAGTCAAACCGAATAGCATTCGGTAAAACCACAATTCGGCGCATCTCTAATTATTAATTTCTGTTAGTTCCTTAAATAGGACTATGGCAAATATCGCGGAAACGGTATCAATATACAGATTTTTGTTATATACAAACTCGGAAACAGTTTAATATTAAATAACATTTGACTATTCTAATATTACGATGACCTACATATTCATTGCCGGAGACGTATTGTGTACATTGCCAATAAAGTACTGATTTCTTAATCACTCGTTGAACTACACGCAAATACTCATGTTGCCCACGATATTAGGCCTTGTTCAACGTAAGGCGATTGCATCGAAATGCGAGCATGGTTTGAAGAAAATAAACGTGTGAATACATATCCGATTGATATTTGAACTTAAAATATTTGTAATTTGTCGTTAATTATAAAAAATATAACTTTTAAAACAATTAGTACTGTGCGAACAGGAGTATAAAAATAGCGATGGCAAAAGGGAAATACTCTAGCATAGTTTTTGTTTGTATATAAATATCCTCGAAAATAATGTCTTTGTATATAGCTTTGAAATAAAAATACTGTTGTCTATAATATTCGAGGTTGATTGGGTAATTAAAAACAGGACTTCCGCCTAATGTGTTATAAAAAGTATGAGAATTATACATTTATGACTAAATTATGATCATTATTAGCAACGACCTATTGATTTCCAAGTCTCTGAGAACGAAAAGGATTCAGGTCATATTCTATCATGCTGAAATACATACCTATTGGTAAACTAAACCTGCCTAAGAGAACGTTTACGGCAATATAATTTTATTGTGATGTTTTCCTTCATCGAAAAACAAATTATTTTTAAGATAACACAACTTGGATGAATACAATACCTACAATACAAAAGATCTTTAGTGTACACTAAAACAAATAATAAAAATAAAACCACATAAACATATAAAGTACCTACAATAGGATGAATCTTTACGGACTTTAAATCGTAATCGATTGGACTTACACTGGACTTACACTAGTGTAAGTAGGTACATATCTATCGCTGTTTGTAGACCTCTGACTTCTTATTAATCAATTTTAACTGTAAGTAGGTTGAGTTCTATCTAAGGTCGGTCACACATGCTTTGCTTCACCTGATGGGTACGCTGAAAAGACTTGTACCTACAAGATGACCTACCCTTTAAAAAATACCCTTTTAAATCAAAACACAGCAATGCTTATTTATTATTATTATTTGTTCTAGAAAAAGGTGTCGCAGTGTTGCTATCGGAGTTGAACCACAAAAGGTTCTCCCATTATTCATAGAATAATAATTACATTTTTAATATCGACTTTTAACACTTAATTATGTTCACTATATTCCCTCCCCGTTCGTCAGTATAAATACAGCCTTATATCACCCAATGCATTTCGAGCGGTGCTAATTTAAAAGCCGCTTTAATGTTGTAATGAACTTGAAACTCTTTTGTAAGCGAGTCACCTCATTTGATACACGTTTAATACGTCGCTTCACTTTTTTCGCTAATTGTTAGAGTCTAATCACTACATGACAGGTAAATGACGATGCATAAACTCTTTGGGCATGCAATCAAAAATACCGTTACCATTGCAACGTTCAATGAAATAACTTGTCAAATGTTGATTGGTGAAACCTGTACGTGAGCAATTCAACTCGTAAGTTGCATGTAATCGTTTAACGCTGTTTCGTCTTTTATGATAAATCCTAGCTAATTGCGACGTGCCTGCTCGATTATAACTTAACTATTCAATATATATGAACAACCCATTATTGGCCCACTGCTGGGCTCGGGTCTCCTCTCAGAATGAGAGAGTTATAGGCCATAGTCCACCGCGCTGGCCAAGTGCGAATAAGTGGACTTCACACACCTCCGAGAACTTTTTTTGTTTTAAGAACTCACGGGTGTGTAGGTTTCCTCACGATGTTTTCCTTCACCGAAAAGCAGTGATAATTAATTTCTAATACGCACATAAATCAGTGGTGCGTGCCTGGGTATGAACCTCGGACCTCCCGATCGAGAGGGCAAGTTTCAACCATTAGGCTATCACTGCTCTATTCAATACAAAGTGGTAAAATAAGAATAAAACATACATTTCAAATCAATGCTCTACCGTTACCACGATGCAATATCATTCGAAAGATGAGTGTTAGCAGCCAGAAGTATAGCCAAAATATCCCTGGATCTCCGTTTCTGGAGCCGCCATAATGACAGAACTTTATAAGAGCATCGTACATCTGGTCCGCAATGACCTAAAGTCTCTACCGCAATCCGTAAAATAAACTTCCCCCAGATTATTTAGATTTCACACATTAAACATGACTTTAATAAATGTTAAGGATATCTTATTGCTTATTTTATTTTTTTCCCACGGTAACAAGAAATATGTACATCACATTCAGGTCCAACTTGTTCTTATATCCACTGGCTATCTAGTACCTATATATCATAATGTCTAAAATGTTGATGACTTCAAAAATAATCTCTTTTGTTACGAGTAGCTTTGATGTCCTCGACCTATCGCACACGATCAGCGTATTCCCATCGATATTACCAAAACATTAGTTACCCGCCAGGTGCTTAATGAGCCATTGTTAACACAATTAAAAGCTAAGATAGAACAAAGCTGCGAGCAAGGTCATATGCGTCATGCTACCATTGCTACTCTTCTGTGAGGTTACCTACAATTAAACTTCCAACCATTTTCTATAAATGTCATGAAATCTGAATATATGTGCCGTTAATTCCGTTTTATTCCGTATAAATAATATTATTTTGCCTATTGTTTTACATCATAATTATATAACAAACGGATGCAAGGTTCATTTGATGTTATGTGATCACTGCTGCTGCAACCATCTAACACCAAACTGAAATTCTAGACAGCAGACAGCGGTCTTATCTAACGTTGATTATAGATACACAACTATATCACTACTTTATTAAGTTGAATCACCTCATATGTAAGTCCTGCATATTTAAACCAAGTTTCTTGAAATTTGATACAAAGCAAAAATACCCAATAAGTGCTGTATTTGAGGCTTTTACAAATTCCTCTGTGTTACATTGTATACCCGAGTAAATTAGCGCAATGATAGGTTGACAACTAGCTGAAACCCGCAGCTTCGCCCGCGTTTTAAAAATACATGACATATACCGTTTTTTTTGTTCTCAAGAGGGAAACCTTCAAAAGGTACCCGACGCCGCGGGAGCGACGCAGGATTATGTGGGATTTTTACCGCACTAAAACCCCCCGGTGGCCATCCTCGGCGCTAAAATCTAGTCTTTACGACGATATGAGACCACACATACCGCCGTCCTTCCCGGGATTGCCTGACCGAACGGTTCGAGCTCCCACTCTAGCCGTCTGCAACCCCGGAGGCCCCTTTTAGTCGCCTCTTACGACAGGCAGGGGATGCCGTAGCCCTATTCCAATCCCGGAACTACAGGGACACATGACATATACCTACGTATCCAATTTTATGCCTACAAAATTTTTAACTAAACAACATTTTTGCGGTAGGACTGATAGCAACTGAGCAACTTCGAAGCGGACTCGCGCACGAAGGGTTCCGTACTATTATTTATAAACAAAACGGCAAAAAGCCCCATTTGTTTGATTGAAAATTCCTTGAATATTTCAAGCTCTACCTGTTGTTTCTTATTAATATTGAGTCAATAGATAACATTTGTCACATGAATGTCCCCCCCTTAAATATTTATTAATACCAGTAGGTACTTGTACACATTGTACAGCATATTGTAACAATTATTAACAGCTCTTATTAATAATCCATGCAAGTCGATGACTTAAGTTATCTTCGTTTCAATTCTACATAGATAGGTACATATGCCAAAATATCTTATATGATGCTCCATCGCAATCTCACATAGTTCTGAAGTTATGAATGATGATAATAGTATCAAACTGCAAGTAAACTCCATTGAATGAAAGAAAATTCTTCCTCAGTTGGCCGAAAAATCGATGTACCTACATACATAAAAGAAACATACCAACCGAATTGATCCTCCTCCTTTTCGAAGTCAGTTGAGTATATCATTACGTTAAGAAAAAAATATAATATTACCTGCATATAATTAATAATGATACGTTACAAATTCCCTATTTTAAACAAATCGTACCAATTGAATCCAACGTAATCGAATTTGAACTCAAAATAATTCACTCACTTTTATATACCTACAAACTACAGGATTCAGCCCTTGGTGTAACTCAGGATACATCCAGCGACATCTGTTATCTCTTATTAAAACAATAAACAAAGTAAATCTTTCAACACGCTTGAAAGTTGATTAATTATATTTCCTTTGTTTTTTGTAGGTATAAATTTGTTTGTACGAAGTAGATTTATTACAAAAAGGTAGATTGTGAATTAAAAAACGGAATATCCATTTCCATATTAATTTAGTAAAAAGTAGAATTCTCATATTTAAAAGACATTTAAATTACATTTATTTGTATGGATGAAAGCACCTAATGGCCAACTTCTGTAGAATATGCAGTAGGTATCCTCGAATCAAGAGCAGTGAAACTTTAAACTTGCCCTCTTAATCGGGAGGTCCGAGGTTCAAACCCGGGCATGCACCACTGTTTTATGTGCGCAGTAGAAATTAATTATTACTGCTTTTCGGCGAAGGAAAACATTGTGAGGAAACCCACACTCCCGAGAATTCGTTAAAAAAAAGTTCTCGGAGGTGTGTGAAGTCCACCAATTCGCACTTGGCCAGCGCGGTGAACTATGGCCTAAAATTTCCTAATTCCGAGAGAAGACCCGTGCACGGCAGTGGGACAATAATGGGTTAACGATGTATCCTCGAGGGAGGTAAAGGTCAATTTTTACATCATTTGTTTCTGCTTACAAACCTCCTTAAATATTTGTAAGCAAAAAAATCTAACTTTTACGGTTAAGGCAGGCAATACCCCTACATCATGAAGGTTGAGGAGTTGAGGGTCAAATTTATCACCATTTGTTTTTGCTCAAAAACGTTATAACAAATTGGAAAGCAGAAAATGAGTAGCTCTTGCGGCTTAGGCAGGCAGTACCCCTGCATCATGAGGGTTGAGGAGTTGAAGGTCAATTTTTTTATCATAATATGTTATTCTAGATACTCAAGGTTCACTCCAAGTTTCATGTAAACCATGTCGACTGAACCTAAGTTATCATTTAATCTGCGTAAAGCGGAGGTATTTTTTGAAGGTTTTTATGTTTTTCCGAAGTACCCTAATTATTTTTCTAAAATAAAAGTAGCCTAAGTTACGCGCTGTAAAATTAGCTATCTAATAGTGAATATCCCGATAAAATCGGTCCAGCGGTTTCGGAGATTACCCCAAACAAACAGACAGACAGACAGACAGACAGACAGACAGACAGACAAAAATTTTACTGATTGTTGTTTTGTTATCAGTATCATGTATACTTTCATATGCAATTGATAAAAAGCTGTTATTTTGATATTACAAACAGACACTTCAATTTTATTTATAAGTATAGATGCTGACAAAATGCCTGCTACCAATGATTGTAGGGAAATGAAAATGTTTCAAGCTATTATGAAATTAGTGGTGAGGCGTAGGAGGAGCCCGGCGGTACATTTTCGGGGGCAGCAAACTTTCATGATTCGTAAAATATAATTGTTTTTAATATAATATAATCCAGCGGGAAACCGTTGGATTCAGAAGGCACAGGTCCGGTTGGAGTGGCGTCATTTAGGGGAGGCCTATGTCCAGCAGTGAGTCACTCAAAGGGTACTCAGCAGTAACTCAAAGGGCTCATGGTTGGATGGATGGATGAATTGTTTTTTAAGAAAACTTGCGCCCCGAGTGCCACATTAAGGAGCGACATATTTATTAATTTAGCGACCTATTTTTTCGCCAACAACTGGGAGGATAATTGGGAGGTGCGATAAATTCAACTTATGCCCTGAGCAGCATGAGCCCTCGCTCCGCCACATCTACATATTCCACATCCCGAAAACCAGAATCGAAAACTCACTCATAATTATGTACCTACTACATGTCTTTTCATGATTATGTACTTAGTCACAATTCATCTATTGTATTTTTTATTCGATTAGATTTCAGTAAGCACTGATTTTACAATGCCAACAAACATTCTCAAGCCCAACGCAAAAAACATCGTCATTTAAGGTATTGCATAGTTACCACTGCCCTTACAAAGAGTCTTACAAGCTCCAGAGCCCCACTTCGACTTGGTTAATAAAAAAGAAAAAATACATAAACACGAATGTAATGAACCATCCATAGACCTTTTTATTATTGTGCATAAGGTAACTCGTACTCAGCTGGCATTTGCAGCTTGTGATTTTTTCTAGAGATATTTTAATAAACTACTATAAGAACTAATGAGCTTGAAACACTGTAGTAAAATAATTTTAGCAAAGCGATTGCTATGTGACCTTCGAGATTATTCCGAGTCAACTTTGCCTCGGGATGCGTTGAAGACCTGGGCCAAAATTAAACGCGGGGGTACCAATAATATTTATTTGCGTGCCACTCAAAGAACCCATATTTACGTTAATAAGTAATTTTGGTCTTTCAAAGAACCCGTATTTACATTAAGGTTTTTGTTGTAATTAATAAAATATGGAATCTCGCTTAATTTAAAATTACATTGCGGAGAAGTATTGTTTCTTTGTCAAATAGGTAGTGATTTCTACCTATTTTGTAAAGTCCTTCTCATTTATTCTACTTACTTGTTCTTAGGGCCATGCGTCGGATGATTACAATAACTATTATTATACATATTATCATCTACACCATATCCTCCACTTTTCTTATACATCGAACTGTCATTGCTAGATAAAGCTTTTTGTTAAGATTTTGTAAGTACTCCCAGTCAATTACTTAAAAAAGACAATACAATTCGCTAAAATACCTGAACCATAATTAAAATTAGTAAAATAATTGCGTACATTACGTCAGTAAGATATTCCGGATATGGACATTATAGATTATTATCTGATAAATGCTTGAATAGTGGCTTATAATAATTTATAAGGACATTTAAAAACACTTTTGGGTTTGTTAAAAACGGATGTGATTCAGATTCTGACATCATCTGTAGTACGTAATCCATAGTTTTTTGAATACTAAGCAAAATATGGTAAGAACGATTAGATAGATTGTATCAAATCATACATGTATACGCAAACGTACTAAAGAAGACGACAAATCATCGCTAAATTAGAACTTAGAACCGATCGAAGTGGCGCAAATTAAGGAGGCCTTTTTCTGACAGTGGACTTAAATATTGGTAATAAATTATTAAAAAATAACAGGGGATAACAACGCAATACACTGGTTTTTAGGACGCAGTAGTGTGATTAAGGATTTATAGAGCACACAGTTGTTTAAGTTATAAACCTACGTTTAAGTTCTTTTCTTTGATCATAATTACAGTGCAGTGCTTGTTTCATATAGCTAAAACCGGATCCAAACAAAAAATATAAAGCAGAAGCGCCGCGATCATCGCCTACAAAAGTTTCTCGAAAAAACCAGAATGATAATAAGCTTGTTGAAGAAATACTACACAAAGTTTGATGCGTACTGGTCAGGCAACTTACCAGGTATGGCGACGCCAAGTTCAAGGTACTCCTTAACGGAAGGGCTGAGGAAGGCAGTGGGTGCGGGCACGGCGCTGGGGGTTGGGTCCGGCGCGTCCAACGCCTGTGCAGGCTCTTGTGGAGCTCCGCTGTTCGCACGGACCCGTTTCACACGCTTGCCGGCTTCTGAACCTAAAAGCCGGGACGCTGACATTTATAATTCCTTAAAGCCACTTTCAATTATTTCACCATTCATAGACAGCTCGAAGCCGCTACAAAGATATTCGCTATTACGTACATTGAATAGGCTCGATTGTGGTGACGCCACGGAATTGAGGTTTAGCCTAATTTCAAAAGGAACTTACCAAATAATTCTTTATTATGATGATCAGTTAATAAAATTACACATCGCCATAGAATTATACAGGTAGGTACATTGCATTTTAATTTACATTATACGATACAGAAACATTTTTGATAAATAGGAACCTATCCGTAACGTTATAGTTAGATAATCTTTTTATAAAACAATAACTAGTAGGGAATCAAATTGGGCTAATAAGGGTCATGGTAAAACTCCTGTCATGTCTAGCAGTGTAAACAAATGAACCTGACATTAAAAGTCTTATTAGTCGCTGTCTGACTAACCACAAGTAATTGGCAAACATCAATTAATTAGGCATCATGATTTATTAAAATATGTGTTATTCTAATGTTAATATATATACTTATTATCCAGTGTTGTCTTATAAAGATTTTTACCCTTGACCTGAGTACATCACATTTAGAATCCTTTACAGAGCCTTTTCAATACTATATATATTTAATTGATAAGTTTACTTGTATGTTCATAAATGTATGTTGGCGCTTAAGTAGAAGCTAAGGGACATCTTGTAGAGTCAAATAAAAAAAGAGTCGTATTGAAAGTTGAAAAGACTCATATAAGTATGTACCTGCCGCTTACCCTTCGAACGCAGAAAACAGCAGCATTACACTGCTAAAGCTAAGTCAGAAATAGATGTAGACATTGCAACTTAGCAACTGAATCACTGAGAGCTCTACCGTCTTCAATGTTGAAATAGTTACTTAATTTTATTTGAGTAATATAAAGCGTTTAGCATATACATAAACATATAAGTACATAAACAAAAATATTCAAAAGGGAAAAACAAAGTACAACAAAGTATTATATTAAATGTACGTACCAGTTGCAGCTCGAACTGAAAAGAAAATAATCAAGAGAACACGCAAAAAGTTCCGTTTACTCATCTTGGAACTGTGTATAGTTTCGGTAAATAAATCCATAATCAATCACCACAGCATATCAGGACACTATAACGCAGCACGTATATTATTTGATGGCATTGAAATCTGGTAAAGGTCTGAGGTACATAATGGGAATATTCATTCAAAATTAATTTCGACGTCGCGCACCGACTCGCAGTTGGCCCGTATACAGTTATGTAACAGCGCGGTACTTGCGTGCGCTTTTGCGGACAACCGAACGCGCAATGTTCACTCAACTCGCACATACTCAAGCCTCTAACTCAAAGGCATACGAAACACAATTATATTGACCTCTAAACTTTTTCGACTGGTGGCTGAATACAAGCTTACCTATGTCTAAGCAACGATCAATTGTCGAGACTTAACAAAGGACATTTCTTAAAGTGAACCTATTAATCAAGAACTCTATTCAGTGGCGACGTTTTAGCCGTAGTCTCTTTTTCTCATGATGATATATATTTTAAGTTAGTACAAGTTTTCATGGTCCAAGTGGAAAGGCATCGACGTTATTCTTATCTTCTTTGTAATAGAACTGGTTTGACACTAGTTCTATGAAGAGTGAAGTTGCAGACGAGCATTCATACCATTTGATGATAAGTGATCATTGTAACTACTGTGTCTATGTCTATGGGCATACGTCAGGCCCCTCTTCCCCACTGGGCGCACTGGGCATATGCCCAGGGCCCCTCAATCGATTGGGGCCCCTTAGTCCCATTTCAATTATCAAACCATAACCAATAGCTAGTCTACTCAAGTCCGAAAGTCAGCCCTATTATGGTTATGTGCCCAGGGTCACTTACAGAGAGGGCTTCTAGGATTGCGGGCGGTTAGAGTGAAAGCTCGAACCGTCGCACCAGGCAACCCCAGGAAGGACGATGGTATGTGTGGTCAGATACCGTCGTAAAGACCGGTGGTCCAGCTGCTCATCTGATAGGAACCCGATGGAGCAACACGCACAGAGGACTCCGGTTACGTTTCTTTGGAGATCGCAGAGTCGTCTTCGTAGATCCGACCACGGTCACCGGGGAGGCCACTTTTAGTGTGGTAAAAATCCCACATAACCCTGCGTCGCTCTCACGACGTAGAGTACCTTGAAGGTTGCCCCCTCGAGAACCAAAAACAAAACGTTTCATTTGACTTTTATTTCTTATGATAATAAAAAAAATCATTCCCCTCCCCCTACTTGCAAGCGCCCTATTTAAAAAGTATATAGCATATTTCACTCAACAACCGAAATGTAATACGTACATTATTCCTGTAGGTAGGTATGTTCATTTCTTTGTCACCCGCTACAGCCCACACGGCTTGACAGATTGTAACATTTGTGAACTCATTTAAATCAACTTTAGTTGTTTTATTGACATAGGCTACATAATTTTTAAACATGGCACCAGGTGTCATACAGACGTCCCTGTAGTACCGGGATCAGAATAGGGCTACGGCATCCCCTGCCTGCCGTAAGAGGCGACTAAAAGGGACTTCGAACCGTTCAGTCTGGCGATCCCGGGAAGGACGGCGGTATGTGTGGTCGCATACTGTCGTAAAGTCTAGACGGAGCGGTGGGCCCAGCCGCACATCTGGAAGGAGCCCGATGGGGCAAAGCGCTCAGTGGCTTCCGGTTGCGGTCGTTTCGAGGTCCTGCCTCTTTATAGAAAGCGCCGAGGACGACCACCGGGAGGGTTTTAGTGCGGTAAAAATCCCACAAAACTCACGGCGTCGGGTACCTTTTGAAGGTTTCCCCTTCGAGAACAAAAAATGGGTTTCAGCGACTTTTACCATAGGCAAAAGGGCAAGTGCAATTCATGTCCAGAGTGTCGCCATTTAGGAGACAGATGGCATTTCGCTCCGTCGTGTCAATATGATACAGGTTTTATAATTTCCCAATGAACATTCTTTTTTGAAATATAGTCAATTTTAAAGCTAATCTCTTTCTTGTAACTTATAGAACTTCAAATATAATCTATTAATCATTGAATTACAGGTGAATATGTTTATTTTTTTCTTATTTTTTTCTACTTTCACAAGATAATACAGAACATGTGATAGGTTCGTATCAAGGCCCACTGTATGTTTCCCTAACATAGCCCGGGCCTTTCTTTTCTAGGCCCGGATTTTTGGATTCGCAACTGTTGAAATTAGGTTTTCATACAGAGCTAATGAATGGTATATTTCTTTTTTTAAGTTTATTCTATTTTTAACCGGCCATTTAAGTGGAACCTCTGATTGTTCATCTCAGATTTGGTATCTATTATCAATATTGTTAAGATAGCCCATCTAAGAATGACATACAGTAAAAACTTAGCAAAAAGGACTGAATTATTTTTATTTTTGATTAGTTACTTTCATAGTTGATCTCCGAAATAATGTGTATGTCATTGTAAAGTTTTTTCATATTTTATAATTGATATTAATTTTGATAGATTTTACATAGCCCACATTGAAATATCTGCTTGGTTTTTTTGATTTTTATGAATAATTTAAGATTTAAAAAGGTGTTGTAATTTGGATATTTTATGATAACATTGTTTAAGAATCGATTATGCGCACATTTCTATCAATATTTTTCGGGCCATCTTGTGCCACCAGCTTCTTATGATGGCTCAACACGAAGCTTTTGAAAACTGATTCTTTTTATGACAAAATAACAAAAACATTGGATATTCTTATAATATTTTGTTTCACAAACAAATTTATTATAAGTTCGATGTTGGTTTTACTTTATTCAACTTATCACGAGGGTTTGAAAATTAAGCGGGTCATCTTCGAGGAATCTACCTTATATACCCAATATGAGTAAAAAATGAACGAATAAGTACAACATTACAATTATACATACTTGTAGGTACGTTACAATACTTAATGCTAAACGTTTAAATTGAATAAATCAAAAAAGCGATTGATTCGGTCTTATGCAGCCGGATGTTTTGTTTTTAAAATTAAACGATGTTACTTGTTCTACAATTTTTCTTACAGAGAAACCTCAAACTTTGTGCACTTTGGTCCTGCAGTTCCGGGATTAGAATAGATCTACGGTATCTGCCTGTCGTAAGAGGCGATCAAAAGGGGCTTCCGGGGTCGCGGGCGTCAAGAGTGAGATCTCGAATCGTTCAGTCAGGCGACCCCGGGAAAGATGGCGGTATGTGTGATCGCATACCGGCGTAAATGTTCCATGATAGAAACCAAATTATTTTATTGAGAATGGCGAAAAAGGCGTAACAAATCGGTCCCTAATATATTATTTTTATAGACTCAGAATGTTTCTACCTAGTTAAACATAAAGTAAAATATGAGGCAATTTCTGTAAACCTATGCCTTTTTTTGTGATGGGGAGGAAACCTTCAAAAGGTACACTGAAACCTTGGGAGAGACTCCGGGTTATGTGGGATTTTTACTCACTAAAACCTCCACGGTGGCCTTCCTCTGCGCTTGCAGGGGACCCCAGGATTTCCAACGGAACGCACCGATGCACCCTAGCTTGGCGGCCCTTACAGGCTCATCTTTTGGGGAGCGTGACTGTCCCCTACGCCTTCAGGTGTACTACAACATGCAGCCACACCTCAGCGGTAGGTCTGGTGTACCTTCCAGGGGTTGTTATCTAGGCGGTTAGAGCTCCCTCTCTAGCCGCCCGCAACCCCAGAATCCCCCTTTCAATTGCCTCTTACGATAGTCAGGGGTACCGTAGCCATATTCTACTTCTCGACTACAGGGGGCTCCTGTATATACCTACTTTAGATTAATTATCATTGGAGCCTTTTACGTGTACTCCTCTGTCAAGTTCATGTAATATTCCTATGTAGAACACGGAAAATATTAAATAAGTAGTTTTTGTGTCAAGAATTGTAAAAGTGGATAGGTACAAGTTTTGCCTCGTTTGAAAGAATTATGAGATTATTGGAGGTACGGCATAGAGGAGGCATTACTCCTCCTTTACTCTACTCGAGAAATTCCTCGGCGAAGTACTCTAAGAATTTGAGCTATAGTCCGAAGTGGATCTCTACACACTCGTTCAACTTGGCATTGCAACTTCTGCCCCTTTGACTCGGGCGCAAAAAACAACAACATATCGTATTCGTGTAACTTCGTTCAACATCGCGAATAGTGGAGGAGGCGTAATAATAGTGTTGCTACAAGTAAATATTGACATTGAAAGGAAGTGACATACCAACCTCGGACTGTTTCATATAAACTTAAGACTGATATGACACAGGGTTCAGAACTTAGGAGTTTTCCCCCAAATTTAGGGGATAAATAAGTAGGATGGGGATTTTTTAGGGGTGCAATATTTTTAGGGGTACTTTTAGAACTTCCACATGTAGGTGTTTAAAAAGGGAAATCACCCGCCAGGCTATACAATCATGCCTCACGACGAAAAAAAAGGTAATGCACTACACTACACTTTTTTTCATCGTCAGGTCGGGTTACCACGAAGAATTATTCATTGTGGGGGATTTTAGGGGTTTTTAATTAAGGATTTAGGGGAATACATTTTTGAGACTTGGTAACCCTGATATGACAGGACATGGCCGGACGGGTGCCTAGTGCCTACTTAGATGGAACGGTACAGTTACAATAGTCTCTCGTCACCCATTATTGTCCCACTGCTGGGCACGGGTCTTCTCTCAGAATGAGAGAGTTTAGGCCATAGTCCGTCTATTGATCATTAATTCATCAATTACCGCAAATTTTACTATTTGGATCACTTGAACGTGTTTTGTTAAGTTAATCCTTAAAAGTAATTTAATTAATTCGGTTTATTTTACTGTTTCCAATACGTAATGCAATGAATATTAAAATATGATGATTAATTAATTAATTCAATTGTAATATCAAATCAATTTAATTAAAGAATAACAGTTAATAATTCGTATATTTTCCACCATCCATACTTTTAATTATTTGCAAAAACATCTTTTTTTTAAATAATGAAGTAGCAAACGAGCATGTAGTCCACCTGAAGGTAAGTGGTCACCGCCGCCCATAGACATCTGTGAGCAACTTCACATAGAACATACGTTAAAACTGAAGTCAATCACAGATGTGTTGCTACTCTCGAGAACAAGGATGGTCGCCTCTTAAAAAAAGTATGCCGGCACCCACACCCTTCCATCGAAACGCAAGAAATGCTTCACGCTAGAAATAGGTGTGGCGGTGGTAACTCCCCGGTCGAACTACGCTTGTTCTACCACCTTCCAAATCTATATATTAATACGTGAAGCAAAAACTTGTGATCCCTTTGTAAGCTACTTGCCGCAGACGGAGGAGTATGAAATTACACACGGTTATAGTTGATGTAGAGAATGATTACGCAATGCTAATATTTTTTTTCAAATAATGCATTTATCATACATAAAATCAACTAAAAACACATTACACACCCTACCTTGTCAAAGCTCTTTTTACCTTTTTTTTTTGTCTGACACCGAATCGAAACAAAGCAGCAACAAAAATCAGAAAAACATTTTTTCTTCCAGCAACATTTATTGGCAATTTATGTTCAAATTGATAATTATTTTGCATGAATCCTTCTTTATAAAAAACATCATCTTAAATATAAATATCATCATCATATCATCTGGCTCCTTTATCAACACAAGGTAATTACAGAATTTTTTGTCACCAATTAATGACAACATAAAAGTAAATAAGTTCTGGTCGGTAGAAACCCAGGTTCAGATAGTTGTGTGTAGACTAGTGTTGCCACTTTAGCGATTTGGCAATTTTTAAAACTCTAGAACGATCGTTTGAAATATATTTTCGATGATTAATAATTTAAAAGATAATAAACAAATTAAAGTTCAATTAACATACCATTTAAACTGTTGAAAACAATCACCTTTGCATGTACTTTTGTATCCATACTCTTATTATTGATACATTTAGCTACTACAACTGACGAAAATTATTTTAAAGTAAAGGATCTATTGAATCCTTTTTGAATGTAAAGTACAAAAGAAATAATTGCAAAGTGATTTTTGTTTTGTTACAACAGAGAAGTAGAAACCTATTACGTTTCAAAATAGGTACAAACTAACGCCTTTTATTTACATTAAAATAGATCATAAATATGTTAAGACTCTATAATGAAATACAATTTATCTTACAGAATCAAGATATTTAGTCTCGATTTTCTCTGTTAAAATTGCGTTTAATTGACTCATGTGAAAATAATACGTTTTAATTAAGTTTATTTCCAATAGTATTCAGCCTGATCATGCTAATTATATTGATATTATTTGTAAAGGTGAACATGATTGTAGACTTTTTTGCTATTATACAAAATCCAAAAACGCTTCTATAGTTTTATTTATCTATAGTTGACTGACTTCCCTACACTTTCAAAATTATTTAATTGGCAACCCTAGACCTTGAAAAAAAATCACCGGATTTTGATTTTTCAAACTTGGGAATCTTGAGATTTCCTTTCTGTAGTTTGACAGCTGAATTGTTAATGATACTTGAGTCAAGTAACTTGACTTGACATAACCGGCGTCTATCAATTTGTTTGCAATCAATTGTTTTATTACTTTCCTGAGTTTCCTGACAACCCTCAAAGGCAGTAACAATTATATTGTATTGTACTTCATTTGCTATTAAAGCTAAAAGCGGATTGAGTTCCGGAGAAACCGCTTGCTTTATTGCGTATTATTCGATTAATTACATTGAGAAGATATATATATCTACTTTCATACATTCCATGATTGTAAAATTAAACTTGTGATATCGAGAGAGCAGGGGCTGAATCATAATGGACGCAAAAATAAAAAAATGTTGTCCAAATTGTAGTCAGCTATACTTTTTGAAAGGTAAGTAACTGATTGGAATATAATATAATAACAAACAAGCGTTACCTATATAAATTATTTACTTTTCAATAAGTACCTTATAGAAAAAATGTCCCACCCTCAAATAACATAATAAAAAGAAGATGATTTGCGTCTGGTTTTTAAGTCATTTTAAAAGGATTTTTATTTCAGATAATTATAATCTATGTTATGTTCCCACTACGAGAATTTTATTGCTGTTTATTCAAATGCGAAAAAAAATATTTCCTTCATGCTGTTCAGTGTTCATATAGATCGTATTTCTCAATTTCGTTTTGAACTTAAATGGTTTGCGATTCACTAGAATCTTAATCATTGGATTTGTTCTCAAGATTTGACATTCTTGAGAACAAACTGTTTACTTTTTTACACATTGCTATCAGTAATTTTTGAAGCAACATTCCACATTTCCAAAGTTTGTTTCAATAACCATTCAGACTTACCAACCTTGTCACTCAATAGCTTGTAAAGGTCAATTAAATTATATCTATTAATGCCCTGGTTTATTTAATAGGTAAATTGAAAGTGAAATGTACACTAAAATACAATTATTTATGACATGATTTTAGACTAGTATTATCGCAGAATTAAAACATTAATTTATGGTTTATGAATTCTTATATAAACCGCATATCATGAATACCTGTTAAGTCGTCGTCAACCCATTATTGTCCCACTGCTGGGCACGGGTCTTCTCTCAGAATGAGAGAGTTTAGGCCATAGTCCACCGCGCTGGCCAAGTGCGAATTGGTGGACCTGTTAAGTATTATAATGTATTTATGACATGTCAAACTATGCCATGTACAAATGATTTATTACAAACAACAAATATTATAGATAAAATAAAATAAGGCTTATCAGAAAAATATTTAATGTGAAAGACAAAACCTCAGTTTCTAAGCCTATACAATTCTGAAAAGTTCTGACCGTTTGAAATGTAACACTGTATTTGTTTGTAATACAATACGATAAGATGAGTACAATAAAACTGCTTGTTTCGGTGTTTTAGCTCTGGCACCACAGGTGCATGGAAATGTACCATTATTCCTGTCATGTGGTCATTCCATGTGTGAGAACTGTATAAGGAATATTGTCAAATTTGGTGAGCCCATTGAGTGCAAAGTATGCTTGAAGGACATGGAGATATCTGCACCTGATTTAGCTCTACTGCTGCAAAATAAAATACAGTTGTACAAACTATTCCCTGTCAATATATATTTGCTTGGAGAACTAACATATGAGCTGATAGAGGTATAAAACCATTTTGTATTAGTGTTTTGTATTTTATTTACTTTTGTTGGATTGATTGCTTTGAAGTAATTCCTCATTTTGATACATTTCTTATAAAGATATTCCTAATTAGAAATGTTTCTTTTACAGCCAGTATCAGATAAGTCAAAGAAAGATGATGTTGACTATTTTTTGGAAATTAAATCCATTCTCCAGGAAACAGAAAAGATACATGGTATGGTATTCACTATAAAGTAAGGTTGTAAAATAAATATTGAGAGTATAAATTCTTACTACAAGTTTTTGCTTCATGTATTAATATATGAATTCTGTTGTTAATTATACTAAACAAACATTATATCTATAAAAAGACTATCAATTAATAAACAAATAAAAAAGGTTCAGAACTATTTTGTCTTAGTCTTTTTATTTAAAGATTATGATTATTATCATATATTAACATAGTATCCATTAAACAAAAGATACATTTATTCTATATATTTAAGGTTACAATATCTGTTATATTTTTAGCACAATGCATGGAGTGCCATAACCCAACCACAAAGATATGCAAGCAATGTGAAACTACACTCTGCAATAACTGTTTCAATAAAATTCATAAAAATTTCGTAATTTTTAAGAATCATACACTACAAAATATAGGTAAGACAACTAAATACTGTTTCATTACAATTTATTCTCGAACGCATATTTCTAAAGCAGTTCTAAATATTTTTTAGATACAATTACTACTCAATGTTCTTGTACGACTCACAAAGGCAAGTCTCTGGACTACTATTGCAAGGATTGTTCAAAGGCTGTCTGCATGGACTGCTTGGTAGTGGGTGGAGAAAAGTCATGTAAAAATCATAATGTGGTTTCTATGCAAGAAATGGTATGTTTTATCATATAATTGTATATTTGTACTCTATAAAAAATTATATATACTTTATGTTAAAGAAAACCTACAATCTTTCAATTTAAGTGATAGGATCATTTTTATGGGTGTTCAAGCAGTTGTGATTAGATCTTATTTCCAATAAGTGTATGTATTTCATACCTTATATAATTGCGCTTGTATTGTGAATGAAAAAGAAAATTGTAGAAGATAACTTAATTGCGTAATATTATATTTTAATTAATTTTTGACATGTAAATACTATATAGATATGACTATTATTGCTTGTTATTAAATTAAAATAATGTACTTATTAGTGATATATATAATTATAATAGCAACTGTAAAATTTTAATGTATTATTAATGTATTTGGATTGATTTTAATATTTATTGCTTCCTCTAGCTTTGCGACGCCCTACCAGGGCATCACATATTTCTTGTTAGTAAAATAAGTTATGTGTGTATTATGCAATAAATAAATAAATAAATAAATAAATAAATAATTGCACATTATTAGTTATTATATTATCAAGCTTATAGAAATATTTTATCTGACAATAATTTCTTTATTGTAATAGTTGATTATAATAGCTATTATAATATAAAATAACTTAATTAAGTAACTTAATAACAATAATTGATTATAAATGAAAAATTATGACATTTACATTGCCTTCCTTATATTTAAAAGTGTATTAAATTTTAAATGATACATATATTACAGAATGAAAGTTTTTGGGGAGAACTCACTGACATTACACCTAAAGTTGATGAAACTTATAGAAGACTTACAAAAACTGCTGTTGTAAGTACTTTTCCTAGTGTTGGCCTTTAATACATTGATAAGAATAGTAGTGCTTTGTAATTTTTTTTTTTGGTAAGCATCTTATTTAAGTATATATAGTATGATTGTTAATGTAGTTGTAATGTAATGTAATGCTTTTTTTTATAGGACATCGGAAATTTAATGTATAATATAAACAATGATGCTGGAACATCAGAGCTCACTCGTACAATACACAATATAGAACAGCATTTCTCAAAGCTATCATCAACTATACAGAAGCACAAAAATGAAGTAATAGATACCATTCTTAAAATACAATCCACAGAGAAGAATTCATTGGAAAATGTTAAAAATGAGATTGCAAGGGCTATAAAAGAAGCTAAAAATACATTAAATGCTGTGAAATCTATTGATGAGAAACATTTACGACAGGTAATGTTAATGTTATGGCTAATCCCGAGTGTGTTATTCGGTGAAAGTATCAGTTTTATCAAATCTGTACTTTATAAAAATATTCATGTATGCATTCAACAAAGGCTTGGCTTATGGCATTTAATTTTCATATTTTAAATTTTTAGTCGAATTTATCTTCCATCTTAGAAGAAGCTAAAAAGGTTGCTGATATTCCATGGTATTTAAACAAGGATGAAACAGCCACAGATCTTAAGTAAGTTTAGAATACTATTGTATTTGGGTATTAGTTTATCCTAAGTTAGTTTAATAAAAAATAAAAATAATAATAAACAAACAATTGTTTTGTCAGTCAAAACATTCATAAAGAAACTAATACTAAATTTTTTATTTTATTTTTTTTAGATTTTTTTAATAAAATCTAGTCTTAATGTGTAATTTAATTTGTAGGGTTAAAGTAAATGAAGACCTTGTTGCTTTATTAAGTGATTATATCCACTTGGAGGGAAATGCTAACTCCAAATATAAATTGCTGTCTACTGAGGAGTTAAATGAGAAGAAAATTGATATACCCCCACCTCCACCCACTGTGGTGCAGCCACCAGAATTGCCTCGAGGTAATCACTTAATTTTGTTAAATATATCACTAAATTGGTAAAATATAATATTACATCGACTTAAATGTTTCATAAAGTTTATGTTTGATTCATTTTTTACATAAAAAACGTTTGCTTTTAAAACATCTTTACTATCAAAATTCAAAAGCTATTTGAATTTCATGTTGTCAGCTTTATAGACGGATTATATTATTTATAACTAAATATATCTAAAATATTACCTAATTCAGATGTCCGCCAAAAAAATAAAACCCAAGAGGATAAAGTGAAGGATCAAAAACCGCCACTTTACATTCAAGTGCCAAAATATCGTAGCAAGAGTGGATCCTGCTCGTCGCTCAACTCCATCACCAGTGATACCTCGAACCGAAGTTATGAACATGGTAAGAATGGTAGGAATATATAGGAAGGTATGAATTTTTACGACCTGAGTGGCTTAGCGGTAACCATACCGGTCTGACGCGCAATGGGTCCCGGGTTCGATTCCCGGCCAGACAGGTACCTGAATGATGAGTTTAGATTCATGTTCTGGGTCTGGGTGTTTGTGTATTCGTCTTGTGTGTGTCCATGGTACCCACGACACAGGAGAAAATCCTAGTGTGGGGCTATGAGCGTAGAAACTGTATTTTTTTAAAACAGTTTCTACACACAGCCCCACAGTGTGTCGTGAGTACCTTGGACATATAAAGACGGATACACGAACACCTAGACCCAAGACAGAATTCTAAATTAATCATTTAGATACCTATTAAATGAGTAATGATGTATTATACATGTTACATAACAATTTATACCCATGTTTAAGTTACATCTACATTAATTCTACAGCACAGTATGAACGTTAGTTACAATAGTCTTTTACACTGATTTAGAGTTGAACTAACACAAATCTGCCAATACTGTTTAAGTGTTTAGAATTAACTATCATTATTTGTGGTCTTTTAGAAGGAAACATTGTGAATACTTACATGACAGTAAGTTATCTTATATTCTTGAACTGATGTTATGTTTGCGTTTTTTTACGTTGAAATTGTAATACATAGTTTTATGATACAATTTCAGTGTAAAGCGCGTATTCATGGTCACAAAGTTTAGTTATTGAGTTTACTAAAGAGCAATAGAAACTGGTCTATATGTTTCAGTAAATTATTACGGTCTAGTATGTTTCTTCAATATGTGGACTTATTGTTTTTTCTTTAATTTTATTAGGTGGCAAACAACATAGACCTATGGTGCAGCAAGTCAGCCCATTTCCTGACAGCCAACATCCTAAACAACTTTATGAAGGTAATATTTTTTACACAATAACAAATTAAATTTTGAATTAACCCGAGTGGTAAGTGAGCTATTAATTATATAATACAAAAAATCCAAACACCTCTTCTGGCCAGGCTTGGAATGGTAGTGTTATTGTTTATAAGTAAACATGTTGTGCTAAGATTGTTACTTCAAGTCTTGTTAAGTGTTCTAAAAAGTAATTTATCATGTTAAACTTATGCTGGCTGCCATTATGTTTGACTTATGATATCAATGCCGAAATAAACAATGTAATCTTATTATAACAGTCGGGTCAATATAGACATTTCAAATAGCATTAATTACCGGAACGCCATGTGTGCTACAAAAGTAATTCGAGGTCAAACATCAGAATATGAGGTTTTTTGGATTTTTCTAGAAAACGTTAAGTTTTATAATAAGAAAACCCTTATACCAAAGTTGTAGATCTTAAAATTCTCTACAAAAATGGTATCATATTTTTTTTCCTAAGAGTTATCATTGCTGAGGTATCGCGATTCTGAGTCACATTATACATGATATCCTCAGATAAACCACAAATATATACACGCCATCCCTGATCTCTTTGTCAATCACAAAGATGTACTTTAAAAAAAATATATATCATGATGCACAATTAATACGAATAATATCCCATAAATGGCGTAGCGAGGGAGTGAAGGGGCCAGTCGCTCCGGACAGCACGTTTCGGTGACCTTTTTTTTAGTCGTAAATTGCAGATAGGTTACAAAGAGTAAGTAGAATTCGTGACCTTGTATATCGCCGACAGTGTAATTCTAACTGGATAGGCGATAAATTCCACTTCCTGGACCCCTGGACCATTCTGGACAATTCATTCGAGAAAAAAAAAACTTTAAAAAAAAAGTATTTCTTCCTAAATAATTTCATTCATCCGTAACTTTTTCCTGGGACGCCATATAATTTGTAGGAAAATATATGTTAGGTATTAAAAAGTCTCCAAATATGTAAAAAAAATGTGGTTCAGACATCCTGATGTCAGAATGTCTGGCCAAGCCACGCCAGGCCACTGTACCCCACGAGCACTGTGTCCAGGTTCCCAGGAGCTGATCTACATATCGCACATCGTGGACCCGCACAACTTCTACGTGCAGCGCGCCTGCCTGCAGCCGCACGTGCAGGAGCTGCAGCGGGAGTTCCGCAATGCGGTGTCGCTGCCGCGCCCCTCCGTTGGCCACGTCGCTGAGGGCAAGTATCTTGAAGTCGGTCTGACGCATGTCGCGTCTTTAGATGCTCTATCTGACGCATGTCGCGTCTTTAGGTGCTCTATCTGACCGCATGTGGCATCTTAGGGTGCGTTCCATTAGACGTTCACAGAGTCGACGCTCACGACCACAGTTTTTCCCGTTGCACTAGCTTGTGAGCTGTACTGACGTGTTCTCTACTAGAACGATCACTTCGACCCACCTTGATAGATGGGTCGTCGTGAGCGTCGCGTGGGCGTAAGTCATGACGTCATGAGTGTTTTCGCCGCGACCACAATGACCACGGTCGTCTTATGGAACGATGTTTTGGGCGTTTACGACGTTGTGAGCGCCATCCGGAACGCATCCTTAAAGTGATATATGTGACACGTGTTGCATGACGCGTCATAAGATGAGCTTTCTGGCGTATTTCACATGACGCGTCTTAAAGCAATCTATCTGACGCATGTCGCGTTACTCATTCCATATTTCCTCTGCTCAACCAGGGGAAAGATAAAATGCGCTCGACACAGCAGCCAAGGGCTATATAGCTTTTGTTTGTTCATAAAACTATACAAGTGGTTTTATAGGACTTATAGAAATGATAATAGAGCGTCAATTTGTTTATAATTTTTATTCGTCACGTAAGATTTTTTTTTTCTGGCTGATGATACATCTGTAAGCAATCTGATATAGAAAAGGGGGTTCTATATGAAGCCAATCACAAATTCGTTGCTGCTCTCGAGGACTGAGATGATCGACTAATATTAAAGAGAGCCGGCAACCGGTCTACTGAAATGCCAGAACTGCTTAACGCTTTAAAAACTCCACATTTTTCGGTACCTCCCCAGTCGAACTAAACCGGTTCTACCACCTGCCAAAACAACAATAACAAAGTGAATATCTACAGGAAAATACTACTTGATGTTCAACAAAGCTGATAACATGTGGCAACGCTGCCGCGTGATCAACATCGACAGAAAAGACACCAACAATCCACGTTTACATGTATTCTCCATTGATTTCGGCAGCACTGAAGTTGTAACTATTGATAAGTAAGTATTTATTTATTTATTTAAACTTTTGAAACACCTTATACTAAGGGTTACAAGGGTGAAACTAATGCCTAATGGTATTCTCTGCCAGTCAACCCTGGGCGATGGCGATAATTTGTGGTAGGCATATAAATGTTATAAAAAGAAATTTTGCTAAAATAATTATTCTTTTAAAATATAAAACAAATATATATACTTTAGTATTCGTTAGTATGATATAATTGTATTTTTACAAGAACATCAATTTTGTGTATGTCCTTTTTTGTAACGGAAAGTAAAAATGATATTAAGTTTGCAGTTTAATGTCACCAGTAAATGTGTTATAATTCTAATTGAAGTTGCTTGTGGAACAACACCGCTAAGTCATTTTACTAACTTTAAAGGGTAGTGAAATAAAATTACTGTATATATTTTTTTATTTTAAAAATATATGTCGCTTTTAGTTAAAAAAGACTGATTATGGATGATAGCGATGTAATTTTTTACCTTTTTCACTTTATGTTCACCAACGTTCCACAAAAACAGCTTTCGACTCGAGTGATCCTGTTCGATTAGCGCCAATATACAAGCCTATTTACTATTGCTTACAAATAGCATACTAATGGCAGATTATAGATGATAGCGACGTTTATTTTTTTTTTCACTTTTGAAGTTTATAGTCACCGATGTTCCGCAAAACTATTGCTTACAACCACCATACTTACTGCAAAGTATTTAAAAAAACTTATCTTTCAGGTTGCGTCTTTTGCCACCAGCAAGAGTTCAAGTGCCACATCCATTTGCCATCAATTGTTGTTTGGCCAATTGCGTACCCAAGACTGGCGCATGGACCACTGAAGACGCTATTCTCTTTCAAAACATCATTGACAAGTATGTACAAAAATCGTTGGTTTTTATTGTCTTATTATTATTTTTTTTTATCAGATTGAAGTAGCAAACGAGCATGCTGTCTCCCTGATGGTAAGTGGTCACACATGGACATCTGAAAGCAACTTGATATGGAATAAGGGTTCTACTTACCACGATCCATGCAACTGGGTTAAAATATCGGCAAAAAGAAATCGAAAAGGATTCAAAAACCGCATATCGTGAGTACCCGTTAAGTATTAAAATGTGTCAATTCCGCGATAATATTAGTCTAAAATCATATGTTCTACCTGAAGTCAATCATATAGATGCCCTGCTACTCCAGACGACTAAGATCCCCTCATGTAAAATTGAACCGGGAACCACACCGGACCACCGAAACGCAAGAATCGAACTATACTTGTTATACATGGTATTACCTCGATATTTAAAATTTAATTTAACAGGTGGTAGAACAAAGTCGACCTGGGAGCTACCGCCATCATGCTTATTTATAGCATGAAGTGAACTGTGAACCATATGAGCCGACCATATTAGTCCTCGGGAGTAGCAGCACGTCTGTGGGCGGCTTCAGATATAAATTCGGTTTTATATTGAGTTACAGACATTCTATGGGCGGCAATACAGTACTTACAATCAGGTGGACTGCATGCTTGTTTGCTACATTACAATAAAACATGACTTTATTTATTTTTCGGCGAAATAGCAACTGACCTAAAAGATTAGCTCAGTCAAACAAATCAAACACAACATAAGACAGTACTCTTAAGGTCTTCGCACATTGGATCGACTCGACGCCGACTTAACTCCAACTCAATTCACAGTAGGACATTGAAATGTAAGCTATATAATATGTTACTTAAGAGTGAATTTGTCAACTTGCAAGTCAAAGGTATACGACGCGTAGACGCGAACTCACTAATTACACAAATTCACTCTAAAATAACAAAACATAAAGCTTACATTTCAATGCCATACGATGAATTGAGTTCGCGCTGAGTTGGTGTAATGTGCCAAGACCTTTATCTGTATACGTTTGAAATTTGACACGGGACATACATTGAAGCGATTTACTGACTCAACAAAAAGTACACCCGGTTTTGTATACACAGATCAATAGTAGAGTACAAGATCTGTATTCTGTTGTATCATATTACCTATCACGGGAATAATAAACTCAGCGCGTTAGACGTTGTGGTGAATAATTGGGCGAGTCGTCGAATTCGCTGATAAGGTCTTTGTTATGACTAATTTTAATACCAGCAATGCATAAATGCTTACGCAGGGTAACTATGACTTTAGGAGGACATTATTACTTTTCTCCGAACGATTCAATGTAAATTGAAATGTATGGGCATTACAATTTATTTTGCAATAAATGAGCGAAAATTTAAACAGTGACCGTTTTGAGAACACTTAATATCACTGGGGAATAATCGAATTCTCATGTTACATTTTAGCAAGTCGGCGGTAATACACATCAGACGCATCTGTTCGACGGCGGACTACACGGTGAAGTACGAGTGCGATCTCACTACATTTGAAGACGGTGTAAGTCTCGCGCATGCCTTGGTGTTCCACGAACGCGCTAGGATGCCTAATTCAAGACTTTCGGTAACTATGTTTATACATATAAATTTGATTACAGGCTGACAAAGTAATAGATTTTTATTAGCTTTAGTATTAACATCATATTTGTTTATACACGTATATGTTTGTTAACAAATTTTGAAACACTTTCCAAGGGACTGTCTGGCCAAAACTTTTGAATACACGTTTGGTTTGAATGGCTATGCATGATTATCTTGGTTACGTATTTCTAAATCCAATATGGCGGGTGCCTAAAGATAGATGACAAAGTATTTTTGATGCCCCCCTATAATATAAGTACAAAAATAAAAGAGATTTGCGACAAACAATACGAAAAACAAAATGACGTCACTACAAACCTTATTGTTAAAAACTTATAGTTTTATATAGATCTTTTAAATAAATTTACTCTCTTTCGTCCATCAACTAAATTTCTTTTTTAGGTTTGCATTCGTAGTAATTGACGAGAACTAGTAATTCTCGAGAAAAATCTTCGAATTTCCTATAACGTGTATTTTTTTTATTAATAACTATATGAGTTTATTTTCTTTATACGTTACGTATTCTATACCGTGTCATATAAAATAAACGGATACTGTATTATTTTGAAGTAAACTCTTAATTACGTATTTTTATTCCAGTATCCCAAAATTGCGTCCAGTGTAGAGAAACCAGTATTGTACATAAGCAACAATGATTTTAAGCCAAATACAGTTGAGGAAGTCTATATTACTCGTGTTGTAAGCCCTGATCATTTCTATGTCAGAAAGGTAAAGTTTATTTTTGCTATAAATACGCACGTATGTACGTTTTGTATCTTCATAGAAATTACAAACCTGTAAGTCTACAGGTTTGTAACTGACAAAGAGCTCTATCAGACAGTCGTCTGATAGAGCTCTTTGTCAGAAAATATTTAGTAGGTATTTTTCTAGAAACAATTTTTATTCTTAGCCCACCTTTTTATGAAGCTTAAATCTTTTTAAACGTTTAATTGATAGGAGATATTCCGAAAGCTAATGGTGATTTATATTTTTTGCTTAAATCTTAAGTCCGTATCAAACGTAATTGTATATAATGTATTATTTTAATGTTGGAATTATTTTGCAGCATCACGTGCAAAGCGTTTATGAAAAACTATGTGAAGATCTTGAACAAGAGTACAATTTAAATGATAACGCTGGCACCATTTATCTTCCAGAAATCGGTATTTATTTTGTCTTTTTAATGTTGAACGTATTTTTTACACAATACAATTAAATCAGCAATACTTGCATATGAACTGCAAAAATATAAGATATGAACCTACAGTAAGTTATATTGATATGGCTTTACATATATCATACTTCTAAAGACGTAAATTCTGATACATAATATTTGTTGCGCCTGCGGGCCGGGTTGACCTACGCTCTGATTATACTAATTGCTTAAGATCTTATAAACCTCGAAGTAACTACAGCCATGGTTGCGGTGATACATTAAAAATATTTTTGTTGAAGTTATACTCTCCATTATTTAATCACTTGTTATATAATCAACGTTACATTAGGCATTAGATGTGGTACTTTATAAGACGTATGTAATTTCAGACATGGTATGCGCGGTGAATGTAAAGAAGCCCGCGGGGAGTACTGAAGGTGAAAGTAGTTGGGCTCGGGGTGTTATCCGCGAGGCGCCAGGTCGGGGCAGAGTACGCGTGTGGTTACCGGACTCGGGAGACTTAGTGCTGGTCCACTGGAAGGCGTTGCGACGCCTTGCACCGCAGTTCACTACGCTGCGTGCGCTGGTAGGCTATTTTTTATATATATTTAACGATAAGCTACCTGATGGAAAGTAGTCTCCATCGCCTATGGACATTTGCAACGGCAGTAGAAGCGTTAAATCATCGCCGATGTTGAAGATATAGTGTGTACCGAGAAAGTGAAAAGCCTAAAAGTATTTGGGCTCGGGATGTGGTTCGCGAGTCGTCGGGGCGTAGCCGCGTGAGCTTGTGGCTGCCGGGGACTGCTCTGCTCTGGGAACTTCACTACACTTTCTTTCGCTTTCTACACTCATAGTCCCACAGTAGGTTTTTATCCTGTGTCGTGGGTACACTGCGTACCCTGGTAAGTTACACTTTTGTTATTATCAAATATAGTGTGTGCGGTGAACGTCAAGAAGCTAGCAGAGCTCGAGGCGTGGTCCGCGAGGAGCCGAGGCGTGGCTGACGCAGCAGACGAGCTACCTGATGGAAAGTGGTCACCATCGCCTATAGACATTTGCAACAGCAGCAGAATTGCCAATGCGTCGACGGCGTTGAAGACGTGTATGCCGTGAACGTGAAGAAGGTAGTTGGGCGCGGGGCGTGGTCCGCGAGGCGCCGGGGCGGGGCCACGTGCGCGTGTAGTTACCGAACTCGGGAGACTTGGAGCCGGTCCACTGGAAACCGTTCAGGCGTCCTTGCACCGCAGTTCACTAAGCTGCGTGCTCTGACAGGCTACACTTTTGGTTCTGTATACATTTTCATAAAAGTATTTAACGATTAAATACTTAACGAACGGTCTACCTGATAGGAAGTAGTCACCATCGCCTTGCCTAAGCAAATTTGCAGCGCCAGAGGAGACGAGCCGGGAAAACTACCGTTTATCTCAAATATTGTGTGCGGCGAACGTTAATGAGCCCGAATGTGATTGGGGTCGAGGCGTGGTCATGTGCCGCACTTACAAGCATTACAACGTGTCGCTTCGCAGTTCACTACGCTGCGGGCCCAGGCTGCACTTTTGTTAATGTCAGATATAGTTGCTGTGAATATGCCCGAATGTGGGTGGGTGGGCAAACGCCGTGGTCTGCGACTACAAGGTAAGTAATGATTGCTATACAGCGCTATGACATTTGTATCCTTTTTACCAGATTGCGTCTGAAAGAAGGTGATATTTTTCGCGCGTATGTGTGTATGTATACTTGTATGTATATCCATTTTTTTTCTTCTAAACTTTCAGATTAGAGTACAGAAATGCTTAAAAAACTTACTTTACTTCGTTTAAAAACCCCAATTTGTACTTTGTAATAAGAAACAATAAACGAATTGAAATTACAAGTCAAGTACTTATCCTTAGCTATTTTTACAATTATGTTACAGGCTGTTGAATGTCACTTAGCCGGCGTAACTCCGCTGAACAAAAAGTGGAGTCCTGGATCGGTCAATTTACTCAAGTTCTTCGAGAATCGACTACTAGAACTCCATGTGGAGGAGAGCCGCAACCGTGGGTCACTGGGTGTAACGCTATATGATAAAAGTGCACCAGAAAACGTCATCTGCATAAATGAGCAAATGATAAAACACAAATACGCAGTGACTTTCGGGTAAGATACATTTTTTTTGATAAGATTAGGTAACTTTTTATTACATGGTTAGTGTTATTAAGCATGTTTATTTCAATATTTCAGAATTTTCATGTTTAACAAAAATAATGATTTAAACGAGCAAGTTATTACAAATAAATCACCTCTGGATATCCCAAAAAAAGAGAAAAAACCAGTAAAAGAAACTGTGAAAATATTGAAAAAAAATGAGCCACTTAAGCAAAAAATAAAGGAAGAAGACTTGGAAGCAAAGGACAAGGGTCCTTTGAGACTGGAAATTAAAGTCTTGCACTATCAATCACCCTCATTATTTTACGTGTCTCTGATTCAACAACAGAAGACATTCAACGAACTGTTTGAAAAAATGCAAAAGTACTACTCGAAAAGGAAGGACAACAGCAATGAGAAAACCACTTGGGAAGTCGGTGACCGATGTTGTACTGTGTGCAGTCAGTCGCAAACATGGCGTCGGGCCGCCATTCTCGAAATAGACGGGGATAAAGCAAAAGTATTTTACTCTGACTTTGCTTGCATCGAAACTGTACCGATGGCAAACTTGAGGGAACTTACCAAAGATTTTGCATCAATCGGAGACGCGGCTTTCAAGTGCCACTTGTGTGGAGTCATTCCGGCTGTAGGCGATGAGTGGCCGTCACTCACCAGTGAATTTTTGAAGGAGTTAATTGATGCGTACAAAAGAATATTTATCACAAAATTGGGTAACTTCAAAGAAAAAAGTATGCCAGTTGAACTATGGGTTTACCATACTGTTCAGGGCGGTGCCTTGGAGGCGAATACTTCAGAATGGCGCTGTCTTAACAAGAAAATCATTGACCAAGGCTTAGGCATTCCAGATAAAAATCAAGAGGTAAGAATATTGATTAATTAGTAAAGATATGTTATATTTTATTTTAGGCCCGTTATTATACTAATGCTCCTGATATAAATTTATTACAGTTCAGCGATGCTAAAAAAGCCACCGAAAACACAGATGAAAATGCTTTGTCATTTCTGAATATGACGGGATCAGTTGATGAGTGGTTGCAACTAGAACAGCTTCCTATGAAACCACTTGACAAAACAAAATACTTAAAATCTGATAGTGACTCAAATCCACACACTCCTACTTCGATGGAAGACGACGCAGAAAGACCTGAAGATGTGGAGAAAGATACAAATACCATATTTATAACGGACTGGCTACCGCCCGAACCACTGCCATCTAATGAATTTATTGGAATGCCAACGTAAGAGATAAAATCTTAAATACATATTCTTATTCCGAATAAAATACTTCTCTATATTATTCCTTTATTTACATTATTTTATGGGATAGATAAGGTATGTTTTCTTTAATTGTGGCTATGTTTTCTTGTTTCATTGGGCATTGTGTTCTGTCACTTATAGGAAGAAAAAGATTTTTTTTTTGGAGTAATTGTGCGTCAGAAACCATTGTATAAAAACTTATGTTACTAAAAAAACTTCTACATGATTTGTGTTTTCTTAACATCAATTTGTTTTTAGATACATCGACAACGACGGCGTTATCTACCTACACAACATAGAGCAACAAGACACATTGGATCTAATTCGAAAGGCTCTTGATGTGCGTTTTAAAAATCCTGATCCCAAAGCAAAATTCGCTAAATGGACAGTCGGTGAACCTTGCATAGCGCTATTCTTTCTAGATAACCGTTTTTACAGAGGTAGAGTACTTGAAGTCGACAATGTGGAATCAACTTGCCTTATTCATTACATAGACTATGGCAATGAAGAAACTTGCTCTTTTATCAACCTGAGAAAAAGTATAGCATTGTATCAAATTCCCACGCAAGCTCATAAATGCGTCTTGGATCGGATTCGCCCTATCGGCAAACAGTGGGACCGGCAAAGCTTGGACTACATACATAAATCAATAGTTGAAAAAAAATGTTTTGTCAAAGTGAGCGGCCCAACGGTCGGAGGTGTTATACCCGTTGAATTAAAATTCGATAAACTCTGGATCAATGATCATCTCGTTGAATTTGAAATGGCTGTGTACACAGATGGCAGTAAAGCTGTTATGAGGAAATTCAAGTCAAAAAGTAATAATGCTATCTTAGAAGACTCTTCAGTTGTGGAGTCTGATTCAGGTCCTGATTACATATTAGAAGATGATACTTCGACTGTACATGAATCAAGTGATTCTATTGATTTGGAATCGATGAAAGGGAAAGATTGGAATCAGTTGTTAGAAGAAGAACAAGAAAGAATTTCAAATAAAAAGTGCGTCACGTTCCCTAAGCAAAGTATTGATAACTTTCCTTGTAACATAACAATTATTAATGACACTAATACCTTAGAGCTAACCATATTACATAGTGATGATCAGTTAGAGGCATACACAGAAATGTTTGAAAATCTTCAAAAGGACGCTATTAATATGACTGCATTAAATGGAATCTACGAAAATAAAGCTTGTATTGCTATCTTCTCTGAAGATGAACTTTGGTACAGAGCAATTATATTGGAATACAGTGAAGCAAAAAACCGTATCAAAGTAAAATTTGTTGATTACGGAAACATTGAAATACTTTCCCCAGCTGATGTACGAGAAATCACTAAAGAATATACTGTGTTGCCTCCAGGAACTGTGTCGGCCATGTTATATGGCGTCAAAGTTAACCCCGATGTTGAATTAAGTGTTATTTCTCAAGAGTACATAAATGTATTCTTGGATAAAGGTCCATTTCAATGTAAAATAATTGATTACAGTGGATCAATGCCAAAGGTTGAGTTGAGAGATGATAAAGGAGATTTGGTGTATGATGATCTTATTAGGAAAAACATATTCCATGTTATTGAATCGTAAACGATATCTTTGAATGTCATTATGTCTTTGTTTTTCATTATTTTTTATTTGATTTCCACTTAGAAACTATCGGTCTTGGACCGATACAATTACCACGTCGTAATATCTTTATTATTTCAAATACATTTTTTCTTCCATTAATTTGTTTTTTTTTTCTTACTTTATTGAAGGTACAATGCTATGGAGAGAGTGCAATAAAATACTTTTAACCAATATCTTTAAATAATTGTTTTATGTTTTATGGATATGTAAAAAGCATACACATAAAAAAAATGCCTGTTGGTTTAGACTTAGAGCATACATAGTTGGTACATAGTTCCGAAGTCGGCGCTCATATAAGACACATGTAGTTTTGTCGTGATCCAGCGAAATATGATGAACGTCGACTTCGGGACTATGTACTAAGTACTTACTGTGTATGCGCTAAACCAAAATGTATTTAAATTATTTTTTACTTTTTTGTGGCATAGAAGTCGATTGTATTTTTTTTTAATTTTTTTCGATCTGAAAAAAGAATGTTATTGTGACGCTCCAAGTCGTAATAGCGAACGCATCGCCCGCGTTTCCCAGAACGCCATGTAATTATGACCAAATACCTACGGTCAATAGTAGAGTTTAATGTTAGGTCGGTAACTAAAATTGGACTGCTTTCACTGAATTAAATTAGCCTGTTACTGAAGCCAAGAAACTAACAAACAGTAATGTAGCGCGTTCATACCGCCCGAAGCAAAATTCATCGGCGAAAAAAAGTCTCCAATCCTATATACCCTTTGACACCTGTCTCTGCAAATTGATAACCGATAAAAATGTTGCTAGATCTAAATACTTTTTGTCCGCGCATGTTGAGTTTCCTGAAAATTTACATACCGCCAGGAGCTTGCCGCCCCTCCCGCTTGCAAACGAAAAAAACACAAGCGCTTTTATCTATACTAATAAAAAGTTTGTTTATTTGAACACGCTAATCTCTGGAAGTACTGGTTAGAGCTAAATATATTTTTTAAATCTATGAAGAATAAATAGAATGATATTCTTATTGTAAAATCATTTTATTTCATGTGCTATAAATAGGTAAATAATGAACTAGGATCAGAAGAACCAAAATAAAAAAGATATATATATTTTTACAGTTTATTTTTTAAATACTTTGATATGTTTACTTGCAAAACTTTGTCGGGTAATACCATATTACACTTATTATAAATTAATATATTGAATATTTTCACTAACTAAACATAAAACTTGAGACCAATCAAGATGGTTTTTACCAAGTAAAATGGGTAACTTCTTGCTTTGGACATACTGCCACTAAACGTAGAGGTGCACCTGTACCTAATGCAATATTCATTGGCAGCGCAAAAGCTGTACAACCATATTCTGAAAAGAAAATATATCAATTAGAATATTGCAACTCGATCCCGAGTGCTTAAATTTAAATCGGTAGATTATATAGGTCCTCCATTCTATTGACCTTAAGTAAATTACGAGCTCCCTTACTTCAAATAAGTTTAACTAGTAAGACTATTTAAACCAAAATGTACCTTTAGGTATTAGAAAGGTGTTTTACTGTTAACACGTTCAGTGCACCTACACATCCTGCGTGTTTTCGCAATTTCGCGGTATCTCTAAACAGTAGCGGCCTTGGCGGGTGGCAAACGGGGCAATCGCCCGGGGTCACGCAAAATAACCCAAGCAAATTAAAAAAATGTAGATACTTTTAACTGTATTTTTTATTAAGACTTTAATTTTTATCCTTAATTATTTTTTCAGCTATTTATATAGTAGTAAATTATATGAAGTTACATAACCAATTCACAAATTTTAACACACAGGTAATTGAAAAAATCATTGTCTATTCCGTACTTGAACATAAATATTGTTTCGCGAAACATTTGAAGATCTGATTTTTAGTCGCACAGAACTCGAGTCGGTTTGGAGGTGAGAAAATAAAGGTAAAATAAATGAGTTTTACTCCACTATCGAAAGAGTTTTAGGAATTATTGTCACCACATATATTACAGTCGTGTCTGCTGAAAGGTTTTTGGAGACTTAAAATTAATTTGAGTATTTCAGTCCTTGCTATTCTTTCAATCGAAAATTCCGTCGCTGATTCGTTAGAATTGTGTTTTAATCAAAGATTTTTGTCTTAGAAAAGTTGTAAAAAATGTTTGTAAAAATATCCCTGTATTTGTCAATTTTGTAAATCTTTCAATGAAAAACATCTTAAAATTCAAACTGATGTTAGTAACATTTATTTATTTGTTAACTTTACCGGTCCTCTTCAAACAAATACCTAAACCAAACAACCAGACCTACCTACATTCGTAGGTATCACATACTTTTCATTAAGACAAAGGGCCTCGCAAAGCCATCGGGGAAGCATTCGAAAATAACATTAAACGTGTCAACAGAAGTTTCAAAAAAGTTAAACTCAATTGCCGCACTTGTTTAAATATACCAAGTAATGCTTCGAATTTTGTGTTTTGTCCAACATTTAATGTCATTCACATAATTACGTATATTTATGAATATAATGTACCTGGTACGGGCATATCTAATTTCACATTTTCTATGTTGTAAAGTCCTGCTCTCGCATTTATTTTATGCACTGCAAAATCTTTGGCTGAACCGGGATCTACGGAAGCCACGTCAACTCCAATACCGACAACATTTTTATATGATGAAGTAATCCACTCCGCCACTTCAGCGCTCAGCCCTGTAAATAGGATAATTAGGATAATTTACCAATTTAAGCCTACCCACGTAGCTTGAGCTAAGTCAAAAGTATTTGACTATATAGAATTAGTTGCACGTTGTACGCGTAATTCCTACATTAAGTAAATTATTTTAATATTAACAATTTTTAACGATCTGTATCCCTCGTGTAACACAAACCTTTAACCGCGGCTGTACCTATATTTTTTTGTCGCAGGACTCTTTCTACTCTCTCTTGTTTTTCTAACAGTGTGTTTCTGTGACCGGTTTTATAAATACTACGATTAAAAAAGATTAAGGAAAAAAGAAGTTGAAGTTTAATAGTAGGTACGAAACGCTCAGTGTTGCATTGTTTTCGCATTTTAATAATATTCATTAAAGTAACATAAGGTGGACCTCATAACGTCCCTGTAGTTCGGGATTAGAATAGGGGTACGGTATCTGCTGCCTGTAGTAAGAGGCAACTAAAAAGAGCTTCCGAGGTTGCGAGCGGCTAGAGTGGGATGCTCGAACCGTTCGGTCAGACGACCCCGCGAAAGTCGTAAAGACTAGACGGAGCGGTAGGCCCAGTCGCCCATCTTTTAGGACCACGATGGGGCAACGCGCTCAATGGACTCCGGTTGCGTTCCTTTCTCTTTCGGAGTCATCTTTCTTTGTAGCGTCGAGGACGGTCACCGGGGTGATTTTAGTGCTATAAAAATCCCACATAACCCTGCGTGGCACCCACGGCGTAGGGGACCTTTTGAAGGTTTCCCCATCGAGCAAAAAAGGTGGGCCCCTTTACTTTATTATTGAAACATCTTTAAATTGTACATATTATACCATCATTATTACCTCATAAACATATTTTAAAATCTTACTACATGCCCCCTTTATTAAGATCACAAAATAATTATAATAAAAATGAAATCATATGTGCTTGTATAATGACAAACAGAGATTTTTTCTAATTTTTAAATAGTCTTTGTGACTTTACTCACCCGGAAAATTCAACGTGCCATTTTGGCTAATTCCTAAATATTTATTTTTGTCGTTGACGAACTTAGACCATCCGAATTTAAATATTATTAAACAGGGTTCCCCGTTGTTATCGTTCAACATATAATCTAAATGATGTTTGTAGAGCACGAAGTTGGGGTCATCATTTACTCTTGAACTAATATCCACGATTATCACTGGAAAACAAAAACTGAATATATTGTATTGTTGCATCGTTATCAATATTAATTAAGCAATGCTAATATGCATGAGTATAGTACACAGAAGATAAATGTTTTTAATCTGAGAAGTTTATTTAAGCTTTTAATCCACAGCGTTATTTTTTCCATATTAACGTAAACACATAAGATGCTCAAGAGTAGGTACCTAAGTAGTTGCTGTCAGTTGCACTGCAAAATGATTTGTGAATGATTCCAAAAAATAATTTCTGTGAATATTTCTAGAAATAGATCATATTACTTACACGGGACAATAAGCTTTTCCAGATCAATATCTGCTACATACATTCCTTGTCTTTCGAAATGTCGAGGAGCATCAATGTGGGTACCGCCATGTTCGCCGGCAGCAAAATCATTAGAGGCATACCTTTTTATAGATACAAACACATAAATATATACTTTGTTTGAGTAGTTGTTCTAAATAATGCAAGATGTCCGCTCAATCAACTTCAATGTACTTAACGGTAGTTATATCTCAAAACCACTTTCGTCCATGTAAGACTATTTTGGTAGATATATCCTGTTTGGTTCTTAACTCAACCGTGATCTTAAATGGTCACTCATGGAATTGGCTTCTACACAACCCAAACCAACTCCAACTACTAATGCTCAGCACGAATATCTCTTGACAACTATGGGCATCCTGGAACATACTACACCGTGCTAATAAAATGAGTATTATTATTTAAGCTTTGTTGATCAGTTTAACGTTACACAGGCCGCAAGGTGCTTTCGCCATAGAATGCATTTCTGCATACACCTTACCTTGGAAGCAGCAAACGAGCATGCAGTCCACCTGATGGTAAATGGTCCGATTACTACAACGGTCGCCTCATATATAAGTGTACCGGCAATCACACACTTCCATCGAAACGCAGGAAATGCTTCACGCTAGAAATAAGTGTGGCGGTGGTAGGTACTTCCCCAGTCGAACTACACTGGTTGTACCACCTTCAAATATGACTATACTTATTTGTAACGCAGCAGTGATGGGATGCATTTATGTGGCAAGGTGTGGTGGCAAAGGAGGTGTGTCGAAGGAGGTTCGGTGAAGAGAGGAGAGGTGCGATGATAGACGTGGCAGAGCTGTCATTATTAATGAAAAAGAAATGCAAATAAATTGTTGGTTGAAAGTATTTTTGTAATGTCTTATTTTACAGCGATATACATATATTAAATTGACTATCAACGAGATGATGAGAATTTATGAAATGATTGTTTTTTTTTTTCTAAATGGTTAAGATAAATTAGTCGAAAAATCTGAATAGGAAAAAAATAGGTACTCACCATGATCCGTCCTTTTCGATTCTTTGAATTTTATTTGTGAATTCAAAGTTTTTTGCATTCGGCCAATATATAGTATTTTCATCAAACCGATAACTCAAATCTATGAACTCGTATTGCCCATTGAACATTATTTTATTTAAACTCGGACGTTCTGCAGATATAAAATTAAGCAGACCACATAATACAACAATTGTCCAAGTCGCCATGTCTAAATATACTGTTCAAATCGCACAAATAGTTCTGTACGGCCGAGAATATCCTATTTATCTAACGTGGGACTAATTACTTAACTGATACTAGATACTACATAGTACCTACCATAGCATAACATGTTAGTTATTGGTTTATTGATTCAAAACCTGTTATTGTTTCTTTAAAATTACAAGTAGTAAGTTATTATTATGACATAGCACGTTAGATTATGGTTCATTTATACAAAACCTGTTAATTTATCTATAAAGTTACAAGTAGTAAGTTATTTGTGGCCTGCCATAAAATGTGGAGATAACGTATGATAGATACGTAGTCAAACTATTACGATTGTACGAAATATAAAGAATTCAATTGACCTTACATTTTTTTCTTCGTTCTTATAATTATAATTAAGACGAAAGTTTATGAGAATGGATGATTGTTTGTCCATAACGCCAGAATGGCTAAACGGATCTGGATAAAAATAGCACCGAGATAGGCTTTTTTTTTTTTTTTCGAGGGGGAACCCTCCGAAGGTACCCGACGCCGTGGGAGCGACGCAGGGTTATGTGGGATTTTTACCGCACTAAAACCCCCCCAGTGGCCGTCCTCGGCGCTGAAAAGGGAGGACTCCGGGATCTCGAAACGACTTCAACCGAAATCCTCCGAGCGCGCTGCCCCATCGGGCTCCTCCCAGATGGGCGGCTGGGCCCACCACTCCGTCTAGTCTTTACGACGGTATGCGACCACACATACCGCCGTCCTTCCCGGGATTGCCTGACCGAACGGTTCGAGCTCCCACTCTAGCCGTCTGCAACCCCGGAAGCCCCTTTTAGTCGCCTCTTACGACAGGCAGGGGATATCGTAGCCCTATTCTGACCCCGAGGCTACAGGGACGACGGAGATAGGCTATACACGTACTATATTATAAAACTAGCTGAAGTACCCGTGATTCGCTACGGGACATAAAAAAATGTGGAGGTAAGAATGAAACCATTGTGAAGGGGGGTACTATAAGGGGGGGGATAGAAAAGTTTGCGGCCTCACATACTAATACTTATCATATTTTTATCATACTACCCTCATTAGCTTTGTACATTATTTAGTAGTCGTAGTAAGTAGTAGTAGCGTCTGTGGATTACAGTTTAAGTTACTAACAATTAGTAAGTTGAACATCCCGCGGTCATTAAAAACCCCCTACCACTTCAAAGCAGATTCATGATGCTATGCAAACAACATTAGGGGAATTTGCACCATCATATACCACTTTAAAAAAATGGGTAGCTCTCGGTCATGTCCTCGATCTCTGCGAACAAAGAAAACATCGACAAAGTGTGTGATCTCATATTGGAGGACCACCGATTGACTATCAGACGCTCGAATTTTCTAAGGTCTCCGTAAGAGGGGGGGCCCCAAGTTTGTTTTCAGTTGAGTAAAAGCGAATCCAACTCACGATTCCTCTTCATTGTTTAGAGACGTTTGAGGCTGCTCCACAAGGTTTTTGAATAGATTTGTGGCAATGGATGAAATCTAAGCTCACTACTTCACTCCAGAGTCAAAACAACAATCCAAGCATTTTGTGTGGTTGCCGGCACACTTTTATTTGAGGCGACCATCATAGTCCTCGGGAGGAGCAACGCATCTGTGATTGACTTCAGATTGAACCCTTGTTCTGCATGAAGTTATTTATAGATGTCAATGGGCGGTTGTGACCACTTAACATCAGGTAGACATGGACTGCATGCTACTTCAAATTTATAAAAAAAAGCAGGGGAAAAAATCAAAACGACGATCCAAGCAGAAGAAGAAAAAAAATTATAAACCGGCTGTAAAGAAAGCAAAAAGAATTTTTGTCGGCTGACAAAGTGATGGCGTCAGTTGTTTAGGATGCTAAGGGTGTAATCATGGTGCACTAGGGGACTTTTTTTTTGTTCTCGAGGGAGAAACCTTCAAAAGATACCCGACGCCGTGGGAGCGACGCAGGGTTAAGTGGGAATTTTAGCGCACTAAAATATATGGTAGCTGTCTTCAGCGCTTCAAAGAGGACTCCGGGGTCTCAAAAGGAACACAACCGGAGTCCTCTAAACGCGTTACCCCATCGGGCTCCTCCCAGTCGAGCGGCTGGGTCCACTACTCCGTCTGGTCTTTACGACGGTATGCGACCACGCATATGCTATCAAAGTTTTGCTATTTCTTAACGGTCCCTTTTTTGAAATGGAAATATGAAAATCTGAAACCAAAAGGTGTATAAGTCACTAACATAGTTGCTATATTGAAATAGTACAAAATATCGTAATTACAAGTAGCCTAACTTGATCAATATTATAAATAAGTTTAACAAGCTCTATACCTTTTTCTCTATAACTCAATTAGGTACATACTTATCTGTTATCGATTTAGCAGAAGACGGTTTTATATCGACCTAAGCATTTAAGCTTTATATTCTGTTTCCTTTAAATTTAAATCGATCTCCATGCTGTTTTGTTCAACGATACTTGGCATTTCATGAATGGTTAGCAATATGTATCTTTTATCAGTAAGATTGTTCGTAATTTCAAATTATTAGAAAATTTCGAATGTAATCAAATTTATTTATTTAGTACCTAATCAAACATCAATTTTAATCAAGAGGAAAATTAGTCTAGAATAAGGAAAAGCTAATTGCATACATTTAAAGGTCACCAGTTGACCCGGCGAACATCGTTCCGCCTAAAAGTAAAAAATCTAAATTGAATGTACTTATTAACCTTCCTCTTGAATCACTCTAACTATGAATAAAAAAAAGGAATTCAAATCCGTAGCGTAATTATAAAAATCTTTTTAAACTTAGGGTACGGAATACCCTACCGGTTTTTGTATTGTAGTGATGTATATTTATTTATGATTACATAAAAGTAAAAACAAACAAAATAAATATAAAATGTCGCATCCAAATTTTTAATGAAATAAAAGCTAAATTCTACATGAAGATCAAAAAAGTTTTTATGAATGCTTCGTATGACATACATTTTTTATATTGTATTTTTATTTGTTATTATTATAGTTATTAGTTATATACATGTTTTCCATCGACACGACAATGTCGATGATGTAACATGACTATCAAAAATTGCCTTGTACGATCTACAAGTTAACGAAACAGAACGAATTTGTTTATGCATTATACACATCATAAAGAAGGACAAGTCTATGCATTTCACTTCTTAATTTACCACATGGTCCATGTTATTTATTCTTATACCATAGACTTACAATGATGAAAAAAAATGAACTGTTAGATGACAGATTATTGAAGTTGTCAACTGTCAAAAAATGCGGTAAATTGTATGTCAAATAGGCTCAACTTCAAAGAAAAAATAATTGAAAACAGAAATACGTCTAAAATGGAAGAAATCTTTGAAGCAAATGAGAGTATGTTGAAAAGCATGCTTTTAGATGAAGAAAAGTTAATAACGTATGTCTCACTAAGCAAAGATTTGTGTATACACGTGAATAATAGCAAATTGTTGCTCAAACGTATCGTTAACAGTGTTCGGCAGGATAGGCCTGAATTGCAGCTAAATGTAACTTATATTATAAGCGGTGCGACTGATAACAACAATGCCAAGACCATTGTGTGTCCAGAAGAGGACTTGAGTAAGCAAAAAAAATCTTTCAAAAACATATTTTTTGAACACATATACAGTGTTAACATGGGACGTCCTAGAGTCGATACAGCTGCTTACCTTACTGTAAATAAATTTGATGATTTTGTCCTTTGTCCGGGCTTAATTAAAAGTAGTCAATGTGATAAGCGGACTTCTGTCGAAATTGGAAATCTTAAATCTAGTAGTCATGATGTAGTTGCCCCCGAAAAAAGTAAGTCTTTACCTATCTCTTCTAAGATCAAGCAAGAATCGGATACAACGAAAAACAAGAATTCTGATATCAAACCTGTTTCAAAAGACAATGAATCTAAGTCGGAGCCAATTATTAAAAAGGAAATATTATCGCCCAAAAAAGAAACTGCTACTAACAATAAACCAAAATTAAGCTCAAGTAATGGTCATAAAACACAAAAAGGTATTGCGGGCTTTTTCAACAAACCAAATAATAGTATCAAAAAGGAAGTTAAACCTATTGTATTAAATGGTGATGACGCAAAGGTAGAAATAGAAAATAATGAATTAAGAGTCGAAAAAATGGACATTGAGCTTTCTCCTGATACAATAAAAAGTAAAGCTAAAAGCACAAAAGATAATGGTCCTAATAAAGTTTTAAATCAAATAAAGAAAACATCAAAGGTGGACAAAAAACGCAAGCGGGTTTTACATGTATCTGATAGCGATAGTGATCATGAAAATAATGATCCATTTGTTGATGATTCTAACACAGAACAAGCAGTTAATAATGAGTCTGATGATGAAATACCTCCAACACCAACCACCAATTACATTAAGATTACATCTGGGACAGTAAATCCTAAGAAACGGCGTAAAGTTGTTGACAAAACATATACAGATGAAGATGGTTATATTCTCACTAAGAAAGTGGAGGTCTATGAAAGTTGTTCAGAAAATGAAGAAGAGGTCAAAAATATTCCAGAGAAAAAAGATACTCAAGAAAAATCCCAATCGAAGGTTGTTAAAACTGAAACTTCTCCTAAAGGAAAGACCAATGGTACGAAGAAAAAGGTGTCTCCACCACAAAAAGGAAAACAACCTACTCTTACAAATTTCTTTAAGAAAGTCTAGCCGTTCATGAGATTATGTGCCTTATTGTGATCAAAGATGTATGCAAAATAATGTGTTACAATAAATTGGAAAGCTATGGCATGTATTTGTAAATTGTTTTATACTATTTATTGAAGAAAATTGTTAAGAAAATGTAAACATGTTATGCAAAAACCAGTATTTGTTGTGATATCAACTTGCAATCAGGATTCAATAAAAACAACTTTATTAAAAAAACATGTATTTTATTTCATATATATTCTACAATCTCATCTTTTTGTTCCTATTGCCACCATCCAGTCTGGGTAAACTTGTACATCCACTAAGTATGAGCATTTTGTATTATAAGTTGATGTAGAAATATCTTGACCTTGCCTGTGAAATAAATCAACTTGTAAATGAGTATGACCATCAAATGCACTGGGTACACCAACACTGTAAGTGTTAGTCATACATACAAGAAATTCAGTATAATATTCTCTATTCAAGCAACATGTAAAAAAATTTACCTAGATTTTTGGTCAACCTCCATGTATTTTTTTTTTTACAAAAGCAAAAGGGCATGCAGTCTTATGTGGTGGTACTGGTGGTAGTGGCGACTGCCACCCATAGACATTGATGTCGAGATTTAGTCCTACTTGTATATAGACAGATACATTGCCATGTCTATTCACAGGTAAGGTTCTGAAGGCTAAATTTAAAAATAAAAATCCCACATAACCCTGCGCCACTCCCACGGCATCGATTCTCCTGAACTCCCACAATTATACCATTAAGAGTTCTACCACTGTGTTGTATACTTGCTTTTTTATGTGTGACTATAATTATTAGCATTTTAATCTTCATGTAACATCATGTTGGCACAAATTAGTCAATTTACCTGTGAATAACCGGGGTAACTTACTTATTTCTTATATTGGTGTCCCAAACAATTTTTACTATGCCGTCCATCCCAGCTGAGCACAAGATTGAAGAGTCTAGACTTTTTTCATTCGGGTCTAATGATATCCTGTTAGTTAAACTGGGTTTGCCCACTGCAGACCAATCCAAAGCTGTCACTTTACCATGATGCCCTTTGTATTCATGTACACATGTGCAAGCACCTAGATCCCACACTTTAATTTTTTTCTCATCACCTGAAAATAATATATGACAGAGTAATTGTAGCAGTGATTTTGTGTCAAATAAATATTGTATCTGCTCAGAAGACACTTTTCTCATTGTGTTTAGTGATTGGTCCGTTGAAACAGTGTATATGGATGCTAATAAAGCTACAATCAATTTACAGTGTGAATAAATCATACATAAAAGCGTATTATCTTTCTCTTAAAACTAGACAGTTTTTATATAATGACTACATTTCTAAGTAATACAAAACATTGGTAGTTGCAGATAAAAAATAAATGAAAATATCTTTTGTTATCCATTACCAGCACTGGCCAAATATTTCCCAGAAGGCGCAAAAGCTAATGTCCTCACGACACCTCGGTGTCCATACAATACTCTGACGAAACGAGCGTCGCAAACAGTCCAAAGGCGTACACTACGATCGGCGCCTCCTGTAGCTATGTACGCCTCATTTGGATGGAATTTTACGCACTAAAATAATAAAAATATTTTTTTTTTAATCTAGTGTTGCGTGACACGTACACATAAATGAATGATAAGTATAATGCAACTCCATTGGTGGTGTCCATGTAGCAGTTATTTTCTAAACACCATCTTTATCAATATTTGAATTTTTTGCCTGCATTTTGTAGGCACTAACATAGAAGCTAGCAGAACCTTTTTATAAACAAGATTGAAGTAGCAATAACTTAAACTACTTTGATATGAATTAAAAAAACTACACAGCTATACAATAGTATATTTGTTTTGACTTTAGAAAAACTGTTTATAATAAAATACCTACAGTTACATCAGATGTGTGTCCTGCAAACACTCGAACAGGGAAAGTCCTTTCCAGTGACCAGAGTTTTGCAGTTTTATCATGAGAACCAGTCACAATAAACAGCCCATTCTTTGTGACGTCCATACACCAAATAGGATAGTTGTGCCCTCTGGAATAAAGTAATAAGTTAACAAAATAGATGATAAAATGTAAACTATACATTCTACTGCTATAATTTATGACAAAGGATGATCTTCCTCTACACTATAATATGTGACAAAGAATGTGTAAAGAAACATACAAATAAAAAAGTGAGTAAATGTTAAATTAAAGAGCAGAGACAGTCTTATGCTTGAACTCTCAGGAGAGGGTCCAAAGTTCAAAGCCCAGTCATACGCGCCACAGATTTTTCTAAAATGTAATAGAAAACACTGTGGGTAAACCGACATACTTGAGTTCTTTAAAAAAAGTTCTCAAAGGTATGTGCAGACTACACATGTAGCTAGCGCAGCGGACTGTGGTCTAAAAATCTCTCTGAGAGAAGTCCCGTTCCCAGCAGTGGGAGAATAATGGGTTGTGGACGAAATACTAAATATTAATAAAGTGCAACTTACCGATATATGGAAGCGCAAGAATAATCAGATAGCCTCCAAGCTCTCATTGTATTGTCGTGGGAGGCAGAGAGAACTAATTTTTCTCGTGACAAAATACTGCAAGCCTGAACAGGACCTGAATGACCTCTTAATGCTATTCCAGCACCTATTTGACTGAAAATTGACAAATAATTTTAGAGAGATATTATAGATTATGTTACATACAGTTTCATAAACTTCTATTGATGATATAACATCTTTAGGTTGTCCCATATTTTAAGCATTGTTTATGCTTTAAGCAGCAAATGAATAAGGTACATTTTTTTACATAATTCTGGAAAAAAATTGTACTACATGAGTTACATTAAATTAAGTTACCAAACGATTTTTTTTTGTTTCCTCATAAGTCAGAATAGAAATTCATGCTGTTACTTTTCTAGCATACAAAATAAATAATAAATACATAAACTATGATACTTACAACAAGTTATCAGAAGGAGTTTCTATGTCTGATGCTACATTACAGGCTAGTTCTATTTCAGATATATTTCTATTAATTTTTCTGTTCAAATTGTTCTGTCCCAAATCCCATAACCTAATTTCTGAATTGCTGAATCCTCCACACAACATATTACAATTTGCATCTGTCTTAGCGCATACTAAACTGCAGGAAAAAAATTGTATGTCAATAAGTAGTCAAGCAAGATGTGAAATTAGTACAAACTAATAAAATATTACAAAATTATTGGTACATAATTATTAAATATTATTATTATGATGTAATGGTCCAGAGTAACGGATTCAATTACAACAACAATTTATTTAACTCTTATGACTTATAAAAAGAAGTTTAACATCAATATGCATTGAAATATAACATCAAGGCAAACTAACAAAATTTATTTACAGTAGTTACTTACTATGTATCTGGTGCAGCAATTTTATATAACTTAAGTGGTGCCAAAGATTCTCTCACTCCCCTTATTGCATCTTGCAAATCATTTATTTCTTTGTCAACACTTTGATACTCTGCATGGCCATTACATTTTGAGAAAATATCTGAAATTAAGCACAAATATTGTATTTATAAATAAATAGCAGTGTTATGTGCTGCTGTAGTCTGGTATGAAAAATAGAGTAAGAGAGATGGTACCTTCTTAAGGTTTCCTACTCAAAAACTAATAAAAAAACTTAATCTAGGTGCACAAACTTAGTCTTAAGGACCCGTTAATCTGTTTTTGGACCATGTCAGATAGGATTCTAAATATTATCAGAAGTTGACTATAGTTGCTACTTTTTATCAAGTGTGTGGCATGCTTATTTGCTTTTGCCAAAATATAAAAAAAATTACCATTAACATCTTTGGGCTTGTCATCACAATTTGAGGTGGTTATATTTGTTTCTTCTTCTGGTTGATCCTCATCGTCTTCCTGGAAAAATATTAAGGATTTATAAAACGCCAATCTAATAATATTAATAGTTTATAAGTTGTTATATCTTCACAATTACATATAAGAGCAATATATGAAACAACATAATTTCTGTAGAAATGTCAGGTGCACCTAACAAGTTCTATTTGTGATTGTTGTATATTCGTAAATAATAAAAACTTAAGAATTAATTAAAATAATGAAGTAATAAGAGGGTCAAAAAACATATTGAAACAATAAAGTTAGTTTCAATTGGAAATATCACTAATAGAACTATTAACACATGGTATGATATGAAGGTTATTATTAGTAAGGGAAACAAAAATTTGAAAGGATATGAATTTTGGCAGATACTACAATATTTTTTATAGGCACAAATTGCCATTTCTTGCTACTTACATTGTGAGTATTATTATCGTTGTTAATGTCTATGTGGAACCAAGTTTGCAAAACCTGTATAAGAAGCACATGGCCATGCTTAGCCAAATATGCTTTTAAAGTGTTGAGAGAATCTTGTGATAAGTATATGTCATATTTACAGGATCTGAAAACAAAAACATCATATAAACAAAATTATTTATTTCTGGCTTATAAAAAGAGTTTATTACCGTTTTTTTTAATACTACTTTTTCCATAATTTCATCAGACATACAACACAATATTGAATATTTAAGAAAAACAATAATCCGAAACTCTAATGTAAGTAAATCAATGACACGAACTGTAGCTAAAAGTGTTGGAATAAAATGATGTACAGGGAATACACTGCCATCTGACAAAATTATGTAAATATTTCACACAGATTCTAATCAATAATATAGCATACAATAAATCTAATTTTTACCATATCTTTGTGTTCATTCAGATATAATTATGCTGTTTTATAAAATCACTTACCTAAATGCCGCTACAGAGGGTCTAGTTTCTACTTCTTGTAATGTATATATGGAGCCAATATCATCCAATAATTGGTTCATGTAATCTTTTTCTGGTGCTTCATTGTCTATTGTACCATTTTGGAGTGAATTAAACAGCTGTTCAAGACTATTCGGGCGGTATAAAGCAGAGGGTAAGTTACCATCAATAGGCTGATGGTAAGATAAGTCCTTTTGGGGCAATGTTGCTGAATGCCTCTTAAGAAACATCTGAGCTGCACCTCCGTGGCCTCCTCGCAGCATCTCCAGATACAAATGGCAGAGTAAGGGTGTCAGCAACCCTAATAACTCATTTTTCACTTTTTCATCATCAATTTCTTTGATGAAGTTTACTAATCTAGAAGTAAAGGTTAACAATTATAAATTTTAGAAGTATCTTGTTGTACATGTTGATCCAAAATGATGGTGTTTATAATTTTATATTCCTTTGTTTACAAGCCAAAGTTATTGCATAGGTTGTGATAAAGGTCATGCATATTGCAGTTATATTAGATAATATTTTAAATTAAGTTATTATGCATTAGTAATATTGGTAAACAAAGCATATGAAGACTGCATAGTATGTTTTAGGAAGATGTATAGTTGAAAGTTATATTTACCTAGTGTACTGTACATCATACTGTCCTGGATCGTTGTTAATGCATGAAAACAGAATTGAATTGGCGCGACTTGCCTCGCACTGAACTATAGTAGCAACCGCCATTTCTTCAGCACTCCGACATGAAGAATTGCTATGATTAAACAAATCTACATCCTAAAACACCAAAGCACTTCGTAAAGATATACATTTCCTTTGTACAACAAAAAAATAATTCACAATAAATCTCACGGGATAATTTCGGCGCTCTAAGTAGGAAGTAACAGCTGCTTTAATTGCATCGTTTCTAGTCCTTTTCATTGAAATTATAGAAAAACAATATATCGGCGCTTTACGTAAAAATATCCTTTACAAAGTAATGTTGAGTATGTAGACCTACTAATGAGAAATATATTATTATTTGAACGCTTCTCAATTCATGAATTCAGTAAATTCACCCACAAACAAACATTAACATAAATTTAGGTACTACAACTAGTAACTACTTGTACTACTAACTACTGTCTTTCAATGATTAAAATCCATGAATTGATTGTTTCTACTGCTGAATATTAAACAGATAATATATTGCCAGTTATTATTGCCATAGACTACATATGATTGGGAAATCATTAAGATGTAATGTATTAAGATCCCACTGCAAATTTGGGTAGTTATCGTGTGTGTGCCACATTTATTATCGGCCACATTTTAATTGGCAACCTGGTAGATTTTTATTCTCCTAATCATAAATATGAGTAAAAATGTGGATTTTAGCACGCACACGATAACTACACAAATTTGCAGTGGGATCTTAATATAAAATTATTCCCTTGGTCATCGTATCGTTAGCTGGACTATACAAATTGTATTTATTTCTATTTCTTTATCGAGGCCGTCTCCATTTAAAAAACTTTCACATAATACTAAAAATATCTTGGTGCCCATCCCCTATTATTATTAATTTCAAAAATAATATCATGATTGTAACTTAATATTAATTCAAAAAAATGTGAGACAAATCCAATAATACCTAATAATTATGTTACAATCCTTGAAGGCATTTGAACTGTAGGGAATGCCAAAGAAATTAATATTTATGTAGGTTTATACAAAGAAAAGTAAAGGAAAAAATATTACTTTAATTTAATACACACTATCGATTATCATAGATAAAAAGGATAAAAGTTCTGATTCTGCGGTATGGGTCCTCTCGGGGTGTTATGATAGTATTTTAGGCAAAATAAAGGAATCTAATGTCGTCAAAGGATGCATTTAAAAAAACGTTTGATGCTGTCAACAAATCTGTCATAGCGACGTAAATCTGTAAATTAAAATTATTCTGTGCCTATGGCTTGTGGATGCTGCGTTTTATAGTATTACCGATTTCATATTCTTAAAATTAATGATTGTAAGTTATTTGCATATCGTAACAGTCTATTTGGTTTAATTGAAATGTTATAAGTAATCAAATTGTTAATTTCAGTACAGTTGTTTACTTCGGTTATAGATACGACTACCAATTTCATGTGAGTATTGGTTGGTCCTGATTCAACGCTATTTTTGAGATCATTGCGTCATATAAGCAGCCTGTTCCCAGATTCTTATGTATTTTGTGTTTATGGTTAATAATTTTGTTTCCAACAGAAAAATTAGTGATCGTGTTGCTCTGTGCCTATTCCATATAAGGTGAAAATGCCAGGGTAAGCAAGATTCAAATGTGGGAGTGGCCATTAGTTGATCAGCCTACACATTTGTTACTCCATACATGACATAATGTCATCACTGCTCTCATGTTCACTGACTAATGTGACACTCAGATAAACAATACATGTTTTAGCACTAAAATAAAGGCATTAAATACTTGCTTGTTAACTATTTACTTCATTTGCCCATTTTAGCAGACTCCCAATTTATTCAAGGCCAAACAATAAATTTTCAAAATTTATTGATATAAAATATACATGCAGAGTAGTTCTATTATTCACTAGTAAAGCAGTTTTAAGCTTTATGTTAGCTTTTCAAATTCATTCTACAGATACATTATAGGCAACAAAAAAATAATCACATGAATACCATGCATTACATTAATCAATGCACAATGATATGCAACTTTAATATTATCCTCCCCAATGTGTTCCACTATATCCTAAATCAAATAAATAATCTGTTTTTACCAAATTGGTTTTAATAATAAATGATAATTATGAGACATTTTTACTTTCTCTCTATATCTCATGTTATTAATTATAGAAAATATTTAAATTTGTATGAATTAAAAATATGTAACTTTTATTTACGTAACAATATTCTGTAAAGAAAACACTGTGTAAGTTGTATTACTCTGTAAAATTTGTCAAGTATATAAAAATACATTTTCAAAAAATCTAATGCTGATATCATGATTGCTTTAACCTTCATATAAACTAACTGAGAATACATTCTTTCAGTGCTTTTATTGTACTAATTTTTCTTTGCTGAACAGCAATTCACTTAGACTTATTGGTTTAATAATGATTTCAACAGATGTTTTCATTGATGATAGCATATATAGTTATATGCATTCCTGAACATTTACAAAACTTTTGACAAACATATTCTATCTTATTCATCAGTAGTACTACATGTGTGGTTATTAGCAACAATGGATTACTACTATATTTACTGACTATTCTTTTCATACATAGCCCTACAGTGGGTATAGTCATCTGCACACATTAAATTACCTGCTGAAATCTCTTTGTGTTGCTGAAGTCTCAAGTATTGAAATGATAAGGTGTAACGTAAATAAATACTTGTGGGATTCATATACAGATAAAAGCCACTACTACAGAAGGCTTTTGCACTAGTTTCTATACAAAACTCATGTATTTTATACAAAAGTAGGGGATACTCAGGTACTCCATAGTCTTGCCTCATCTATTTTACATATGATCTGAAATAATACACATATACCAGCTATGAAGAGCTCTTGATCCACATAAGCTATAGGATCACGCTATTCCAGTTTGTGAATTAAATAGGTTTCATAATTGGTAGATTTAAATTTAGTTCAGAGCTATTAAGGAAATCTAATAAAATTCTGTTTTCCTGTTATGATTCAGAACATAACTGCTTTTGATGGAGGTATAATTTATTGAATACACTGTCTTTTGTTTTAGATTAGCCACCATGTCTTTGGACAATATGTTCTGCACCCGCTGTGGTGATGGTTTTGAACCAAATGAAAAAATTGTTAACTCCAATGGAGAGCTCTGGCATACTAACTGTTTTGTGTAAGTATTTAAGATTGGTGTTCTTACAAACTGAATGTTACATTAAAATATGGCCTGATGTAATTTTTTTACGTTAAATATGTTATGTATAATTTTAGGTGTGCACAATGCTTTCGTGTATTTCCGGAGGGGGTGTTTTACGAATTTGAGGGTCGCAAGTATTGTGAGCGTGACTTTCAAGTGCTGTTTGCACCCTGTTGTAACAAATGTGGTAAGCAAATTATATTTACTTAGAATAAAAATGCAGCTATTAAATAATGTAGAACTTGATGATGTAGTCATCTGTAGACCAATATTACACGAATTATATTATTTAATAACTTTCATTAAGGGCACATTGTATTTAAAATCATTTTGACTTTAAGTTACATAATTCATTGGCTCAGCGCCCCTTCTGACGCCATCTTTGGACACTTGTTGCTAGCTACTGACTAAAAGTTCCCAAAGCAGTGTTGCCAACTCTCAAAAATGTATTCCCTTAAAGTCTTCATTAAAAACCCCTAAAATCCCCCACAATGAATTATTAATTGGAACTAGTCGCCCGTCGCATCGGCCGAAATTCGACCGTAATTTAAATTAAAAAACTAAACATCAAATGTCATCTGACATTCTTGACGTTGTGTCTTTTCATAGTAAGACATTGAATGTTCTATTTCATTTACTAAGTACATATGTGTTTGTGACAAATGCACGGTAGTGTGTGTAATGTGTTTTTAGTTGATTTTATGTATGAAAAATGCATTATTTGAAAAAAATATTAACATTCTGCACTCCTTCTCTACGTCCACTATAACCGTGCAAAATTTCATACTAATCCGTCCGCGGCATATTAACAACCTGACTTAACGACGAAAAAAAAAGTCTTTGGGTGTAGTACATGACGTTTTTTTTCCTTTTTTTTTTTCGTCGTGAGGCATTGATTATATAGACTGGCGGGGAGATTTCCCATTAAAAACACCTATATGTTGAAGTTATAAAAACCCCTAAAAATTTTACACCCCTAAAAAATCCCCATCCTACTTGAAAATCCCCTAAATTTGGGGGGAAAACCCCTAAGTTGGCAACACTGTCCCAAAGATCCGCCTTATTCGATCGATCTATTAACTAGGCCGACTGACATGACATCGCTTTGTTGGCCGGCTCAAATATGCTCTTTTCATTCCCGTTCTTCTCCCATTCTTTCGATCCGGCCGAGCTAACAGTCTTGTGGCTTTATCTCCTATAATATTTGGTTGAGTTGAGAGTTGTTCTATCTCGGCAGTTTTTCGAATTCGCTAACTTCAATTTAGGTCCTTGCACGGGGCCAAAGATCTTCCGTAGGATATTTCTTTCTGTACCTAGAAGGTGTTTACCTTTCCTAGTTTGTGTCCAGATTTCGTGACTTTTAATATTTGCCTATTTGTGTTTAACAGGCGAGTTCGTCATTGGTCGCGTGATAAAAGCGATGAACGCTAATTGGCATCCAGCGTGCTTCCGTTGTGAGGAGTGCAATGTGGAACTAGCTGATGCTGGTTTCATCAAGCACGCGGGTCGTGCGCTCTGCCATGCGTGCAATGCTCGCATCAAGGCTGATGGACTGCAGAACTACATATGCCATAAGTGCCAGTAAGTTAAATAAAATCAAAGGGTTTTAAGATATTTTTATGTTAACTTTTGCTTCGATTAATTTTCATTAGCTGGACATAGGTGTTCTAAAGTTGGTAGTAGTGTGTTCTACCGGGGAAATACCACCGCCACACCTATTTCTAGCGTGAAGCATTTCTTGCGTTTCAATTGAAAGATATGGTTGCCGGCACACTTTTACATGAGGCGACCATCATAGTCCTCGGGAGTAGCAACGCATCTGTGAGTGACTACAGATGTCCATGGGCGGCAGTGGCCACTTACCATCAGGTGGAACGCATGTTCGTTTGCTAGTTCAGTCAGATAAAAAAAAGATGTACTGTCAGAGTGATACGGATGAAGTTCAAGTCTAGTCCTGTTAAGTCAATAGTGGCTAAGTATGGTTTGGTAGTCTTTATTTAATATGCAAACAGATTTTAAGGATGTCGTGGAGTATGCTCAAGAACATCCATTTCCTTTACAATGTGTTAGTTTTCTATAAATTTTGATACATCATGTTGTAATATGCCAATCCTGTGCGGGTCTGAACTGTTATGATTAGCGCGTAACGAAGCCGTCACCATACCAGTCTGACACGCAGTTGGTTCTAGGTTCGATTCCCGGCCAGACAGGTATCTGAATGATGAATTTAGATGTCGGTTCTGGGTCTGCACGTTTGTGCATTCATCTTTGTATGTCCATCATGACAGTGGTGAAAGTCCTACTAGTGTGTGTGTATAATAATCCTTGCTTTGTAAACACATACTAAGGTGCGTATATGGTTGTACCGCCACACCTACGGCCACTCGCTCTAGGAACTGAATGCAGGAACTGCTTAACGTTACGAACATTGATGCTGCGTTTTGGTAGAAGGTTTTGGTTACCGGCTCACTTTTATATCACTCGGCCGTCTTAATTTTTGAGAATAGCGACGTATCTGTGATTGACTTATTCTTATTCACTAATTCGCACTTGGCCAGCGCGGTGGTCTATGGCCTAAACTCTCTCATTCTGAGAGAAGACCCGTGCCCAGCAGTGGGACATTACTGGGTTGACGAGATGATGTTGCTTATCGATGTTAACGTGCCGCGGCGACCACTTACTATCAGGTGGGCGGCATGCTCGTGGCTTCAATCTTATAAAACACGTTGCTTTACGCATCATTTTAATAACCAAGTCTGCTGCATATTTAAAGCCTAATAAAAGCCATGTTATTCCGTACACTAGAATTCAGAATCTCGACAGCAATATGCATTTCTAATTTTCATGCTGTTTTCCAAAAACAGTGGTGTGATCGACGGTGAGCCGCTCCGGTACCGTGGCGAGGTGTACCACGGCTACCACTTCACATGCGCCACGTGCGGCGTCGAGCTCGACCACACCGCCAGGGAGGTTAAGAACCGTCCAGGATATGCTGCCAATGATATGGTCAGTGTTCATGTATTTTGTACAACCTTGTGATAGGATTTATTAATTATGAAATAGAGCCGATAAAAAAATCACTCAGACTTGTAATTTAATAACGAGTTGATTGATAAAGTCGTATTAATATAGGTACAAGCTTTTCAAATATTAATTTTATTAAACCGATTTTTTTTTAATTTGTAATTTAGCATTTTGAAATTTTCATGACACTAAGCAACCATTCTGTGTGACTAGTTATGTCAATGCGATAGTAATAGTAAACATTGTCATATCTCATAAACGCTAAAACATGTCAAGTTTTTGTTTACTATAGAAGATCGACTCAAACGACAGAATAAGAAATGGCTACAAATCGTTTAGACATATAATTCATACAATTTTTGTTATGTATAGAAGTAACTTGAAAGTCTTTATTGTATCCATAAACTATTAGAAACGATTGTACCCATTCATATTTTGTTATTTTACTTTATTTGTATGTAATTCCTTATTAACAATTATGTTTGTTTCAGAACAATCTTTTCTGCCTTCGTTGTCATGACAAAATGGGTATTCCCATTTGCGGTGCGTGCCGCCGACCCATTGAGGAAAGAATCGTTACTGCGCTAGGCAAGCACTGGCATGTAGAGGTGACTATCGTAAACGTTAATATATACATTACTAGCTTTTGCCCGCGGCTTCGCTCGCGTGGAATTTAGTCTGCCACATAAAGTTTGCAAGGTGGTAGAGCAATGGTTCAACCAGGGTGGCATCACCGCCGCACCTATTTCTACCTTGAAGCAGTTCTTGTGTTTCATTTGAAGGGTGTGCCTGCCGGCTGACTTTAATATGAGGCGATCATCATAGTCCTCGGGAGTAGCAACGCATCTGTGATTTACTTCAGATTGAACCCTTGCCCTACTTCCTAAGGCGATTAACATACGGTACCGCTCACTGCCACGGTAGGCGGTGACGCGGATCTCATGTTGTATTGGGGTCTAATAAATTCGTTGATGCCTCACAAACGTACACCGACTGGCCGCGCGGTCCTGCGGTGTTCTCATCACCACCGTGTCTCCGCGCGAACTACAGTGCGCCTCACACACGGGCTGGCGCCTAACCGCGCGGATCATCGTTGAAGCAAAAATGCATTTCGACGTCGAAAAGTTCATTTTGATGATCGGTCCATCCGCGCGTACAGGTGCGTAAACCGCCTTACCGCACGGGGCACCGCTATTCGCAGCGGTGCGCGGTGCCGTGTGTTAATCGCCTAAATCAGTTTGTTCAAATTTCAAATCACAGGCACGTATATTAATTTGAATTAGTTTTGTCGGCAATGGATATTAATGCTTACTCTGAAATTAAAAGTTTTAAGAAAGGGTCTCAAAACGCGTGACGTTTACCAACGCGCAGTTGGCTAGCGTGGTCAACTACGACCTAAACTACTGCTAATCTGACATATGTGCCGAGTTGTGTTACATTAAAAGGTCGATGACGATTGAATAGCATATTTAACCTTTCCGCTGTTTCATTCTCATTGACTTTTTTCTTTTTTGTCGAGGGAGAAACCTTCAAAAGGTACGCCGTGGAAGCGACGCAAGGTTATCTGGGCGTCCCTGTAGCCTCGGGGTCAGAATAGGGCTACGGTATCCCCTGCCTGTCGTAAGAGGCGACTAAAAGGGGCTTCCGGGGTTGCAGACGGCTAGAGTGGGAGCTCGAATCGTTCTGTCAGGCAATCCCGGGAAGGACGGTGGTATGTGTGGTCGCATACCGTTGTAAAGATTAGACGGAGCGGTGGGCCCAGCCGCCCATCTGGGAGGAGCCCGATGGGGCAGCGCGCTCGAGGATTCCGGTTGAAGTCGTTTCGAGATCCCGGAGTCCTCCTTTTCAGCGCCGAGGACGGCCACCGGGGGGGTTTTAGTGCGGTAAAAATCCCACATAACCCTGCGTCGCTCCCACGGCGTCGGGTACCTTTGGAAGGTTTCCCCCTCGAAAACAAAAATAAAAAAAGGGTTATCTGGGATTCTTATAGCACCAGGACTCCGGGATCTTCAAAGGGACGCAACTGGAGTCCTCTGAGTGCATTGCCCCATCAGGCTCCTCCCAAGTGAGCGGCTGGGCCCACCACTCCATCTGGCCTTTACCACGATATGCAACCACACGTATGCCACCGTCCTTCCCGGGATCGCCTGGCTGGACGGTTCAAGCTCCGTCCATCCTGGCTCTCACGATATCATGCGACCACACATGCTGACATCTTTTCCGAAGTTGCTGACTGGATTTTTGGAGCTCTCCGTCTAGCCGCCCGCAACCCCGAAAGCTCCCTTTTAGTTGCCTCTTACCACAGACAGGGGATTCCTTATTCCCGGAACTACAGAGACGTCATTGACCTTTCACATTTTGCTCCGTGTTTTATAACCCTTCAAATATTAATATCATACAACTTCGTAATATACGGCGGCGGCGCACGGCGCGTACTGCCGGTCAATCAATTGACTACGCAATGTGTTATACTCGTAATATCTTCTAAACTACTTATCCAATTTACATGGTGTAAAAGGCAGATTCGATCTTTATTAGATGCTTGATTTTTTGAAATAATTTATTTTGATAAGGATTAATATTTAGTTTGTATAAAACCCATGGAAACATCAACTTGATATTTTTAAAATTTTCAAAGTATAAAAAGAGTTATTGTGGGTTATACATAAAATATAGACATATGCTGTCGCGGACTTTTATTTAGATCTATGTGAGCCAAACAATCCCACCATACATTATATTTGGATATCTCCAACGGTTTAGGCAGCGTACGCGAAGATAGCTCTCAGAGCACTACTTTTTTTCCGACTAACCTGATATTTCTCGTTATATTATAACCTTATAAAAAAAAATCATTACAAATTATAGCCCATGTGTTATTCTGATGTATAACCTATACTACTGTAAAGTTTCAACCTAATCCGTTGAGTAGTTTTTGCGTGAAAGAATAACAAATACACATACATCCTCACAAACTTTCGCATTTATAATATTAGTAGGATAGGATTATGTCAAAGAAGTAATGAAGTTTTGTTTCTTTTTTTATAGATCTGTAAAAAGTACATCTGTAAAAAGTTTACTCTTACCTGAGTTTGGCCACCGATGCGTTGCTACCCTTGAACGCTAAATCAGATTGACTCACATACCGTTCTTCCGTATCACACCTTCCAAGCTAACTGTACAGCAACTTTTGTTTGTGTGTTTAAATTTAATTTACACATTATACCTACAACTAAACTAAATAAATGTAATTTTCGACAGGAATTCATATCTTTTAGCTATTTAGGTGAAGATTTGTGATTTGAAACATTACAGAAACAGCTAAACTGTTAATTTGCAATTTGAATATTACCACAACACAAAAACGTTAGTTTTACAGGAGGGCTATGTATAAAATAGGAAACAGTTTTTTTTTCTTTTTTATAAATTTTGTTAAAATAATTAAAACTTTTGCTTTTATCAACCACGGTTGAATAAGACGATCGAGCGAAGAAGAAGGCTATATCTATGTCTTAAAATAAAGAGTTTTGAATTGTGCAATTATTCATGCAGGCAGTGACAAATTTCATGTGATTTAATGCTTGGTTCTTTTGACAGCATTTCGTTTGTGCTAAATGCGAGAAGCCGTTCCACGGCCACCGGCACTACGAAAAGAAGGGGCTGGCGTATTGCGAACAGCACTACCACCAATTGTTCGGCAATTTGTGCTACGTGTGCAACCAAGTTATTGCAGGCGACGGTAAGTTATATTAGTTTAATGTATAAACACTTCTACTTTACTGTTTTCAAATAGTTAAAAAGAGTGTAGTTGTTTCAAAGGATACGTACGGCATATTCATGTTTTAAACTTTATATAGCTAATTCAATACCATAGCATTCGTTAATGTTTGTATTTTTCAGCTAATGGGCGTCAATTAATTACACCCCTTTGTTGTAAGATGTAGTGAAATGTCTCGACGAAACTAATCTCACGTGAGATTGTTCTAAATTAGGAGAGACATACTTTGCTTAATTTAATTCACTGCCGAAATTTTATATTTTTTTGCAGAAAAAACAAATACGTGATATGCTGAGTCCCCTCTCCCGCTTATGTCACATTTGATGAAATTCTACTAGATCTCCTTCTTCCCATCCAAATGTCTCACCTAATCAATGAATGTTCGCTTATTAACTTCTTGAAAGTATCAATCGTAATTACAGCCATATTTCGGGATTTCAATTGAGGCTTTATTAAAAAACTAGTTATCGCGAATCCGTTTCACATTTTTCCTCAAGCGAAATGTCAAAGGACATAGGCCGGACCGGAGGAATTGAAAAAGTATTGTCATCACTATTTTAGAATATAATAAATCCCTACTAATATTATAAATGTGAAAGTAACTCTGTCTGTCTGTCTGTCTGTCTGTCTGTCTGTCTGTCTGTCTGTCTGTCTGTCTGCTACTTATTCACGCCTAAACAACTGAACTGATCTTTATGAAATTGGGTACACAGACAATGTTGACATCGAGAAAGGACATAGGCTGCTTTTTATCGAAAAAAATGGGTTGAAAGCGTTAAAATCGGGCATTAATGTTTGTATGGGAGTTCGTTTTCGACAAAGTCTCATATTGACAAGTCCGTCAAGGGGTACGATAGACTTACTTGAAACCTTATCTAAATAATAGAACAAAAAAAAAACATTGATTTCGAGTCGACAACATACGAGGGGAGGTCCAAAAGTTCGCGGAATGAAAGGGTTGTTAATAAAATATAACAATAAATTTATTTTTCCTTTTCAATATAATCACCCTTAAGTCTAATACATTTATTCAATCTATGAATTATTTTTTCTAAACCATCGAAAAAATATTTTTTGTCTTTGGCCTCAAAATGCGCCGAAATTGCCTCCTTCACTTCGTTATCGTCGGAAAATTTCCTTCCCCTTAACTCTTTTTTTAAATTCGGAAACAAATAAAAATCACTAGGGGCCAGGTCTGGGCTATAGGGTGGGTGAACAAGTGGTTCGAATCCATGCGTGTGCAGAGCAGCCATGGCAACTCGGCTCTTGTGAACCGGCGCGTTGTCTTGCAAAAGCAACACACCCTTGGCCAATTTTCCTCGACGTTTTTCTTTAATTGCCTCCTTTAACTTTTCCAATATCGTTGCGTAGTATTCTCCGGTTATAGTGGTACCCTTTTCTTTATAATCAATCAGTAATATTCCCTCACAATCCCAAAAAACAGTGGCCATCAACTTTCCAGCCGATTCTGACACTTTGAATTTCTTGGGAGGTGGTGTACCCTTTTTGTGCCATTGCATGGACTCCTGTTTTGATTCAGGTTCAAAGTGATGAACCCATGTTTCATCTCCAGTAACAATCCGCTCCAAAATCTGCACAGGTTCGTCTCCACACACCTCCAAAAAGTGCTTAGGGGCCATCCATTAATCACGTGATGTTTTTTTTGGCATTTTTTGACCCCCCCTCCCCCTTAGTGATATGTGGTGAGGTTTAAGACTACCCCTCCCCCCCATCCCTATATCACGTGTATTTTTTCGTACCTGCAAAGAATCTATTTTTTTATTTTTAAAAAAATACTGGTACAAGTATCATCTAATTTTATTATAGGAAATTAAAGACTACTATAATAACGTTCAGAGGTAGACAGAAAGGTTGTAGTTTATTTTTGACTGACATAAAAATAATGAAAGAAATGTGGAAACGTTTATTGTACTAGTACTACATGAACATTATTTAATGTACAATATTTTCGGACCACGGAGTAGCGAGACTTTCTTCAACACCAATAACTGGATAAGCATCTTATCCAGTTATTGGTGTTAATAACTGGATCATCATCTTGCCGAAAAATAAGTACACGTGATTTATTACTTTACCCCCCTCCCCCCTTGTGATATTTCGTGATTTTTTTATGGACCCCTCCCCCCCCTTTTGAGCCTCACGTGATTAACGGACAGCCCCTTAGACGCGTCGACGCGCTGCTGTTTTTGAAGCGGCGTGAGCATTCTCGGCACCCATCTTGCGCTGACTTTTGACATGCCCAGGTGGTCGTGCAGGATCCGCAAAATGGTTGTATCTGATACTCCAACTAATGCAGATAATTGTTTTTTCTTCAAACGTGTGTCTTCGAGTACAAATTTTTTAACTTTTTCGACGATATCTGATGTGGTGGCCTCAACTGGCCGCCCAGAGCGAGAGTCGTCTTCAATTGAATCTCGACCATGTTTAAAAAGTCCATGCCACTTATTAACCATTGTTTTACCAGGGCACTGATCTCCATAAACGGCGTCCATTTCATTTAAAATGGTTTGAACGTTTTTTCCTTGCTTGGTAAGGAATTTTATTACAGCGCGATGTTCAATTTTCTCCATAGTTGCAGTTTGCTTCCGGATTGACTTGTTTAGCAGGCGAGTACTCGTAAACGAATGGAGCTGTAGGGTTGAAATGTTAAATATATACTAATTATGAGTGCCTAATTAGTATGACACTAAGCGAGCTACCCTATCCCCACTCCATCCCCTCCATTCCGCGAACTTTTGGACCACCCCTCGTATATCCGTAAAATTCGGATTGTCGTGGATTTTGATAAATTCTAATACAAATGACATGACAGTAGCCATAATGGCCGCCCGGACGCCAACATGGCTACTGTCATGTCACCAATATGGCTACGGATGAATTCTGAATTCATTAAAAAAAAATACATTTATATTTGTAACTATCAAATAACTTAAAAATAGATGTGATTTAAATTGATTTTAATTTACCCATAGTTTATAAATTTATAAAACAAAAATGTATTTATAATACGAAAGATACATTTAGGAAGAATTTCCGATAAGTTACTTATTATGTATGCAAGGGCGGTATGATGGCGCTTCATACTATTATAGTAAAAAAGATAATCGAAACCAATAATTCAAAGGCGATAAAATGTTTGACATTGTTTTAAAATAAAATTATCGACTCTATTTGTCACTCCATGTTCAACTGTTTATTTTACTTAATTGCCAACAGCAAATAAAAAATAGATATACTAAGAACTTTATTGTTCCAATCATCGCAACTTTCGATCTCTTCCTTTTATTATTTTACAATATTACACCCGATCCAAACAAGGAAGGAAGTGGACTGTCTAACTATAATCTAAGTCAACAATATGTTTCATATAATAAAATACAGTAAGTTCGAAAAACCCACGTAATTAAATTATGTTTCAAAAATAAACTACTACAATATTTAAAACATTTGCACATTGTTACTTAAATAGTTTCATAACTATTATTGCTTAAATAAAGTTATGTTATTGACCACACCCGTACATTTTTAGCGGAAATAAATATTATGGACAAAATACAATTGATAGTTTTTTATGCAAAATACTAACATTATAAAGTCGATCAGTATCTAAATAAGGTATAACAATTATATCATGAATTATTATTATAAGGAAGCTTTTGCAACTTTTGTGATAAATAATTGAATGAATATTGAAGCATGGTTGATGAACACTTGGCTCTAATAACAAACGAGCAAGGTCAACATTATTGTTCTTTTTATATTTATGATATGTTCATTATAAATAATGTTATAGAAAACATGCATTTAATCAACATATTTTAAATTAATTTTAGAATAACAAAGTGTGTCAAAATAAGCCAAAATGGATGATGTTCTTAACTCATAAGTATTGAAATTCGCATCTCTTATTAAAATCGTGATAGCCGTGTGGTGCCAAGTCGGGCGGATTAGAAATGCGAGGTCTGGGGTTCGAATCCAGTTCTCTTATGTACATTATTATTATTATTATCTGTAGTTTTCATAAATACTAATTTTAGTATTATTTTTTTTATAACCAGCTCATTTTTAAATATTATTTAGTATCAGAAATGCAAAGCTTTCGCCCGCCTGGGAATCAATGTGTCACAAAGTTTATATGAAATTAATAGAGGTTTAACCTCTGTCAGGTAAAAGTACAAAATAATTTGGATTTACCTTGCCGACAAATTCAAATTTTAATGTAATGAACCACAAACAAGGCTTAATAAAGACATACCTGAGCGCCGCTTAAATGTTAGTAGAACCAAAATTAGTTTACGTATCATTGATACTGTCATTAGATTTTTAGTTTTAGTTAGAGGCATTAGGAGGCACGGGTAAAACGTTTTTAATAAATTTACTATTAGCGAAAAATATAAGATCTGATAGAAAAATAGCTATTGCCGTGGCGTCGTCCAGCGTTGCGCCCACACTTTTAAAAAGCGGTCATAATGCCTGCCTATTCGCCTTTGAGCGTCCACTCAAGATTTGTAGCAACGATTTCTCTAACATTTTTAATATTTCAAATCAAAGGAATACTGGAAATTCAATGCGGGATTGTTATTTGACTACTTATTTGGGATGAAGATTCTGTAGATACAGCCATCGAGATCGAAGACATTATCCAACAAAAATTTTGGATTCCTTCGACCCACCTCCCGGTACTCCTCCACACAAACTTTTTTTTAATAAAAATTTCTACACTCAATAAAATAGAAAATTTCTACAATTTCAATTTCTACAATAGCCCCACACTAGGATTTTTTCCTGTGTCGTGGGTACTTGGGTACAAGGCGTATATAGAAACACCCAGACCCAGAACATTAATCTATTCAGATTCCTGTCTGGCCGGGAATCGAACCGGGTGTGTTAGCTGCTCCGCAACGCGGGTCGTCAAGGTTGTCAAATTAATGTTAAAAGTAGGTTCACCTATATGTAATCTTACTCAGAAATTTAAAAGGACCAAAATTACTTAAAATAGTATTTTTCAATTCATAAAAGTTAAAATCCATCTTTAAAATCGATGCGCTTTTGTTTAAATGTGGAGGCGTTGTTTGAAAAGATGTATTCCGATATTGTTAATGTGACCACTAAGACTGTAAATTGGTTCAAAAAAGGGGTTTACGATATTCTGATTCGTCTTATTTTCATAACATTTTACATAACAATATGCACCTACCCACAAATACACACATAAAATTCGTTTTTTTCACTCTGTGTTTGTCCGGGTAATCCTTGACCGGCTAAACCGATTTTTACGGGTTTTTACTATAGAAAATGTTATGGAACAACATGTAGACTACTTTTATCGTAGAATTCCCACTGAGTGGAGATTTGCGCAGGAAAAACTTTGCGATACCTTGATTTGCACGCGGGCGTAGCCGCGGGTACAGCTAGTTAAGTATATATTTTTTAACTTATTTGTAAAGATGTATGTAAGTGTGTATAAATAAATAATCTTTTAAACGACTTCCAAGAAAGAGGAGGTTATCAATTCGTCTGTATGTTTTTTTTAAAGTAGATAAAAATGCACGGTACAGCTATATAATATGTATTCCAGTGTTCACCGCGCTGAACAAGGCGTGGTGCGTGCACCACTTCGCGTGTTCGGTGTGCGACGCGGCGCTGAGCACGCGCAGCAAGTTCTACGAGTACGACGAGCGGCCCGCCTGCCGCCGCTGCTACGAGCGCTTCCCCGCTGAGCTGCGCCGCCGGCTGCGGCGGGCGCATCACTACACCGTGCGACGTACTTAATTACCGCACAGAACGTTTTGAAAGGGAGCAGAGAGGGGTTTTTCTAAGATCAAAATGGGGAATGCCTACTATGTCCAAGCAACAACACACACACGCACGCACGCACACACACACACACACACAAAAGACGTCACACACACACACACACACAAAGGACATCTCCAACGGGCAGAGGGGCGCTACCGATCTTAGTAGATCGACAGCGAGTCTAAAGGGACATATATACGGTGTTCGCGCACCAATGCGCGCATATTCATACAAACACACACACACCCACAAAGGACGTCCTCAACGGGGAGGCAAAGGGGCGCTAACGATCTTGGTGCTTTTTCCCGGCGTCATCATCTGACATCGTTCTTGACACACATATGCATACTTCCAAAATTATTATCAGTTCATTATTGTATGGTAATTATAAAATTTCTTAAACACTTGAAACTTAAAGGTGTCATAAGTTGATACTGCTTTAAATTAGTACGAACGAATAAATATAATGGATAAATTAAATGTTTGTGTAGCTGTATCACAAAAAGTTAATCTTATTTCGCTGGTTTTGAAACACCGTTTATAAATTATATACTAACAGTATATATTTTTCTTAAATCGTCTTAAAATAATAATAGAATAAGTGACATATAAAATATATTTCGTGCCTTACATAAATAAATTAATTGCTAATAATGAGATTATATGTACGATTTTTGTCATATTTGTTATATGTTATATTTAAAATAAGGTTACTGCCATTAATATATCCTATATGTATAAGGTAAGACGAGAAGTTTTTTTAATGTTTTTTAGTTAACAAAGGTATCGGTTTTCGAAATTATTGTGCCACCACAAGTGTAACTAAATCTACATATACTTGTATGTATATTATCAATATAGGTGCTTCCTCCATATAAAAGTTTGTATTCATTTAAGTTCAAGATGTAATAAAAACAACACAAAGTAGTTTTGATAGTTTATTTTTGTAATACAATTATACTTTAACATACTACTTGTGTAATTTCTCCTAGATGGGCCAGATATTTCTGTGAAAATATTTGTGTGTAGATCTAATATACCTCATGAATAATGAATAAAATGTTTGTTTCTGCCAAATTGAAGTAAAAGCTGATGTTTACTGTTAAGTGCCTTAATTGATAATATAATTAATTGTTAAGGAATGTAACCTATGTATTTAAATAACATTATTAATTCATAATATTATTTTAACGATAAATAAATTACTTACTGTATATTATATGGTGCCTAAACAATTAATAAAATTGGTGTATATTATAATTTTGTTTCAATTATCGTCAAACTCATTTTTCCAACATAAAAGGAGGTAATTATAAAACACAAGAATCCTATCATAAACTCTGTAATTATAACAACACATACCAACTTCCAACAAAATAATATTACCAATAATACTTTCTCAAATTTATTACATACACATAAATACTAAGGTTTAATTGTAGAACATTTCTCGCTATGTACAGGAAACTAGTGAAACAGTTGAAATGACAAGTGGAATAAAGCGAGATAAGATAATGTAGCAGATTCACTACTAATAGTAACATTAAAACGACATAGTCGTCATAGAATGAATTTAGTTGTCCTTCTTCATCCTGGTGCTGGTCATGCGGTAAATAATGGAGTCCCTGCCGGGGTCCATGTCCATTATCGCGTAAACAATAGCCACCAAGGTAAAGGTGAACACCACTCCGAACCACAAGAGAATATTAAAGATGGCGGCGTAATCGGCAGTGTAGGAATCTTCATCGTGGCTCTGAAAATATAAAAAGCATATAAGGAACTATCGATTGGCTATGATAAATTCAACCATATTTTTTTATAAATTCATCAGATTTAATTTCACGCAATCATTTAAATTTTCCGCAAAACATTTAATAACATCCGAGATTTTTGTGTGTAGGGGAATCCATCCTCTTAGGTAACTTGAATTTTATTGATGCATGAGTGACGACACAATGGATGTACTCTGTAAAATGTGTTTGCAGATGACAAATCCTAGATATGATATTTTTTTTAAGTCTAATACTATCTAAAATTCAATCATACTTATTTAAAAACTGCCCCATATACGCACGTACAATATAACTTATTTGATACGTAGAAAGGAGCCATTTTATTCAAACTTGATTTAACACTACAACTACTTATTTTTAAACTTATGTTAACGCGACATTGATATACATTTGTATGTAATGAGCTAATATGTACTAACAATACGCGCTTAAATCAAAATCATGTATCGTCAATATTGTTACATAATAAAACTAGAAATACTAGAACTAGAAACTGCTACCCTAAATACTATAGTCATATGATAACTGCCAAACTTCTTGAAATATTTATATGATATCAAAACTAAGAATACTCCTATAATATCGAAAAATGGTAACAAATTCAGCTAACATCACTATCGCCTTCTCTTGGCTCAGCTGGTAAGGTTACTGGATCATCTTCAGGTGGGTCATCATCCTTGAAATAAAATTGAGAGGACATTCTAAAGGCCCAATTCCGTGCAAGTCTAATTCTCTTAGATTCCAGTACACAGTAGGAGTATGTATCATTTGGTGTCAAACAAAATCAAAGGGAAACAACATGACAAACTTTACTATAAATACTCAATGTTATGTTAAATGTTTCGATCTGCACTTAGCCAGGTTGATAACTCTTTCTACCACAAAATTTATGTTAATGTTAAAACATAGATGAACTATTTTTGAATGATTTTATCTCTTATGAAAGATTTCAACACGTACCTATTGCTTCTTTATTACCAGTTCATAGTAAATAAATGGTTAGCTTAACTCACAAAACTAGCAAAACTCACAAGAGGATACAACTCAGATCTCTCATAAAAACAATCATGAACAACTCACTGTTAGGCTTTGTCGTTCATTGGGTACAGAGCGCACTGCACGGCGGGTGTGGGCGACATCAGTAGCCACTGCGGTTACCAGTACGGATCCATCATAAGCTTTCACAAAAGCATCACTCAGGTCTCTGAGAGCTTCACCTAAAATATTATGTAACAGTAATATATAAATTATTGACAAATGATAGACCTAAGAAGTCCCTACATGTACCACATATGTTCCTTTTTGGTTTTCTAGTTACTTATAGCATGAATTCATAATTACAGAACGAAAATTTCTCCCAACTATTGCTTCTTTAGGGTATTTTAACATAGCTATAGTTGTGATACTCAAAACTGAGTAAACAAGTTCATGTTAAGTCTTAAGGGATCTTAGTTTTCTTAGTTAATTTTTAAACCTACCAAGCAGTTTCTTAGCTTCTTTAGTTTGAAGAGAATTAGGACCATGGAAGTCAGATAAAGCATGTAGAGAGCGGAATCTGAAGTTGTAGAAATCTACAACATTATCAGCAGACACTGCTCCATTCCTGACCTGTGAAGTGACAAAAATAAATGATTTATTTTTATTCTAAGATTGCAAAATTGTAACTAAGATATTTTTTTTTTCTTTTTATCACATACAAATATCTATTAGTAATGAAGTATATAAACAAGTGCTCACAGAAGTCAATGGACATATTCTTCTAACCAACTGTAAATAAGTAGTAGCTTCAAGAAATCCTGTCTTATTCAGAGCTACTTACAATTGTACAATAATGCTATTTCTGAGTGCTATTTAATATGTAAGCATGTCTGTGTTACCACAACATTCACACCAATATAATTAACAGCACAGAGACATCAACTTGAATTAAATAATTTGCTCTTATTATATCCATGTATATTTAGTGTATGCTTAGTAACCTTGGAAATCAAAGCCTTCAGAGCTTCTAATTCGCTGAGAAACTGGTAATCTTCCTCCACAGAGTATTTCAAATGTTGTAAAGACTGCTTAGACAACTTAGGTGGTGTAATTTCTCCAAATACATCAACATACTCATTGAACTGAAAATGAAAAAAATACAACAAATGAAGATCTTATGTTTATTAAGATGTAATAAGTTTCTACAGAACAGATAATTATGTGCACAAAGAGTTCACTGTAAAGATTATATTAGCATTAGCGTCAGCTGAATTATAACTGTAACAATCAGTGCTGGTGTCAGCCTGCTGAACTCTGGTACTCTAAGAACTCTTGAATACATAAGAATCAATTAACTAAATGCATAAATGACTAATAAGAATTGTTACATCATTATTATGGGAAAGAATATGATTTTTTAACACTACTGTTTTGTCCTGAAGGGTGGAAGGAAATATGTGTGTACACTTTGAACTTGTAAGAGGATTATCACCTACTGCACATTTAAATTCTCAATTAAAATGGATACAAAACTTACATCATTGGGTTCAGAAAGCCTGATGTTGACAAGTTTGTTGCCACCATTTGTAAAACGTTGCTTTATTCTATGTCTCAATGCATCATAAGTGTCTGGTTCATATTCGTCCACAATCAAGGGGAATGTTTTGATCTTTGATGCTCCCTGGAAATGGTATATTCATATATTTATTTAATCAATGTAAAACAGATATTGTGAACTCATTTCACTACATCCATTTAAGCAACACTAAATGTAGATACATATTAAATCATTATTTTCAAGATTCATTAATCAATTGCTTTATTCATAATTAATATGGAAGCTTAAAAGAAAAATCTATCTTTTTTGGGCATAGCGAAATGGTGACATATCTAAATTCTTCGTTTCGAAAATAATAAAATTTTAATTGACTAAATTAAAGAAAATTATTTTATTTACCAATTCACTTGATTTTTACCTGATTTTCTAGGACATTTTTTATGATTTTAATTTAAGAATATGTAAGATAAGGGTTACTTACACCATTGCCAAGAGATGATACACCATCAATGTACACCTCAACCACAGCCTCAGGGGTATTGAAGGGATCAGCAATTGATAATCCTGTCCATTCTGAATTCTGAAAAATATTACAACATTGACATTGGACGTTATATATCATCTATTATAACAAAAACTGTGTCTAATACTTTTTTTTATAACAAAATAGGTTTTACCTCTGATAAAGATTTCTATATATATCCATGTCCTAGAATGTAGTATACGGAAAATATTACCTCTTCAACAGACAGGCCGAGCGATGCGGAAAAGATTTCTTTCAGAAGGCTTTCCAATGTCTTACTAGATCCCGCAAATTTCAGGGAATCTGGACTATGTAATATGCTGAATTCGCCCGTCGCCTGAGAGCCTAGACAAAAGATGAATGCATTTTTTTCACAGGAATAAAGAAAGATTTTTAGTCAATCTTAAGCGTCAATATACTTACCAATCACTGAAATAGCGAGAATGTACCAAAAAATACCCATCGTTACACCCATTACGCCCGTTCAAGAAACCTAGAATTCTACAATTACAATTTTTGGTGACTTATTGTCATATGATTAAAGTCTTGCCATATGTAAAAAAAAGAAAACGAAAAATACTCTTCGTGTCTATGTTTCGATTGACGGATAGATAAAGAAGTAATATTCCTAAATTAAATATATGCTGTCCCTAAACACAAGTTAATATGTTTAAGAGTGGAGTATATATTGAGGGAAGTAGATAAACCTAAAGTAATCGGTAATGATTCTAAGGATGTCGCCATATTTCAGCATCAAACGTCTTAGCCATAAAATTTACGATACGTTCGGTGATACTATACGAATTTCCGAAACACACACTGACGTCATTGATTGCTAGTTGTGAGGAATCCTCAAGTTAACGTATGTATAGAAGTCACTAGTTGAGTGACTTCCTATTAAAATTATTACAACATTTTTTTGTCTTGGGTATTTGTGTAAGATCCACTTTGCTAAAAATGGTCGCGAAGTTAAACACAACAAATCCTAGACTTGTACTTATAGGAGCTGTACTTTGAATTAAATTTATATTCAGATTGAATTGTCCCATAAGATCGGTCCGGAATAACTTTCCGGAACTTCTTATGTGGTCTGTTAAATAAATAAATCTGTCAGTGTCAAAGTATTTATTTATTGTGACATAGGTTACATGCGTATGTAGGTAGGTATGTATAGTCATCCTGCTAAGTAGTGATGCCGACCTATGGATAGTTACACTATAGATTGCTGACCTCGAAAATCAGGATATCGATTGGACTATCGATAGTATCGATGCTATCGATAGTATTTATTTTGATAGTCACTGTGCTCTCGATAGTATCGATATATCATAACATAATGTTCAATCAGTGGTAAGGTAAGGCGATTTACACACGGCACCGCACACCGCCGCGGTAGGCGGTGAAGCGGATCTTATGTTGTACTGTGGTCTAATAAATCTGTTGATGCCTAACACACTTACACCGACTGACCGCACGGTCCAGCGATGTTCTTACCACCAACGCTCCTCCGCGCGGACGACAGTGACGGAGGGGCGGCGCCTCACACATGGGCCGCCACCTAACTGCGCGGACCTAACCGTTGGTGCAGGACGTGTTGCAATTTAATAAAAATGGATTTCGATGTCGAAGTTTATTTCGGAAATCGGCACATCCGCGCATACAGGCGCGTAAACCGCCTTACCGCGCGGGGCACCGCTACAAAAACCGCTCTACCGCCACCGCCCTTAGCCGCGGTGTGTGGTGCCGTGTGTTAATCGCCTACATGCAGTGATAAAATTAACAAGATACTTGAAATGGTCTAATTAATAGTGTAGGCACATACAGTTAATATTTAAGTTGCCAATATCAAATTTACAACTGAACTGTTATTATAAATAAAAATATATATTTTGTTACTATTGATAGTTCCATCAACATTCTCACTCTATTGCCACGCTATCGACAGAATATCGATAGTCTATCGATAGACACCTATCGAGCGGCATCACTACTGCCAAGTGCCAACGTCAGTTGATCGATCGCGGTTTGTTTGTGTTATCTTTTGAAATCTGTTCTATTATTTTTACTCAAAATCGTGTATAATATTCTAAATGAAACTATTTCTTGAAGTAAACCCTTTCGGTAAACTAAGTAACAGTACTTTAAACAATATCGCACAAATGTCTCATCGAAGATCAAGTTTACAACCCAATGATTTGTATCCGAGGGAAATAGATATTGAAGTATGTTTAAAAACTTTGAAAATATATCAAAAGTTAGAGGGAGATGTGAATTGTGTTGTTTGGGACGCCTCATTAGTTTTGGCTAAATATCTTGAAACGATGTGCCATCAAAAGCCTGATTTTTTGAGTGGAATGAAAGTTTTGGAATTAGGTGCTGGTTTAGGGGTAGTTGGACTTACAGCGGCGACCTTGGGGTTAGTTCTGTAGAAAGTATATATTTTTTTTATATTTCCAAAATAAATAGCTGACTAAAAATATATATGTTTAAGAGAAAACATCAGAAAAGCTCAAACTAACAAATGTATATATTCCAGGGCTCAAGTAACGATGACAGATCTTCCAGAAGCTTTGTCCTTACTCCGGTTAAATATTGCGGAAAATAAAGCCAAAATAGGAAGCATGGGTGGATATGCAATTGCCGAGTCATTAGTGTGGGGTGACAATAATTCCGAAATACACAAACAAGACTTTGATATGGTGGTTTTAGCTGATTGTGTTTACTACGAAGAAGTAATTATATTCCTCAAGGATTATAAGTTAAAAATAATCGCATAATATGATGAACATTTCATGTCAATATATTATGATAACTTTTGTTTCAGGCTGTGGAGCCACTTCTGCAAACACTACAGAGGTTAACAAACGCTTTTTCGCAGAGACCAGTAATATATTTAACTCAAGAAATCAGAGATACAGAATTGCAAAAAAAAATATGGGACATGTTTTATGAGAAGATAACAGACTTTTTCTATGTTGAAAAAATACCTGAGGAACAGCAACATAGTAATTACAGAAGTGCAGATATTGTATTATTAAAACTGATAAAGAAATGATATTTGTATAATAATATTGGTTCTCAAAGTTACATAAATATGGCTACATTTGTGCCTTAAATATTCTTGAGATGTTAAAGAGTATTTTTAGAGGATCAATGCCTTTTGTCAACATTGCTTCTATGTCAAGCTTATAGGTGCTACAATTAGAGTAGTAAAAATTACACAATTTCAATTATAAAATTTAAAATAATAATATTGTTATGTAGTACTCAATAGAATTACGGAATAAATTAGAGATGTTATATGCTTATATAGTCAAAAATGTTTGGTAAATGATAAAACCATATATAGGTAGTTGGAAAGTTTTAAATTTGTCTAGGAATTATTCTCATAATAAATCTTGTTGCTTAAGTAGCTGTTACAGGTTAATATTCTAAATATAGAAAAAAGGTTACAGGTATAGGTAGGCAGCCTTAGATTAAACATAGGTTACAATTATTTTTTTTGGTAAATATAGAAAAGTTGACTTAATGTGGAATATTATTTAACACCTCTTTAATAATTATCAGGATTTATTAAATCTCAAATGTGGGAATTTTTAGCTACATAGTGTGTTTAGGAATTCAGTTAATATGTAGTGGTATTATAGGCAGAGTTCTCGCGTTTTTTTAAATATTAAGTATAATGCACTGGTGGATCTAGAAATTTAATTTTGTGGGGCATGACTAAGCGAAGGTAAACTTTCAAAGAATTTAATGGAAAAAATAAAATTTGAGTCTCAATAAAGAAGATGGGTTAGTTTAAATTTTGCGAATGTAGGGGTTGTATTGATAGTCCCTGTAGTTCCGGGACTAGAATAGGTGTACCGACACTTTTCGACTTTCAAGCGGCTAGAGTGGGAGCTTGAACCGTCCAGCCAGGCGACCCCGGGAAGGACGGCGGTACGTGTGGTCGCATACCGTCGTAAAGACTAGACGGAGCGGCGGGCCCAGCTGCCCATCTGGGAAGAGCCCGATGGAGCAACGCGCTCAGGGGATTCCGGTTGCATTCCTTTGGAAATCCCGGAGTCCTCTTTGTAAGCGCCGAGGACGGCCACCGGGGGGGTTTTAGTGCGGTAAAAATCCCACATAACCCTGCGTCGCTCCCACGGCGTCGGCCTTTTGAAAGTTTCCCCATCGAAAACAAAAAAGGGGTTATATAAATTCATTCAAACCATAGGAGTTAAAAATTAAATATGTACACATCTGCGAGAAATTTGCGTAAACATCATCGTCATCATCACTATCGTTTAATTGACCTACAATAAAGGGAATAATATAAAAAAAAAAACAATGTTCTCGTTTAGCAGAAAACTATATTTTATTATACCAAAAATGTACGGTTCTCAGGAGGCACAACTTAAAACAACCGTATCATAATTCTTAGAAGAAACGTGTGTTGGAAGGGAGTAAAATATAGTTATTACTTTCAAGTGTTTCGTAATTATCAGATAGGTATTATGGAGCAGTAGTTACGGTAGGTACTAACTTTGTTAAAATTCTTGAAGATATAAAATTTCCGTTAAATTTCGTATGCCAAGTTACATTTATGTCATGTGAAACCGCGGGCACATCCGGTTGATAAAGCCACGATTAGCGTGACTGCGTAAATACTTATGGGACTAAAAAGGTATTACCATTATAATAACGAATATATTCAGCTTTTTATAATGTTTAAATATAGATTGGCTGAAAGAAAGTAACTCAAGGTTATGAAATAAAACTGCACAATAATTTAAAAAGATCAAATTGTCAATGTCATCATTGACAGTTAACAAATATCGTGTCGTGAACGTGATATATAAAACAATGGTTAAAAAGTTAAAAATTGGCGAATTTTAAAGCGATAATTTAACTAAACACATTGTAACCAAAGTTACGATTATTTTAATAATTTCCTATCGTAACAATGGATAAAATAACTTGACAAAAATATTGTAAAGTTTAAGTTGCGGCTTTCAGTTAAGTTAATAAATAAAACTTGATGTGTTTTAATATAACTTAATTTTAGTTTAAAAGTGTTATCAAGGCATTAAACTGTGTGCATGCTGAAAAATGTCTGATGACAATACAAAGACTTCCATAAAAAGTAACGATCTTACGAGGTATAAAGAAACGGAAGCTAATTCTTGGATCATAGGCGTCTCGAAAAGCCATCCCGGACAAAAATATTATTTTAATATAGTTACTGGAGTCAGTTTGTGGAATATCAGCAGTGAAGATGTAATTCATTCTTGTATATTATGTTTTTTATGTAACTCCCTCCATTTGTTTTTACTATTGCTGGATTTTGATGTTACTAAACTTTTCTCTAAATATCCAAGACTATTTGGTACGTAGTTTCAAGTAAAAAAATGATATACCTTTTTAATTACTAAGACACCAAGTTATAAGTTCAAGAAAGGTGTAAAAAGAGCTCTCCTCCAAAGCCGGCGATGCATTGGCGACTCCTCTGGTGTTGCAAATGTCCATAGGCGACGGTGACTGCTTTCCATCAGGTGGCCCGTCAGCCTTATTGTTAGGTCTTAATATAAAAAAAAATATATAAGTATAAGTGTTTTATATTTTTTCCCAAGTATTATGCATTATTCAACTTTATGCAAAATTTATTGGTCAGTGGTCATTTGGGTTATTTCATTTTAGATTGACCGCGCTCAGCAACGAATGAAGGCATTGGCAAGTCCCATTCAATATGATCATTATCCAGAGCCAAACGAACCTCCACCAAATAGAAGATTGTCCACCAAGCTATTTAATCAGACGCATTGCCAACACTCTCTTCCAACCCTTAGAGCAGGTGCTAAGCAAAAACTGAACAGTGAATCAAGTGATGTCACATATAATTCAGAGAATGTGTCTAGTAATTTTGACCATTGTCCACATCCTGATTGCACTTCAAAATCTATGAGACATATCAATGTTATACCCCAAAGCGGTATGAAGTCACCTACATTACTGGATAACAAAATGTTTGAAAGAAATGCAACACGGTGTGCTCAACATAGCAATACTCCAAAGCATTTGTTGGGAGTCATAAGGTCCTCCAGAAAACATATGGCTGAAAATATAGTTCAAGGTATGTTTGAGACAAAACTTCCTTGTAATAGATACCAGATAGTGTACAGGCACTGGTTATTGTAGCCTTTTGAGAAAAGTGGTAACAAGTGATTTTAAAGTACTAGATTTTTTATTACCTTATAATTATTTAGAAAATAACCCTAAAATAACTTTTGAATGTTTAATTTTTAGACACCTTGCATAATCTTTGTTTACTATAGTAGTAATGTCACACGGATACCAAAATAGTTCTTGAAATTAAATTAAAACCAAAGAATCTGTCTATATAAATCTAAAGAAAAGACTGAAAGTAGGAAAGGAGTTGTTATGGTCATTATCAATTAAAGAGTGTTTAATCTGCATAATACTCTAGCTAATACTTATTCTTGTGGCACAAATACATAAGTCTATCAATTTATTCATGGTATTGGTGACAGAACTAGTATAATTAAACTGTGGTCATATACCTTTACTTATACAGTACTTTCCAGGTGGTAGAACTAGTGTAGTTCGACCGGGGAGGTACCACCGCCACACCTATTTCTGGCATGAAGCATTCATTGCGTTTCGATAGAAGGGTGTGTTTGCCAGTACACTTTTATGTGAGGCGACCATCCTACTCCTCAGGAGTAGCAACGCATCTGTGATTGACTTCCGATAGAACCTATGTTCTGTATGAAGTTGCTTATGGGTGTCCATGGGCAGCAGTGACCACTTACCATCAGGTGGACTGCATGCTCGTTTTGCAAATTCATTATTATAAAAAAAATATATGTGTTTGTAATTTTTTTGTAATCTTTTTTTTGTCCTTTCCAGATGTTGGTAATGATGAGACACATAGTCAGAATAGCAATGATAAGGAATGGTTTGAAGTAAGTATTTGTGTTCAATACCTGCTTTTATTCTGTAAGCTGTGAATGTAGTCAATTTTCAAACATCTCTAAATAAGATCCAATGGCAGCAAGAATTTTGACCAATTGGTTGCCAAAAAAATATTTATTCCCTTCTTCCTTCAATTTTTCATTTATAATCTCTTGAAAAAATATGATCCTCATAAGGGATATTATCTGATGGTGGAAATACAGTATATATTTTTTAAGTTGATTCCTTGGTTGTAAAATTGAGTAGTCAGTCTTAGTTGGCCATGTATTTTATTCAATTTCCACTATTCCTTATAGTTTCTGTATCGAAAATCTATGCCCACTTGAATATTTCTCCCTCTGAAAATATATAATTTATGTCCAACTTTAAGCACTGCATGTTTACTGGTAAAAGTAAATGAGTTCATATTGAAAAGGAAAAAACCTACACAAGTAACAAAATTACATATTTGCTATTGCAGGGGAACACCTGTGAATGTGTTGATCTGGCTCTGTTAAAACAGTTTGCCAAAAGTGATGCATTTGAGGATAAATGGTATATTATAGCTGATGCTAGTGTATACTTACAGGATATCAATTTAATAACTACCATTTTGGATAATGGTAAGTTGGTAAAAAACATGTTATGGATTTTGTCACAACTATCGTTGATGTGCTTTTATGATGATTAAAAGATGTTATTTTTCTATAGTTACAAATTGCAAAGTCTAAATACATATTTTTCAACACTTTGTAGATGAAAAATGCTGCCTTATAGTTACTCAAAATGTTAAGAGTGAATTGGAGAATGCTGTTAAAACTCCACTAAGAGCAAAGGCACATTATGCAAATTATATCATCTACAAGTTATTACACTTAGGACTCGCAGTAACTGGTAAGTACAAAAAAAACATTTTTTATATAAGTAATCCAATCTATTTTTCTTATATTGCTACAAAGGTTAATCCAAATTGTATCAAAGGAATTATAAGTTAAGACAATACAATCTATGTAAGGCTCAATAATTACATAATGACATATCACATAATATTATATTTATTAACCATTAGAATTTTTATAGTATAAAAAAAGGTAGGTCCTTAAAAATGCAACTTCACATAGTTAGTTGCCTTTTTAAGGATGAATAAATTTATAATTTTTCTATAACCAGTAAGTTATATGTAACTTAGTTTACCTGATTTGTTTAAATTCCAGATGAAGATATATTAAAACAAAATCAAGATAAAATTGTTAATAACTCGATTTTAAATTGCTGCCTCAAATTAAAAGAACAAAAGTTTTATGTGGTAAGCCTTTTTCTTCGTGACTCCTGTTAAATTAAATTACTGAACTGCATTTATGAGTTTATTTTTGCCTTGTAGGTGGTTATAACGAATGATTTAGAGCTCGAAAAATATGGACAATTTCATGTACCAATTTTTACTTTGAGAGAATTAAAAAAATGTATAAGCAAAACTAATAATTTTGTTACACCACCTATCACACCATCATTGGCTGTCCCACAGAGTGATAATAAAACAAAACTAAGTACACCAGATATTATGGGTATGTTTAGTAACGCAAGAATGTCTCAACTTAATTTGAAAAGGACCAATTCGGAATTAACAGAAGAAAATTCTCTGCAATCAAACACATTATTAGCGTTTAATGGCACTAGTACAAGATCTTCCTTAGACTTCAAAGATATAACTAAAACAACTACTGATGTTGAAGTGCAGACTGACCTTACTCTTATGCAATTACAAGAAATGGAATGTGTTTACAAAAAAGTATGTTTAAGCAAGCAGGCTGTTGATAGCAAAGAAACAGAAAATCTGTCAAGCCATAATCAATCATATGAACCGTCTCCTGCCAGCATAAATCGAGGGTTCAGAAAACAAATTAAATTAAAAAGACGGAAAATTAGTGAGCAGTCAGTATTAAAGGGACAAGTCAATGTAAGTGTGTATAATCAAAGTGATACTGTCAAAGTTTCTTCTCCTACACATAATATATTAGAAAATAAAAATGTAAACCGGAAGGAGTGTTCTTCACATATTTTTCCAGAATATAAAAATGATAATAGTAAAAAACAAGAATTTGATGAAACGGATAAGTCTAGCAACCGCACAATACAGGAAATACCAAATGAAAAATGTAATAAACACAGCAATAAACATTTGTCCCAGGAAGGTAATGAAAAAAATCAAAATATTGAAGACAAAAACGTAATGTTTGAGATAACTTCTGAGATGATGGAAAAGAGCTTAACAATGAAATGCAATGAGTGGGTAACGAAATTTGTACAAATAATGGAAAAGGCCCTGACTGAAGTTTTGGGATGGAACTCATTGTGTCTTTCACCTTGGAACCTTTATAAAGCTACTGCATATATTGAGAAAAATATCGTTGATGATCCTGATATAGTGGATGCATCAAAGAAGTTATTAAATGTTTTAAAACAAGTAAGAAATGAAGAAGGTAAAAAAATAAAATAACTAGCACACTGCGATAAAATTCTTATAGCAAAGTAATAAATTACTATTTAGCTAGAGATTTTCCGATTATATTAATATCCACGATGTTTGCTTTTCAGGTGGTATAAATACCAATATGAGTCCAACTACGTACATGGAAATGTATAGTTTCGGTGTGTATTTGATCGACGCTTTACAGGTGAGTCAAATATGTTCATTTGCAATAATGTTAAATAAAAATATACTGTAATATCTACAAGTAAATGTACAATCTGTAAACATAAAAAATGTAAATGACGAATATACTCGCCGTCTCTCCGACGTCGCACTTACGAGGTCAAGGTGAAAAGTTCTCGGCCTGACCAAGAGATGATATTCCAATTAACGAAATTGTAATGCAATGCTGTGCACTTGTAATTTGTTCGCATAATTAATGTTTGTTCGAATACTTTTTCCGTTCAATTCTTCGAAGTACAAGTCTTTCGCGTGTTAAGTTAAAATGAATAAATTTAAATGTTGCGTGGTCATTAACTTCTTCGTTTTAATAGTTGGCAAAAATTTACGGGAACTCGCACTTTTAAAGATGCTTGCACATCTTTCGAAAATTACCTAATTGAAGAACAATCAAAAACTGTAACCACCGAAAAGGTTCACAATATCGTTTTGAACCTCAGCTATCTCATACACCGTTACTTGACTAGTAACGGTGTATGAGATAGCTGAGGTCCTGGGCATATCGGAAAAAGGGCACGAAACATCTTGCACGACGAATTAGGTATATAAAATTTCTGCGCGAGATGAGTGCCGCATTTGGCGAATGTATATCGAAAGTATATCCTTAAACAATATTAGTAGGAATGTTTAGACTGATTCTAGAAGAATTCGACCGATTTTGTAGTGATTTCATTATGGATCCTCAAATACGCGCGCGAAACCGAACAGAAGTTGTAAAACCGAGGGTTCAGTGCCAAAATTAACGATTTCGATCGTATCTTCTGGAAAGGAGATTGCCATTGGTTTTAAATTCTCACCTGGAAATTTATCACCTTAAAAAGGCCAGAATAATTACCGGACAATATAACTCTAACCTTCTTTACTATTTGGATCGCTAAATTCGCAAGGAAGAGACCCATCTTGGAAAAGAAATACATGATTTTCAATCGCAAGAATGCTTCTGCACTAAAGTGTGGTGCATGTATGCGAAAACTGCGAGCAAATCGTACCTCAAATGTATGATTTGATTTTTGGCATTGATACCCTCGGAATTCTATTTGTTTCTACACTTAAAATGAACAAGTACAGAGGGTCATAGATGGTCCTATTTAGCCTTCCAAAAACTCAATTTCATATAAGGAATACATATAATATTATGTTGGAGAAACACTGGACCAAGTGAATTAAAATCAAGAGGTCGTAAAATAAAATCGGTTTTGAATAAGAAATTAAAATCATTTAGTCAGGGTGGAATCTTTTTCCTTACCCAAGTAATCCCAGAACTACAAGGTCGAAACATTACGTCCCTGTAGTTCTGGGATTAGAATAGGGCTACGGTATCCCCTGCCTGTCATAGAGGGCGACTAAAAGGGGCTTCCGGGATTGTGGGATCTTGAACCGTCCAATCAGGCGATCCCGGGAAGGACGCCGGTATGTGTGGTCGCATACCGTCGTATAGACAGACGGAGTGGTGGGCCCAGCCGTCCAACTGGGAGGAGCACTTATGGGGCAACACGCTAAGACGATTCCGGTTGCGTTCCTTTGGAGATTCCGGAGTCCTTTTGTAGCGTCGAGGATGGTAATCGTGGGGGGTTCTAGTGCGGTAAAAATCCCACATAACCCTGCGTCGCTCCCACGGCGTCGGGTACCTTTTGAAGGTTTCCCGCTCGAGAACAAAAAAAAAAGTTCGAAACATGGTATAATATAAAGATTCGCCGTATTGTTAATTTGCTGTTAGATTAATAGATTTTTCTACGTTGTAACCTTTTTAGCCCTACTGCTGAGTATGGGTCTCTCCACACAAGTAGGAGACTATACAAACCTGGGAATAGGTAAGAATTATTTCATTTTTAGTACATTTTTTTTTATTGCAGGGAAAATTTGACACCTGTGATGATCTACAAGTTGCGGCGGAGTCTTTGTCAAAGTTATTAAGCGATATTCAGCATTCTGTGTTAGATCCCGATGATGAAAAAGTGGAAGTTCTTATGATTATTGATTCGGACAGTCTTAATGATGAAACATCTGAGAACTCTGAAAAGCAAGAGTATATTGAAAAGGAGGGTAGTTCTGATGAAAAATTACTTAATAACTTTAGGAGAAAAAATAATGAAAATGCACGATTTAGCAATATGTTTATTGAAACGACAAGTTCAAGTACTAATGTTCAAAAAGAAAATAGTAATGTGCAGTTTAAAGTTACTATTCCATGTAAGTGTACCATTATTCAATATCGTTTGATACTTGTTATACGAATATTAAGAAAATTCTCTTATCTGATGTTAGAATAATTGAAGAGCTTTTAATTATGGTGTAAATCATGTTTAATAACCATATAATATATTATAGGTACCAGTAAAGCAGTAAGTCCTGATCAAACTACTTTTATTGATACATCACCCAAAACACCTAGTCATATAAAGTGTATAGGCTCTCCAAGTACCTACAATCTCAGATCTCGACTGAGGAGAATATCTCATGTAAGTATTTTTTACATCTGCGACACTTTACGATTCTTCGATATCTTTTGAATTATTTTGTTTACTACAATTCTCGCTTCCATATTTAGAAATAATAAGGTATATCAACATCGATTTCTAATATAATGAGGATAAGTTTTAGCCCTGATTACATTTTGAAATATATCTCAAAGGCTGCAAACCAAGGTTGTAAGGCTACGTACCACATAATACCTGATTCAATTTGACAAACTTAAATAGCGTAAGAAAGTCTTTGTTTATGAGTATTTTTCTACTGATGCCTGAAAAACTGTTTTAGGATTTGCAGGAAACAAATCAATATTTGGTACACGAAGATAAAATCAACAATAAATTTTGTAGGAAAAGCTTATTCCTTTCTAATTTCCAGCTTCAAGAAAAACCGAATATTGACGGTAGCGATGTCCCTAATACAACCAATGAAGTTTCTAGAAATGTACAATTAAGTGGAATGGAAATTAGCGAAGAACCCTTAAATGAAGCGGATAATGACAGTTTGAAGTTATTAAACGAAATGGGTGCCTCCAATAAAGAACAAAAAGTAGTAAGAAAATTTGTGAGGTGTCTAGAATTTGAGGAACGATTAAGAACTAACCAAATACAACATGAACTAAGTGATTTAGATTACGAGGATGAGAACATGGAATTGGGATACGAAGACGAAACTTTATGCGATACAAGAAGAGCTGTTTCTGAGGAGCGTCCAGTATTCTACAATAGTAATCAAGACGATTATCGTACGGATTATGAAATTGAAAGTAACAAGGAAGATAGTATAGTCGATTTTAAATATATTATTACAAAAATTGCGAAGGAAATAAGCGAGATATCTTCAGAAGTTTATGGTTTCAGGTAACTATGTTTTGAAGTTCTTATTTACTCTTTGGCAGATCAATAGGAATACTAAAATTAGTACTATTACATATTTTTTACGTATTGGTTTAAATTTGTCTTCGGATCACAACAATAAAAATAAATAATAAATACTTCAGTGTATGTTACCCAAAAACAGAAAGGAAATAGAGCTCTTTTTGTAATATATTTCAAGTCTTTCGTAGTGCTGCTGTCCTATGACTTTGGAAAATATTGCTTTTGTCAAATCCTATGTATAACAAAATCGCATATGATTTCTTTTTATTGATTTGATTTTTCTTTTAAGAGTCAAGCTGTAGTCTCAACTTACTTTTCCTTAGTAACATAATAGTGACATAATCTAATATATAAAATTCTCGTGTCACAGTTTTTGTTGCCATACTCCTCCGAAACGGCTTGACCGATTTTTACCAAATTTTATATGCTTATTCGGTAGGTCTGAGAATCGGCCAACATCTATTTTTCATACCCCTTAAGGGTTGTCAACCCTTAACATTTTTTTATTATTTTTTATATGGCAAACAACGTTTGTCGGGACACATATAATAAATACCTATAAAAAGAGCTCTATGTTTCCTACATGGTTCCATTATTACTTTGTAAGTGCCAATAAAATTCACGTAACATTACCGTAACGCAGATTTTTTTATGTAATTGTTTATCTTTAATTTACAGTTCAAGAGTGAAATGGAATTTAATATCGGCGTCAGAAGACAATAGTGATATACGAGAAAAGGCTGGACATTGTTTTATGTACATTAATAAGATTTGTACAGCTTTAAACAAGTAAATATCTTACTGCTCCTTTTGTTGTTGAACATATTCGTGGACTACCATGTAATATTTTAATAGGAAATCCATATTCATATCCAGAATTTACTGATTCTCAGTTAAGAGAGCTTTAATGTGGGTAGAACAAGACAAATGTAATAACAACAATGTTATGTTGTGTTGTGGCTTGAAGCCGAGGTATCCCAAATAGGTATGGGTCGTCGACGTATTTTTCGTCAACGAAACTAGACCGTCGAATATCGTCCGTCGACTAGTCGATAAACTAGTCGAATTCGTCGACTAGTCGAAACACGTTAACGTGTATCTACTAAGGTAATATCGTACTTTAATGTCACCATGTGGACTGTGGAGTTTTCATTTAGCCGTCTACGAATTCGACTAGTCCGTCGATGAACGGTAGAACATCGCCGTCGAAAGTGTCGAAACGTTGATTATATATGAACGGTAGATTTAACTACTCCGTTTTATTCAACGCCCATAGTTAATTCTTCGACGTGTTGAAAGTTAACGTGTCGTATAGACTATAGACTGTTCTACTTAGTACAAAGTCATAAACGTCTAGTTTACTTTAGTTTAAACGGTTCCTTTTGCGGTCTATCTCATGCGATTCCTATATAATTTGGCGATAAGTTGTAAACTTTTGGTTATTACTTACGCACGATTAATTTTAATAGAATCTTAATATAATTGTCAAAGTAATAAGTAATAACTGTTATTACTAAATATTCTAGTAAAATATAACAATTTCGTTACAAAACACATATTTCTTTTTTTATCTGATTGAAGTAGCAAACGAGCATGCAGTCCACCTGATGGTAAGTGGTCACTGCCTCCCATGGACATATGTAAGCAACTCCATATAGAACATGGGTTCAATCTGAAGTCAATCACAGATGCGTTTCTACTCCCAAGGACTATGATGGTCGCCTCATATAAAAGTGTGCCGGCAACCACACCCTTCTATCAAAACGCAAAGAAAATAATAATATGCTTCCAAAGTTCCAATAGAAATAGGTGTGGCGGGCGGTGGTACTTCCCCGGTCGAACTGCATTGATTCTACCACCACAAAAGACCAAATTCTCTTAAATGTGCGTTGTCAAAAATATCAACGCTATGCATTTAGATTATTTAGAGATAAAGTTCAAAACATCTTAATTGCCACGCAACTTTCAACCTTATTGTAACGGACGACAAGCGAGTCGGTTGTCGTCCGTTAAAATAAAGTTGAAATTTGCTTGAAGCGACCGTCCATGATTACGCGACTATGGTTAATGGTAATATCGTACGTTGATGTCAACATGTGGACTGTGGAGTTTTTATTTAGCCGTCTACGAATTCGACTAGTCCGTCGAAGAATGGTAGACCGTCGAAACGTTGATTGTATATCAACCGTAGAATCAACTAGTCCGTTTTTTCAACGCCCATAGCTAATCCCAAATGAGGAGTAGTCTTCCAAGGTAGCAGTACCCATCGGCAAAATTTAAGTCTGAAATTGTATATTGATGTCAAGTTATTGTCGCAAACCATCTGTTAATTGCATCGGTTTGTTTCTGCTAATATAAAAATTTTCGCGACATTTTTTATAATATGAAAGTAGCAAATAAGCATGTAGTTTACGCGAAGATGACCACTTGGTCACTGCCGCCCATGGACATCTGTAATCAACCCCAGGTAAGATCTGTCTTGTCTGAGGTTTCCAACAGATGCGTTGCTACTCCTGATGATTAAGGTCGAACGCCTCATATAAGTTTGTCTTCCCTACACACTTTTCAGACCAAAACACAACAACACATAATACTGCACTTGTTAAGACAGCAAAGGGGATGGTGTTTTTATTTCTATTTGTTTATTTTTGTATTTTGTTTGTTGAGTCAAACTAAAGAGAGCATTTTTAGATTTTCTAAACTCTAGTTTTCTAGTTTGGTAAAAATACAGATATGTTGGTTTATAACAAAATTTAACATAATCATACTTTATTTCGACAGTATACTCTATCGAGACAGAAACGGTACATACAACATGCAAGCGGTACTAGACACTACTGAATTTGCGGACATATGCATAGATAAAGACCAAATGGAAATTTATGGGTAAGTCTAATACTATTATCTGTATATTGGACTCAACGATTGACGTGAAAATCATGTCCATTGCCTTATTGTTGGGTACAAATGTAATAATTCATACATCCCAGTGAAGGGGTCGAAAAAGTCTTGGGGGGCACATACAAATTAACTGATAAAATTATATAACATTTGCAAGGCAGAATTATTATAGTTCGGGGAGATATCTTCGCAAAAGCTTTCTTATAGGGCGAAGCAAAACTTGAATTTCGCTGAAAGGCTGTTCCCTTACTTTTATATGAGGTGACCATCTTAGTTTTCGGGAGTGGCAACGCATCTGTGATTGACTTCAGATAAAGCCCTTGTTCTGTATGAAGTTGCCTACAGATGTCCATGAGCGGCTGTGACCACTTACAATCACGTGAAGTATATGCTCATTTGTTACTTAAATCTTATAAAACATTCGGCCTTGATATACTTACATAAAAAATAACAGATTTCATGATCTTTTTACGTCATAATAAATAAAATTTTATATGTTGATTTTATTGTAGACTGCACTTTGGCCCTGCATTATTCAGAACTTAAAAAAATGTATTTTTTTTTGTTTTAGGGAATTCATAGCAACCTGTCTGGAACAGGCACAAACCATAAAGGAAGTCATCAAAGATGTTTTATCTGCACTTCGCATGGACGAAGGAAATAACCAAATAAGACCCTAATCTATAAATGGTAAATGCAAATAGTATTAAGGTACCAGTCTGTGATTTTAAAATAACGGCATTTTAATCGCATACACTTCCGTAGTTTCAAAACACATTTTTTTTATAATGTATGTTTGTAAGTCACAGCTAATATTTGAATCTCTTTTAATGGAAATTACAGTGAAGTTGCATATTATATTTTTTTAATTTTGGATAATTTTTTGACAGTTTACACGTTACAATAGTGCGACCTGCACTTTTTGAAACATAAATAGTATCCATGTTATATTTTCATTAGTAATTAATGTTACTTAACTGTATTGATACATTTTAAGTGTAATATTTTTAAACTATTTTTGTTACAAAATGAAAGAAAATTGTACATATTACATATTGGTTAAGGAATTTTGTATTTTAAAATCGTTACGTCTTCACTGCTGAATGTAAACCGCTAATAATTTGTGCCACTTAGATCCGTCACGAGCTCTCCGTATCATTCCGACTCCAACTATCTTCTTAAGTATTCTCTAGGTCATCAGTCCACCGTGTTGGGGGTGTATTGTAACTATTTGTTCTAATTTGAACCTTTTACCAAGTCGGTTATTTGTCATATGAGTACATCCATTAATCAGCCTTTGAAAAGCATAACTGCATTACTGCAGGACATAAGCCCGTCCTAATCTGCGCCACATCGACCGCTCCTGAGCATATGAATTAAGTAAGATGAATTTCAGTAACATTCCCTTATGTATTTACCTTTGCTGATTCTGTCACGTCGAGAAAAACTGCCAGAATATCACGCTAAGCAAATTGGAGTTTACGCATAAGGCACATAAATCGCTATATGTAATTACTGGCAACACATACTGATCGACTTCAGACCAAGGTGTATCGTGTGAGAAGATATAAAGCAATTTCTCGAACGCTGCCTCGTCAACTGCGATTCAATGGTTGCCTCTTCGTCGAAATTTACATAAAGTATATGGATACATGGATGAATATCGAGATTAGACTCGACACCAACGACTGACATTTTTTTTTTTTTTATGTGGTATGTTCGTTTGACCCCGCTCGGAGGATTCCGGTTGAAGTCGTTTCGAGATCCCGGAGTCCTCCTTTTCAGCGCCGAGGACGGCCACCGGGGGGGTTTTAGTGCGGTAAAAATCCCACATAACCCTGCGTCGCTCCCACGGCGTCGGGTACCTTTGGAAGGTTTCCCCCTCGAAAACAAAAAAAAAAAAAAAAAAAAAATGTTCGTTTGACCTAAGATCTACTTAGATTGATGATGTTGCGTTAGTGCTCTTTCATACTAACATTTGTTCAGCGTAGGCGTTCAGTGGCCGTAAGTTTAGCGCAAATTCTCCGCCACAGTCATCGGTTCCATTCAATTATTGACAAAATGTATTGAGATAGAAGAAAATGACTGTTAGCTTTGCTTATGAAATGATAATTGAAAGAAAAAATAAGCGGCGTGAAGCTGGAATCCATAATGGATTTCCCACTCATGATAAAGAACCGACGCTGGAATCCGTATTATAATATAAATCTGTCTGTATAATATCTATTTATAAGTAATTTATAAAACCAATGAAATAAAAGTAACTGGTTGTAATATGAGCGTTTTACTTTAAAGATTATTGTTCATTTGTTCAGTCGTTGTAGAAAGGCATGTATTTTTGTGAAAGTTTGTCATTATATTTTTAATAAATATTTGGAATTTGATTCCATAGTGTGATTTATGGTTATAGATACTGAATTAATTGTGGAATTTTATCGCATAATACCAGACAGACAATATGTTGTAAAATACATGTATAGCAAATGTCTTGATTAAGACTAATGGAAATTTCACGTTAACTTGATAAGCTTGGTAATTCCTTCAAATTATAAAGAAATACATAACGGTGTCCACGTCACACCCAGATTTAGATTTTAAAATTTGTAAAGATAAGTAAGATAGATAACCCACATAACATAATTATATGGGTAGATACAGTGTTATAATATATCGGATATGATGAATATCTGATAATGACAACACATTATCATGATATAATCTGCTATTCGTATAAAGTGGGTCTTTTACTATGAATTTTTGTAGCCTTCAAAGAAAAAATTATTTTCCTAGATAAACATAGTTGTAATAAAGTGCCATAATTTATTATGATAACTGTAAAAAGGTACCTACGGCTTTTTAATACATAATAATTTAAAAATATGGTAAATATGTTTGTATTTGTATGAATATGGTCAGTACCTCGACCGAAAACAATAATATGGTACCGTTTGTGATGCTTCGGTCCCTGTATGAGAAATAAAGAATTTCACAATACACAATGTATTTTATTTAATAATTGAGCACCAGTGATGTAGCGTTGGCCACGGCCCGGGCGGCATATTTAGGGGGAAGGCAAAATGTATTATTTTGTTTGTTCTAACTGGTATTCTTTATAGGAAAAACTGCGATACTCATGAATTGTTCAGCGACAGAATATTTGTATTCGACTCTATTTTTTGTGCCAACATCATCAACGTCAATTTGTAAAAACGCAGATCTCAAAGATACCTACATAGGTTTAGCGACGTTTTTTAGTCCGTCAATTTGGATTTTGTGATTTTATTGAATAAAATTTCTAAAGGAGTGGGTATAAAATTCAACTTTGGCCTCGGGTGGCCTGAAAACATACTACGCCACCTAGCGCCTTATATTAGCGACGTTAATTGTAATCCTAACTTTGAAATTGAGAATTTATACAGAATTGTACTGTAGTACAAAACTGTTACATGCTGGGAGAAAATGGGCGGCAAAAACAAAATAAACAATACTTTTTCACTCTTCTTCGACGTATTTAGGAAGTATTAACATATTTATTTTTTTGTCTTGTAAGATCGATAGTTTTTTGATTAATTGCACATTCAAGATTATAAAATAAATTGATGACTGCTCAAGATTCAGAACATTTGTGAAGTATCTAGTAAAATATTTACAATGAGTGTATTTTTATCAGTGGTAGATGTGGGTTCGTAGAATAAATACAGGATTGTAAATATAGTTTTGGTTATCTCTCCGCTTATCAGTAAATTATCAGTGAAATATTTAGATTAAATATGCATGGAATTCGGATCCTGGAATAATGTTATTTTTTTGATAATATAGGTAATCTGTTTATCCTCTTGTATGTATTTTAATTTATAAATATAACAAATTTGTGATTTTTGTGGCTTACTTACAAAGGCAATAACCACGATAATTTATTATTTATGTTCATGCCAGGCTCGAACCCCGTATTTTAATAGGTACTGTAATTGTAAACAATTTAACGGGACAAATTACCAGCAATGAGAAATTTAAAATGCGGCTTTTGAATTTCTCATTTCTGAAAATAACTATTGTGAGTACTTGTTAAATATTAAAAGTTTCAATTCCTTAATATCATTTGTTTAAAATCATACATTCTTAACATATTTTCACTCAGTATGACCTTAGTGTTTTCATATTTTCTCCATTTTAACCATGCTATGGGTATGGGGATATTCTGTAAATTATATGAAGCATATTTTTCTCAAATTATATTATTTATTCAACTTACATTACAATATTAATACGTTAACATTACAAAATACTATTAATTGTGAACACATGGCCGAATATATGGCACTTAAATGTGCATTACAAATAAATTATTATTTAATATAAATTAGAGACCCCATTCTGAGAGAAGTCCTATGTCTATTAGTGGAAATGTAACGGGTTGATGATTTAACTTTGAGACTAGAACTAATAGCTAAATTAGTTAAATCCTCTTCCGTCCATCATAGCTTGAGCGCAATACCGCGGGAACTGTATTACTGTTAGTAAAAAGTCCGTGAGTCCCTGTAACAGAAAAATACGTTTTCAGTAGGTAAGCCATTATATTATTGTACATCAAGCCTAAAATTACCCCTATGAACTGGATTTTACATACTTATACAAGTACTTAAGTAGATTATACAATTTTTGTGGAAAGTTTTGCCAAATGACAAGGTAATGGAAACGTCGCCATTTACTTGAAGATTCCTTTAATAATTATAAAGTTATATTTGGAAGTGTACCTAGTAGTTGATTACAGAACTTAGAACAGTATGTAAGTATGTACCTACTAATGTTACACTATGTTATAATTATAATTCTAGCTAGTGCTGCGCATGAAATATCCTTTAGGTACAAACTACGTTGAAGGTTGAAATCCCTTGTGATGAGCAACAAGTGCGATATATGCGGAATATTAATTTTATAACAATGTTGGCAATACATTTAACAATACACATTTATACAATTTATTATTGTTATTGTTTATTTCGACTATCGTAATGTAGATTTTTATTTACGCTAATAGATAAATCGAGTTTTGTCACTTATGCTAATGATTCAAATGAATCACTTTACTAATTCGCATCTTTGAAATGATCTAACCTCAACAACGATACATTTTTTCATCACTAGCAGGTTCTATGCAAAATATTGCGCGTTCGCAGATGTGCATGTAATAATTTCAAGATTCAAATGAATGGTGTAGTAAACCATAAAACACTTACCGTTAACGCATTTATGCAAACAGTGAAGGGAAGAATGATAATATAGAAACCCGCTGCCACGCCGGCAAGCCAGAGGCTTATGAATATTAGTATAATAAACCAAATAATTGAAAACACCACGTTGCCCATGGTCTGAAAACAAATCACAATTATAATATAATATTGAGTGTTTTTTTTTATCTGACTGAAGTAGGAAACGAGCACGCAGTCCACCTGATGGTAAGTGGTCACTGCCGCTCATGGACATCTGTAATCAACTTCATGCAGAACATGGGTTCTATCTGAAGTCAATCACAGGTGCGTTGCTACTCCCGAGGACTATGATGGTCACTTCTTACAAAAGTGTGCCGGCAACCACACCCTTTCATTGAAACGCAAGAAATGCTTCACGCTAGAAATAGGTGTGGCGGTGGTAGGTACTTCCCCGGTCGAACTACACTGGTTCTATCACCTTAATTTTTTTTTTAAATCTTTATTTAAAAATCTAAAGTAAAAATTTTGGTACCGTATGGAGACAGAATTATTCTTTACAAATTACAGGAAAACGATTAAAAACACTATGACCTTGAAATAATTTAGTACAACTATTTTTAGGCGACCAATGTATCGCGTAACTACAGCATTTTCATAGCACATCTTACTTAGCTTCGATTTTTCAATCCGCTTAGCTACCTCGTAATTATCTCGTGTGGAAAGGTACCCTTATGATTTACCTACGTAGGTGATTTTTAAATCTACTACATAAACATTGCCTACTAGTCCGATAGTTATTTTTATTTAATGGCATTGTCATATGGTGACTACAAGTCATAGCGTGATTAGTGTATATAAATTTAATGTAAATCGTTTTTATAAATGCTTTCAATGGCAAAGACCGTTAAATGAAGGCTAACGCCCTGAAAGCACAAGTATAAGCATGCATTCGTACTTACATACCAATATTTATTTATTTTACGAATGGTATACTATTGAGCCTTATGTGTAAAATTGTTTAGTTGAAGTTTTTGCCGCATTAATTCAAAACTTAGTAGGATCCCCAAGTTGATTTTAATAATTAAATTGTTTGTAGAGTCGTCTCCATTCGTAAAAGAAGTAAAGTAACATAACAGATAAAAAAAACATTATTTTACAAATGCTGAGCAAATATATATTAAATCATTGTCGTATGAATATTGTTGTTTAAGGGGAAGAGGAAATTATGGTCCACATGGGAGTTGCTACAAGGACTTTCGCCAGTGCTCTTCAATTTGTTTTGAAGGGTGTTATTAGGTACAGAAGTTTCAACGACTTGGAAGTGTAGAGCAACTTTTTATAGACAAAACATAAAAACCTTTGAGTCACAAATGAAAGTATTGTGGGATTCTAAGTATTTTGTATAGTGTTACTAGGCTGGGGAAAAGTGTAGAGTCAGAAGGAAATTAACACAAACAAGATGAATATATTGGAAGGTGTGCAAGGAGCTGATATCCGACGTCCAGTAATTAAGCGGTACACTATTGGAACGTTACACTATTGGAAAGGTTAAACCTATGTGTGTAATTCATATAAATACCTAGGTATAATAAACGCTGGAAATATACTATTGGCATATACAGTAGTGTATCAAACAAAATGTATATTTTAAATTAGTTAGCATTTTCCGTATTAAACTGTAGGAGGAAAAAATAAAATGGGCCCAAGCTTATGAGAATTAGACCCAAAGCATGGTCGCATACTAGCGTTGTTTGACTAAAATATTATTGGTTTCTATTGGTAGTTACGCTAATTTGTTATGTTAGCATGTGCCATGGTTATCAGTAAAGAATTCGGCCGCATTGGCCGGTTATGTAGGTTACATGGATTAATCAAATCGACGGTCTTATATACATTGTGATTAACACAACACCTTTGAAATATAAAAACCTACGAAGTATAATTTTATACTTTAAGACAGCATGATGTCATGGCCCGCGTAGTAAATTGTATGTACCTATCTATAAATTATACATATGTGCTACCTCACTTTCTAGTAAAATAAGATGTGGGCAATTGCAAGGTTGCTTGAATGTATTAAAGAAATTAAAATTAAGATTTATGATACATACACGTATGTAAAAATAAAATAATAACTCATTGATTTTCGCTTCTTTCTAAGAGAACACCAATGCCCAGCAATAGACTGATGATAACGGTAGCTATCTACTTTGATAAAAGTACCTACCTAATTAGAATTAGGTAGGTACGTAAGTAGGATACGTATTAAGACAATCGGTGACGAATAATTATATTATAGGTTTCTACGTGCAACGAATTGTAATATGATGATTATATTCAGGTGACTAAGATTACTATAGAAATTAATATGTTTTTTCCTATTACATGCACGATAAAACTAAATTTTTTGTGTCTTTAGTTAGGTTGTTGGTACCTTCGTTTACGTACAAAACTGGAAAGGAAAAAGATAATGTAGACTGTTGTGTTAGTTTCAATTTTAAATAGAAGAGTAGGTATTTAATAGATATATTATAGCAAAAACTTAGGCTTTCATTTTTTATTATTTTATGGATATCTGGAGTAATCGTTTTTGTATGCAAACAAACAAATTAACATACACCATGCTCGAAAAAATACTACACTCCTGACGTAGTCGGAAGATACTTAAATAGGAATCTCGTAGTACAGAACTATAAAATAAGATGCAGATATCTGTACAATATTTGATGCTTACGTTACTCCATCTTTAAACTCACATGAGGTTTTTAATATATTTGGAATACGTATGTTTTTCTATAAGCATTCTTACATTGAAAGATCCATCATTTTTATTTATGTTTAGTAAGCAACAAATTCCTTAATCTCACTGATAACTTATCATGACGGTTACCTATATACATACATATGTATTCTTTCTTAGTTTTAGATAGTTGCTTACTCAATTATGCGAAAGGAATCATTATTTGTTTGTAAGTAGGCAGTTTCCGTTTACTAATGACGGTATCGGTGAAAGTAACGCATCTACTGCACTGTTTATAGGCAAAGAATGTTGTTGGTTTTTCTTGTTAGGTAACCGTGCCCGGCCAAATACAAACCGGTAATGAACCCAAAATACGAATGAGACGTTGAAGACGCAGAGGCGTAGGTACATGTGAGCCACGTTTATATACGAACTGGATAGATGCGCATAGTTTATATTTATGTCAGAATGTAAACATTAAACGAAGTATTTTATCGGGTACTATTTTGCTTATAAGTAGGTAACGAAGAACAACACAACTTTTATTTCTGACTGCTGACGAATTTGACCTAATTGGCTTAACAATCGCATACTTAACGAAAATAACACTATACTCAGATATTTATTTACTTTTTTAGTTATGTTTAGATGTTTGTTATTCCAAATTAACTAGCAAAATAATTTTATGCATGGGTATAAGTACATTAGGCATATAACTGATAAGCAGTAACCTACTACTTATAATAGTTTCGAATAACTATTAAAAAGAAGCATGTTATATTTTATTTTTCCTACTTAAACCCAAAAGTAAATTTAGTTGATTACAAGATATCTTAGTAATTTTATTAAATACCACCTGTTTGAATTGTAAAAATTAATTATAATATTCAATATTTCTTACCAAAACTTTATTTATTTATCCGTTATTTGTAAGTCTGAACAAACTTCACTTTTACGTGAGCACACACACCCAACTAGCTAGAACGCGCTCAGATAAGGTACTACAACGTAAACGTTAGTGTACAAGAGACGTGAAACAATATACTACCAGCCTTGCAACGCTCACGCATAAAGTAATCACTAATCAGTTAAGATTGTCGCGTAGTCGTAAACTGCGGCTCTTAAATCTACTACACCCTATGACTACTGCATTTACTCGTTCTACTACGTAACTAAATGTTTATTATTATCTACATTTTCTTTTAATGAGTCATTGATACTGTACTGCATGGTATCCTCAAAACATAATGTTACTTTTTATTACCTATTGCGTTTAATATAAATAGGCAAATAGCAATAAGTAAAATGTATTTTGAAAAGCTAATGGGCCCCTAAATATAAGTAGGCGGTCTATAACTCGATCAACCTAAATAGTAAATGCAAACCATCCCTTTTTTAAATCTAATTATGCCCCTGAAATAAATTAATTACTCTTTTTATTAATTTGCTTTACGTATGCATTTTTGCTTTGCATACGAACTGGGTTGGTTCTGCTTACTTAGTAACTACCCTCGAAACGTATTAATTGATACAAATGATGGTCGCAATTATTTTTTAAAGCTGTGTTATTTTAAAATATTACTCCATCTGGAGTAGATGTACGGAGTAGATAGCTAAGTGCACGCGCACGAAGGGTTCGGTAAAATTATTTTTAACCGACTTCAAAAAGGAAAGAGGTTATCTATTCGTCACGAATATATATATTTTTTTGTTTGCCTTTTTTAGAGATAATAGCTATAAAACGGGAAAAAATACACGTTTGTTGTATGGGAACCACCTTTAAATATTTATTTTTATTAGTTTTTAGTTTATAGCATGCAATAATTGTTTCATATAGCGGCACCTGAAAATCTCAACTGTCTAGCCATCACGGTTTTTGAGATACAGCCTGGTGACAGACAGACGGACAGCGAAGACTTAGTAATAGGGTTTAGTTTTTACCCTATAAGTACAGAACCCTAAAAAGATAAGAACCTAGCTAGGTAGTCGTTGAACATACATTAAACATATTACCTACATTGGCGCACTATATTTTTTTTTTCAAGGACGACGGATCTAACAAGCAAACGATACGGGGTATTTTGGATCTAGCATGGGGCACAACCCATTAATGATCCACTGGTGGGCACGGGTCTTCTCTCAGTATGAAAGAGTTTTAAGGCATAGTTCACCGCACTGGCCAAATGTGAATTAGTGGAATTTACACACCTTCGAGAACTATTTCTTTTTAAAGAACTCTCGGGTGTGTAGGTTTCCTCACAATATTTTCCTTCACCGAAAATGATAATTTATTTCTAATAAGCACATAAATAAGTGGTGCGTGCTTGGGTTTGAACCTCGGACCTCCCGATTGAAAGGGCAAGTTTCTTTCTTTCTTTGTCTAATGTTTCCGCGTAATCATACATGTCGTAAAATCCGCTGTGTAATGTAAAAGAAGAACGTCACCACTCACCAGCCAGACTGCGAAAAGCGGTTTTATCATATGAAAAAATAATCTAAACTATTGAAGTGTATTGTTTAACAGATGCACACCCATGCAGATAAATATAGCTTAAAGGTACTTAAATTTATGTAATTGTTAAACATGTTTTTTCTCTTAATTAAATGTAAGTATGAGAGTTAAAAATGTTTTTGGCCGGTTTTGTACAGAAAAAATAGTTAATTTTCCGTGACAAAGGATATACCTTTGGCAGTTGCATAATTCCTGAATCATCGTTTATATAGTCTGTGGCTATTTGTTAATAGCAGATTCTAGTATTGTTATTAAAGTCAGAGTGAAAAGCAAGAAGCCAAGGTCGTGAAAACCAATTAAAAACTATTTTCTTAAGTGACATATTTTGCACTTGTGACTTGTGAGTGACACTGACAATTGACAAGTAATTTTGCTTGTCATTGTCACAACAACAGTAAAACAATTTCGGTTTACAACTTACGATATCAATATTTCTTATTATTAATTGTACATAAAATATTTATTATTGTTTTTTATTTGTTACACAACTGAAATTGTTAATATTACAAAAGCATATTAAGTGTAGTGTACAATATGGCTGATTATTTTCATGAAATGGGCTGGCGTGAGCTGGGGGAAGGTGAAACTCCCAACCACCTTCTTCATATGGCAAGGTTTCTTATAGACTTTGGAATTTATGAAGACCAACTCACAGGACAGTGGCCTAGGTAAGTGGTTACTAAAATATAGGAATATACTGTTCCACATTATATCCTGTTTTGTATAAAAAGTACTACAGATAGGGATGAAACGATACAAGTAAATAAATACAAGTACTTACTCGATACTTTCCTTTCGATATCAAGTACTTTTAATATCGATACTTTGAGACTAAATATCGAGGAGGTATCGGTCAAAAGTACTTGGATCGAATGTACTAACGCTCTCTAACCATTAATAGAAGTGGACTCAATTTTTTTCATCCAAAATCGGCTGTGGGCCACACGTCGGTGGAATAGACTGGAGTTAGCCACTAATTCAACTGGCGACTACTAGCAAGCTAATCTTTGCAGGCAAATACTAATGCGTTGGGGGACCGCATTGTGACCTATGGGCCTGGGGTTAGACAGGCCCATTAGGGGGGAATTTCCGAAAATCCTTTCTTAGTGCTCATTTACATCATGAAAGTAACCCCTCTACCAAATTTCAAGTTTTTTAGGTAAAGTAGTTTCGGCTGTGCGTTGATATGTCAACTAAGTTGTCAGTTTCTCTTTTACATAAGAGATAAGATGATACAAGTACCCTACAGAGTTTAACCAAGATCTACCTCATCACATCACATAAATAATGTTGTTGGTAACTTGCAAAAGGCTCTTTTCTAAACATCACAGTCACATTCATCTAATAAGCAAAAACTTAAGTATTAGTATTTTTCATTTGTGTTAAAATTCTTTTAATACTTATGTGATGATACTGATAAAGAATACCAAAACTGGTAATTCTATTTATTTGATTTTAAAATTCACAAAAGAAAATAAACAAAATAAGTAAGTAAGAATACTTTACGACCAATACCAAGTAGGTAAGTAGGTATCAATGCTTTATGATTGATACTGTATAGAGTAAAATTATCAATACTTGAATGTTATCATTTCATCCCTAAGTATGGATACAATTTTATTGCTTAGTTTAAATTGATAATAATAGTTATTTGATAGGTTACGATTTATGCCAAGGATTGAGTGGTATGATGTTGTAAGCTATATTTTAAATGTAACATAATTGGATAGTTTAAAATTTATTGTATGTATGTTTAGGGTGCCTTTCCGCCAGAGGTTGTGAGGTAGTCACTCTATGGATTTATTTCAAATCAACCGATAAGATATTTAGTTGATGATTTTCATTGGTTATTGTGTAATTTATATCTTGTATATTTCATGTTATTGAAGTTATATTTCATTAGGCGCATTGTGAAAAAAATATGACAGTGAAATTTTAAGATTCATCACACAAAAGTCACAGTACGAAGTTGAAATGACAATGAGCATGAGAATGCATAAATATTGTTGTACATGGTACTTCCACACATATGATGTAATATTGTGCAAACCTATAATTTAAGTGCACACAATGTAATGTAAACTGTAATGTTGTGGAACTTATTATTTATTTTTACTTTTTTATATGATTTTAGTTGGATGCATTTATTAAATAAATAAAGTTTTATAGCACAATTTGTTTTATAATCTTTACACAATTTTTCAGGCTTCCTCCACCAGCTTCTAAAGAAGCAGTGAATAATTTACCAGATATTGTAATAGACACTGAAGGTCGAGAGTGTCCAATTTGCTTAAAGAAATTCAATGTTAATGATAAGGCTAAGGAAATGCCATGCCATCATGTCTTCCATGCATCCTGTATCTTGACATGGCTGAATCAGGTATTGTTTATATCTCATCAATATTACCAGATATATTAAAAGATAAAGATCAACCAGATATATTAAAAGACAATCGCTATGTATAAAGTGACATATTTAAAATTGACTTTCATTTTTTTATTATTCATGATTAACACTTTATTTCTCTATTATACACATATATGTATTCTATATATGTGGCATATTGGAATTAACTTTTAACATATCAGTGATTTATAATTCAACATAAAAAGGTCCTTGCGCCTCTCCTTGATGTAGGAAGGCCGGAGAATTTACGACGTTTTTTTTTGGTTGACAAACTAAGTCTCACATTTGTTATTGGCAACCCTTTTTTTTTGGCAATAGTCTGGTACTTCCCGTAAAGGGGGACTGAGCCATATAATTTTGATGAAAAATACCGGGATATCTGGCAATTCTGGTATGTATTTACAATTGCACCATATTGAATGTTTTTTACCTATTCAATGATAAATAAAATTGGTTCAGCACAGTGACTTAGTATTATTCCGTCATTTTTATACAATATGGTTTGGTTTAGAAGTCTATAATAAATACTGAACTGATAAAAAGAATATTTATACAATCATTAATTTACATTTTATTGCCAAAGCATATAGTGTTGAATAGGTAAATTATTAAATGAATAATAAATTTTTATTAATTTTTTTAGACTAACTCATGTCCATTCTGTCGACATGAATTGCCAACTGATGATGAGGGGTATGAAGCTTTTAAAAAAGAAAAGAAACGTTCAGAGCAGAGAGAAGAAAGTCTAGCAACTCTACATGACTCTATGTTTAGTTGATTTTTTTTTTCATAAAAAGTTTTATGATATGGTTGAGGTAATATTAATAATTCAGAGTAATGTCTATCTCTTATAGTATATAACAAGGTTAGCACATACACATATGAAATATTTTCTCTATATTGTACTTCAATTAAAATAAATTATACTAACCGAACCATTAGGAAATTGTAATTGATATTGAAATTGTTTGAATCAAATTGAACCATAGATTGTCAAAAAATGACACTAGGGAATTTATAGAGGATATTGTTACCATAATTGCGATTTATTAGATACAATAAGTACCTGCTTCAAATCTTCATACAAATGTCATATTTGTTATTGTGAGTTGTAAATAATGCTATATTATTAAACATAATTTTAATTCATATACATAATTAATTAGATGTATCTAAGATTTTTTGGCATTTTCTTTTGGGGGCATGCTTATTTTCGAATGCACTAAATCTATATTTTTTGTGTTCCTCCCTGCAGTGTGGGACATTGTTTTGAGAACAAAAAAGTAGTAAATTATTTTCTATAATGTATAAAAACATTGGAATGTATAAAAACTTTGGAACCAAAGGTTGAACTTTTTTTATTTATTTTATGGCAACCTTTCGATATTTTCGAAATATCTTCAGGTACTGTATGCCCCCATACAAAAAGCCCTGGTATAACCAACAATGTTAAATATTAATTTATTTATGATGTTGTACATAATGAGTGCTATAATTTACAATTTGCAGTAATCTTAAATAAAACCGAAATATCTTAAGAATGACTAAATATTGGAAAAATATACCTATTTAAATATTAGAAATTACATTCCATAGTTGGTTTAAAAAGTATAATAATAATAAAAAAGTAAAACCAAAAAGTATGTTTCGAAAAAATATGGAACTATATATGTAGTACTTTTTAAACCTGATGAAGTTCTTTTTACCACCAAGAGGGTATAAATGTTTTATAATTGGTAGTAGTATTTTTTTTTAATAAAGTATACCTACAAATACAATCAAATGTTGAGTTTTATTAATAGTCAAACATTATTTGACAATGATAACTGTTTTATCCTCCTTACCCGACTGCATCAGAAGGGTGATGTTTTTCGAGCGTATGTCTATCCATTTATTTGGCACGCGCTATTAAGCCCAAACGACTTTACGGATTGTAGCAAATGACTTGTACCTAACGATAAGGCAGACGGGCCACCTGATGGAAAGTGGTTACAGTCGCCTATGGACATTTGCAACACCAGAGGAGTCGCCAATGCATCGCTGGCTTTGAAGGAGAGCTCTTTATGCACTTTTCTTGAAGAGTCCCATGTCATAGCGCTCCGGGAATACCTCAGGAGGTGTGGAATGAGCTTTTCCACATCTTGCACGTTCGTGGTAGGAAAGACTGTGCAAACCGAACCGTGGAGGACCGCCACGGGTCTAGTTGATGCAGATGGAACTTCATCCTTCGGCGAGTGGTGCAATGGAGGAAGGGTGACGTAGGCACCAGGTCAAAAAGCTCCTCTGAACACTCACCATTGTAAAGCCGGTAGAACACGCAAAGGGAACCTATGTCCCTCCGCAAGCTTAAGTGTTCCAACCTGTCGGAGATTCTTGGGTCGTTGACGATTCGGACAGCGCGCTTCTGTACGTAGTCAAGTGGGTTAAGCGGAATTCCCTGGAACTTTGGCTATGACAAATGGTTTTTTGTCAGACTTGTTTCTTCGTGGGGTTGAAATCAACAAGTTTAAGTCGACCCCATGTCGAGACCCGCTCCAGAGAGTTCGATTTCAGACACAAGTCGGATTCTGCTTTCTTCCACGAGTGTCCGAGAGGTATTTGCACGCCTTGTGTTAACCGCATCTCCCGTGCTGTCATCTGCATAGCAATGCATGTTGCCGATTTGTTGCAACATGTCACTGATATGCAGAATGAACAGTGTGGGAGAGAGAACTTAGCCTTGAGGTACACCGGCGTTAATGGACCTCACGTCTGAGCAACACCCGTCGACTAAGACTCTAATGTGCCGCTTAGACAGAAAGCTGGCTGTCCATGTGCATAACTTCTCGGGGAGACCGTAAGATGGTAGCTTCGCGAGAAGAGCCCTGTGCCAGACCCGGTGGAAAGCTTTTACTATATCCAGGCTTACTGCCAACGCCTCCCCATTGATCTCAATGGCTTGAGCCCATCGGTGTGTGAGATACTCTGGAAGATCACCAGCTGGACGGCCCTTGCGAACACCATACTGGTGATCGTTGATCAGCCGGTGGTCATCAAGGGACCTCAGGAGCTGCATGTTAATAACGCGCTCCATCACCTTTGAGAGCAATGAGGTAATCGCTATAGGCCTGTAATTGGCCGGGTCACTATTGTCACATTTTTTTCGTATGGGATGCTCAAGGACTACCTTCCACGAATATGGTACTTGTCCTGTGGCGTAAGAAAGCGTGAATAAGCGCGTTAAGATGAGAGCCAATTCGGGAGCGCACGTTCTCAACACCACTGCGGTTTTATTTCTTTAAGATTTTTACTCGTTTGTTTCAAATTTAATTTAATTATTATATAAAAGCTTCATAGTGTTTTTATTGTAAGTTGCTAAAATGAATACAGTTCAACCGATATTACGTGATTCAAATATGATGGTGACTAATGAAAAGGTTTCTTCGAAAGTAGGTAGGAGTCCTACATGCATATCATGTAGCCTTCTTCTAATAAACAATATGATATTCCTCGGGGCTAAATTTAACTTTTACTCAAATAATATTTTTAATCAAATAATACACAAAGCTGCGCCCCTAGCTGGCTACTTATCTATAAAGGTAAGTTAGATGTAAAAGGAATTTGTTTCATTAATTTCAAACCGTTAATATTTGTATTAGCAGCTTTTTACTACTAAATTCATATTATATTAATTCATAAATACTTACCTGAAGAAATTATCCTTGATTTTTTAATTTAAAGCTGCGGGTGAAGTTTTGGTGTTTACCTAGTATCAACAAAAATCTCCACAGCCATTTCACACAAGCCAACTAAAATAATAAAACTTAAATTTCGAACGAAGCTTGTCAAATTTAGATTATTCAAAATTTCTTGTAATTTATGAAACACTGAAAAATATGAAAATTGTGTAAATAAGTAAAAAAATAAGAATGAATAGAAAAAAAAGGTCAGTCCAGTTCATAACATGTATGATACATGCAGGTATTCTGATAGAGTAATATAGAATAAAGCAGTTGTCGCACCGCAAACAAGTAGCGAGTAGAGCGGGAATAGAAATGAGTTGGCGAGCTGTTGGGAGCGAGTGCCTAGTTCCGATAGCTAAGAAGCTCGGCTAAAAGGGACTGTGCGAGTGAGACGTGCGATTACAAGCGACACTCGCTCGCGGCGGCAGCAGTTTTAAGCGCTGCAGTGCTCTCATTTTAAGGGTGTGGTGATATATTTATCCGAGGCGTTAAAATTTAGTAATTAGGAGCAGCAATACATATTTTACAACTGTTATGTTATGTAAGACTAATCGTATCTAAGGTTGTCTCATCTATTTTTAGAGCAGGAGTTCCCAACCAGTGGGAAACGGCACGCAAGGGGTAGAGAGAGATGTCAAGGGGGGAAAATTTTAGAAATGAATTATATGTATAATAGTCTTTTAAGGGTATGATGTGCATTCTTTGCATTTATAGAAAAAGTAAAGAGAGGCATAAAATTATTATTTATAGACCGAGGAGGCTCAACAAAAAGATGTCGGGAAACCCTGCTTGTTTGATTATTGATTTCTATGAGCGGCTGTCCCGACTTACCATCAAGTTATATAAAATATATAGATTCGGTATCTTTATTGTCTCTTTACACTTTCAGAGCATGCAAATGTCCTCCAAAATTACAGGAAATATGTAAACATGTGAAAACAGTCGACTGTAAAGATGTTTCTGAAATTATCGAGGCTCTCACCTACCAGGAAGAATGTAAATCCATTTCAATATCTATATATATCAATAGTGTCTATTTCATGTAGTCAGTGGCGTAGCTAGGCGTAGGCGCCGAGGGCCTTCGCCCACGGCCTCGCACTTAAAAGGACCTCGCGAGGCCTCTTTGATGTAGAAGGTGGAGGCATTTTTAAGGGCACCATCCAAGGGATTCATGCAATTTTTTCTCTTTCTCCGAAGATACCATATCGAAGATTTTTGGGTATTCTCCTTTTATTTTTTATATGCTCTTCAACATTCTACCATCGCATATTTGTATCTTTTCATTACCACGAGTAGGATATGTTGCGTCAAAGCACGTTTGTTATGATAGATTTACTGGATGGATCTTGGGAACTATAGAAAAGAGGCCTCGTTGATAGGAGCCCGTGTATATTGGTCCGCGCTACGCCACTGTATGTAGTGTTGCCGTGTTCTAGTTCGAATTGCACGGGATGGCAATATGGCATACACCTATCAATTAACCATTCATATGGAGGAGGACCATATTTGTGGTCGATTTCGATAATATTATTGTTGGAGACGAGTATCACGGGGAACAAGTTTACTATTTCCTTTCTTATACCTATATGATGCTCCATTTACGTAGAACCTACTAGGTGCAGCGTTTCTCAAACTATATTTAGTTATAAATTCAGAGTTATATTTAGTTATAAATTAATTATGTACGTGTATTTCTTTTAAGGCCTACGTAAAACTAAAAGAACAACAGCTCCTAAATTTAAAACTAAACCGTTTGTACCTCGACATTATAAGGATACGTGCGTACCGATGGTTCCGTCTATGCACACAAGGTAAGATATCTATACATACATATTTGCAGACATCGATTATAGACGTGTTTTTATTATTTTGTACTAACAGTAGTCTGCATGTACAGCTGTTGTGTATATACTCTTAAGAGTACTTACTAGAATTTAAAGCATGAAATTTTTAGTAAAAATGGGGTTATTAGTAATATTTGGGACGGCCCTTGTTCAGCCGTGGGCTTCAAGTTGTTGCATGGTTGGATTGTACTTAGGTAGAGCTTTTTTTTTTTGTTCTCGGGAGGGAAACCTTCAATAGGTACCCGACGACGTGGGAGCGATGCAGGGTTATGTGGGATTTTTACCGCACTAAAACCCCCAGGTGGCCTTCCACGGCGCTGTAAAGAGGACTCCGGGATCTCGAAACGACCGCAACCAGAATCGTCTGAGCGCGTTATATATTAATAATATTTTTTCATATACTTTCTTTCAGATTACGCTATATAGGACACTGCCCAGTAGAACCTCAAAGGTAAAAATGGTTAAATATCTATTCAATGACTTCGCGGAAATGTTGGCTTGGCGACGATACACTTTTACGAGTGCATAAGTAGATACCAATTATACATACCTAGATAGTTACTATGCATCTGCTAACAGATAATCTTATAATATCTTATTTCTTTATGTTTTGTCTGATCTCATGTTATACCTATATATAATTATTGATTATCTAAAATGAGTTAGTCAATTGCTTTAATAGCAATAAATGAGCATATTATAGTAGGTAGGATTTACGCTTTTTATTTTTATTTATTTTAAGTGTAGAGTTCCTATAATAATTTATTAAGTAGTTATTTTAATCAATAGTATTAAATATTTGGAATCATGTAGGCAAGGTACATAGTAGACATTTTAATTTATATGTATCGTACCTTTTTTTTTTTTTTTTTCGAGGGGGAAACCTTCAAAAGGTACCCGACGCCGTGGGAGCGACGAAGGGTTATGTGGGATTTTTACCGCACTAAAACCCCCCCCGGTGGCCATCCTCGGCGCTAAAAAGAGGACTCAGGGATCTCCAACAAACACCACCGGAATCCTCTAAGCGTGTTGCCCCATCGGGCTCCTCCCAGATGGGCGGCTGGGCCCACCGCTCCGTCTAGTCTATACGACGATATGCGACCACACATACCGCCGTCCTTCCCGGGATCGCCTGGCTGGACGGTTCAAGCTCCCACTCTAGCCGCCCGCAACCCCGGAAGCCCCTTTTAGTCGCCTCTTACGACAGGCAGAGGATACCGTAGCCCTATTCTGATCCCGGAACTACAGGGACATATGTATCGTACCTAATGTATAATGTAATTTAAGCGACCACATATTTAATTACATAATATACGTAGTTACTGGTGTTGGAGTTTTATTGATAATTGTTATTTAATTTTGTTGTTTATCAATTCTAACCAGAGGTGTTGATAATAAAGTTGTAGTACTTAATAGTTATCTTGTAGTTTAATGAAAAAATGTTTTTTGACTTATTAAGTAATTACAAACAAATGTTTACAAATCTAATACCTACTTAATAATAAAAATAGGGCAGAATATGGTGAATTGGGAAGTTCATCGGATGATAGACTTGGCGAGTCCAGTGGAATTTTGAGCAAAAGGAAAAGGAAAAAGAGAACTAAGAAAAGAGTCACATATTACGATCTAGTTCCTGGCGATATAATGCTGCCCACTCCGATGACTGTTATTAAACATAGCGCTTCAAATAAGTCAATATTGAATGTAAGTGGTCAAATGACACCTTTTCTTTCTTCCTATAAGAACCTATAGGTACTTTTGTGGGATTCAGTTTTGGTTGATATGAAGTTCAAATATAGGTAATGATTTTCCCACGGCTACAGGTTTCGAAAAATACCTACGAACTTGCCAACCTTTCTGCCATGCAGAGGGTCCCCGATTCGAAATCCTAATTGATGAAAATATGGGGCACTTTATTTATTTTACAATATTTATAAAGCAAAAACGGGACTGGACATTGTTTGATATCAGTGTCACACAGATACATATACCTATGCGCTTCTGAGTAGGTAAAAGGTATTTACATACATTATTATTACATTATATACTTACTCAAATAGTAAATGCAGATCCATCTACTATTTATCTACTTGAGAAAAGTATAACATGTATGTCGGGGCTATACCTATACCTATTTATCTGCTTTAAGCAAAAATAGTTCTAATCCGACTGTTGTAGCAAACGAGCATGCAATCCGTTTGATGGTCGGTGGGCACTGTCAGTACCAACTTAACGCACTTGACTTCCTACACGCGCGCGCCATCCACATCGTCAACGATCCATGGATTACTGATCGGTCAGAACCCTTAAGCCTGTGGTGGGACATAGGTTCCTTCTGCGTGTTCTACCGGCTTTACAATGGTGAATGTTCCGAGGAACTATTCGATCTGATGTCCTCGTCGCCTTTCCTCGATCGTACCACGCGTCGAAGGATAACGTTTGATCCGCATCAACGAGTCCACCGTGGCGGTACTCTCCGATCCGGTTTGCGCGGTCTTTCCTGCCGCTATCGTGCAAGATGTGGAATGAGCTTCCTAGTCAGGTATTACCAGAGCGCTATTACATGGAGCTCTTCAAGAAGGGTGCAAAAAGAGCTTTCCGTCAAAGGCGGCGATGCATTGGCGACACTTCTGGAGTTGCCAAAATGTCCATAGGCGAAAGGGACCACTTTCTATCAGGTGGCTCGTCCGCCTTATCTCGTCAACCCATTATTGTCCTACTGCTGGGAACGGGTCTTCTCTCAGAATGAGAAAGTTTAGGCCATAGTCTGCCTTATCATTAGGTATAAATACTTATAAAAAAAATGTTGATGTAACACAGAAAGACTGCTGCCCATCTCCATTTTTTGTCCCGTAGTCGACTCCTACGACATTCACGGGAAGACTATTCGGAAGTTTGCTATTCGAGTTCGACTCCACATGGCACCTATTTACTTACTTTAGATATTATATACCTACTTAATTGCTTATATGTAAAATTCTGCGACAAACGAGTTACATATTCTTCAAATCTGCAAATCATCATTTTTTGGGACGTAGGTACTTAATGCTCATGATTGTTATTTTAATTTAGATCTTGATAATTATTATTTAAGGTGGCCAGTCCTAAAGTAAGTGGAGAGGTAATTCAAGCCCAGAAAGCTGCTGTTAAACCGGAAGAGCTAAAACCACCTATACCACCGAAATCGGCATTTGAGTGAGAAAAAAATATTTATTACTTCATCAAAAAACCACATAAAGACAATATTTATATTAATTTATAACTTACAATTGATAGCACAAATAATACTTATCTCTTAAGTTAATTAAACGACACTAATAACAAAATGAAAAGATTCTTACAGCAGCCGGCTTTAAAATCTTTAAAATTTTAATTTTATTTAAAAATGATTTCAGGTTGTATAAGCCTCATAGCGGTATAATTATTAATAAAGATCAGAGTTTCGTTCCAGATGTAATTCATATGCCTGGAGGACCTAAAAGATTTCAAAGGTATAGTTAACCGTAGACACCTAAGCCTAATCTAGGAGTCAGTTTAAGAACTTTGAGAAGTCCTTTTAATTTTGATTGATTTGTGCGTTGTATTGGCAAATATTACTTGTAAATCCAATTTATTCTTACTTTTAGAGACAAGAAAAAACAGCGGAGACCATGTCATAAGGGAGGGTCAGTATCTATTTTAAGTACCTACTACTTACCTATTATTTTTTTAACCGACTCTATTATTTGTAAATATAGTTTTTAGTTCTTTTTGACAAAAAAAATAACCTTTTACTTTATTATATTTTGCAGGATTTGTAATATAAAAACATGCACTAGATTTAAATGCCGGTAAGAAAATATGAAATATTCGTACCTTTATTAATTTATTGACAAATACAATTACTTTTATAGTAATATCATTAATTATAATTGCAGAAAATACCAAATGGCAATGAGAAGACGTCAGATAGGTAAACCGCCAAGGTATTAAAAAGTATTTACTTCTGTAAATATTTAAGGTTCTATATAAGTGCCTACCTACATATAATAGCGTCAATAGTTGACTAGTCACCTAGTTACTTAAATGACCTGACCTAAAGCAAATAGCTCAATAGCTCTCCGGCTCCTCACAATGTAGTTTATATTGTTTTGTAATGCAGATTTTGTCGAAAAATTACTTATTTATGCATATTTAAACCTAGAAGATACAAAATATTACAAAGTTCAGTAATGATAAATCGAAACGCATCTCAATTTTTTTCAATTAAAGAAAGTGAACATCATGCAGAAAAGTTTTTAAGAGGTGTAAAGTCAACCAATCCACATGTAGATAACAATTATTATTGATAAATAACTTAGTTCTACTTGCCCTTGTCTGAAAGATGCGTTAAAACCGATTCCAACGTTTTCTAAATTAAATTACTATGAGATTTGCAAACAAAATATTTAAAATAATATTTTACACTTATGTAACATTTGTTTCCAAAGCAGATCACGTTCTGAGGTTCCTTACACAGTTTTGGGTGCAAGTGATGGGAAGCCAAGGTCACGAGGAATACAAAAGCATTTAAAAGATGATGACTCCGTTTGTGGGCTCGATGAAATACCTAGGCCAGAACATGTAAGTTCCATAAAAATGTCTCAATACATGTGATTGCAATGGATTAAATTCATCCATCCATCGTTCATAATTACGTTAACATTTAATTAACAAAAAATATAATACATCTCAGGTGCATATACCTGCAAATCTAAAGAAAGGAATGTTACAAACGCATTCGTTGACCGTTCTGCCTTGTACGAAGGAACGAAAACCTCATATTCATTATGGAATCCTTACTGGATCGTTCAATATGTACGATCAAAAATTTAGTAAGTACTTTGATTATATAAAAAATGAATACATTATATTATAAGAATGATCTTTCCAGTGCGACTAGAAAATATGTCATATTGTAAAAGACTACGTGTGTCAAATATTTATTTAATAAATTTCAAAAAAATCTCAATGTTTGTTTATGGTACATCCAGGTGGCAGATCGAGAGGCAGACAAGCGCTTGCGATGAGCGTTATGGCCTATTGTTTAGCATTTCATTACCATCCCAAACAATGGACTATGAAGCTCGTGGATAACTTAGTAGACGCTGGTGATCAATGGTAAGTAAACAAAATTCTTAGTATGGGTCTGATCAAAACAAATTTTAAATATTTTTTGTGAACTTATAGGTATATCCAGTGCTTAGAAAAAGTCCACGACCATTCCGCTGTTCAAGGAATGTGCGAAGTTTTGCCATTTGGTAAAAAGCAAACTTTGGTACTAAACAAGAAACGAATGCAGGTACTCCTAGGAGAACCAGACATAGTCGGTTACACGATGTCCTTAGATCCGACTGTCTACAACTTATGTCGTGGACTAAAGGCCTTCTTTAAAGAAAATCGGGCCGGTATTATGTTATCAAGGTATCAGTATTTTCGCCAAATATTTTAATGATATAGAAAAATAACAATGAAAAAGCTATTGATTAATTTTTTGCTAGGGTTTTAAAAGTTGTAATCTGGAAGGACAGAATCTGTTACTACATATTCGATCCAGCTGGGAGAGATTCGAGAGCATACTCTAATTTTTCGAATGGGTGCGCTGCTATCATAAACGTTAAAGATTTGGACTCTGTGGCAGAAGTTTTACTCGCGCGCAGTGTACTTGAAGATCAGAAATTCGTTTTAGCGCCTGTTAAGGTTTTAAAAATGATAGATGAAAAGTGCGATGAAGATTTGGAGTCAGACAAGGAACTTACTCAAACTGAAAAAGCTTTAATGGGATATAGAATCTTAAATGAAAACTGTGCTATTGTTAATGCTAACATGCATTTAGGTGATAGATGTTTTGAGGATGCAAAATTTCGGCAAGCGTTGCCTATTGCTATTGCAGCGATGACTTACGCTAAAATTTCTCCACCAAACACGTGGTTTTCGAAAACATTGGACAAAGTATTAAGGCTAGGCAATAAATTATACGTTGATAGCATACATCCAAAGGTTATGATAGATATTACAATCGATAACATTCCAAATGAGATCATAATAGGGCCATATGCATGTGAAATTATAATTTATAGAGAACGAGTTAAAGGGCAGCTATTCACCACTAAAGAGTGTTTGTTTAATATAAGAACCGGTTTAGAAGAATTTTTCAGCCATGAATACAACAGTGGTATATTGGATTTTAATAATTATGCTCTAGCTGTTTGGCGACAAAAAGATATGTATTACCTTTTTGATCCTTATCCGCGTACACATGATGGTTTAAGATCTCTTAAAGTTGGAAAAGCTTGTTGTTTAATGCTTCTTAACCCAGAAACTATGGCTGAAGTTTTTACGAAGAACTGGGATTATCTGCCTACAACTACGCAATTTTACATACATGCCTTTAAAGTATTAAAATTGAAGAAGAAACAACCCAAGGTGATATTAAAAGTCATAACGAATTTTTGCATTTATTATTTCCATATTTCTGATGTTCATCCGTCAGCTCATAAAAGTTGGTAAAAGATTTCATTCCAAATATGTGCTAGCACCGTAGTCGATATAAAATATTGCATGGACTAATTGCTCATTCAATAATTTTGTTCTGTCCTAATGACGTTAAATCGAAAACTTCTCTTTGAAGTTCGATTTACTAGACTTGACTATCCTGTTTAAATCGAAATCATACGCTTCATACTTGTTATAAATAATTTGATTCACATTTTAGACGCAAATAGTGTGTACTTTGAGTGACGAACAATTACCCGGAGCAAAAGGAAAGGCAAAGAGGATACCGCTCCCAGCAAGTCAAGCTCACGGCGATGGCAAAGAAATCTTTCACGATGTTCTGCCACAGGAACCAATGCTTGACAAAGCTGGAGAAGTTAGTTCGATTATTGTTTCGTTTTATTAGCTTCAGTGATATATTAACAAGAGTTATATTTGGATTTATTTTTCTCTTTGCAATTTTACAACATTACCATAAGAGACCTTAGTCGTTTGAAATCTTAGTTGACGTATCTCTAAAATATTAATCAATTAACTATAGAAGTAACACTCAAAACACAACTTTATAACTGAAGTCATTTCAAACAGCCGCAGATTGATGAAGAGCAGATGGGAGATATAATATCTTTAGTTGACAGTATACAAGAGGATTATTTGCCACCAATACCGTTGAGATATAAAAATATGGAACCTGAGCCATTGGAGCCGAAAGTCGGTAATTGTATAGTTTTACAAATCTCTGAATTTATATGGTATGAATACTTATTGCGTGCCACCTCGACGGTATGAAGTTTGGCCTCCTGTGCTGGAAATTAGGGTTGGATTGTATGGTACGCTCCTTGTTTTAAAGAGTGCTCAACGACGACGTAAAAGTCGCATATATACCTACTCATACAGATGTAATATATTATTAGCTATACAAAATTTCATTTGTTAGTTAATCTGGACTCGCCGACGGTCTCCGTGACTCAAGTAGTGCCTCCCTGGCCGAAACCCACTGACAAGACGAACGCGCCGATAGAGCCGGACCCCGACCGGGAGCCCACCCCGCCGCCTACGCCTCCACCTATGCCTGTATGACAAAATATTTTATTTCTTATTAATATTGTAAGGACGAATGTTTGCGAGTTGTATGTGTGTTTGTTACCCTTTTACGCAAAGGGAACTAAGAGCAAGGGTCAGATATCGCTGAATGTGGCACAAAGATAGATAGTGTATGACTTAGATTAACACATAGTATAGTCATGGGCGTAGCTAGGGGCATGTTAGGGGTTTAGGTTAAATTGTAAAAATATTAACATTCATAGTAGAACGTACGACTCGACCAAAACAATTAGGCGCATGACATTTGTAACGTCATTTTCCTATCCATTTTGAGATCAGCTTTGCAAAAATAGAAAAATAATATTATAAATAATAATAATTTAATACTTCATCTTACACAATTTTCTTTAACAATAATGCTTTATTTCAGGTACCCGAAGGAGCCGGAGAAGAGGTAAGTTTTGAGAGTCTACATAATATTAGGTATAGGACTGAAAAATCACTTTTCGATTAATTTTATGTAGTGATGTATGTACTTTGCATAGTTACATTTTTTTTATTTGTTGTAGGAAGAAGAAGTAGGTGAAGAGGAGGAGGACGAGGAGACAATGAAAAAGAAGAAAGAAGAGGAGGAAAGAAGAAAGGCCGAGGAAGAGGAAGCACGTAGAAAAGCTGAAGAACTCCCACCTCCTCTGCCGCCACCGCCACCTTCACCACAACCGGAGCCTGAAGTGCCGGTATCTTGATGCAAACATATTAATACTTATTTATTATTAATAGGCAAATACAATACTTCGGGACCTCTTTTGCATGTCAACCGAATATTTTTTCTCTCTTTGTTGTTAACTATGAGAGAGTTTTAACGTTATAGTTGAATGTCGATTAGCCTTGATCAAATAATTCTTTGACAATTTAGGTCTGGAACGCAACAGTAACAATTTATGGACCTAAATTGAACTTGTCACGGACATTGTCTTAGATCGCGTCTTGTTTGTTACTCTGTTAGAAATGTACTGGTATTTCAAATATATCTGTACAACATAAAATGTTCTCCGACTCTATGATACTAAAGGTCATATTTTTTCTACTTGTTTTTATTCTTAACTTTTTGTTTCACGCAGTTGGCTCCAGCGCAGATAATGGAGGACGAAGTTCAAACAATGGAACCAGTTAACGTAGAGCGGAAAATTCTTTTGACAGAAGATGCTCAATCACGTTTCAAAATGAGACAGATTCGGAAAAAAATGACGTTACCACTTACAGAAACATCTCTGGATGTGACACTTTCAGAGGAGCTTGCAAAACCGAGCAATTTTAAGACTTTACCGGATAATACTCAAATTGTTAGGGGCACATCAGCTATAACTGATACAAACGTCGCTGATATTTTACCGTTTGCTGCTATAATGGCTATAGTCACTTCATATAAATATACGATAAATTCTTGGACTACTGGCATTGTGAACTTCGTTGTGGATACCGCTAAAAAGCTGTATGACAATAAACAAACCAAATTCCAATTAGCACCAATTCATATTATACCGAAGATAGCACTTGGGCATCAGGTACGCGGAGCTACAGCTAAAATTACATAGAGGAACGAAGTTCTTCTACAATCCTTTACATAAACTTTATTAACTTTAACTTGCCTTGGAAGGTCATATGAATGAGTGGTTCCATTTTGAAATCATTCAATAGTTTTAACTGTACATTATATTTAGAGTAACGTCACTAAGCTACAGTGACGTCAATCTAAGATGGCGGACAAGTTACTTGATATGGGTATTTTGAAAGGGTTTCTGAATACGAAAAAAATACGTTATGATTTTTTTTATGTAGATTCATTTTTAAGCAAATGCTTGCTTAATTACATATTTATTCTTGAAGTAGGTTTAATTTCACTTGTAGTCGATAAAATAATGTATTTAGGTGACTAAGTACGTACTACTTAGACACCTAAATACGTTATTTTATGGTACGTACAAGTTGATCTAAGCGATGCTTGTTGTTATAGGCTTATCATGCTAAAATTGATGTTGTTAGTGAAGGACCAACATGGCAACTAGAAGAACAATTAACAAGGAAGTTCTTAAACAGATTTGATAGAGGCATGATCACGACTTCTACTTATAGCTGTGCATTCTTTAAGCGGAATGGTTTATACTATTTATATGATGGAAGTCCCTGCAATGCAATGGGTTTGAGAGAAGACAAGAAAAAGGGGAAAGCATGTTTATTGCGTTTTACTACTATACACGATCTTGCAGCACGGTATGTTTGATATTATATACATAAGTATCGTGTTGACGAGCAAGGGTTTTTTTTTCAAATAAGAATTCAGGTTATAGCAGGTAATACGTGAAGGGTTAGGCAAGGCTAGACACGCGATTGAAATCTTTATCAACGAAACTGCAATAATTAAATCAAATTATAAGTAGGTATTCTATTTTTTTATTACTCTCGTTACTTAAAAATTGAGGCGTGAGGCCTTGGTTAAAACTTAGGACCTCTAGCGCGAGGAACCAAATCTTATTCTATTGCTTCATTTATTTTAAACCGAAAACCAATTTTAGGAAGTATTAACCTTTTACGAAATCCCATATTTTTTACAGAGTTTTATTTAACAAAGATGGTAAAACAGAGGATCAACAATTTGTTTTAAGTAGAATCATAGTACGCAGACTTTTGGAAGAAACGAGAATGAAATTGCCAGAAGATTATGATTATGCTACCGGATTACCGAAGTCAAAAAAATCTAGATTGTCGGTAGCACCTGCAGTTAAGACTGATAAGAAAAGTTCGATAGATTTAGACGAGCCGAAGAGTCAAACCGTTGTTGGATATCAGCTGTATGAGGGAATATATAGGATAGAAGGGACAACTGCTTTAAAAGATCGTAAAGGAAGCTCCGAGGTTAAATCATGTCATTTTGTTTGTTTGATTGCGATGTTGATGGCTGCGATGCATCCAATTAGAACTTGGGACCACGTTATGGTAGACACATGTATAGAGAAAGGCTTGGAAATAAAGGAGAAAGCAACAAATTTAAGTGTTTGCGAAAAAAGAGTAATTAGAAACATTATTCTGGATGGGAAATTTATTAACGTTAATATAAAGAAAATTGTAGTCGTCAACGAAAATCCAGAGAAACGTTTAGAACAGTACTTGAAAGCCGTCCTTAAACGATTAAGGTACGTAATTATACGATTTCATCAGTGTAGTATGGTCATTTGCCAGACTGATGGATACTTTCATTTATTTGATCCTTATCCTGCTCCAAGTGAAAGTCCTGATGTGCTTCTATCAGAAGAAAAGAAAAGTGATGGAAAAGCTGAACCATCTAAGAAAGCTAGCCAGGTAGCCACATGGACGCTTTATCGTTCTTTAGACGGCATTATTCGTAGAATACGAAAGGTCGTTTCAGGTAGTGACGCTGACAACCCAGAATTTTATACATTTGAATTGACCTCCGTGAAACCTGCACCCAGACATTCAGCTCTTAACTACAGACTTAGTCCTCTATTTAAGCCAGATGATAATCCAAACTTACCCTACTTGAAACGCCGTAAAATTCGGCCTATAGTAGACGAGAAGATGTATTGGCTAAATATCGAAGCAATTCCTTGGTCTCGTATGAATCCTGTTAATGATTTAGGATTCGAAAGAAAAACTCCACGTACGATGTGGAAAAACTGGGATATCGAATTCCCAGGAGATTTATATTCTCTATGGGGAACTATTCACCCACTAGATGCTAAATTTGAGGAGAAACATCGAGGCAAGCAGTATTTAGCAACGTGTGTTGTTGCACTAGCCATGACCCAAGCTTGTAGTTTAAGTGCATGGACAAGTAGCTTTTTAGATGGTATAGTTAATTTAGGCGACACATATCATAAAAGGTGCCTCGATAAAGTCGGTGGAAACAAAAATCATGAAATAGCTATAAATGATTTAAATACAAAATTTGATGATATGTTCCCTTACTCATTTACAGCTAAATTTGAGCAAAATATTTTTGGATTTGTTTACAATATATTCCCAGATCGATTTAATTTAAGTAAAGCTCTTGTTTATTTTTTTGAAAGAAACACACTTGGGCTCCTTACTTCACCTGGTAAAAATTTAGCATTTGGAAAATTAGGCTCTTCATATTTTATGTATGATTGTCAAAGTTATGGGTCCCCAATATTTTGTCCTGGTCAAGGGGCTTCATATATTTTAAAATGTGAAAGCCTAAATAGACTTATTTACTGCATGACAATTACATTAAATTTAAGAAGACATGGACAACAATTTCATTTGTTTAGTGTAAACATTACACTCTCGGAAAAGAGTAAATAAATGAGTATCATGTTATATTAAACAAGTTTTTTATTTCCGTAATGCCTAATACAATTCTTGGTTGCTAACTAAAATTAAAAGGTGGATGATGAAAGGATAGCACTCTTTACACTCCTGTGTGATCTATTTCATACTGAATTACTTTAACAATTTACTGTTTACAAAAATCACACACAATGTAATATTGTATTGGATCTAAAATCTTTAACATCTTTGTTTTGGTTGAGCATTCTATCGGGACTTATTGTCAAGTGCAAAATAGTTATCACAATCTAAAATGTAGTTATTAGCCAACCAAACTTATTTGAATATGTAGGTACTATTAACAAAATTTTACATTTATAGTCTCACCAATTACAAACACAAAATCAAGTTATTAAAAGCCAAATAAGGCACATTAAGATTCTATTCATTACATTGTCAGTGTAGTACGAACTTCTCTAACCATGCATATTGACTAAGTATTTTGCTGACATAACTATACAGCTTGAAAATTAAATTAATAAAATTACAATAGTCCCTTTTACTATTTTATTATAACTGTAAAAAATCTTAATATACATAATGTACTGCATTTAAGTATAGGTTTTAGCACTATATCAGGTCTCATTCCAGATCAGGTAGATTTTCATCATCTGAATCGTTTTCGACGTCAAATGAGAATTTATCGCCCTTGTCAAGTCCTGAAGAGTTGTTTCCCATTAAGCGCATCATGTCTTCAAATTCCACATTGGAGCCATCCTCTTTAAAGTCAGTTTCGTCGTCTTCGTCTCTCCATTTATTAAAATCTATTTTTAAATAATGTGGTTTCTTCTTATCTTTAGTTAGTGATGGCCAATAAGGTGCATCCTTTTTGTCCTTGCGAAGCACCATTTCTATGCAGCGACCCTTATTAACGTAGGCGCTATTTTCGGGGATAACCGCATCGTATAGTGGTATGGTTACCTCGTGGGTTTTTTTGTCCTGAGCGTTGACACCTTTGAAATATACGGATTCCTTTTCTATTTTAATAACTGGATCTTTGGATTCGATGCTGAACGTTAGAAAAACGTCTTCTTTGCGTTGAGCCCACATAACGGGAGGAGGCACCGGAGTTTCGTTGGACATATTTTATTACGTATGATAAAAAGACGATATTGAGGTAAACACGAAGCGCAATTAACTGTGATTTTAAATTAACACAGATCAAGATGTTTAATCGAGCAAATTGATTGATTTTCTTTCCACTATTCCACAATTTGCACTATTCGACATCAAATGGCCGATCGCACTTCGCAAATTCATTTATGAAAAGTGGTGTTACCATTCCAAAATTCTAAAAATCTACTAAATTATTATAATGTTTTTTTGTTGCTCTATTTGTAAGTCATGTTTTGTTATTTAGAAAAAAATATTTATAAGTTCATATTAATCAGCATACACTTTTAGTCATAATTATTTACAATTATTATTTTATCGTACAGGTTTTCAATTATTTTGCAGTGAATTTTTATGTGCTCCTTTCATAAACACTAGCATGTATGCATAATTTAATAAGTACTGTATTACCACAGTATTAATATCATACAGTAGTCTAACTCTGCCGTGTCCTTGAATTTTATACCTACAGACGCGCTGGACGAGAGTTCGCGTTAGGGCTACCCGCCTAAAGTATTATAATACATCTGTATACTTGACTTTCTTTCCTACTTATTATGTATTTTATTCAGTAGATTATGGTAAAAAACAACGCGATTTTTTAATATTTAAGAGACTTGATAATAAATCGTACACAAATATTATTTATACATTGCACACTGAATAATATTTTACCAACCAAAATAAAAATTATTAACAATGGGACGTGTTTATGCACAATTAAAGCAATCAAAAACCGCCTAATATAGTTTACAACTGCTCTTCGCTACATTATTATTTAAATAAAAAGATCCACTGCTAAAAAACGTCACATCGCCCGCTCGCCACTACGGCACATTCGCTAGCTGTTGGGTACCGAGTGCATACCGAAATCGTGGCGCGTAGGTACAACTTGCGTTTCGTGCGTTTGTAAGAAGTTAGAATACTGTAGATACTAGTACTGTGGTATTACGATGGTATTACGTGCCCACAACAATTGGGTGCCTGAAACAAAAACGGTTCCGTACCCCGTACCTCGCTTCTGTACCCGCGCATCCCCTAGTGACGTGCAGTCGTGTATCGTCTAGGTGTTTACGTTAGCTAGCACGTATTTAATATTATTTCGTTGAAACGTTGAATTTTTAGAGTTATTAATAAATTAGTTGATTATTCCTCAATAAAGAAGCCAGGTGCGGTGTACGGAACCGCTTTTGATTCATGCGCCTAATTGTTGTGGTTTCGTAATACTACTACTAAAAAGTGTTTTTGAGAATAATGGTTTAATCGTGTGTTTTTTGTGGTAGTATCTAATGAATCTAGATTTGTAGTAAATCTACAACGACGAATGAAACTTGTCAAAGCACAATCGGATAATCTACCGAAAATAGGTGCATTTCTGAAAATTAACAATCATAGACAATCTTAAAAACAATACTAGTGCAGGTACTGACGGTATCACCACCAAAATTATTAAATGCATAAGAGAACCTATATCTCAGTGGTTGGCACATAGTATCAATAAGTGTATTGAGGGAGGTTACTTTCCAGATTCACTGAAACTCGCTTAAATCACGCAAATCTATAAGTCAGGATCAAAAGACGATCCAGGTAACAACAGACCCATCTCTGTGCTACCTACTTTATCCAAAATCTTCGAAAAAGTTATTCACCAGCGGCTTAGTAACTTTCTAGCATCTGACGATTACCTCTTTCAACGGCAGTATGGTTTTAGGTCAAAGTTTAGAACCCTTGGGTCCAGTATTGATTTAATTACCAAACTTAAAACCAACATGGGTCAAAAGAAACTGGCCATTGGAATATTTATAGATTTGAAAAAAGCCTTTGATACGGTTAGCCACGAAAATAATTCGATAATTATGACATACTAGCTGTACCCGCGGCTACGCCCGCGAGCAAATCAATGTATCGCAAAGTTTTTCCCGCGCATATCTCCACTCAGTGGGAATTCTACGATAAAAGTAGTCTACATGTTGTTCCATAACATTTTCTATAATAAAAAACCCGTAAAAATCAGTTTAGCCGGTCAAGGATTACCCGGACAAACACAGAGTGAAAAAACGAATTTTAAGTGTTTATTTGTGGGTAGGTGCATATTGTTATGTAAAATGTTATGAAAATAAGACGAATCAGAATATCGTGAACCCCTTTTTTGAACCAATTTACAGTCTTAGTGGTCACATTAACAATATCGGAATACATCTTTTCAAACAACGCCTCCACATTTTAACCAAAGCGCATCGATTATAAAGATGGATTTTAACTTTTATGAATTGAAAAATACTATTTTAAGTTATTTGATTAAATTTCTGAGTAAGATTACATATAGGTGAACCTACTTTTAACATTAATTTGACCACACCCGGTTCGATTCCCGGCCGGACAGGAATCTGAATAGATTCATGTTCTGGGTCTGCGTGTTTCTATATACGTCTTGTGTGTCCATGGTACCCACGACACAGGAAAAAGCCCTAATGTGGGGCCTATTGTAGAAATTGAAATTGTTGAAATTTTCTATTTTATTGAGTGTAGAAAGCGTATTTTTATTAAAAAAAAGTTTGTGTGGAGGAGTACCGGGAGGCGGGTTGAAGGAATCTAAAAATTTGGTTGGATAATGTCTTCGATCTCGATGTCTGTATCTACAGAATCTTCATCCCAAATAGTCAAATAACAATCCCGCATTGAATTTCCAGTATTCCTTTGATTTGAAATATTAAAAATGTTAGAGAAATCGTTGCTACAAATCTTGAGTGGACGCTCAAAGGCGAATAAGCAGGCATTATGACCGCTTTTTAAAAGTGTAATCGCAACGCTGGACGACGCCACGGCAATAGCTATTTTTCTATCAGATCTTAAATTTTTTCTAATAGTAAATTTATTAAAAACGTTTTACCCGTGCCTCCTAGTGCATCTAACTAAAACTAAAAATCTAATGACAGTATCAATGATACGTAAACTAATTTTGGTTCTACTAACATTTAAGCGGTGCTCAGGTATGTTTATAGTTTATCTTTATTAAGCCTTGTTTGTTTTATATTTAAATTTGAATTTGTCGGCAAGGTAAATCCAAATTATTTTGTACTTTTACCTGACAGAGGTTAAACCTCTATTAATTTCATATAAACTTTGTGACACATTGATTCCCAGGCGGGCGAAAGCTTTGCATTTCCGATACTAAATAATATTTAAAAATGAGGTGGTTATTAAAAAAATAATACTAAAATTAGTTTTTATGAAAACTACAGATTATAATAATAATAATAATAATAACGTACATAAGACAACTGGATTCGAACCCCAGACCTCGCGTTTCTAATCCGCCCGACTTGGCACCACACGGCTATCACGATTTTAGTAACAGATGCGAAATTCACATACTTATGAGTTAAGAACATCATCTATTTTGGCTTATTTTGACACACTTTGTTATTCTAAAATTAATTTAAAATATGTTGTTATTTAAATGCATGTTTTCTATAACATTATTTATTACTGAACATATCATAAATATAAAAAGAACAATAATGTTGACCTTGCTCGTTTGTTAATAACAAAGCCAAGTGTTCATCAACCATGCTTCAATATTCATAAATGCAATTATTTATCACAAAAGTTGCAAAAGCTTCTTTATAATAATAATTCATGATATAATTGTTATATCTTATTTCGATACTGATCGACTTATTAATGTTAGTATTTTGCTTAAAAGACTATCAATTGTATTTTGTCCTAATATTTATTTTCGCAAAAAATGTACGGGTGTAGTCAATAACATAACTTTATTTAAGCAATAATCGTTAAGAAACTATTTATGTAACATGAACATGGAGTGATAAATGGAGTCGATAATTTTATTTTGAAACAATGTTAAAACATTTTATCGCCTTTGAATTATTGGATTCGAATAACTATTTTACTTTAATAGTATGACGCGCTATCTGTTATCAATTGGGAATCCCTGTACTGTAAGAGCGATTTTACTTTAGGTCGCAAGCTGCGCGGCCGCAGCGCGTCAACGGATGCTTTTTTATTATTGAAATATTTCATCAATTCATAAATTAAATTAAAATCAATTTGAATTACATCTATTTTTATGATAATTGATAGTTACAAATTTATACGTATTATTTTTGAATTAATTTAGAATGACATCCGGGCGGCCATTATGGCTACTGTCATGTCACACTACTGTCATGTCACACATATTTACATTTGAATTTAACAAAATACGCGACAATCCAAATTTTACGGATATATGTTGTCGACTCGAAATCAATGTTTTTTTATGTTTTATTATTTAGATAAGGTTTCAAGTAAGTCTATCGTATCCCTTGACGGACTTGTCAATATGGGACTTTGTCAAAAACGAACTTCCGTACAAACATTTATGCTCGATTTTAACGCTTTCAACCCATTGTTTTCAATAAAAAGCAGCCTATGTCCTTTCTCGAGGTCAACACTATCTGTGTGCCCAATTTCATAAAGATCGGTTCAGTTGTTTAGGCGTGAATAAGTAGCAGACAGACAGACAGACAGACAGACAGACAGACAGACAGACAGAGTTACTTTCACATTTATAATATTAGTAGGGATTGAGTTGCTAGACATGATAAAAATTCCTACCATTTATTTTAATGTAGTAACAAGTGTCAAGATGTGGATGTTTTCGTATTAGGTAAAGTACCATTTACGACACTATTTTTTGCCAACGTCCGCGTCTGCGATAGTTTTTAGGCTTTGATAATAGTCATTTTTACAACCATCCTTCACCGTTATGAATTATTAACAATACATTTAGATTGTTTGCTCCCAGTACTAAATATATAAAAATAAAAATAATTATTTTGATATGAGGATAAATCACCCTCTTTTGATGGTTTCCCCCTCCACAACAAAAAAAAAAAAGATCACCCTCTTGCTTTTGCAAGTCTTGTAAAAATCTAGAAACTGGACTGGAGTTGGCTATGTATTGAATGTTGCATAGCGATTATAAGCCATTTTGGGTAAAAACCATTTTTGACGTAAATCGGGGCTATGACTTTCATTTAAAATGACAATAAATGTTAATTCATCAGGTGTTATGACTAGTGTAGTTTGACTGGTGCGGTTATGCGGTATCACCGCCACACCTATTTTTAACGTGAAGCATTACTTGCATTTCGATGAAATGGTGTGGTTGTCGGCAATGAGGCGCCCATGTTAGAGCGCTTTTACATTAGATTGCAAGTAGCGCGGCCGCTGCGCTTTAGCCGCGTGACTGCACCGGTTGCTTTCTTATTATTGAAATAATTATTCAGTATTTATTATTTCCATTAAAAAAGTACAGAGCGCTCCACCCTTATCAAAAAAAATCCCGCAGATATAACCGTAAAAAGAAAGCATTCTCTGCAATCGCGCTACTTGCGACCTAATGTGAAAAGGCTCTTAGTCTTCGGAAATAGCAACACATCTGTGATTGATTTCAGATAGAACCCATGTTCTGTACGAAGTTGCTTTACAGATGTCCATGGGCGGCATGACCACTTACCATAAGGTGGACAGCGTGTTCGTTTGCTATTTCATTAAAAAAGTCACGATTGTTTAAATTCGTTAACAAACGTAAATAAAACAACCAGTAAATTTGAAATAATTTATTCGTCAAGGTATTTTTTTTATTTATTACTGTATCTCGAATTCATAGGACGAAATTTCAAAACACGAGACGGAGTTTTCAAAAACAAGTGCCTGGACATGCATAAATCGTAGCTCTAATTTAAATGCTTCTACTAATACTCTTTGAATCTTTAACATAGTATTCATTCACAACAACTTTAATAAAATAATGATTGTTGAACTTTACATCCTTGTATCTTTTATAGTAGTTTCTATGGAGACTAAATTATCAAATCTAGACCTAAGGTCAACAGGTTTTATGACTTTCTTAAATTACACCCATATGGGGTTTTATAGCGTTTGAATGGTGTTGTTTCGTATTGTAGTCCGTTCTTACGAAATTGCAGACCATGGCTTCTTCATTAAAAAGCTAATTGTTATATGTTATATCTATCTATATGGACTTAACATACAATGTTAATTTCTGTAGTAAAAAGATGAATTGATATTATAGGACGAAATTAGTGAACTATCACTAAATATTTGGCAGTTCAAAATTTGTTTAAATGGACAATTTCCTACTGACTACAACAAAATTATAAGTGCGACTAAGAAAATAATAATTTTACAAATGCCATAATATGAACATATATGTAAGTAATAATATGAAAAAACCTTGTTATCATAATAAAAGTGAGTTATACCCATCCACATAATTATTTAATTTGTTATTATTTGTTAATTTGTTATTAATTTTGTACAATTAAAATTAAATACAATTTAGTTAAATTACAGATAAGAAAAGCAGGAGACGTGATACCTTTTAAATATTAGGATGTTAAGTAGAAAATATAAATGTATATTAGATAAATCTTTGTGGACGCTTTTTACATTTTCAAAATGTTAAATACTTTCTTTGTGGTTCTTGTTTAATTCTTGTCAATTCTGTGGAAGGATGGGGATCTTTTTAATCAGATATTTAAGTATTTAGAAGCATTAGACTGGCCATGAAGAAAAAGTGGCTTCAACTAAGTTATTATTAATTGTCGTAATTTGTCATATGTATCTTCTGAATTATATAATTAAGTCAACCATAAATCAATTTAATGATTAAGTTTATTATATAGTCCTGCATATTTAATCTGTTACTTATTTTTTATTGACTTTCTAAAAGTCTAATTGGGGAGTAACGCGTATTTTTTTTTTTATTTTTATGAACGTTTGGCGATGGTTTTGCGATGCCGTGATCAATAAAACACGACATACGGAATAAAAAAACTCAAGTGTTTTAAACAAATTTCGGTGTATGCCAATGATACACTAGGGGATAAATGTCCTACGACACGTGTAGCGACGTTTGGTCGACATGACTGGCAACATCTGACGTCGCTGCGGACATAAGTCGCGACTCGCGCGTTGTTACCATAAAATAAGTCAGGCGAAATCGGCTGGCTTCGCTAGACATGTCGTGGGACATTTGTCCCATAACTATGCTATGGGACATTTATCCTTAGCTATATTTTTTATTTAAAAATATACGGTTAAATATTAATGGCACTTCTCTTCTCTCTATGCACAGTTTATGGAATGATTTAGTAAATAAACTTGTGAACAACAGCAAGTCGGCGAATTTACAGGTGGTTGTTGCAATTACACTGTTATTTAACCGATCAAAATTATCACTAACCAGCATTTATTAAAATTAAATTCATCAATTTTACTTCTAAGCATGAATATGGCTAAGAAAGTCTAACTTTCAATAGTAGTTAAAATGTAAATATCAAGTTTGATCAAATATCCATTTCTCTTACATAAATAACAATATTCTTAACATTAATATCTACAGAAATCTATATCTAAGTATTTAAGTAGCTGGAATATTCAAGTGAATATCTAATAAGATAAGCATAATTTAGTTTTCAATCTGAGTCTATAGTCAATTATTATTGCATTGCATACTCATTAAATGAAAAGATAAATTTTTTGTGATTGGATAACACATGTTTTTCTGAAAGCTACGACTGTCGTAGTTATTTTTTTTGTAATTATTGATGACTTCAGATTTCGGGTTGAATGATGACAGTTTCTTTAAACAGTTTATCTGAAGCTACCCAGCAACTCTGTGAGCAAGTGAATATGAGTACTGATAAGAAATGCAAATATGGAAGAGTAACATTGTCAGGGGCTATGGCGAGTGAATCCGCATATCTCGGAAGTAGTTGCATCTCGCATATGAGCTTTGAACGGCAGCGCCCGCAGTGGGTAGGAATATTGTCAGCTGCAGTGAGAGGAGCACCCAGGAGAGGAGGGACGGTTCGGCTGTACCTGGGGTTAAAAAAATGTGTAAATATACAGGCAGTAGGTTCAGTCTATTAAAAACGAACAAAAGCTCAATATCATAAATTATATAATATTGCCATTACTCGATGGCGCTTACATACATATCGATGCTAATAGTGTAATTACTGTGATTCAAGGCTCGGAACCGGTTTAAAAATACCGGTTAATTTCGATTAAATACCGGTAAATATAATCGTTCTTTCATTTACCGGTTAAACAGGTGAACGGTTTATAATTAACCCAAATGATAAAGGTTACCGGTTACTTTTGTACGATCGGTTTGGTCACCCAAATTAACCGGTTAATTCCATAATTCCTATTTTAATAAACTGGAGTGAATCGGATAGATTCATGTTTTGAAATGTTTACGCCGAAGCATGGCATCGGGCGCATACTATTATCATCCATTGTTGTTAGTTGGATTCAGAAGGCACTTGGATTCATTTAGGGGAGGCCTATGTCCAGCAGTGGACCTTAAAGGGCTGGTGGATGGGTGGATGGATGGTTGTTAGTTTATTCGTATTGATTTGACGTGCCTCATAATGAACACTCACTATTTTTTTTTTTTTTTTTATTTTTTTATTTATTTTAAGGATCGCCAACGGAAAGTACACGTCACTAAAATTATATAACTAAGGGAATAGAACATATCAGGCGCCTTTCCAATTATAGGCAACCACAACTAACGCTAAATAAGTCAAAACAAATTGAATAAAAGTTTTAAAAGTGATTGGTTGCATGCATTACAACGTCCACAACATAAGATTGTGACTTAACAAAGTTCTTAACTTAAACAAAAAAAAAAAACTAGAAAACGGTAAAAACGGAAGAATATACTAAAACATTACACGATAAAAAATATATATATGTATAAGAATCGTTTGAGACACTTAAAATATAAAAAATATTAAAATATTAAAATATTAGAGGTCTGATAAATATTTAGATATGGTTTTTTTGAACTTATGAAAACTATCGTGCAGTATATCTATCTCGAGGGACCTAGTTACACCATTGTAAAAGCGAGTGACTCTGGACAGGTAAGAATTACTTCCTAAGTTGGTACGGTGTGCTGGGACATGGAACAGCTTGTAGTTTCCTGAGCGTGGTAATCTGCTAGGAACGGAAAATTCAATTCTATTCAATAAATGTGCACAATCAATTCTATCGTGCAACAATTTGTGCAGAAATAATAGATCGAGTTGTTGTCGTCTCTTATCCAGGCGTACTAATTTAAAGTGTTGACATCTTTTAGCGTAAGAATCGAATTCTCTGTGATTTTTCATGTCATACGCCAGGCTACTCAGAAACCGACGTTGTATCCTCTCAATTTGATTTTTATGTATATCATAAGATGGTTCCCAAACTTGACTACAATATTCCAAAATACTCCTTACTAATGCATTATAAAGAAGTATCTTGGTACTTGGTCGTTTAAAATTTTTGGTGTTACGGATAATAAAACCAAGGGTCTTAGAAGCTCTCACTACAATGTCCGAAATATGTTCTTTAAAATTAAGCTTACTATCAATAGTAACACCTAGGTCTCGTATACTAAAAACTTTGTTTAATTTTACTGTATTCATTTGATACTCTGTCGATATTGTGTTTACATTACGTGTATAGGTGAGATGAAAGCATTTCTTTATATTTAAAATCATATTATTTCTATTGCACCAGGATAACAATCTGTCAACGTCATCCTGCAAGAGGGCCTGGTCTATTAACGATCGTATAGGTTTTATAATTTTTACATCGTCGGCGAACAAATAAACATCGGAATTATGGAAACAGGTAGTCATATCGTTTATAAATATTGTAAATAGTATTGGGCCCAGATGTGATCCCTGAGGAACGCCAGAAGAGTTACAAAAGGTGCTTGATTTTGAGCCGTTTACTACAACGTAAGAATTACGATGCGAAAGATAACTATAAAACCAATCTAATAGGGAACCCCCGATGCCGACACTAGACAATTTCTTTATTAAAATTAGGCGATCAACAGTATCAAACGATCACAAAGTTTTTAGACGCAATCGCACACGCTTCAATTTTGTATAACGTCGTCGTTCACCCTTTTTTATATTTCAGTAATCATCTCAGTATTTTTGTAATTACCTAAAAAGAATACTTAAATTTAAGTAAGGTAATTTACTACATGCCAAATAAAGGTGACTATTAACTAGAATAAGAATAATGGTGACTATTACCTAGCTACTAATATAAGTTGAAGAATCGAAATAAAAGTGTTAAGAAAATTCTCAATTATGTCTTTTATTTTCAGAAAAAATATAAAAACGTAAACTTTTGACAGGACAGTGAAAGTAAAATCTAATTTAATCATAATAATAATAGTCCATTCAAATGTTACATAAGCTTTGCATTTTTTAGAGAAGCTTAACCCCAAGTTTGTGGGGTCGCCACTGGTGGAAAAAAGGGTAAAAACACTTTTTCGCGATATCTCGGAAACTATGCATCTTACAAAAAAAAATGTTACGTCATAATTTGTAGCAAAATGTTTCGCCTACAGATATGTTTATATAACTTTTTGCCCTAATTTAAAAATTAAAGAAGTTATAAGCAAAAAAGTTTTTTTTTTATATTTTCTTCTTTATTTTTCTACAACTTTTATATGTTTTACAAAAAAAAAAAGAAATACTTCAGACCCATCTTGATCTTTTGAGGAAAATTATTATATATATATAACTATATTTTTTTATTTTATACATCTAAAACGCTGCTACAGCGCTCCAAAGTTAACCGGATTCTCATGATTTTTTTATTGTAATAATATTCTTAGAATTTTTTTGTTAAATTCGTATAACTCTGTAGGCGCGTTTTTTTCAGACTCTAACTCAAAGGTGGCAAGGAGAAGAGGAATGAATAAGTGAGATAGGCAGCAGCAACGACAACACAGCCTAATAGACACCGCATCTAAGGCGAACACTTTCGGGCAACACATCAGTTTATTAGCACTGATATAATAAACCGAGCGCGAGCTACACTTCAGTACGGACCACTTATGTGAACTGTGAACATCGTATTACGAGACTATATATAGCGCGAAATAAATTCTTTAAAAAATAAAAAAAGTGAAGCAAAATGACTTCCTGATCATTAAGATGGTGTAAAAATGTAGCAAAACATCTAAGTTCAAAAAAGACGGCATAACATTTCACATGTAAACTATTTTCACAATTATAATTTCAGGAATCAAATTATCTTGGAGCTCAACTTATACTGGTCTTAAACAGCGCTCGTTGATGTCTTCTTACAGTGCATCCCTTTCCTTTTCATTAAATTAAATATTTCTATCCTTTTCGTCCATTTTGGTAGTGATGTACACCTCAGCTAACTGATTTAAGTTGACAACTAATGCAATTGAATATTACTTGAATTGAATTTAAAATAAATAATTATAGTTTTAAACTTTTAATCATAAACTGCCAATAATTATAGTTATTTGATGACTCTAATGTCTAAATATGTATCTACCAGATTAATTAACCGACTTCAAAAAGGAGAAGGTTCTCAATTCGGCCGGTATATATGTACAAGGATTACTCCGCCGTTAGTGGACCGATTTTAATTATTCTTTTTTTATTATGTAGAAACGAGCTGCCAATTTGTCGCAATTAAATATGGTTAGGATCCATCTATGGGTTCTGTAGGTACTAATGAAATTGAATTACTTACTTACTAGCTATGATCAGAAGAACATACGTACATATAGAAATGAAAAAAAAAACTTTTGTATAAAAAGTTTAACCGACTTCCCCTGTCAGCTTTTTTTATATAGGATGGGTTAAGTTAGGTTAGAACTTACAAGAAAACATAAAACTAAGCTCGCAGGGTTAACTCATTGTCTTATTGCGATACTAGTAAAAGTGAGTTTATCGTCACTAAAAAGGGTGAACAAAAATTTTTAAACAAAAAATACAACCGACTTTAATGCAACAAGAAAGTAAAAAATAATCTAAATACACATTGGTTTAGAGCATACACAGTAGGTACTTAGTAGTAGTCCTGAAGTCGGCGCTCACCATATTTCGCTAGATCACGACGAAACCACATGTGTCCTATGTAAGCACCGACTTGGGAACTACTACTATGTACCTACTGTGTATGCTCTAAACCAACATGTATTTAGATAATTTTTTACTTTTTTGTTGCATGGAAGTCGGTTGTATTTTTTGTTTAAATTGTTTTTATTTATTACACAATCCGTAGATCCCAAACCTACAATTAGAAGAATTTGTACCAAGTTAATTCATTTTAAGAATAATTAATTCATTTTTTGCATAAATAGATTTTATACAACAATGTTAGTACTGGTTTGAATTGCGTTATGTAGTGTATTAAAGGTTTAGATTGATAAATGATGTTTTCATTATTTTTCTCAATAATTCAATATTATTACTACTATACCTACTATGAGCTATTTATTAATCGTCATAATCAATTATAATTATTTTATTATTTCTAATCAATAACCCATTACAAAAACGTTCCCATCACTAATTGTAATTTATGATTTATTGCGACCTTGAATCGACCAATTGCAATGCTTTCTTTTACTGCTCCCCCGCCCCGCATACCTCAGTGCTTTGACTGAAATGTTTCTTAATAGAAATGAAGACATGAGGTGTCTATTAGGCTATGTTGTCGCTGGGCAGCAGCATCTCCTTGCGTAATTCTTACACCTACTGCGGTCACCAACTCGCTTGCCAGCCGCGGTGACTATCGACAAAATCCCCAAAATGACAGGTGCAGAGAAACCGGCCCCCAGTCCCGAGCAACCCCGCTATTTCGGGCTACGGTAGCGGCCAAGGTAACGACGGGGCAGGGGGTGCTAAGAATCTCCGGCAGAGATCCGTCTACCGCAATCGACGACTTTTGCACCTGGCAACATACAACACCAGGACACTGAGTACCGACGAGAAGATACAGGAGCTGGACGACGATATGCACAAGTTAAACTGGAGTGTTTTGCGATTGTCTGAAGTCCGAAAACAGGGAAAGGACACGATAATCCTAAAATCAGGCAACTTGTTCTATCACCGGGAGGGCGAACATCTGTCCCAGGGTGGTGACGCGTTCCTCGTCAACAACGTGGTAACAGTCGACAGTGTGTCGCCAAGGGTAGCGTATCTTATACTCAGAATATCTAAACGGTATTCGCTGAAGGTCATACAGGTACATACATATATGCGCCGACTTCGACACACCCAGACTATGAGGTCGAGATAATGTATGAGGACGTAAGTAGAGCCATACATACCTCAAAGACGCACTTAACCATTGTTATGGGGGGATTTTAACGCCAGATTAGGCACACGGAATGATGGCGAGCGGAAGGTCGGACCCTTTGGAATTGGACAACGGAACCACCGAGGCCACTTGCTTGCTAACCTCTTGGAGAGGGAAGACTTCTTTATGATGAAATCTTTCTTCAAGAAGAGGGCGAAAGTGGACTTGGATAAGACAGACAAACGGCACATATTTAATGATGTCTCTGTGGTGTCTCTAGGTCTCGGGTTCTCTCAGAACATACTCTCGGTCTTATAAGGGAGAGGGGAGAACTATGTGTGCAGTCTCCAACCTCAATATCGAAATACAGACTGCTCAATAATCAGATCTCTCAGAGTAGGCGACGCGATTGGCGTGCTCATACACCCATCGCATAAAAGACGCTATTGAGCGAAAACCCAGGCTCAAGAGTGTTCGCCAAGGACCTGTGCGTTGGGCAGAGCCTGTTGACGAGGTTGAAGACAGACTCGAACACCATAGTTTCGTCTAAACCCGATGTTCTGGGAGAAATTAAAAAAACACTACGGACAGTTGCAGTAATATGGCGGTCGACAAACGTGCCAAATTGACCCGAAACTATACTGAGGACCTCTCGGACGTCAGCCTGTACAAGATAAGAGAGGCTCTCAAACAGCTGAAAAACAAGGCACCGGGAGATGACGGAATCACAACAGTGCTGCTAAAAGCTGGTGGTAAACTGGTACTAGTGGCGCTCCAAAAGTTGTTTGATTCTGTCATCAATAGCGGGAACTCCCCGGAAGAGAAAGCAAAGGCGTAGTGGTGCTATTCTTCAAAACTTGCGATGAAACCCTTTTGAAGAACTACAGGCCCATTGCGCTTCTGAGCTAAGTGGGGATTCAGGCAAGGCGATGTCATATCACCGAAGCTGTTCACCGCTGCGTTGGAAGATTTATTCAATCTGATGGAGTGGAAAGGTCTTGGCATTAACATCAATGGCAAACACGTCACACACCTACGATTTGCCGATGATATAGTTATCTCGGTAGATTCGCTGACGGCCCTCAGCACTATGCTAGGCGACCTTAACAGTGCCTCACAACGGGTGGGTCTTAAGATGAACATGGACAAGACAAAAATCATGTCTAATGTCCATGTCACACCCGTACTGGTAGTTGTTGACGGCACTCCTCTCGTAGTTGTTGACGAGTATATTTGCCTGGGACAAACGGATGGGTAAGTCCAACTTTGAGAGGGAGGTCACTCGAAGAATCCAACTCGGCGAAACGTCAATACAAATTAAACAATCTCAAACACAAGGTAATTGCTGTAAATCGTTGAGGAGTTCCCTCGACTGTCTTTCGGCCCCATCATCAGATCGACTCCAGACCTTCATTATATGATAGTACTTTAAATTGTTTAATAGAAAAATTGACAAACGCACTAGTCACCCCTACGATTTTTGAAATATCCCCTCGATTTGTCTAGAATGACATCATTAGATCCTGGTTTCCTTATCATGGTACCATTCCTGGAATGTAACCTTTCCAACAAAAAAAGAATCTTTAAAATCGGTTCATAAACGATGAAGTTATCCGCGAACAAACATATATATATATATATATATATATATATACGGTCGAATTGAGAAACCTCCTTTTTTGAAGTCGGTTAAAAATTGAAGCGCGTGCGATTGCGTATACTTTGTGATAGTGAGCGCAGCGTCCAGAGCATGTCTAAAACGCGGTAGAATATTAATAAACTTGGTTTTAACCGGTTAATTATGGCAACCAAAACCTAAATTCGTGAAAAACCGGTATTTCGCATAAACCGGTAATAACCGGTTAGGTACAACCTTTAACCGATATTCATTTAGGTTTGGGGTCAATGACCGAAACCGGTTTAGAAATAGAACCGGTTTCCGAGCCTTGCTGTGATTCAAATTAAAATTTTCAAGAAAGTAAAACATTTTTCAATGTCACAGTTTATGTTGAAAACGTTAAATTTCATAGTGTTTCAGCTTGTTCGATACATGTTATTAGATCCTTAATTCTGTAATTATTAACATTAAAATTATAAATCTGAAAGTACGTAAGGATGTATATGTTTGTTATTCTATCACGCAAAAACTACAGTCCTCATTTCTGGAGTTTGCCACATAATCTATGACTTATATACTCATTGCCATGGTAAACCTAATGAAAGCGGGCAGTGTTTGAGCTAGTGCACTATAATTTTTGGGCAAAAATAAATTCAATATCAGCATATCGTGACTACCCGCCACATATGAAAATAGTCTACTATAGTTTTGTCCTGTTTTCCTAATCTTGAAATAAAGATTTTTACTTACAATTTACCTGACACGTAGCAGTAACTCACCGTAATATCTGCGTTGGGTTCTGTCGCAGTCGCGTGAGGAAAGCATGAAACATGCGATCGCCGTGCAAGGGGGCCGCCTCTTCGTATAGTTCGTCATCGGCAGCGCCCGCGTTGCCCGCGCCCGCTGCATTGCTCACGTCCATGTCTGAAGCGTTAAAAGTAGTAATTACAATCCAAGTGGTTTAATTTACTATACTCTTAGGAGACATTTAAGTATTACGTAAGCACTATAGAGGAGTGGGGGTGGAGGGGTCTTTGTTTTGCTTATTTTGGATGACATGGAGGGTAGGGGGTCTAGATGATGATTAAATCATCGCTAGTTATTTACTTTTTTACAATACTGTACAAAAAAAACATTTTTAATTGAAAAATGTTTACGTAAGCATAGGGGGAAGGGGTACAGCTTTGCTTACTTTTGCTGATAAGATAAGGGGGATGGGGGGAGGGGGGGGGGGGTAAATAATTGTAATAAAACTGCTTACGTAATATTTGAACGGCCCCTTAGTACGAGTTTGTTTCCTTGAAACGAATATTGTTTACCTTGTCGAGTGACAACATTTCAAAGTACACACAAAGGACACGTCAAATGGGCGTATATGATCTTAACTCTACCAACTTTCAAGCGTGAGAGCAAATACAAAACATCACGTTAATAGACACTTGATTTGATCATTTGAAACATTGTCCATACATACCATTTTCTTGCTTATATTTATTCAATAATTCCATAACTTTCTCATCATGGTAGTTTTTACTCTTTGGCTCTTCTTCCATATAAATGTGCTTCGGTACAAACTGAAGAGGATTGGAAATTAGGCGACTTCGAATATCTGGAGGTAGCTCTGCAGTCTTAAAATTAATAGAAAATTATGATTAATAATAAAATTATATTTTCTGTTATATTATTAATGGAAACCTTTAAAAATGTTTCACACTGCTGATATTAGGCAAAACTAAACATGGATGTTGATGCCTCTTGCGTTGATCCAAAAAAGGTTCCACCTTTTAAAATGTTAATACAATGTATTTGTAATAACGATAACCAGCATCCCAAAAATGAATGTTAAAGTACATACTTGTTGAAATAGAGCCTCAATATTTCTAGTGGGCGCAGTGGGAGTGTCAACAGTAACAAGATCAGAGTCATCTTTCCCTTCAATTTCAGCTACCGCGACTGGTACTCCAACGGCACCTACAAATATTTGTTTATGTAGAAATACAGGGAACTGCAATAAAGTCTACCTAATAGTCTAACTACAAAGTTCCAAAATCATATAATAATAATAAATATAATAAAAGTGAAAGTGTGTATGTTTGTTCCTCTTTCACGTCGCCACATAGCTATTATATGATATGGTTTATATGCTGAGAGATAGGAGGACGGAGAGTGACGAAGGTTACTTTTTACCGCGTTCACTCATTCACAAGAAAATATCGATGTTTTGTTAGTTGATACATATTTAGTAGTCCCAAACGTTGTTTATAGATGGCGTTAGTAAAATTAATCTTTAAGTTCTTTCATTTGCAAGTTCTGAATCACGCTATCAAATGCGTTAATTCCCTTCGACCGTGGGGGCGAATTTTTCGTATGATAGCATCATAATTGAAAAAAACTTAAATTAGTGGCATTATTTTATTTTTTTTTTCAAATTTATTATTGTACTAGCTTATTCATGCGCCTCCCCTTACTTTGATCATGTCCACTATGGCAATGAGTAATCTTATGTGTTATCTAGATCATAGACTAGACCATCTGCTAGTTTTCAGCAAAATCTAACCAGTAGATTCTGCGAGAAATATTATCAAACATACATACATCCTTACAAACATTCATGTTTAAAATGTTAATAAGATTTAGGAAACAAACCTTGTGCTGGAAAATTGTTTGCATTGGTAGCATCATAAACTTGCAGATTTCCAAGAGCCTCCTGCATGGTTTCTACATCATATGAGTTACTCTCATCATCATCATCGTCTGAAATCCTGTAAAATTGATACTTAAAATAAATTCATTTTATTTACATACTATTCAGTGTGTAGAATAAATGTTTTGAGAATTTTTAGTAATATTTTATAATTCTGTAGCAATTTCGAAGTTCTATTTGCAAGGAAGGAAATAAAATATACAAAATAGTGTGGGAAATAGTGTGTTTGAGAATGTATCTTCAATACTAGAAATTGATTATGTTTGACATTTACCGTAGGCTTCAAACCTTTGAACCAAAACAAAATTGCAGTAAAATAAAACCCATTGGAAAAAGAAAAGAATGTGGCAAAAATAAGGAAAAAAATAAATTACGGGCGATTTGAAGTAAGGTTGTAGGAATGAGGGGGGGGGGGGGGGTTGTTAACAGTAAAAAAAATGGTATATCTCGATTTCTGGCAAAACTACAAGTCCTATGAAAATTTGCAGGTAATAATAAAAAGATATATTGATCTCTTGAGGTAATGTGAAAAAAGTGTAAATACCCAAAGTTGTAAATAAAGAACAAAAAAGTCTGTGTCTAACTTCTTACACCTGTCCAAGAAATATGTTGATTATTAGTAATTACCTCTGTGGAACATTATTAGAGCTAGGACTGTTATCCATACTCATAAAGTTGTTGCCATTCTCATTCTCATCCCAATCATCTGAGCCCTGGCACCAATTGAGGTCAGAGGATTGCATGGCTACAGGTGAAGGTGGCAGGTATGGATGGTCATCTTCAAGTTGACTCCTTACACAAGTCCAACTGAGAAATAAATTTAAGAAACAAAATAAATCATATTATGTATAGGGAATTAATTAAGTTTGTTCAGTGTTAGATTTTAATGCTGCACAGTTTGGCATCATCCATCCATCAGCCTTTGAAAATCCACTGTTGGATATAGGCCTACCCCAATCTGCACCACTTAGACTGGTCCTGAGCCATCTGAATCCAGCGGTTACCCATCTTCTTCAGGTCATCAGTCCACCTGGTCTGGGGACGGCCTGCCCTCCCTTTGCCCAGACGTGGTCTCCATTTGAGGACTCTTCAGTTGGCATACGAAGTCCAAAATATGTCAAGTTTTAACAGTTTTGAAAGTTAGAGAAGTACAAAACCTTTCCTGATGACATTGAAAGTATCAACTCAACACTTGAAATTTGTATTTTAGTATTGAAGTATTAGAATAAAGTTAAATAAGTGGAAAAATAGTTATATAAAAATTTAATGTTACCTCTCCGAATGGTTCCAACAATTGGGATTAATGCAAGCAAAAACATATAATGTGCGATGATACAGAGATGTCATAGGAGCATAACATTGTACCACTAACAATCTGTGCAAGCCACATAATGGACATTTTGTGGAAAAATCTATATTCTGTAGTGGAGGCCAGTCCTGCAAAGTATTAATAGGTTTTGTATAAGAATTTTAACTTATAATTTTAATTCATATCACAATGCACACAAGAAATCTCAATATTTTGCAGTAAATCTAGCATCTTATATTTGCACCAGCAATTTCCTTAATCAACCAACAATACAAATACCATTGCTTCATTTCCAGGATCCGAACAGATAAACAGATAAAAACAGAAAAAATATAAATGGGTTTTAGCTAAAAAAAATGTGCAATACATCTTTCTTGTAAATATCATGAGTATCAATCTAAATATTTTGTACATTAATCAAACATGCGAACCTCACTTATCAATAAAATCATAAATGCTTGGCATAATTAATTAAACAATATTTTAATAGTACACATAACACAGATCCACCATTTAAAAAAATATCATATCTTGAAATGTAAAAATATATATTTCAGAAATATAAACAATATTTTCAGATCGATAATTATAAAGAAAACATATTTAAAGCACATATAATATATAAAGCACATTGGCACAGTAAAATTAAAAAAGGTTACATACAGGGAATCCACCAATTTTATCACAAGTGTAATTTGTTGTTGAATTTGATCTGCCTTCTAGCATTCCATTTTCATATCCTAAAAATATTTGCACTTCTTTTGCCATTATTGCATTTGTAATAAGTTAGTAATTTGCAAATTCTAACTGTGAACTTAAAATTGAATTGAACCGACAATCAATCAATAAATCGTTTTATATAGACATTGACGTTTTTGACTTTGACAGACACCTGTTTTTTAAATTTGTGATTTAGATTCGGAATTTTTAAGATTCATCATAGGCTCTTATTAATTCTTAAATAATATAATTATTTCTGAAACTAAGGAAATATCATTATTGATAAATTTAACATAATAATGAAGAGGTGCAACATTCAGGTTGAGGATTTGAAATTGTCGACAACTTTACGACTAAGAACCCTCGCTCTTGGCGAATTTTCAAAGCGATGTAATCGAGCGTTTAGCAAACGCGCGATGGCATCGCTACTAACGCGTGTTATTCACATTTGCAACGCGCTACTGCATCACTACTACCATGTTATTTTATTCTTTGACTACTACTGTATGAGGGTGGCGCCGCAGTTCATTCTGAGTCGTGTTTGTATCGCGACAGTATCGCGTTTGCATTGCAACTGAATCTGGACCCGTGGGCGAGGACGGCAGGGCGCATGGCGAGCGAATGTATCGATGCGGATACGCGACAGCGTCGCTACAAAAAGTAGTCGTGGGCGAGGGTATTACTCACATCAAGAAGAACTTGCATTATGACTTTTATCGGCCTATGGTAACTAATAAAATCTCAGAAATTATAAGATTTTTTTTTATCTCAAATAAGACTCCGTCACCAGGCTGTAACTCGTGAACTGTGATAGCTAGACGTTTAAAAATTACATAGATGATGTATTTCTGCTGCCGCTATAACAACAAAAAAAAAAACAAAAAAACAATAAACATTAAAATAATTAAGTATTTACGTGATGTTTTTGCCATTTTTTTTGAGATAATAGTACGGAATTTACTTTTTTCATAACGTCAGGGAACCAAGCCTAAATAACTAACGATAACGCTATAGTATGGTCGTTATCTTTACGTGCCCAGGTCCATTTATATCTAAAACATAGCCTTGCCGACGCCTATGGACATTTGCAACACCAGAGGATGCATGCAACGCCAATGCATCGTCAGCTTTAAAAGAGAGCTGTATACTTATATGTTGTATACATATATGCCATAGATCATTCAATATTTGTATTTACGACAGCGTTGTGGGCTTTAGGAGGAATCCGCGAATTCCACGTTGCTTGAATACTTGTGAAGGAATCATCACCAAAGAAGACAGCATTGCTATTTTTATGTTTGTACATTTTACTTAAAATTGATTGACCTGGGGGGTATCACTCCAAAAAAGGTGAAGGCGATGCGGCCTATCCGCCGGTCACCCCTATCACCCCCCCTTGTTACGCCACTATCTTATCATAGCGCTCTAGCTATGATATGATAGTGGCACTATCATAGCGATTCGGAAGCATTTCTGAAGGAAGCTCGTTCTACATCTTGCACGTTCATGGTAGAGTAGACCGTGCAAACCGTATCGTGGAGAACCGCAAAGGGTGGAGATGCGGATGAAATCTCATTTTGCTAGTGATACGGTGGAGGAAGTACCGACCTGATCAAAAAGTCCCTCGGAACATTCACCATTTTAAAGCCGGTAGAAAACACAAAGGGAACCTATGACTCTCGGCAGGCTTAACTATTAGCATATTGGAGAATCGTTGGATGGATTGATGGATGGATGGAGAATGGATCGTTGACAATTAATTGAGTCAAATGTTTTAGTCAATTATGTGGAACTTCAGCCCACAGAAGGGAGCAGTACTTTATGAGATGAATGCGAATGAGGTACTGCCTGGCTCTGCTAAGAACGCCAATTCGGTTATTCCTTCCAAATCTAGTACTGAATATCATACGATATGTCAACTTCCGAGATCCCCACGTTTTTATCAACGGTAAGTGAGATTCGCTGGAGCTTTGGCGCTATGACAAATGTTTTTTTTTCAGCGTTAAACGCACGGACTTGTGTCTTTGGGGTTAAACTCAACAAGGTAATTAACCTTGTTGAGTTTAACCCCAAAGACACGCCCCAATTTGAGACCTACACCAGAAAGTTCACGATTTCAGACATAGTCGGATTCTGCTTTCTTCCATTAGTGTCCGATAGGTGCTCACAAGGTCCGTGTGGACAATATGTACCGTGCTATCATCTGAATAGCAATGTATGTAGCCGATTTGTTGCAACATGTCATTGATATGTACAATGAACAGTTTCGGAGGGTGAACAGAGCCTTGAAGTACAACCTACTTACGACTGCGACCTTAATGTGACGGTTAGATAGCAAGCTGGCTGTCCTTTGTGAGAGAGTGTCATTTTCAGATTAGTAAGAGCTTCTTTGAGAATGGTCCTTTACCAGAACCGGTCGAAGGCCAGTCAAAATGCGTAAACCACACTGGTGATCGCTGATCATCTGGTGGGTCTCTAGGTACCTCAGGAGCTGTGTGTTTTGTCATCTTTTTTTAGATATTGGACGTACAAGGGCTACTTTCCATGGAGACGGTCTTGTCCTATGGTGTAAAAAAGCGAGAATAAATGCGAGCATTAAGATCGGAACTCATTTAGAAGTGCGTGTCCTTAATTAACACTGCAGGGATTTCTTTTGGCCTGCTTGACTTCTTGACATCAAGAGACTAGAGCTCGTAGCTCGTCGTTAGGCATAGAGCTATGATAGCTATGATAGTCTTACGCCGTGGTATGATAGCCCTCTGTCAGGAGTCGAGTTTGAGCAAAAAGGCCTTGAATATTGATTTTCCCTTTTGCTGTATGGGCCGGAAAATCATCTGGATTCCGAAGACGCGTTTGAGAATACCTGCAGAAGTTACCCTAGGCAGCTTTGGCCAACGATCAGACAGTTAGACTCCCAGACGATTAAGTAACCAGCCTCTCGGCAATTCTGTCGATATAATTAGACTTCGCAGGCTTCGAAGAAATTAGGCAGATGAACTCATTTGAAGTTATTGAGATTAAGTTAATAATTTTTATCTACTGTAGGATACGCGTTCGCTGATAGGAGTTAGGCTTTAATCCCACTTCCGGGACTGACGGAAGTTAGGACAAGGAATATCTAAAGATGTTTGTTTTCATATGTTAGGCCACAACATGTAAGGCATAAGCACGCTACGTACCTTGGTCTGCGTACAGCTTCGATGATCTCCACCAATCAACTTCCACGAGCTCGGGATGATGTGGTTGTTCAGGTTTCCCGTTGGCACAGCTAATGATGACACAAAACACTGGCGAGTGTTCTTATGACTGTTAGATTTCGTAATAATGCAGTGCGCGCGTCCGTTCGAAGATCGGTTAGCGATCGAAGAAGCACGCCCAAGTGGTAACGTAGGTACGTCCGTGCTTGAAGCTGTCTGTCATCCGCCACTGTTGTGACCAATCCAGCAGGCGAGATGGGGACATCGACTAGCATAGTCGATGTCCCCATAATCTCAGTAAGTGACTAATACCTACTCTGCGGTTGAGAAAGGAGACTAACACTGTAAAGGACATTTAGGATAGTTTAAACTCAAACTTTTACGTATAAAATAATGAGTGTATCATTGTTTTATCTACATAAATATTAAATATCAAATCATTCGACATTTCAATGTAGGTTTATTCAAACTTTTAAGAGTATGATATTTATGATACTTCATGGCCCCTTTGAAATAGAAGAACGTTATAACTATCTAATTGGCAATCTAGAAAGAGTAAGAAAACTTATCTATATTATTATCACTTACCGTTATTAAAAAAATATATATTTTTCAATTACAGTAAGAGCATAGCGATTAAATTTTGGCTTCCTGCGCTAGGTAAACACCCCAATTATGGACAGTTTAGGAAGAAAAAAGTAGTATTTGTGAAATTGTATTAATGTTGTCAGAGTTTCAGTCCTGAATATACTTAAAGTGTAGAGTTTTGTATTTTGTCAATATTTGTACTGTGTTCCACAAGCGATACGCCACAGCTGGTTTCCATTTATAATAAATAAAAATACTAGTTTTTTAACCAGCCATGAACAGCAAAAATCCAGTTTTGGACATCAAGTACAGAACATTACATTTTTGAAGGTGGTAGAACCAGAGTAGTTCTTTTTTTTATTTGTCTGAAGTAGCAAACGAGCATGCAATCCACCTGATGGTAAGTGGTCACTGCCGCCCATGGACATCTGTAATCAACTTCATACAGAACATGGGTTCCACCAACCACACATGCCACTGTCCTTCCCGGGGTTATTTGGCTGGACGGTTCGAGCTCCCACTCTAGCCGCCCGCAACCCCGAAAGTCCTTTTTAGTTGCCTCGTATGACAGTAAGTAGGCGAATCAACTTACCTACTAATAAAACAACATTAAACTTGATAAATGACTTAAAACTTGATCAGCTCCAAGTCAGGTCAAATTGAGTCACATAATTATAGAGCCAGATTTGTATCCATCGATTCCATCGTGCTAATTTTTTTAGATCATATTTGGTGTTTCACCTTCCTGATATTCGTCGGAACATAAAAGGCAAATCCTATTGCACAAAGAATAACTCAGAATGTTGTGTAATAAGTAGGTACTGTTAAAGGACATACCAGTCGGTTTCTTCACTTTGTTATTGTGTTTGGGAAATTGGGAACACTGTTTTTAAAATGATGCGAATGTAACATTACGACTTTTGCGTCATTTAGTTTTTTAATAACAAAATCTGGCCGTGAGAATCGAGTTTGCCAAATTAGTTTTCCCTTTAATCCACATTAGATTAACTCATTTTTAAATGTCATTACATAAGTAGATAGGTGCTTAAAACGTCGTTAATATTCTTAATCTAATAATCAATTTATTTTTCGTTTTCGGCGTTTTATTTTAATAGCTATTTCTCGTTTGGAAATACGTGATAAAGTGGCGAATCTATATAAGGGACTTTGTGGCATTTGCCCAGGTCCTCGTAGACAGAGACACAAAAAGCTCCCACCTAAAAAAAATGTAATAAAAACTTTTTAACAAAAAATATCTACCGACTTCCATGTCACAAAAAAGTAAAAAATAATTTAAATATATTTTGGTCTAGAACATACTCAGTACTTAGTACATAGTCCTGAAGTCGGTGCTCGACATATTTCGCTGGACGACGGTAACTACGTCCTATATGAGCACCGACTTCAGAACTATGTACTAAGTACTGAGTATGTTCTAGACCAAAATATATTTAAATTATTTTTTACTTTTTTGTGACATGGAAGTCGGTAGATATTTTTTGTTAAAAAGTTTTTATTTTACACTTTTTAGTGACTATATTTTTATGTTTGTATTTAAATAAAGCCTCTAAGTTTGCTTTGTGCATCTACATATTCACAAAAATTAAACATAAAACACTTTTACAATTCATACAAACAGGGCGCCCCCTCTGGAAGTACCCCTCCATCATCAGGGTTGAGGAGTTGAAGGTCAAATTTTTCATCTTATATTGTTGCTTAGTAATCTTATAACATATACGTTAGTACCAGGTGGCTAACTTCTATGGCTCAGGCTTGCAGTACCCTGCATCATCAGGGTTTAGGAGTTGAAGGTCAAAATTTTAATTTTGTGCCTCTGTTTGGTATTATTTTTACATACCCGTAAGCACCAAATTGCCAACTCCTATGGTTTAGAATTGAAGTACCCCTTCATCATCAGGGTCGAGGAGTTGAAGGTCAAAATTTTAATTTTGTGCCTCTGCTTAGTATTATTTTTACATAACCGTAAGCACCAAATTGCCAACTCCTATGGTTTAGGATTGAAGTACCCCTTCATCATCAGGGTTGAGGAGTTGAAGGTCAAATTTTTGATTTTATGTTTTTGCTTAGTATTTTCTTTACATAACCGTAAGCACCAAATTGCCAACTTCTATGGTTTAGGATTGAAGTACCCCTCCATCATCAGGGTTGAGGAGTTACAGGTCAAATTTTTCATCTTATGTTTTTGCTCAGTAATCTTATAACATATACGTAAGCACCAAATGGCTTATTCCTATGGTTTTGGCTTTAAGTACCCCTGCATCATCAGGGTTGAGGAGTTGAAGGTCAAATTTTTGTCCCATGAATTTGCTTAACAATTTCATTATATATTCGCAAACATCAAACGACCAACTTTTATAGTTCTGGCTAGCAGTACCCCTGCATCATCAGGATTGAAGAGTTGAAGGTCAAATTTTTCATAGTAAATACCTACATAGTAATTTTATTCTATATTTTACTCAATTGGACTTCTCCAGCTAAGGTTCGGCCGACTATCACTAATTTTATTATTTTGCTCCAAAAAGTTGAAGATCCTATGATTAGAACCTTATCAAACTCTTATCAGACTACCCCTGGAGTACATCCTTTCTAATAAAAAAAGAATCATCAAAATCGGTTGGCGGGATATTGAGTTATTCATACATTTATCGCGTACATTGAAAATGCAAATTTAAGACTTATGCGTTTTTCTTATGGATGCCCTAGTCAAAAAAATACTAAAAAAAAATGGGACCCTATGACACGCACTACCTTTCAAATAAAAAAAAAATCATCTAAATCGGTTCACCCAGTCCGGAGAAATGAGGTAACAAATATAAAAAAAAAAAAAAAAAAAAAAAAAAATACAGACGAATTGATAACCTCCTCCTTTTTGGAAGTCGGTTAAAAACTGGAAGCAGTTAAACTTATGGGCCATCTCAGCAACTTCCGCTTATTTTTAAATTTAAGCTCAAGCGCTCAAAATATTTAACGATAGGTATATAATATTAAATTATATTTATTTATCGATATTTCTAAAACATATTAACTATGCAGAATGTCATTTTTTTACTGTATACATAAATATACATTTAACAAATAGTTTCTTCACAAAATGACAATTCCGCTGATTAAGAATTAATTAACACATCCATAGTTGTAGTCCAACTTTACGATCCGCCTCAGAAATTTGCACAGACTACTAGATAGGTAGGTACAAATCGCAATACTTACCTACATTCATTTGATCGTATATTTCGATTTAAGATCAAGAAGACTAATCTCCTAGGTAAGTATATACATAATATCACATAGAGTAATACAAATATAGATAAGCCATGTAGTATGTGCAATTTCCATAAATCCATTTAAAATAGATGACTATCTGGTCAGCGCATCCCGTACAAGGTTGTTTCGGTTACCATTTGTGGCAGGCAAACATGAATAGATAATTATCAGACATGTGTGTTAAACAAATAGGTATCTACAACTATTTCCAATTTACTGTATTGTTAATGGAAATCTTTTTGTATTCATTTATATGCGTATGAGGGGCGCAAGAAAGTATCTACATTCAATAGACCAAAAAGCATATGTTCGTTCTGACATACCTATGTTGGAAAAAATTATCTTGTCTCGCGTCCGCCGCTTAAATTGTGAAATGTCGTGTAAATGTCGGTTTTTTTAGTTCTTTGTTTAGGGTGCCGGAGGATATAAATTTAACAACTTTTTTTTGGGCGATAAGCTGAAGTTCGAATTGAATTTGTGTAGATTTAGCGCCCTTTTTTGCAAAGCACAGTTATTCAGTAGGTATTCGTGAAACATTCTCACAATTCTTGGGAATGAAAATATTTAAAAACATCCGAATACTCGTTACATCACTAATTTTATGTAGGTACTAATTGTCGTCAATACACCAGTAAAGTCTAAGTACTCCATAGTTCTTTTTATTAAACGGTTTTATTTAGCTCACACCCAAGACATCTTGCAATAATGAGGCATTCAACGAATTGAATAGAATGAGAAATAAAAACTAAAAACTTCAAAATAAAAAAGAAAAAAATAAGTTAAACGGTTTTATAGTGCAGAAAAAGTAAAAAAATAAATAATTTAGTGTACTAAAAGCTAAAAAACAATTTCATGGATACAGTCATGGGTACCAATATGTATACATTGTTATATTTTCAAGATAAAATAACTCGTAACCTACGTGCCCTACGATTTTATTTTAGTTAAATCAATGCATGTGTTTAAAATTTGTATATTTCAATTATATTGTCATAGGTGTTTACATTTGTATATATATTGCATTTTTAGGAATATACGTGACCATAGATATTTCCAGAAAGTGAGTGGGTTACGAGTTACTATATTTTGAAAATATAACAATGTATACATATTGGTACCCAGGACTGTATCCTAGAAATTATTTTTTAGCTTTTAGTACATTTATCTGCAATATAGAAGTTATAAAACCGTTCCGCTTATTTTTTTTTTACTTTTTTATTTTGCCATTACATTTAACAATTACCTACTTATTAAACTGTATTTTTGTGTATTATAGGGTTATATAATATTACTTATGTATAAAATGTAACAAATATTCACGGTGAATATTTATAAAATAGTGGGTTTTTCTATATCGATGGAAATAATAGGCACTTAGGTACTATTTATTTATTGAGCCCATTTTTTTTATAAACGAAGATAGATCTATACAAACGTTATTAATATTTATAGTTAAATATTTACCTGGCTCTTTTGCAAATTTTGTGTTGTGTTATTATTCAATCCAAGTTGCTACATATGCAGTCCCTAACAACAAAATTGCGTAGACTTTCGTCATTATGAGACTATAAGTAGAAGTATATTAATGTTGTGTAATATTCTGGTAATTGTAAAGTTTAATCAATTTTTATTGGGTATCTTAATAGTAAAATTTCATAAGCTGTCAACTAAACATGAAGATAAAATTAATTATTTTACAGGCAGAGTTCTTTTATTTTTGTTTTCCATTTACATTTTACAAAGTCTTGGGGCGGTCATTGCCCAAGGATTTTCACATTCATTTTGCGTTCGCGTGGGAGACCTCGAGCTTTAGTAAGAGTGATTTTAAATCCACGTTCAGATATGCATTGGACCTTAGAGGATATAGCCAAGTTACTATCAACAACACATTGTTTACTGTAAACTCCTAAAGCGCGGCAAAAGAACGACGAAAATGAAATGCCTATGGCGGTTTTATTTATTGAAATTAATACTTGTACGTTTGTGTAAAAGTTAATGGCTTATGGCAGTGTTATGAACATCGTGTGATTTTAAAATTTATCTACAGGTGTTTGTGTTCGTCCTACGGTTAGACGCAGTGACCGTGAATCCAGGGCCTTGTCCTACGAATAAAATAGCACCGCACAGGCGAACTGCCCGTTGGGATCACAACAGGGCTCGAACATTTGGATCGTTCTATAGTTTATTCGGTCCTACCGGTTTTCCTGACGACAGTCTGGTAGAAAAACCTCAAGAAGATGCACCTGATGATTGCGGCGATATCGAAGACTATGACGAAAACGATCTCAGCTCTGGTAAGTATTTCAATTGAGTATTGATAAATCTACGTATCTATTCTGTTCCGCTTCCAAGAATGTTACGTGGGTACCTACTACCTAATATGATATTTTCATAGTTTAAACCTTTTTTACCTTCTTTAACTTTACGTGTATTTTCTCATACTTTATTTAGTACCTATAATTTTAGTACTAGATACCTATTTACTTACAAATTAATTTACCAAACTTTTATCGATTCTTTTTATTGTAGGGATAATTTCAAGTACAGTAAACATGTTTATGGAATTAATAATTTTAAATATTATTACTTACATAGGTACACACCTAAGAAGGCTTAGTTTCGTGTTCATATAATAATGAGTGGAAAATCGACTCTTTCGTAAATATCCATGAATGAATATACATTTTAGTGTAGGTAGTATAAATGAGGTTTAATAAAACATTTGACATTGACTGTGATCACGAAATTAGAGACAATTTAAATCAAATTAAACGTAGTAATTTGTCTTTTTTATATTTAGAGCAATGAACTCTGCATTTATTATTTATACGAATGATTCATTGTTAACGATTTTTGACCGAGAATACTATGTAAAATGGAGGAGAACTATGTTCGGTTGTATGTATTATTCCAATTAGTTAATTATTTTGAGCTTGGGTGTTTACCATTAGCTTGTGCTCAAATAATTTCGGGTCTCAAGGGATAAAAAAATACAGACAAATTGATAAGACAAATTGATAACCTCCTCCTTTTTGGAAGTTGGTTTGCAAAAAGGATAGCTTAGCGTTTTTAACCGACTTCCCAAAGGAAAGAGGTTATCTATTCGTCACGTATTTTTTTTTTTTTTTTTTTTTTTTTTTTTTTTTTTTTTTTTTTTTTTTTTTTTATGTATGTTCGGGCGAAATGGCTAGAAATCGTCGACCTACCGACACGATTCATACGACATTGTATGCGACTAGTTTCACAGGCAGTCCCATATTGAGGAAAATGAAAACCTTCCGGCGGTTTTCCCGGAAAATTGGAAAATGTCGGTTTCTTGAAATCTTGAATAACTTGGGTGTTTATAAACCGATTTCCATTTTCTTTCTTTCATTTGATAGGAAATTTCGTCACGCAACTTTTTCTCTTGGACATGGGTATGCTGTGATGCTTAACTCTTTGAGTTATGGGGTGGAAACCACCACCACTCCTCAAGTTTTTTAGATAATTTGAGATAACTCGGCTTCTGCTAAATCGATTCTTATGAAAGTTGGAATATGTATTATATATCTATGCTTATATAGGATGACGAAAAATTTGACCTTCAACTCTTCGATCCTGATGATGCAGGGTTATAGCTATCCTAAACTATAACATTAGCTATTTGGTGCTTACATATATGTAACAAGACTACTAAGCAAAGACATGTGATGAAAATTTGACCTTCAACTCCTCAATCCTGATGATGCAGGGGTGCCTCAAGCCTAAACCATAGGGGTTGACCATTTGGTGCTTATGGGTATGTTATAACAATACTAAGCAAATACATATTATAAAAAAAATGACCTTCAACTCCTCAACCCTGATGATGCAGGGTGCTGTAAGCCCAAGCCGTAGGTGATGGCCATTTAGTGCTTACGGATATATAATAAGATAGCAAGGCAAAGATGTACGATGACAAATTTGACCTTCAACTCCTCAACCCTGATGATGCAGGGGTACTGCAGGCTTAAACCATAAACGTTAGACATTTGTTGCTCACGGATTTGTAATAACATTGCTAAGCAAAGGTATACGACGAAAAATTGGACCTTCAACTCCTCAATCCTGATGATGCAGGGGTATTGAATGCCTAAGCCATAAAACTTAGCTATTTCAATCTTACGCATTCAAAATGATATTTAAAAAAATGTAAGGTAAAACATTAGAAAAATGGTTGTATACGGTGGAAAATTGGACCTTCAACTCCTCAATCCTGATGATGCTGGGGTGCTTCAAGCTTAAACTATAGGCGTTAGCTACATGATCGCTACGTATATCTGATAAGATTACTAAGCAAAGATATAAGATGAAAAATTTGACCTTCAACTCCTCAACTCTGATGATGCAGGGGTACTTCAGGCTTAAACTATAGGTGTTGGCCATTTGATGCTTATGGGTATGTAATATATTTACAAAGCGAAGACGTATGATAAAAAAGTTGACCTTCAACTCCTCAACCCTGATGATGCAGGGTACTGTAAGCCCAAGCCATAGAAGTTGGGGATCTGTTGCTTACGTGCATGCGATGAGATTACATAGAAAACATATGACAGGATAATTTTGACCTTCAACTCTTCGGCCCTGATGATGCAGGGGTACTTCAGGCTTAAACCATAGGCGTTGGCCATTTGATACTTATGGACATGTAATATATTTACAAAGCAAAGACGTATGATAAGAAAATTGACCTTCAACTCCTCAACCCTGATGATGCAGGGTACTGCAAGTTTAAACCATAAGCATCGGCCATATGGTGCTTACGTATATGTAATGAGATTACTAAGCAAAGATATGACATGATAATTTTGACCTTCAACTCCTCAACCCTGATAATGCTGGGGTCCTTCAAGTTTAAACCGTAGGCATCGGCCATATTGTGCTTACGTATACATAATGTTGTTGTTCACAATACAAACAATGAGTTTCGGAGAGGATATAATTATGATCAAAAATTCCACTTTGAATACAATTACCTGAAAGATGCAAGAGTACTACCAACCTTTTTAAATTGGATGGGTTATTTTTATCAGTATCAGTTGAATTATACTCTTAGTTATAAGGTTTATATTACTTTTTCTACTTTAAATATTGATAATTATAGGTCTATTCTTTAAATAAATGTTTACTCAGAAAAAATTGTTTTATTCGGTTAGGTTAGGTTCGAACAGATTTTTCCAATTCAGAACCTAAGGGAGGGGGCGCGGTAGCGCCCCCGACCGGTTGTGTCAAAGAAGTCTATTTTTATATGATGACGTCAGCACATAATTTTATTCATCCGAAAATCGGACGAATAATTAATTTTATTCATCCGGTTGGCGGACGACTAGCAACAGCCATAACTGATGTTATCGTGACTGAAAAGCGTGAAAAAAAAAATTTTAAACAAAAAATACAACCGACTTCCATGCCACATAAAAGTAAAAAATAATTTAAATACATGTTGGTTTAGAGCAAACACAGTTCTTAGTACATAGTCCCGAAGTCGGCGCTCATATAAGATACATGTAGTTTCGTCATGATCCAGCAAAATATGGTAAGCGCCGACTTCGGGACTATGTACTAAGAACTGTGTTTGCTCTAAACCAACATGTATTTAAATTATTTTTTACTTTTATGTGGCATGGAAGTCGGTTGTATTTTTTGTTTAAAATTTTTTCTTATTATTACTTTTAATTGACAAGATGAATTGATTATTATTACTTATAGCTTTAAAATAAAATTGCAGCTACACTTTCCTATTTTTGTTCGAAGTTTCTTATTGTTTCTTATTATTATTATAAATATGAAATATTGTGAGGGTTTGTGTGATTATTGCTCATGCAAAAATTACGAATCGTATTTCCAATTGATATTTAAATTTTGCACACAGTATATGACATGCATTAACAAAAGCGGGCAGAGTCCTGGGATTCTTCCCAGGACTGTGCCCCCTTATGACAAAATATTTTGTTTATAGTAAACTAGCATAATCTAGTTTACTATAAACAAAATATTTTGTCAAAAGTGACGAGTAATAGTAGTAGATTACATAAATGTGGAGCCCTGTGGTTTGATCATATGTAACCGATTTGCAAAGTAAAGCGTCGTCCGGCGTGGTCGGGCTTGGATGCGTGACCATTAGTGCCTAAACATACGCATTTCCGTGCTCCCGAGGGCACGTTAAGCCATCAGTTCCGGTTATTATTATAGTTCGTTAGTTAATAGATAGTAATCGTTAAACCTTGACACATTCCTTATAAGCTGTTTACATCAGTCAGAGCTTCGGCTACTAATCAGTAAATTCTTTTGCGAAACAGCATTGGAACAGCCTCGTGCAAGGAAATTTTATGTCAACAGTGCACTATAAAATGGCAAGCAATAAGTTTAATGAGGATCAATGTATTTAAAAAAATCTAAAAAAAACAAAGCAAAAATAGTATTTTATCCTGCTTTCCGTAATCATTGTTATAGTAGCAACAGAAATACATCATCTGTGAAAATTTCAACTGCATAGGTATCATATTCCTTAAATACCTACAGCCTGGTGACATATAGACGGAAAGATGTATAGCGCAGTTTTAGCAATAGGGCCTCTATGAGTACGGAACCCTTAGAGAGGGCAGATAATAACGAATATTCAATAAATTTAATATCGTTTATACCTTCCTGTTTCCGTCTGACATTGACCGTGAGTTAAAGTGCTGGTAGATATTAGATTACATGGAGTCATAGACCATAGCAGTCACCAATTCTATGTTATCTTTATTGTACTTAGCTACACTAGGTTTTTAATGTGTCGTAAAAGCAATTATATAAAGCTATTACAGTAAATTGATTGTGTCGTAGACATATTGTGTAAGTAATTATGTCATTATCTTTAATTTTTATTAGTTTTTGCGCACCATTATTTTTAACGCAATACTTTAGTTACTTTCGGGATCATATGTGCATACCATTAGAAATGAAACGTGGAAAAAATGCCGCTAAGTTACTCGAGCTTACGAGTTTTTGAAAAGTTAATAACTCACAAAAATCTTATTTATTTTATTAATATGCCATGACGAATGAGCCACGATGAGCTGTAGGTTACCTAATTTAATAGTCCTGGAATTTAGGGTAGAAAAAAAACTAACAAAACCTTACTATTCTTGCATAACATACCATAACAGTTACCTAATTCTGTTTGTACACTTTCTACCATTTAGTTTCAATGTAGGTATACCTTTTTATAATAAGGATGTAGTAAGTTATAGGTCATTCGGGGCAACTGTGCACACTTCTGGTTTTCCGTGTAAGGTACAATTTATCGATAACTATAGGAGTTGTTAAATAAATTAGGGACTAATTAGGACTAACAGGATATTTTATTCTATTCGCTTAGGTGTATTAGTAAAGTTAACTGTCAATTAAATTTAGTATTATGGAACACGGAAGTCTGTAATGTATCTACCTAATTCCGTAAACTGATAATTAAGCTTGACATACTTTTTTGTAGTTACGCAATCACAAAGGAGACAAGGACATAGAGAAAATCGATTTTTCAACGGTGGTCCGTTCGGATTTTTATATCCATTCCAAGATTATCAAACTACAAAAAAGCCCCCGGTGACTTTTAGTCCTGTACAGCCGAGCTATCCACCAACAAGACCACCGTACGCATCTGGAGGTGTTTTCGGCGATAATCTTTATAGACCACCTTTAGCTCAAAAACCATCAGGTATGTAATTATGGCGTCTTATAATTAAAAGTTCCTAATATTCATAATAAGTATATTATCTAACTGCTAAGAACATTAATATAATATCATTATAAGATTTTGTATTAATTGGCCTCTGTCAGGAGTCCTTTTTTACAAAGCCTTACGCTTTCCGTTGTCGCACAAGTGGTTAACCAGGAAAATAAGATTTTTGCTTTTACTTATATGTCCCGTATGCAAGAGATCACATGTGATTTTTTTAACAGGAATAAGTGGGCAAGATCTAAGTCACCTTCAAAAAAAAAACAGACTGTTTAAAATCAAATCAGTCGCTTTTTAGTTTTTGTAATGGGTAATAAGAAAATGTCATCCATCACAGATGCACTGATGCTGAGAACAATATGGCTCGAGAACAACAGAATACCTGTTTTACTAAACTGAATACTGAATACCACACAAATGAAATATAAGGTAGAAATAGATATGACTCTACTGCACACCATCATAGCATTCGAGCCGCAAAACAACATCACATTCAAAGTATTAAAAGAGTTAAGAGTTATGACGACCCGCGTGGGGGAGCGGTTATCTTACCGGTCTGACGCGCAATGGGTTCGATTCCCGGCCAGATAGGTATCTAAATGATGGGCTTAGATTCATGTTCTGGGTCTGAGTGTTTGTGTATTCGTCTTGTGCGTGAGTCCATGGTACCCACGACACAGGAGAAGATCCTAGTGTGGGGCAATAAGCGTAGAAAGCGTGTATGAGCGTAGAAAGTTATGATCATATTACTACACAAACTAATTTCGTATTAACCAGTTCACATACCTTTGAATACCTAAGTATGTCACTATACATATAAGTTTATCATATAAGTAAACCATTTCCTTATTATATTTCCTTTACAATCGATATAGTTATAATTAATTGTTCAGATGTACATGCCTTCATAAAATCCGAGGTGATTTAGAAATGAACCCAGACCTCAAGTAGAGGTCGAATGTAACGACTGCGCATGACTCGCGTATATTTTATAACAGAACTTAGTTTCACAATTCGCTTCTAGGAATAATTTATAAGCTTTAGTAGGTATTAGAATATATCTCTTCGTGCAGGGCTCGATTGCGGAAGGACCACAGACACACCTAGTTTTGCTTGCGGGTGAGGTAAGATAGACACACATAAATGAGGTGTAATCGCTTTACATTATGCGACCTGTATCTGTGTTACACTAGTTAAGCAATTTTGCGAATTGAGTAGACTTGGTATTGAGAATTGAGGTTGTATATGTATGTAGATGCATTCGTGAAACCCGCAATCTTATTTTTATATTTCATGTTTGACAAATTGCATAATGTTTTAGTTGACAGTAATTGCAATGCAGTAAGTACATAAAATGCTGTTAATATTCAGATCTTACCCGACTTAATGCCCGTGAGCTACTTCCTATGAAAATAATGTTTTAGTATTCTATAACTGACTTGCGTGTCTTGAAATAGCTCGTCAGGTTTCTGACCAGCGAAGAATTTTTCTTATGTTGCATTTCGAAAGTTATTTTTAATGTTGCAGTGCACGTGAAACCCGTTCATGATGGTATTCAAGAGTCCCAGATTACTTACAAACCTGGACTAGTGGGAGCTCCGAGCGGGCTCGTAGTAGGGGCATCTCAAGTGACACCGACAAAGTTTCCTCCGTCAGAAACGACTTCACAAAGGAAGCCACATTATGTGAATAGCGCTCGCTTTCCCCCACATACTACTCAGGCTTCATCAAGTACTAGTAAACGACCGAGGCCTAAAAAACTCAACGGCGACGATAGCATAATTGGATCGTTTATAAGCTTGTTATTTAAATAAAGACGTTATTTCTAAAATTGCCTATATTTATTAAAGAATCCTACCTCTACATGCCCAAGGTATCAATTGCGTTATCGTACCCAGCCTTAGAGAGCAGTAACCTTGGTACTATTGAAATATCAAATTGCAACCTTTACAGTGCACCAGATGCCGACCTGTTAGTCCTTTATATCAGCACAGAGACAAAACACGTGAAGTTAGTACGTAAGTCGCGTGGAATTAAAATGACAGTTCGGTCAGGCGACGAACATAATTATCTACCTGTATGAGATGCTCAGTTTCGTATTCGTATTTTTCCCTAATGGGAAACGCGTGACAACCACTTAAACGAGGTCTGGGATGTATCATGTTTAATTTTGATAAATTACTTAATTAACTCATTTATCCAATAAACGTGGTGTAGATATTAGGTGATATCACCATTTGGAGTAATATCTTTCGTGTGTACTAACGTTAATAGTTTATTAGCGACTCTATCGAGCGCATGTGAATTTCAGAATATGAAGTAGTGGTTGTGCTAGTGAATTTAAAATATGCTTTATTTTAAGAGACACACGATTATAATTTTCACTATAACAATATTTAATGCCCTGAAAGAGCTAAAATGTACCGGTAAGTAAGTTTTCTAGGCCTACACTATTAGGCTTAACTATTTTTATGCTCTAGTTAGGTACTATAAATACCCCAATAATAAGTATACAATGTTTATGTTTTAATACGTACAATAGATCAGGCAACTTTATAAGGATAATAACATTATACACACTTGTATTATCTACTTGAACAACAATTTATTGCGTGTAAAATTGTATGTACATACTTTAATAAATAATTTCAGACCAAAATCCCTATTTAGAAGCCTTAGAAATTCGTCAATGGAAGAGCGCCCAACAATACGTCGAAGTTAGACCGGGAGTTTTTCTTTATTACTGGTTGTACTACGCGGATGGTACTTCGTATGGTGCAGATCGGAAGCCACTAATAATTTGGATACAGGGCGGTCCTGGGCTAGCAGCCACAGGCATCGCCAACTTTGCTGAAATAGGTCCTTTGAACATGGACTTGCAACCTCGAAACCATACATGGGTTGGTTAGTTTTCTCATTCGCATTATCTAAAACTTGCACGGCTGGTGTGGGTGAAGTGGCTACGTAAATAGCAAGGGCTTAGGTTTGACCTTGATTTAGTATGGACAATCTGTGTAAAATGTTAATTTAAACTATTTAATTAGCATTTTGCACAGATTGTTTATATCATTCGACCTTCTTTAGATTACTTAAATCATGTCGATTCCATCTAATGATAAATCTTACATTTTCAATGTTTTTTTTAGGTAAATGGTAGAAATGTGCTTTTGATAGACCATCCAGTAGGCACAGGATTCAGTTACGCCACAGACAGTTCATTAATGGTTAAATCGGATAAGGAAGCCGGTAAGCAGAGTTTTATTGACGCTAATTAAGTGCAAATTAATGTTGTTGCGTAGCAGTGTTCCCAATTACAAATTTTAGCAAGCTGATACCTACTCTCAAAGTCTTATTACATTATATTTAGCCTTATTTTAGCGAAACTTACACTGTCGGTTTCAATCATGTAATTGAAATTTAAGAACTAGAAATGCTCCTTTGCAGGTGCGTTTGAAATAATTACATCTATCGGTATAAGGTCACCTAATCACGTGCTTACAACATAATAATATGTAGTAGAATTAATAAAATGGTATGCAGTCCATCTGATATTGTAGTCCCATTAAAGACAATTTTCCCATACACCTGTATTCAACACAAGCTAACATGGCGTCATCACCACACCTACATTTTTTCACTTTATAGTAGTGTATGTCCTAGTTCAAAAGTTTTGGTTAAGAAATATAAACATGAGACGTTCCGAAATAGACGACAGACGGTCAGTGACATATGCCCATAAGCGGCACCTAATCATTTAATATCAGCTGTATCACTTTAATAGTCTATATCAATTATTTGTTGCTTAATATGAAAAATGTATTTAAATAAATCTTTTAAATTGGAACAAACCGGGAGAAAATTCTTTGTAAAACGCCGTTTATCTACCTGCGCGTGGTACCAGAGATGTGCCTATCTACTTTTGTTGTTATTTTCGTTAAACTTTCTAAAGATAACAAAGAATAAAGCCTTTCACAATATTTTAAGAATTGTGTAATACGAGATTCGCGTTTTTTCCCAGCGAAAGATTTACTAAGAACAATAAAAGCCTTCTTCAGACGGCATAAAGAATTTCGCAAAACGCCCACGTACCTTTTTGGCCAAAGTTACGGAGGTAAATTATGCCCAAGATTGGCATATTATTTGCATACGGTGAGTATACTTTTCTGTTGTCGCAAATTAACTTTTTCAAAACAATACTAGCGACCATCCTTTTGACATAAAAACAAACAGGTATGTGGTGTAATATAAATAAAGCTTTATGTGAAAAATAACACATTTTCATAATTACTACTTATTGTGAATTATGTATTGTTCCTTGAAGTCAATGTTAGATTTTACGATCTTTTTTTATCTCATTACTGTGTTTGTGAGAAACCTTCAGTAGTTAATTATTTTAATTATGTTTCTACAGGCTATCGAAAAAAAACGCGTGAAAATTAATTTAAAAGGCATTGGAATTGGAAGCGGTTGGGTAGAACCGACACAAAGCACGATGGCGCAGATAAACTTTCTATATTACATGGTAAGGAAATATAGGTAAATCACCCATCTAATTGAATAATGCATCTAATTGAAATATCAATCTGTCATAAATAAGTCGCAGAAACGCAATCATGATTCTCAAACCTTCTGTGTTTAAGCTGTGCATTTTCGCTACGCTTTTATAACTAAATTAGTTGGTACTTAGTAGGTAAAGGGTTACGCAGCGAGATTAATCATTAACCATAATTAAAGATTGTAGAATTCTTCGTGGTTAGACTCCGGGCTCCGGAGCTTGGAGACACCGTTGCGTTTAGTAGGTAACATCAATTTAAGCGCTGTGCGTAGGTATTGTTTACTGACTTGATAAGAGTTTGATTTGATGGGTGTGAGATATTCGTACAATGCGCTTTAACTTGGTCCTCGAGGCTATTATCCATCTGTTGGCGAACTCCAGTTAGTAAATTATTTAAGCTTATCTGACGGTGATTACCTACATGTGTCCTTATAAGTAGCAAACGAGCATGCAGTCCACCTGAGGGTAAGTGGTCACTGCCGCCCAAGGACACCTGTAATCAATTACATACAGAACATGGGTTCCATCTGAAGTCAATCACAGATGCGTTGGTACTCCCGAGGACTATGATGGTCGCCTCATGTGAAAGTGTGCCGGCAACCAAAAACTTAGGCGGCAGCTTCCACTTACCATTAGGTATGTGGACAGCATGCTCGTTTCCACCTCTAAAATAAGTATATTAACATAAATAATTTAGTTATATTTTATTTAGTAGGTACTTTATTTTATTGTGTATTTAGGTATTTATCAATAAACAATATAATATACCATTTTAGGCTAATATTATTGCGAAATTGATACATTTTAATAACATTGTAATAGGAAGGTTCAGTGGTAGGATTATATAAATCACAAACGTTGCAAAGTATAAACGTAGGGATTCAATTAGTATTGTGTCCTGACATTTGAACATTTGAACAGCTGATGATCTTATCTGCCATTTTATTTCGATTTCTACAGGGTCTGTACGTTCGCTAACTATATGCTCTCTTTTCTAAATTTAGTATCGCTAACGATTGTAAAAAGTGTAACATGGCTAGCATTTGTATAGGAAATAGTGGGACACGATGGGAGTTTTAGAAACAACAGCATTCTAGTCTATCGTTTCGAATAAACCGCTAACATGGCTACGATTTTTCTATTTCTATTTTGTGACCACGTGATATAACGATTTGAATATTAATTTTCATACATTGGTTTAAATTTCTATGACAAAAACGAGTGTAGATTGTCAACAGTTTCTCCGACTCCACAGTTTTGCTGTGATTATGTTCCACGTAGCTGGATATTGGCAAAAACGATTCAAAAATCACTTATCCTGAACACTCACTCATTGCAAACGTTGCGTGCGATGACCATAACCAAACATATTCATATACCCGCTTCAAGATTTTGTATTTGTTTCAGGGTGTAATAGACATAACTACCTATGAGAAATCGACGAAATTAGTGCAAAAGTTATGTTACTACATTGACAGGAAGGACTATGTGTCTGCAGAAAGATTAGATAATGATATATATACCCTTATTAATAAAGAGGCGGGAATGTTGATAAACTTCAACAATATTAACCAACCCAGTCCTTACCCAGCGTTGGATATGCTGGCGATTACAGTAAATAAATACGTCAAACCAACTTTGTCCAACGTCAATCAAAGTCTAAATTGGAGCTATATATCTGAAAGCGTTTTCCAAAGATTGAACGACAGCTTTTTTGTACCGTCCAGTAACTTTTGTACGTTTTTGTTTCTTCTGCTTATTCAGTCCTATTTCTATGTGTTCTTTTTTGCTTTTTAAAATAATGAATAATTTACAACTTCTTATTGCTTTTGGAAAGTTTGAGGCCAAGTTATATGATTATTTTTACTAATAATAAGTTAAACATTTACCATTAAAAATTAAAGGTACATATTTCAACTGGTCAGCGTAATACTGTAATACTTTTATTTCACATTTCAGTAGAGATGATATTGAATAAGACAACCCTGAAAGTTGCTGTGTACAATGGAAATTTGGATATAGTTACTCCTCTTGCGGGTAAATACCTTCTGCTATAAACGTATTAGACAACTAATTCTTTTTTAGCAAATAAACTATATTCATAATTAATATTTTAGGTCACGGTAGATTGTTACCACATTAATGTAACAATGTGGTAGTACCTCTCGTGGTCCCTGTAGTTCCGGGATCAGAATAGGGCTACGGTATCCCCTGTCTGTCAGAAGAGACGACTAAAAGGGGCTTCCGGGATTGCGGGCGGGTAGAGTGGGAGCTTGAACCGTCCAGCCAAGCGATCCCGGGAAGGACGGCAGTACGTGTGGTCTCATACCGTCGTTAAGACTAGACGGAGCGGTGGGCCCAGCCGCACATCTGGGAGGAGCCCGATGGGGTAACGCGCTCAGAGGATGCCGGTTGCGTTCCTCTGGAGATCCCGGAGTCCTCTATGTAGCGCCGAGGACGGCCATCGGGGGGGTTTTAGTGCGGTAAAAATCCCACATAATCCTGCGTCGCTCCCACGGCGTCGGGTACCTTTTGAAGGTTTCCACCTCGAAAAAATAAGTACCTCATGTGGTTCGATTTCGTAGGCACCATCGCTGTATGTTTTTCTAATAATAGCATTGCATATTAGCCGCTAGTGCGTTCCGGTTTGAACGATGTGGCTAGGGAGACATATCCACCCATCCGAGACGTTACAACTTAGTTCTCAGGGGTAAAAAGGAACCTGTTGATGATATTAGGTCAACGTTGATTACAGATTTTCATTTTGTATTTCATTTTACACTAAAACTTGAAGCCTACCTATAACAAGTTGTTAAATCTAAAGAATTACTTTGACTAGGAGTGAAAAAACACACACACAAACACACAAACGTGCGCGCACGTACAAACTTACCCAAACATGACAAAACACACAGAAGGGTTACAACTTCCTTTTTACTTTTTTTACATTCCGAAATTTATTGAACCTTTTTTTTTATTTATTGTATGCTTTTTTGTAAATGTTATAATTTGTTAGTCCTACTTGTTTATCTACTTGTAAAGATTTTTAAGCAGCTGAACAGTAATTGGGGAACCCATGACTCTTCCTCCCGCACAACACCATAGGGGGAAGGAGGTGACTGAAAATCAGCGCTGCACAAGATATAATCTTTGTCAGCAAAAGCTGAGTCACGTCCCTTTGCCTAACGGTATTTTAAAGCTATTAATTTGTGTTTTTTTATAATTTAAAAAGGCAATAAACGATTATTATTATTATTATTAAAAAGAATTTTATATAATATGCATATATGAAATAATTCTAAGATTATTTAACATATCTTTGTATTTTTCCGAGATATTCGTTGTTTTTCCAGCGTCGATAGATATGTAAAAAGGTAACAAACAGGTTAACTAAGAAATTATTTTTAATAGGTGCATCAAATTGGGTCCACATGTTAAGATGGCCAGGATCACAGGAATTTAAGCACGCAAAAAGAATACAGATTCGAGGATATAGGAATGGGTTTTATAAATCAGCGAAAAAACTGAGTTTTTGGTCTGTGTTTGGCGCGGGACATTGGGTATGTTACACATTTACTTACTAATGGTACCTAAATGGTAATGAGTTTATTTCCCAAGTTTTGTTCATAATTCGCAATAATTTTAAATGTTATCGTTTTTGAGAGAGTTGCAAAGTAATGGTAATCTGCTCTAGGACTTGGTTTTTAAACCTTCGGGTAGTCGATTGTGGTGATAGGCGAATAATTGGCTTCAGCTTAGGTGGAAAATCGACTTTCCTTCGGACACCAGTGGTTAACAAGTTAAATAAATACTCGACTTTTGTTATGTTCAATTACTCTTTTACAGGTTCCAGAAGATAACCCAGAGGCGATGTCACAAATACTTGAATATATTATGTCATGATGTACAATTATTGTATATGGGAATAATTTATATGTTGATGTTGTGTGAATGAATAGTTAAACCATATTTTTAAGGAATAATAAAAACGTGTTTCAAATAAATTGTATATTTACTTTAATGTTATACAAATTGTTACATATTTACAAGTTCATCAACATGGTCAATAATAATTATAATTTATACACAATATTTTGTTGTGGCTGAAGCACCATCTCTGGAAAAATTAATAACATGCTTAAGAATTAGAAAATATATTTCACAATAATTTCGTATTTTATTACAATAAAATTACGTAGTATTTAAAAATTGGTATTAATACGCAAATTATGCAATTGAAGAAAAATGTATAGGTATTGGATTTATTACATATAAATTAAATACAAACAATTATCTTTCCAGCATTATTCTGACAATTAGTTTATATATTAGTAGTCAGATAACACAAAAAAAGGTATTTTTTGGGGCACGTATAAATTAAAAACAAGTTATATAAATAAAATTAAACAATAGTATCTAATTAACTTTTTCAGCGATAACAATTAATAACATTCTTAACGTGCCTATTGTTCAGCATTATCAAAATCGAGAATACTGACTTTAGACCGTAATTAAAAAGCTACTTTCGTTTAAATATACTTAGTTTAAGATTGGCAATGAAAATATTATAACTTTTCCTAACATAGCCATTTCTTGTACTATAGTACCTCCTATGACATCCTTATTGGCATGGGCCTAGCTGAGGCGGGGGGAATGAGGGAGTTCAACCCCCTAATATAATAACCCCCCCTATAAGAAACCTACCCCCTATAAGTAAAATTCATAGTAGAACGTATATGATTCGCCCATGGAGTTACCACTGTCAAACCTATTTTTTCCCCTCCCTCCTCCCGAAACCAAAACCCCTATGCTAGTTGGATTACATACTTGGATTTCGTGGATATACAAGTACAAGAATTTAGAATTTCACAAACATTGTATAACAATAATTGAGGGAACCGCATTACACTTGTACTTATAACAATGTTCTTATTTATCAAGGATCGAAGTGTATACAATATAATATACCATCTAGGTGGATGAATATAATATTTCGAGATGGTAGAACACTTATTGCTTCAATTTCGGGGTTTATTGACGCTATACCACTATGAGAAGGATTTCAATTCTTTTTGAGTTTAATTTTAACACGTCCATGGATCACGTACCAATATTAGACTCTATAGTTCTTTGCTACAATTATTTTACAGAAAACGATATTTATTCATGGTTGTCTACGCGTTATCAACATCGTGACATAAAAGGTGGATTTTGTGAAATGGCTCAATCAGCAAATTGATTTTAATATTGCAAAATAATAAAGTTTTGCAACCAGATGTTCTGCCAATTACAAATGTTATAATTTGGGAATACAAAATTGTTTATTATAAATGTAAGAGGATAACAGTTTGATAGGAATATTCATTTAAACCCTCCAATAATCTAGTTTTCTTACATGATCGCACATAAATAAATTGAATAGCGTTGGAATAAAATTACTGAACGGAGATTCTGTTGAGTATGGCATGTTACATATATTTTTAGTCTCAGTCAACAAAAGTTAGGAATAGTACATAAACCATAGAATTCAGGTGATTTGAATTGCTGTAACTTTTAAGTTTCTTTTGTTACAGTAAAAATAGTAGCAGTAGTAAATTGCTTGACATAAATTGTTGTCTAGATTCAATTCAAATTCATCTTGTTCTTTAACAAAAATCCTAGCATTCCGTGACCGAGACCTATAGCTACACAATCAATTGTACTAAATAGAAAAGGTCCTCTGGGCAGTTACATTTGGGTACGTATATTTATTTAGTGAACATTGTCAGTCGATCAGTCTTGTTACGTGAACCGTACTTCGGCGAAACAACCATCGCAGACTCTGACGGGCTTGGCGTTGCCCGCGAGCGCTACGCTCTTGTCGCTGCACGCGCCGCAGAATATGTGCCCGCAGCGTCGACAGTGGTGCTGAAATGCAAGTTTCTATATAGATAAGCTATTCCTGCGACATGTTTTCGAGGGGGAAACCTTCAAAAGGAAACCAGACGCCGTGGGAACGACGCAGGGTTATGTGGTATTTTTACCGCACTAAAACTCCCCGGTAGCCGTCCTCGGCGCTATAAAGAGGACTCCGGGAACTCGGACCGACCGCAACCGGAATTCCTGCGACATAGTATACTTACATTCGATTACATATACCACGGCAATGAGTATCCTATTTATTAATCTAGGTTAAAAACTAAATTTGCCAAATTTTATTTGTGAAGGAGCAACAAACACGCCTACTTAGATTCTCAAAATTCTTTCGTGTCTATAAAATTAAAAGGGTAAAGGGGCGGGTATTGGCAAGTACATATGCGGTATAAGTTTGTTTGATAGCAAAATTAAAATAATTTTATTGAATGAAATAGAATGTCTTTTTTTATGATTATCTCACATTCCCACTTTGTCGGAACATAAGCTCAAGGGAGAGGGTACGGTAAGAAACACAGCTTTTTTCAATTTTTTTTATATAATAAAACAAACTAGTTCCAATATCTTGCCTATCATTTGACAGAATAAGAGGTTTGTTTGGCAAGAATCAAATCTACTTAGGCTTAAATAAGGGCGTAAGGTTGTATGATATTGAAGGTTTCCCCCTCGATAACAAAAAAAAACTAAATACAATCGTTGTGTTGCAGTGTGTGCGTGTTTACACAACGTCTCAATACATTCAAAAAGTATAACTCCAATAGTTTAAAGTTGTACAAATCCACGCGTTTCTATTAGAGCTCATCATATTTTATTATATAGGTACTCATAAACTTGCGTGGTAGGAATTTATCCCTTGAGGATTTTTTTACCTGTAATACTATTATTGTATACTTCAAAACAAAGATATACCTACAAATTTAAAAAAATAACCTAGTGTGTACTTAAAGTTTTTAAACATAAAAGCTTTCGTGACTTCTAGCTGATACTATCTTATAAAGGACAATATTTAATTTCATATCAAATAACGAAGCCGTATTTAAAAAGTTAAAACTCATGTTATTTTAAAAATTAAACGTTCATTGTTTCATTACCCGTAAGTGAACTTAGCTTTTACATACACTATAAAAACTTTTTAACAAAAAATATCTACCGACTTCCATGTCACAAAAAAGAAAAAAATAATTCTAATTAATATTGGTTTAGAACATATTCAGTACTTAGTACGTAGTTCCGAAGTCGGCGCTCAACATATTTCGCTGGATGACGATGATGAAACTTTGTCTTATATGAGAAACTAAAAAGCTAAATAATACAATTTTGTCCGGGAGACATGTTTGTATAATGTAACAAAGTGTGCAAGATGTGTGCGTGAAAAGGTGTTGGAGTGTATGTGCATGCGTGTGTGAATAGAGAGTGTTTGAATGATGTTTAATTTATTTTTGCTATAAGTATAATTAATTATTGTGTAAAGCCTCTTAAAGCTTTTTAAATTTGTTACAGGATTTAGCATTTGTTATATGTTCTGGCAAATCATTACCTATTATTATTAATATGGTAGGCTACTTTATAGAACTTCTGATGAGTTGGTCAAGGTGGAAGAACCAGTGTAGTTCGACCTGGGAAGTACCACCTATTTCTAGCGTGAAGCATTTTTTGCGTTTCGATAGAAGGGTGTGGTTGCCGGCACACTTTCACATGAGGCGACCATCATAGTCCTCGGGAGTAGCAACACATCTGTGATTGACCTCAGATGGAACCTTTGTTCTGTATGAAGTTGATTACACATGTCCATAGGCGGCAGTGACCACTTACCATCAGCTGGACTGCATGTTCGTTTGCTACCTCAGTGAGATAAAAAAATATACACACTTTTTATTTGGAAAATAAATAGTATCTTACCTTTCGCCTGGCTATAGTAAATTCCTTAGCGCAGGCAGCACACGCAGATGCATCCTTATCGTTGGTCCAGTTCGAAGCCTCTTCGCTCGTGGAGCTTCTGGCTTCTTTCTCCAGCAACTCTGCCAATTGTAACTTGTTCTCGCTTAGTGTGGCCCCAACCTCTTCTAACGTTTTTTGTGCTTCACTGTACTGCGTTTTCAAATGATGTTGTTCCTCTTGCAGGGCGATGTATTTCTAGAAAAGTAATCAAAAGTTTGTTATGTTTGAACTAATAGTATATTTGAACACATTGCAAATCCTATGTTGATAGATAAGTGCCTATTATACATAGTTTGTATAGATTCGGTTCGGTTTGCAAGCTCGTTTTTGCCACGGACGTGCAAGTTGTGGAATGAGCTTCCTCCTGAGGTATTTCCGGAGCGCTATAACATGGGGTTCTTCAAGAAAGGTGGGAAAAGAGCTCTCCTACAAAGCCGGCGATGCGTTGGCGACTCCTCTGGTGTTGCGAATGTCCACAGGCGACGGTGACTACTTTCCATCAAAAAAAAAAAAAAGTATGTCCACATACTGATTTGCAAAATAATTAGTATGGAATCATATTGAACCGTTAGTTATGTATATATAAACGTAAGTCGGATTTTCAAGAAAGTATGTTATTACGAATTGTTCTTAATTTCATACCAAGTAGGTACATGTCTCGAAAACGGTTTTACAAATTATAAATATGTATTTTAGTACTTGCATTAGTTTTCGAGTTATTTTGGCTAAAATATATTATATGAACTTTACAGCTACTTTCAAACTTAGCCCTCTTACGCACTAGCGGTTAACCATGGCTTAGTGTGAGAGTCTGTCTAACTAAAAGATTTTTTCGGTAGAAGTATAGATTTATAATTACGTAACTCACCTGTCCGATGGATTTCAAAGACTCCACCTCTTGTGTCAGTATTGATATTTTATCTCGATCCCGCATCATAGATTCCTGTTAGATTTAAATTATTTACTGTCTTGCTGTTAATTTGAAATCGACGTATTTCTATGTTATTTAAAGTGCCATTTCGTAACAGTCTACCGTAGAAATTAAATCAAACAATACGTCAATAAATTAATTAGAATCAATGAAAATGCAGAAGTCTTGTATGAATAGATTAAGTGTTTTGATTTGCATGATCAACTAGCTGTATACTGTAGGTTTATTTAGTTTTGACATAAATTTATACTGTGTAAACATTCTACAAAGTACAATTAAGGAAACGGGTCATGGCAACATTTTTTATAGGTGTTTTATATTCACTTTCAACATACTTAGTATTATATTCTAACACTTTAGCATTCAAAAGATATTTATATGCAATGTGTGTAAAATGTTGCTAATTAGTTTTTTGTTTTTACGTCTCTAATTCTGACATCAAATCGTTATGTATCTCATGGAAATAGTTAAATAACCCTATATTTATAAGAAAGGAATCGTTTTGAGCAAAGAAATTACCAGAAACGTGTATCACATAGACATAAAATTTTTGAATGTTGTTGAGTATCCACAAATATTTTTAGGTGGCGAGCGTATTTTCTGTTGGTAATGATAACCATAATCACCTGTTACAAACACCATTTCAGATGCGTTGACATACCCATACCCTTCTTTGTTTTTATCAGATTGAAGTAGCAAATGAAAATGAACAAATGAGCGTGCAGTTAACCTGATAGTAAGTGGTCACTGCCGCTCATGGACATCTGTAAGTAACTCCATATAGAATAGAAGTTTTGTCTGAAGTCAATCACAGACGCATTGCTGCTCCCAAAGACTAACATGGTGGCCTCACATAAAATGAACCGGCAAACACACCTTTCCACCGAAAAATAAGAACTTATACACGCTAGAAATAGGCGTGGAGTTGGTACCTCGCCGGTCGAACCATCGTTCTATCACCTCGCAAAACTTGCTTGCCTTTGCTTTGCTTACTAATTTAAAATAGGTACATTACATACATGCTCGTCAGTTGTTTAGTATAAAGTGACTAGTAGGTATAATAGTTATTGACTCCTTTGCCTACCTGTAAAGATATCCTCCACTCGCGTTCAATCCTCAGGTCTCCTTCAGCGGCGACTGCGCGTGTTTCAGCCGCCGCCGCCTTCTGTCCCAACGACCGCGCCGTATCTTCTAGACTTTTCTTTACAGTTTTATCTTCCTGTAACCTGCCGTGTACCGTTTTTGTTGTAACACTGATTTTTTTCATCAAAAACATTTGCTTTAAATTTTTTTAATACAACAACTGGACAATATAATAATTGGATAATTTACCTTCCTTATTTTTTAATTCAAAGGCTAGTTGATTACCAGGCTGTAGTTTGATTCTTTTTAGAAGAATGATATATCTTAAGTATCACTTACGGTCAATAGACATTTCAAGTCAATGGGTATAACTTAGAATAATATTGTGGTACATGTTGTATTGCCTTTGAAGATGAAGTATTAATTTCAATGTTTATAGTACGTATAAATATTATTAAATTAATTAAATGTGAATAGGTAGGTAGTAATACGTTGATAAAATAAATACGTTGACCAGTAATACCTATTATTATAGTTTAAAATAACTCTTATTAAATAAACGATTTAATATATGTCATCATTAATTACCTATGGCAATGTATTGTACGGGTATAACCAATCAAGTTTATGCAATAAATCTACTTGTGGTTACTATAGGTAGTGCCTGTAGGTGTAAGTATCTGTATGTTAATTACATTAGGTAACGGTTAACAAGCTAAATCTTATTAGTAATATTAGTAAGGACACCACAATTTATGGATACTACCATGAAGTAATAATATTTACTGATTTTCTCTTAGGCCCAAAATATACAGAAAATTAATAACAAAGTAACCTAAAGGACTTCAAATAGAAGTACAATATTTGAAGCTTTTAATACAATTTCATCAATAAAATGGGTAATGTGTAAAATCCAAGGTGCTTTTTAAACCTTCGTGATGAGGCTATAGGCTTATTCATACTAATAAATAGTTATATATCAGGAGTCTAATCGTTTAATAGAGTATCGTTGGTAGTAAGGTATAATGCCTGTATGTTACTTGATGCTACGGGAGTTTGTTGCCTATTACTTTAACGAGTATTGTTAATAATACTACACTGTAATTACTGAAGTCTTTCGCATAGTCTGCTTTGTAATAATACTGATTTAAAAGATGGTTAATGGGCATAGTCAAGGTGATCTCCAGTAGCTTTATGTACGTACAATTTTCTTTTGAGTTTGTTCAAGGCGATCAGACAAGGTGTTCTAATATGGTTAAAATATGTAGGTATAGTTTATATTAATGTGTTTGAAAATCTAGTGTCTAGGTAGGAGTTCCTTAGCAGAAATGTACCAATATGTAAATATCAACAATAGTTTTATAAGGTAAGGAAAGTTTTAACATCTATATATTTTAGACCGTACATTGATCCTTGGCATTATGTTAAATTACAAAGAATACACGGCCACATATAAAAAAATATAAGAATCTCAATAATATAAATCTTAAATAAAAATAAAAAGCAAAGGAAGGCATTATTCAGGACACGTGCGACAGACTAATAAACCATAAATAAAAATAATTCATAGTCGGGTTAGCAAAAAATATATAACAGGAAGTTCATAACAACAGTTACAGGTTAATGTCTAATAATGGCACTAAGTACACTATGCTGCCGTGTGAAATAATAGCTTCTGGTCACACGAGGTCATGCAAACAAGTGACAATGGCAAACCTACACAATCAACATAAAGTAAAACAAGCGATATCATCCGGTCTCTGTTAAATGAAATAACTTTTTGCGGCTCAATAATGCTTTATTACAAAGAATGCTTACATATAGGCTAAGGTTTCCAAATTACAAAACTATAAAAGAAACCAACATATATTTTGGATTCCATACAATCGGTGCTATATCTAAAAGACATGGTTATAATATTACGCATTATGTTTGCGCTAGCTTTAAATACTGATTAATTACATCAATGAGATCAAAGTAAATATACTCCATAATTTTAATCATCCTATGGATTTAATCACAATTTAATACTTGAGAATTACGGGAATAAATTACAAAATACCATTATTTATTTCAGTAATACATATATGTACTAATGTACTAATCTTCAACGATCTCATAAAGGGAAAATTTTCTAAGATCAATTTAGTTTATATAAAAAATGTCAACTATTTAGATAAATAACAATGATTTCTTACATTACTTTCGGTAAACAATGTAAATTTTTGGTGATTTGTTAGTATAATAATTTGTGACAGACAGTTTTCCGATAAACAAATTTAACAAAAAAAATAAGTAAACCTAAGTCAAACTTAACATTATTCAATAAATATTATCACTAGATTTGCTTTACCACAGCAACGAGAAAGCGAAAGCAACAATAGCGCATTGCCGTCTCATCTTTTTATTAAAATCATTTAACAGTTATACCAAAATATATTATCAAAAATCGTTTTTAAATAACATTCAGCGAGTTAATTGTGAGGGTTTGCCAATATCGACTGAATGGAAAGAGTCGCCGTTCTGTCCAGCAAGCAAGTGCATCGCTCACACCTATGTGCGAATTCGAGTATTTGATATGTAAAGCGTTACATACATTTTTTATCAATTAAATAATGTTTACACAATTTCTAGGCACTCTTTCGATCCTCACGGTGTAGCGGCCGAGCCGCTTGATGCGTAAAATAAAAAAAATATTAAACCTACTTTTCATCGAGCTGATGTATCGTGCTGCCCATTGACTCAGTCTTTGCTTCCAATTTGGCTATAAGTTCTGTTTTATGTTTCAAGGAACTTTCACATTCCTAAAACAAAGCCAGTAAGTACAATTTAGCTAAATAAACCATAATAATACTTTAACTCAATTGAGCGGAGACAATGTTTGTGAGATCCTTAGCTTGTTAGTAATATGGCATAGACATACATAATTTAAATAATTGGTTATTGTAAGCATTCCATTTATAGTATTATGAGGCTAATATGGTGGTTTAGGTAATGTATACGATAATTAGGGTTTTTAAAACATGATCTAACCAACAAATTATCCTCAAAATATATAAGCATGACTAGTTAATTATGTTAGCTATTAGATATATATCTGAATTATCTATCAGGAAATACCACCCTATAGATGGATATGGTTTGAAACGCCTATATACAATGAGTTCAGAAGAACCTAATTCCGTTCAGTGGCCGGCTCCCGGGACGCTTTGTCCACACTATTTAGTTTACGAAAAGGTGGTATTTCCTGCAGATTGAGTTTTTTACTGGGCGGGCCTTCATCTTTTGACTTTGTACCCTTTTGGACGCTACTATGAGCTCTGAACGATTCTAAGTTTTCCGCAAGATTATCGTTAGTAGGAGATCTGAGAGCTTTGACCAAATCATGGTCGGGTCCTAGGAAGTGGTTATATTTCTCGAGATTGTGCAGTATTTTGCCAATTTGTTCAGCCTTCCCCTGAAGCCTGGACACCATTTCGCCCTTCTGCGTCAGTTCCATCTCGCATTCCTTCCGTACAACAAGCGCGGCATTGATGAATACAGCATTGCATTAGTATTAATGTGGTTATAAATTTGATTTTTTATATAAAAGCGGTAAGAATTTATAGATTTAATGAACAAAAAACAAATAAATGAAACAGAATGGATATTGGATTTTATTTTTTATTTTATATACCTGATTTTTTGATAATTTGCTTAAGGAAAGGCACTATTAAAGCGTTAGTTAAAGGGGAAAACAAAAAAACATTTTTAAAACAAAAACGCACAAGCGTAAATGAATCACAATACAATGGGAAGAGACCCAGGCGGTTTTCGAGCACCCACACTCAATACGGCCTTCAATGCAAGTTTCAATGCGAATGCTCGACAAAAACTAGATAAGTATTGCGCAATCGACATTAATATAACGTACAATACCAGTAATTAGATTTGAATAGCGACACCGTCATTGAAGCTCGCTACGGTTGTTAGCTTTACGTTACGTAAATATAGTTTTTAACTTATTGTCCGTAATAGCTAAAATCAAAGTCATTTTCGCGTTAACGTAAGTTTCATATTAATTAAAATTTGAACATATCGCTACTATAAAATAAAAGGGCCACAAATCAAAAATATTCAAAATCCTATTTATTGTAAAAATTCAAATTTTGTCAGTTACATTTTCATAATTTAAAAAGATTCCCATGAATTTTACACTTTATGCAATAAAAACACTACTGACGTCTTTATTGTATTTTCGAATTTACGCTGCAACATCTGTGAAAAGCCGCATATTTATATACAAAAGAGACTTATCTGCTCATAACTTTTTTTAGAAAAAAATAACCATATCCAAATTAACCATTAAAAGAAGAATAAAAATACCTTTCTAACAGTGTATAACTTATCTGTTTTAAATTACAGAGCAATTATACAAGAACTGATTTTCAAAACTTTAAATGGCTCTCCTGTAAAATTAGGTCTATTCGAGTTGCGGCCCTTTTGTTTTGAAGTAGCGATATTAAAAACATAATTAATATCGGCCGCTCAATCATAATATAATGATTGAAAAGTAAATAAAAAGTTTATAAATAAAAAAATGCAATGTCAAGAGGTCAGACGCAAATTATTCCAAGGCAGAAAGCAGTACGAAATGGGCTATTTCAAGGTTTGAAAGGGTACAAAATCCTACAAGCGTATATAATGAGATGTTTTTTCGTCATGTAAAGGCTTGGGTTCTGTTTATAATATATATTTCACAAGAGAACTTAATAATGGTCACAAAATTGACTATATATGACACTAAAAAGAGCTATATTTCTCGGTATTGAGACCGCGTTAGAATTTTTTTTAGTTATTTTGTTAATTATCGAGAGTTATGCAAACAGACTTTATGATTACTCATTTACTCTTTCTTTTACTAAACCAGTAAGTATTGCAAAAGATTATTTAATTATTGTTATCATATAGCATGATTAATTATTATAATCATGTGTTTTTTCGTTGCTGATCAATAAACTTAAGTGCAATTTTAATCTAGAGTATTTAAAAGACGAAATGTGATATGTGCTTCAAGGAAATTATATAGAAATATATGGCTTACCTGCAACTTTTTGTACATCTCCAGGTTAATCAACTTTATGTCATCTAATTGCCTCCTTAAAGATATAATTGTGTCTTGCTTATCATGAATATCTTTTTCAAGCAGTTTCATAGCCACCTCCATCTCTGCTTTCAAAGATATCTGAAATTTGATCGTTAAAATCCTGATAACATTTTTTCAAATCCTTATGTCTCTAGTGAAAACATTAGATCTATGAATAAATTATAATTATTTTTTTAATACACAGTCAACATTATCTTATTGATTGACTTTTGTTTCAGACTTAAATTTAGTATTTGTGTTTAAGACTTAGTAAAATTATAGATACAAAACGTAATACCAACTTGCAAGTCCAGTTCTTTCTGCAGCTCTAAATTTTTCTTTCTCTCTTCCTCCACCAGTTTTCCCAACTCACTGTCTTTGTCATTTTTGTATTTATCTGACGATGTACTTTTCACGCTTCGTTTTTCCTGTAAAACAAAATAACAATATCATAAAGTTTTAAATTTACCTTTATTTTATCATTTAGGTCACCAAATCGGTCACTATGCCAATTTGCTCATACGATAAGAATATCATTGTGGTGAAATCATTTCTATTAACATAATCACATTTAACAAGAAATTAATGATAATGTAAATAAACTACGTCACCACCTTGCAAATGGACTAAGTAGCAAATTACGTTTAAAACTGACAAAATTTCACATTTCTAATTATTACGTTACTGAGATATGACATAAAAATCCTTTTGCTGCGTGTTTTAAAATATTAGTCATACTTTTACCAACTATTTGCAAACAAAAAGAGAATTCGCGTGTTATCACACCACTATCAGTTACTATCAAACAATTCACGAGACGATAACAAAGAGAAGTGAAACAATTACCTCTTCTTCCGATTGCAGCTCCGTCACTTTCATCCGACTGTCTTTGGTAATGTCTTGACCTGAACAAAAAACAAACACACGTGTTCAGATACATAAATAAACATCGTTACAGACTCGTCAACCGCTTTCAGTACGAAAATATTCACCGCACTTCAGTTTAAACTCACAAGGCCTGGCCCAATAGGGTTTTTTCATTTGATTCTTTGCTGCCGAATTACCCATTGGATCGGTAGTGCATAACGGTCCTCTTTTGAAGTTTATTTGACGGTGAAGTGGCGACGCGCGACGGCACCGGCATACTAATGCCTACTAAGCGATACAAAAGATCCGTGACTCAACGTATTGCAAGGTGTCTTATCTAATGCACTGTTTTATTATGGTTCGCGGTGAGAATTTCGCAGTAATCTCTCCTTAGTGGCCAGGAGGACTCGTCGAAGTAAGTAAGATAAGATTCGTGAAAATTCGCGTGTCGCTGATAGTTCCTTTAAAATGATGACACCATTTAGAATATTGAAGAGTAAATTAAATAAAGTTATCTTTTTAAGTTAGCAGGTAGGGTTGTCACCTTTCGTTAATACTTTTACATTAAACAAGAAAATGCATTATTTTTAACCAAATATTTTCTTCCTTCCCTTCTACTTGCTTACGACCTTGTTATTTCACTAACGCATTATCTTCTGTTAAATATTTATTTAAATGTATATTTTTATAACTAGAAGATAAGGTACAATTATTAAAATATCCCAATTATTACAAGAACTCAACATAAAAGTGACTTTCTGTAATACCTACAGCGGTTTAGCCGTTTTCAAGTTTTTAGCAACGCGATTGTTCCTTTTAATTTTTTTTGTTTTGCATTTTGCATTTTTTTTTTGATTCAATAAGCATAAAGGTGTTCAGGTATAATAAGTATAACTGTAACTCAAATTCTATACGCATATACTATCCACCTAAAATTTGTTACACACAAATAATATACTAGTAGAACTCTTACCCAAGGCATGTTTCAGTTGATTATTCTCCTCGACCAACTGAATCATAGTGTTCTTGGCAATTGCCAGATCCTCCTTCATGAGGGCGTTGGTTGTAGTCAAGCCTTCCACCTTCGCTTGTAGATTGGCAACAGTTGCACTAAAATAAAAGTCATATAAAAACTTGGCTTGGTTATTAAATTTAAATTACCTACTTATATTTTTGGAAAATAATGCATGTGTATCTTTGAGAATTAGGTTGATTTAGGTTAGAGCTTCTCGTATGAGACAATACAACGATTTAAACTAAAATATACTAGCGCAGACAGAAGATAGGAATAGGTGCGGTGGGCCACCTTCTGAAGGTATGAAATTGTAATAGCTTAGATTCTCAAGTCTTTAATATTTTTAACCTTTTTGTTAATAAATATATTTTCATAAAGTCGTGCATTCAAATATTATTATGATTGAATTATGCAGTACTTGACTCCAATTTATATAATAGGTAAAGATGATTGCTATGCAGTGGGCGTAATAAGCATCCGTGCAAGTATGGTTTGAGAAATAACCGGTTTAATTCATAATCTACCGTCAATCGTTGAACTTCGTAAAATTAGTCTGCACCCACACGAACGATTGTAAAACGACTAAACTAAATGGGTAAGCGATGTACTACCTATACGATTGTACACGTGTAGTCGTCCATTGAAAGGTCGTCAGAGTTCCTAACCTTATCGAAAATAGAATAGTCGTTAGATTGTAGATTTCCTGTCGATGATATTTCGCTCGAATATTATATGTCTATTTGCGACTTTAGATTAGGAAGTTTCTTATGTTACCTAGTGTTGATACATTTGAAGTGTGGAATTAAAGTACAATTGAATTTTAGATTTCCAAGGATTGAAAAACCTTAATACGTAACCTGTTTTGCAAAGCGCCGTTTTCTGTTACCTATAGAAATTAAAATATGCCATAATAAGAGAAAAAACATCATAACTTCGCAAAAGTTCGCTTTCTGTTGAATGGTTTAGTGACTTAGATCTTAGTAATCCATAGGTAAGTCCTTAAAGACAAAATCCAATTCGAATCAGGATTCCATCCTGAATACTATACGTATACCCTATTTATGCAATATAACGAACTAAATTGGCTTCTATGCCTGGATCACTACGGGCGCGACCACCGCAGTCCGATTACTAAGAGTTATGGATTCGAATTAAGTACCTACTGTCTAAGTAATAAAAACTGAAATGAGCGCCTAAGTGTCAAACAAATTACAACACTCATAAAACAAATCGGTTGCTGGCTGACTTTCATGTGAGGCGACCTCATTCTTGGGAGTGGCAACGCATCTGCGACGAACTAGAACCCGTGTTCTATATGAAGTCGCTTACAGACATCTATGGGCAGCAGTGACCACTTACTGTCAAGTGTACTGCGTGCTCGTTTATTAGTTCATTACTATAAAAAATGGGTGAGTATTCCCACTATTGAACTTCTACAGTTTACTTGACAGATTTTGTTCCTACCATCTATTAAATAAGTTATAGGTAAGTTATGAGTCGGTATATTACAAGGTGGTGAAATAGGCCGTTAGAAAGTCTATTGTTCGTAAACTCATGAGAGTGATACAACAATGGTAGTTTCGGATTATCTCTGGCGCTTCTCGAGGTCAGGTGTTAAAAACATATTCAAGACTAGCTGTGCCCGCGACTTCGTCCGCGTGGAATAGTTATTTTGGGCATAATTTATTTTTGCAAACAACCTCCTCAGCTTTATAAATTATAGCTGTTACCCACGACTTTGTCCGTTTCATTTTCTATTATTATTTTAGACAATTTAGTTTTGAAAAGAACATAGCTAACTCATATAGCTCATATTTAAAAAAATAATTGTGAAATTATTAGAACCTAAAACAAAATATCCTTAAAACAAAATCAAATAGTATTTAAAAAGTATTATTACACGACGATAAAACGACGCAAGATCTCTAAGATCTATCTCTAAGATCTCTAAGATCTTCTAAGATAATCATTGAAATTAAGTGATGTCAAAGACAATTTTGTTCACAATTAAATACTCTTAATCAACAACACATTTATTTGGACAAATATTAATATTATTACGTTGATACAACTCTTAACTAATTTCGACCGAATTTGATTACCATGAAAACGGTTCTAGTGAGTTAATCTTAAAAGATAGACATATACTGTCGCGGACATTTTTTTAGATCATTTCAAGAGAAATAATTCTTTCATACATATATTTTTGGTATCTTGTACCGTTTTCGCAGCGCACGCAACGGGGCTTCCGTTGCGTGCGCTGCGAAAGTCTGCGTCTCAAGGATGAATAATTTGCCCCGTTTTTTTCACATTTTCCATTATTTCTTCGCTCCTAATAGTTGCAGCGTGATGTTATATAGCCTAAAGCCTTCCTCAATAAATGGTCTATTCAATACAAAAAGAATTTTTAAATTCGAACCAGTAGTTCCTGAGATTAGCGCGTTCAAACAAACAAACTCTTCAGCTTTATATATTAGTATAGATATCGGGATATACTTTTTCAACCAACTCCTCCGCATTTGAACGAAGACGTATCGATTTAAAGATTGATTTTGACTTTTCCGGGTAACAAAGCACTATTATCTACTTAAATCTTTAGAAAATTGGAATATCACTGAACAGCGACATATATTCTAAGTTCATATTTTGTTTCATGTGGTCAAAGATAAGATCTTTTAAGAGGTGCATCGGGCTATTTAAATTGCGTGCGCGTAAATTGTTATTTGTAAAGCAGAAGACAGAATCAAAACACTTTTACAATTCATATGAACAGGGCGCACCCGCTCGCAGGGCGCTGCAGCACCCTGCTCGCTTATTTTTTATGTTTTCTTTTATGTTCCAACCTAACCTAACCCATCCTGTTGAAAAAGCTACAGCTAAATCCAACTCTTAATAATAGCATGACTATACTCCTGCATTTTCAGGATTTAGGTATTCAAAGTGACACTTTTCATCATAATGTTCTCTCAGGAACGGGTCGTAATGTATTGTAATCAATAAGTACCAAACTCATACGGCTTAAGTAGGTTGTGTACTTAGATTATCAGGGTTGATGAATTGAAGTTTAATTTATTAATCACATTTCAGTTTAATGAGCTGTCATTAAACTCATAATATATACTAAAAACAACCGTAAGCATTATGTGACTACCTTTTATAATTTAGGCTTGCACTATCCCGCATCATCAGGGAGGAGTTGAAGGAAAAAAAATATCCCGCGCCTTGTTTAGTATTCTTATTACCTATACGTAAGCACTTGCGAGCCAACTTCTATAGCTTGGGCTTGCAGTATCCTGCATCATCAAGGCTGAGGAGCTTATGGTCGAAATTGTCATCATGTGTCTTTGCTTAGTAATTATATTACATACCCGAAAGCATTAAATGGCCAACTCCTATGGCTTAGGTTTGCAGTACCCTGCATCATCAGGCTTGAGGAGTTGAAGATCGAAATTTTCATCTTGTGTCTTTGCTTAGTAATTATATTACATACCCGAAAGCACTAAATAGCTAACTTCTATGGCTTAGACTTGAAGCACCCCTGTATCATCAGGGTTGAGGAGATGATGGTCAAAATTTTCATCTTGTGTCTTTGCTTAGTAATTATATTACATACCCGAAAGCACTAAATAGCTAACTTCTATGGCTTAGGCTTCAAGCACCCCTGCATCATCAGGGTTGAGGAGATGATGGTCAAAATTTTCATCTTGTGTCTTTGCTTAGTAATTATATTACATACCCGAAAGCATTAAATGGCCAACTCCTATGGCTTAGGCTTGCAGTACCCTGCATCATCAGGCTTGAGGAGTTGAAGATCAAAATTTTCATCTTGTGTTTTTGCTTAGTAATTATATTACACACCCGAAAGCACTAAATAGCTAACTTCTATGGCTTAGGCTTGAAGCACCCGTGCATAATCAGGCTTGAGGAGTTAGAGGTCAAAATTGTCATCATTTGTCTTTGCTTAGTAATTATATTAAATACCTGAAAGCACCAAATGCCCATCTCGTATAGTTTAGGCTAGCAGCATCCTGCATCATCAGGGGTGAGGAGTTGAAGGTCGAAATTTTCATTTTGTGTCTTTGCTTAGTAATCATATTACATACCCGAAAGCATTAAATGGCCATCTCCTATGGCTATGGCTTGAAATAACCCTTCGTCATCAGGGTTGAGGAGTTGAAGGTCAACATTTTTACCGTTCATCTTTGCTTGGTATTTTTATTACATAACCGTAAGTACCAAATAGCCAACTCTTACGGTTTAGTCTTGAAATACCCTTACATCATCAGGGTTGAGGAGTTGAAGATCAAATTTTTGTCCCACGAATTTGTTTAACAATGTTATTATATATCCATAAAAACAAATTGACTTACTTCTACGGTTCAGGCTAGCAGTATCCCTGCATCATCAGGATTGAAGAGTTGAAGGTCAATTTTTTTAGGAAAAAAATTGACCTTCTTTTTTTTGCTTAGTAATCTCATTCTACATTCAACCCAATTGGACTCCTACAGCTTAGGTTTGGCCGAGTATCGCTAATTTCGTTAATTTGCTTCATGGAAATGGATCCTGTGATCAGAACCGTATCAAACTCATCAGAGTACCCTTGAAGTACATTCTTACAAATAAAAGAAAAATCATCAAAATCGGTTGGCGGGAAATTGAGTTATTCATCTATTTATCGCGCACATCGTTAATGCAAATATCAGACTTATGCGCTTTTCTTATGGATGCCACTGTCAAAAGTGAACTAAAAATAAATGGGACCCGACGACACGCACTACCTTTCAAATGAAAAAAAAATCATCCAAATCCGTTCACCCAGTGCGGAGAAATCGAGTAACAAATATAAAATTTAAAAAAAAATAATAAAAAAAATACAGACGAATTGATAACCTCCTCCTTTTTGGAAGTCGGTTTAAAACTATGTTTTAACATAAAAATCAAAGCGAAATACTAAATTATATTGAGGTGGCCTCCCTCAAAATTGACTGACTTTCATACAAACTTACATCTCCTATTTGGGTTAACTTGGGGGGGGGGGGATCAGAAAATTCATTCTTAACTGACGTCTACGTCATAAAAGGAACCCTTAGTAAAAATTATATTCGTATCTTTAGCAGTTTAGGCTCTACGATGTTTATTCAAAAGATGAGTGAGAGAGCATCCTTTCGTTTTTATATAAGTATATATAGATATAGAGATATAGATTTGTATAGTATCAAATAACATAGGTACACACATAACCAATAAAAAATACATAACAAAGGAATACATTTTACAGACCATAACATGTTTAGTTTCAACCAATTCAACTATGCAGTTACATATCTTGTTAACACTCATCGAACACAGAATAAATACTGCGTAGTTTTAAATTGACATAACTTTTTTATTTATAAACCGATTTACATAAAATAAACACTAAATGTTAAGTGAAGTTTCCCACAACACATCAGTGAAAATTATATTCAAATTGGATAAGCCGTTTCTGAGATTAGCGTTTTCAAACACACAGACAAACAGACAAACAGACAAACAGACAAACAGACAAACAGATAAACAGACAAACAGACAAACAGACAAACAGACAAACAGAAAAGATTTCTAAAAACTATTATTTTGGGTTCTATATCGTATTAAAGACCTCTAGAAATGGTTTTCACCTAAATTTATTCCATGTACAGACAGCGACCTCTTACAGATTTATTATAGTATAGATTTGCAAAACGCAACTCGTTCAATATTACTACATCTGATAAAAGAGTTGTTTTCATTAACTAGAGACTAAGACTTACATCGATAGTATCTATTTAAGGTTTTATTTACATCTACACAGGTACATCTAACGTGCAGTGGCAAACATAATCATATTTTACTATACAGTCCAAGCTCCTTATTTACAGACTCCGCATTCGCGATTTTTATATCCGTGATTTTGAATTGTGCTTATTTTCGTGTATTCCCGGCTAAAAACATCCTTATTCGTGGATAAAATTGTTACAAGTAAAAAGATTCGGCACCTCTTTTTTGCACATCCGCTTTTTTAACAGGTGGTAGAACCAGTGTTGTTCGACCAGGAAAGTACCACCGGCAAAACTATTTTTAGCGTGAAGCATTTCTTGCGTTTGGATGAATGGGTGGTTGTTGCCGGGACACTTTTACATGAGGCGACCATCATAGTCCTCGGGAGTAGCAACACATCTGTGATTGACTTCAGATAGAACCCATGTTCTATATGAAGTTGCTTACAGATGTCCATGGGCGGCAGTGACAACTTACCATCAGGTGGACTGCATACTTGCTACTTGCCATATAGGCGGAACGAAAACCCTGCGAAAAAGCTTTTACTGTACAATATTTTGACAGGTACGGCACAGTCATGTTACTGATATATACGTCAATACACATTGGATGGAAGAATACTATGTTCTCTGTCATGTTCAATGTCTGTAGATGTAAACAAAGCTTTACGATGTAATCTAAAGGAAAGTGTGATAACAAGTGCATGTCTTGTAATACGATAAATTTTGTTAATAGTCTTACTATCAAAATTTATCGGTGGTTATATTTTACAGGTGGCAGAACCAGTGAAGTTCGACCGGGGATGTACCACCGCCACACCAATTTCTAGCGTGAAGCATTTCTTGCATTTCGTTGAAAGGATGTGGTTGCCGGCACACTTTATATGAGGCGACCATCATAGTCCTCGGGAGTAGCAACGGATCGTTTGCTACTTCAATTAGATAAAAAAAAACTTTACGGACATAGCGCATATATACATATTCCATGAAATATTCGTCAGTTATTATTTTAATTTGTCGGTTATGGTTAAAATATAAATTTTACCGCTGGTTTATGCTAACTCTAACGAAAGCGCTACTCAACCTTTTTATGGTACGGGCCACAAACATGTTTCAACGGAGTGTCCCGGGCCGCAAGCAGTGGCTTATCGTGAGGTTCGGTAAAACGGTTAAGTAAAAGTGTCGCAAACCCTACTTACTCCAAATTGTCGATCAGAAAACAAAGGTCGCCACTGAGTCAATCAAAAGGGCCTAGCGGGCCGCAGGTTGAGTATATCTGGTCTAAAGAATTAAATCCGAATTCGAATACTCTGTTATAAGAACTTTCAACTTGATTTAGCTATTTGAATAATTTAAATAATATTAATTGCCATAACACAACAATGTCATTGAAATTAATAAGGTAAAAAATATTTAAATACATTATAATTTTATAAAAAAAAAATGTCTACTTCCCAGTAACTATTAGACAGTTTCGCTGATTATTTACATAGAAAGTATACGTACTTAAGATGTCTGTTCAGCTCCTCGATGTAATTCTTCTGATCGAGCATAGTGTTGATGTGGCGTTGCTTTGGCTCTGTGTTGGCGTTGTTTCCATTGCCGGCAATGTCGTTAGACGAGTTGCTGCCACGGAGGTACAGCGAGAAATCTATCACACCCTGCTGGCTGTCTAGATCTTCTTCCTAATAATCGAAAGTAAGTTAGTAAGTAAGAAAGTAGTTAGTAGTAAGAAAGAGTATAAGTTTATAATGTGACATAGGATAATTTCTATTTTATATCATGTCAACTATACAGATATGTATGTAATGTATAAAAAAAACAAGCAAGCTGTTGGTGTACAATATGTTTCAAAATAGTAATTTCATGAATGTTACGAAAAAAAATAAAAATATATTTAAAAGCAGTTTTAAACAGATTTTTAAAGATTATGAATTAACAACACGACTTTGTTTTGAGCCTCGTTTATAAAGAATAGTCTCATGAAGTAAATGCATAAAGTTGCCTTCGTTTTCAGAAAATATAGAATATTTGGTTCACTGATATGGTTTAATATTTAGATTACTTACATAAATTAAGTAATTAAACTTTTAACTTTCAGACTAACCTTCACGCACAGATTACAGTCAACAACATTGAGACCGACGAGTAAGCCCGTGATGATTACCGCCTCTTCATTGAGCATCAACGCGTGAGGCTCGAAGTACTCTTCAAGAGTTTCCTCGCGGTGCTCCAAAAGGATTCGCAGGTAATCAGCTAGTCTCTTTTGCATCAGTGCCAAGCGAAGCCAAGCGCGGGCGCGTCCCATCGCAGTCCTAAAAATTTTCAGAATAAATTATTTCTAACTTTGGTATCACATACTCATAAGCTATTTTGAATATTTGCAAGGAAATACGGGATAAGAATATTTTAAAGACATTCTAAAAAAAAAATATTTCGAAACGCTAAAAACGTTGTTTTCGGATAACAGTTTGTTTAACTTTTTTCTTTAAGACTAAAAAAAAGAAGATTTATGTAAACTAAAACATGGTTCCATTTTTAGAAAAGAAATAGTGCGAGAAATTTTAAAAGTATTGTACTTTCCAAGAAATATTACTTCGAAGCATGAGCATTCCGAAGTTTTCCTAAAATATATTTATTTGCTAAGAACTTTCAGATGATTAATATCAGCAAGTTCTGGTTCCATGAGGACAAAGTATCGTGACAATGATCAATATTTCTAGTCTACGCTTATTTGCTACCTATAAAACATGGTTTTGGAGGTAAAGTAATATTATTGTAATTTATGTTAATGTTCCTATATTTCATCAAATATTATGCAATTGCCGCGGAAACTGCGTTTTACATACTATGGGACTTTTCACATGATTCTTCGTGTGCAAAACCTACACTTTATTATTAAAAAAGTTAGATATCTTTTGATAGATGATAATATTTGCCCTATGCGCGACGTAGTAGAGTTTTAGTTTCAGATTATTTATTTAATTTTTATGACGGAGTAGTAAACGAGCATGCAGTCCACCGGGTGATAAGTGGTTATTGCCATCCACATGCTCATACACATCGTTGAGCCACTTTATATAGAACAGATACTCCATCTAAAGTCGTCGTCGGAGGATTAAGACGAGGAGACCCTCATATGTAAATTACCCGTGAAGTTATTTAGTTAGCTATTTACTTATTACATGGTTTCGTGTCGTGTTTTAAAACCTATAAAAATAAAAACACACAAAGATATAAATACCTACATTGTTGCGGACTGTATACATTTTTAAATTATTTTCCTTGTTCACCTCAAAGGTATGGGTACCTTGTAATAAAGTAAAAAATAATTTTAAATATATAGGTAAGTAAAGTACATAACTTACTTTACGGTAGGCAGATCTCTAACGCTTGCAGTAATATCTGCAGCTTCCGGAGAATATTTCTCCACCATTTGAAGAATATCCCATAACTCTTTCTTGGGGCCAAGCAAACCCTAAAATGTGAATACGCAACACGTTTATTCAATAATGAAAAATCATCAATACCTTTTATGTTAAAACCGTCAAGCGTTTAGGTTGTAGAGTTTGCCAAATAAATGGATACATTGGATGCTCGAAAATCATTACCCTCCTACAAACTCAGGCAGGTAATAATAACATCCATACAAGTATATATAACGTATGTACAATATGTTAATGCTGATCGTATGGCTAAAACCACAACAAAACACTCACCTTTTTCGGCTTCAACCCATGACGCATTACGTGCTCGAGCACAATAAAAAAGTGATGAAGCGGCAAATGGTCGCTGTCGAGCATCCGCCCATAGCGCAGCGATTGTTCAATTAGCTCCTTCACAATAAGCTTAGAGATGTTTACAAGATTACTGCGCTCTATGACCACGGGGTCGCGTGCTAAAAAGAAAATATTAAGTTATGACGACACAAACACTTCAAGAATATATTGCAAATCTTTAAAACGCAGTAAATATGAAGGAAGAAAGATTAGAATAATGCTTAACGCCTATATCTACGTTACTTTTACGCACCACTGAACTAAGGTATATTTGCGCAGTGTATGACTAATAGCTAGGTATTAATCACTAGGAATTTCTATACCCTAAAGTAAATATCAATAATTTTACCCATCAGAGAGTGCATAGGATCATCAGGCGAAGTGATTGCCCCATTATCGGAAGGGCGTATGTAAGAATCTTGCATTTCCATATCGTGCAATTCCTTCAAGCATAACCACTCTCCATCGACGGAGACTCTAAAATTGCACAGGTAAATGGTGTCCTGCGCTCCGGCCATATCCGCATCGGCACTTTCGTCGCCTTGGATGTTTGACGTAATGCCTAAATCAGGCAAGGGATCCACCCCATTCACAGCGGCAAGAGAACGCATAATAATTCAGCAAAAAAACTATGAAGCGAAATAACAAATACACTGGTGTGAATCTTGATCACTTTCCTATATGCATATCAACAGATTCCAGATTTAAAGGTCACGCGAAATTTTGCGTATTGTACGTAATCGGCAATACTACACTACTTCATATTAGGCTCAAGATCACTGAATGAGAATACAAGTAGATTATTATACGGAAAGACGTGTTCTAGAGAGAAAATGCCACTAAAATGGCTTTCCCAGCAACTTCACTACGTATATTGATTGTCCGCGTCTCTACACTAGGGGTGGAAATCAATACTTGTACTGAATGCCGCCATCTAGCGGAAGGTTGCGGATATACTGCGCACGGCAGTTACGTTTACTAACCGACATTTGAAACCTTCCCTAAAGGCTTTCAAGCAACGTCCATGAATACTAATCGTTGCAGCTGCCAATAAATAGATGGCTCTTTACAAACACAAAATACAGCGGTTTTAGTTTCAAAAATCGCAAGACAATAATTAAATATTTATATTTGTGTGTTTATAAACCGTTTATCTATTAATTCACAAAACCTTTGGACCTAGACCATAATTATAGTTGGTCTTCATGTCTTGATGCATCTCTAAAACTATTAATTAGTCCATATCCTACAGTGGAATTAGCTGAGGATGAAATTTGTTGTTGTATTGAAAATTTTCAAATTATAACTGTATTAAATGAAACTAAATAAAATATTTTTTTAGCGAAATTTTAATATAAAAGGTTACCACAAAAGCTTAAACGATGTTTTTATTCACGCACTAATAATATAAACAGAATATTAGGTAAATCGAGTGTTATCAAACTTCATCACACTGGTATCAGTTAACCTTCATTTGTGTATTGTATTGTGATACGGAATAAATAAATGTACCATAGTTTTGCAAAATTTTCCTCATACAATTACATACTAATATTATCTAAAGGGATAGTTATAGCGTTTTATATATAAGGAAAAATAATGCAACATATCTACATAGCTAGCTAGGTTATCCACAACATATATGTAAAACATAAAAAAAAACACAAGTAGCATAATGATAAAATACTCTTTTAAGTATGTAGTGGTTGATGACTAGGGAATATTTGCATATATCTATACAATATATGTATATTTGATATATGCATTCAAATGTGCATGAAAATTGCTTGAAATACGCATGGAAAGATGGACTGATAGAATATACAACAATAGGTGGATATATTTTAGGAACAAAAAAAAACATTTCTTTTCAAGAGCACCATACAATCAATAAAACTATCCATTGCTAGACGATAATAATTAGTACAATAACATGCAACATTATTGAATATTTTTGTAAATGCAAACAATCAAGCATTGATCTAAATATTCAGCAGCAAAATTGTGTCTTTCATCATAATATTTTTTAAGTCAAAAATTATCATATGACTTACAGTGAGGTAAGTAACTGAATTGAACTGAGGCACAATTTGAACTTGGGTATTATGTTAGCACTTATATTTAATGACAAAAGTGCTGCCATCCCATTAATAAAACTATTTATTTGACATAGGTATTCAAAGCCTGGATTATTATTCATTTTTTTTTTAGTTTTCAAACTTTTCTTAAAGGATATGCGGCACTGCCATAGGCATCGTGGAGTTCATTTGGCAGATTTTATTCATTGATCGGATTATCCTATCAAGACAAAAAAAGAACAGCTGTTGAATGCAGTGAAAATAAATGATAATATGTATCTTATTTATATCTGGTCTCTAGTAAAGACCTTGTAGGCACTGCTATAGGTATACAGGGGTAGTTATAGAGGGGATAAAATAGGAAGGAGGAGTATTAATACAATTTAGAGGGTAATATATTTCTTATTTTAAAAGTAAGACTTATGGGAACACAGGACATTAATTACTCAATGGTGCAAAAGAAATGTTAAATTTATATTTGGCCTTATAAAGTCAATCCAATATTCAAAGGTACTAGAACTTGTTGTATCACTAATAACAATGTTAAGTTTTATTGTATTTGGTTTGAATGGTATGTTGGACAAAAAAGATATAGTGTTCCATTGTAGCAATGTATTTGACTTTGCATAGATACTATTTGACTTTGCTAACACGTAATAAATTATAAGTTAGAAAGTATGCTTGTATGCTACTTGATGGTATGAAATAAAAGCACAAATGCTAGTTCTCATAAATATGCCATTGTTAAAGTTTATCTCAGTCCAATACAACACGTGATTTTGCCTGATAGGTAAGCAAGATCATAACAAGAAAGGAAAAAAAAGATGGATGATTAGTCCTTCATCATTCTTTTGCCATTACAATAGTAAAAAAGACTAGATATCTTATGTAATCATTATTCACTAACAACAACACACAACATTAACTGGATTACTGGACCTATTTATGAAAAACAGAATCAACCCACACAACAACAGTTTTGAGACAAAGCCATTTTTGTCAAAATTTTGTATACTGTATAATTGATAATCATCAACATTTTTAATAATACTGGAGGAAAACTCGTTGGTTCCTTTTTGCAAAAGTAGGTCCAACTGTATCCTTATGCACCAAACTTTGCATTGTTTGTGATTTAAATTAACCAACAGATTCCACATTTGTGCTACCTTGAAACCATTTTCTCTGTTAGTAACGCTTTTTAGGTTGAAGGTTAAATATATTAAAACAACAGTGCTTAAAGTGCACCAAATTACTTATTACAGTTATATCTGTTGATAACATGTTTATTATCTCGGCTCAATAAGACAAAGCAATGCCATATAGTAACATACCTAATATGTCTATAATAATCTTACATGATAATATTTGTATTTTTTTTATTCTTTTCGTCAACTTTGTATATGTAATATAGATTACGACTAAATAATATTATTTCCAAATTGACTAAAAGCATGATATTGATATAATAAAAAAACAATGAATTCCAACACATATTGTCGCTTAAGTTCTACCACCGCATAACTCAAAAAATGCCCATTTTGAGATAATGAAATAATGGTATCTCAAAATAATATAGGAACATGTTACAGTTTCATAAAAAATATTGTTTTTATATTATTATTTTAAACGCTGTTTATTTATTTGGTATTTGCTCTCCTGAAAAGTTGCAAATTTTGAGATCCGCGGTGTTAGAACTTATGCGACGATATGTAGAGTTCGACAATTGTAAACAAATTTTTAAGGTTACTATTCGTAAGTGTAAACTTCCGTATACACAACGGATGTTGCATGAAGTAGACATTTTTAAGATAGTATACATAACTAACAATGTAAATAACATAAGTACTTACATTTTGTGCTATAGAAGTAAGATTTATCAGGCCTGGATAGTAAGAGTTCCGGCCATTTGTCGTCCTTTGTTGACGAGATTGATGGGGATCTATCGAGCAGCTGTGACCGCACTGATGTTGTTGAGGTAGCTGGGGACACTTCTGGTTTGTCCTTAGAGGCCATGATTACTTTATATTACACTACAAACATTTTTATCGTAACAAATAAGCTATGGCATTCGACGTGTCACAATCCCACAGTCAACCATAACTTTGACTAAATTGACATTGATAGCTCGTTATTGTCAATGTCGTTCTGAAATTGTCAGAGGTAACTTGTCAAATCTGACGTTTTTTATTTTTATTAAAGGTTATCGTATACCACAGCTAAGCCGCAATTTTGGCGACAAGGAATCGCTATATAAAGTTATGTAGGTAGGTATATTTGGGGAATTTTCACTACATATCGTGTAAAACATTATCATAACTTAATAAGACATAGTTTGTACATTATAATGACGAATTTAGAATATTGTCATCGTAACTTTATCAAAGTAATTAAATAAATTATATTAATACTACTAATTTGTTACTGTTTATTTATTATCGATAGGGAACTTTTTTATAATTTTTGTTTATATGTCAATGTGTAAATACGATTTTTGAATTTAGCCAAGTAAACGTATAAAGCTTTGATTTTATAGACAAAATTAGCATAATTAAGTTTTAGCTGAATACCTGGTTTAGAAACTTACATTTCAGCTCTTAAAGTTAAAGATGAACTTTCAAACTGAACCTATATTAGAACCTTTAAAAGTAATATTCGTTAATCCACTTGGTCCTGTTGCACAGTTAGTTATGGTAAAGATCCTATCTGGTGCGGTTTTTGGCGACTACCAAATGGTCGATTTATGTCTTTTAGTGTATGCTAATGAAATCACCTCTGTAGAAGAACTTAAGTTGGAGTTAGAATCATGTGCTTTCTCGTGTAACAATTCCATAGAGATTACTTCTGATTTACCAAGGTAAGTATGCTGATTTATATATAGTATTTAAATCGTTAACGAATGGGCGTCACGCCTTCGGGTTTGAATCTTGCTCCACCCTCCAGATTGAGCGGAAAAATCAAACTTCTATGCTGTTACTGCATAATCGTATGGTATCCTAAGTAAAATGTGCAGGCTCCTATTGAAGTGTATTGACGTGCAGTAATGTTACAAATCGTTTCAGTCGTCATAATAAAGGTATCATACCACAAACCAGAACACAGTTGAGTTATATAGCTGATATAAATCACAAACCCACTCGTGATCATTTTGAGCTTTTATTCGTCGTAATTAATTTAAAAATTTACTTAGTTACATGTTCTAAAAGCATTTCAGATGGTGATGTTTTCTGTTTCATTACGAATTTTCCGAATCCTAATATACTGGAACACAAAGAATTTGAGGAGCATTTTGAGGATTTATATTTGATTGTTAAATTAGCAAACAATTTCGTTGGTTTACCTGATGCCAAAGAACATGATTTAAGCACGAATAAAATTAAGCAAGTGCCCGATATCACCACAAAAAGAAGAAAGCCTATATTTATGGTTGATGGTCTAGTAGGAGTGGATATTTTAAAATCTTTGTCTACAAAGTTGCCCGAAGATTTATTCTTTTGTCCCACGCCCTTAACAGCCATCTCTAAGTCCATTCTGGGTGAATATTTAAATGTAAGTGACAAACAATTAAATATAATAGTAAGGTGTTCGTAAGATCAAGGAAAACGATAGAACCCTACTTAATCCAACTCGAAAAGGCATCACCAGTATCATCTAGGCCACACCTATTTCTGTCTAATATCAGCAATGTTTTGTTCTATTGTATTCATTTGAAGAGTGTTTGTATGCTTATCTTATATCACGTACTATTAGGTACCTACATAACACCCAAAAGGTAAAAACGGAACCCTATTACGAAGACTCCACAATCCGTCTGTATGTCTGTGCATATATTGCCGCTATAGTAACAAGTACTAAAACTAAATAAAATAATTAATTACAAAGGATTCTCAAACAGTTTCTCATTCTAGTTTTTAAAAATTGTTACTCCCATACAACATTCCGATTTTAATAACTATAATGGTACAGAACCCATCGTGCGCGAGTAGGTACTACTCGCACTTAGCCGGTTTATTTAAATCATCCACATCCATAGAAAAAATGGATGATTCCGGTTTCGACTAATATGTAGTGCTACCGGCAAGGTTTATTAACAAGCCTTGCCGGTTCCAAAACAAACAAACCTTTTTTTTATAGATTTTATATCCTGCACTGCACGAACCACCTCCAGTTCTTGAGATAAGTGATAATTCGGACGTAAATGGGTTGCAACAATTAAACATCTCTTAGTATAATTATATTATTTACTTACTCAGTAGCAAAGACCTTTCATGTCATAAAAGTAAGATGGATACTAAAACTTCTCAGGACGCACGTTTCTACTGTCGCGACGACTTTATTGCTGTAGTTTAGAGAAGAACCTGCAACCAAATGTCATGTTTTCCGTAGCACTTCTTACATATTATTACAAAAAGACACACTCACAACAAGAACATGTAAATGTTTGCTAGTTTTTTTGCGGAATAGTCTATTTCATATGTTCCTTATAACTCTTTGCCTAATTATACTCAATATCAGTTTATTTCGTTCCTATCTCTGGCCACGGGTTTCCTGCCTAATTGAATTATGCTTTAATCCTCCACTGGCAAAGTGCTTGTTAGTAAGCAATATTAATAACAGACTATCATTTTGAAACTGTTAAATTAAAGAAATTCATCAAGTCGTTCATTTTCATCAATTGCTCGTTAAACATAATTCATTTTAAGGTTGAATGTAATATTATCAATGATGCGCTTGTTTGGGCTGCAAATGACGAAGTATTTCATGTAGAAGTGGAGAAACCGTTAATTATTCATGACGTTGGCAGTGACGAATCGCAATGTGACTGGGGGATGATCAGCAAAGATTTGTTAGACTCAATGAATTTGGACCATTTGCAATTAAATCCTTCATGGATGAAAAGGGAGTTTATTCATAAAGTGAGTATTAATTGGCAATGAAATATTAGTGGCCTATGTTTATGAAAATAATAAAACCGAGCTTATATTTATGAAAATATAAGCTCGGGTGAATTGACTGGAATTGGGATGAAAGCACTAATGCTTATAAATTAAAACTAATTAATGCACTATTTTTATATACATGTTTTTAGGATTTATTTTACTTGACTCACTCAAATATTTTTGCAATGTAAATTTATCACAAACAGTGATTGAAGGATTTCTAATTAACCTGAAAAAATAACTCCAAGCAGACTATGTATAGTAATTCTTGTGCCAGCATAGTGTATAAGTATACGTAAAATATATTTCTTTAAACAATATAACATAATTTAATATGCATATTTTCCCACAGGTGTCATCATCTGCTGCGAAGAATCCTTATGGATGCATTTATAGGGCGTCGGAGTTTGTGAAAACTTTGCGAGACATTTGGTTAGCGCGTTCCGGTAAAGAGGGGACGAAAGTTTACAGTAACATAGGTGTAATCAGTGACGGTTCTATCGGAACTTTGAAAGGTACGGAATTGTTGTTATTCAAAATTGTTGGACTTCATTCCATCATGAACGAAACGACTATCTACGTTTAAAATTAGCTAATTTACCTTTTACCGGAGGCTATTCAGAATAATGAAGACAATCTTAATAAGTCTTTAATTAAAACCTTCGCAATGTTTTTCTATATACGCATTTTTATATTGTTCATAATAAGATTGGTTCGATCCGATTTTATGCATTTCTAAAAGTATCTCTGAATCTAGATACTTTCTAAAGCACTGTAGTCTAAAGTCATTTTGCAAGACTAACAGAAATGTACTCCCATACGAAGTCTGTCACAATATTCATAGATGTATTAGTAACATGTATACCAAAGGTAGAATAATATGTGATAAATAATAAGAACATTATCCACAATGGTCCGTAATAGTCCACAATAATTCACATAGTAGTCCATGACCGGTCCATAGATCTACCATTAGGAATTATTATTGGAACTATGTATCTACAGTCGCTAGTATCAACGATTTTATTTTTCCATTTGCTGAGTTCATTGTCTTCTAGATAGAATTGGCTCGCGGATACCCTATCAAGTTGAATTGTGTAATCCGGGCATTACACTCTTTCTACTGGACACCGCTCTCTGTTGCGTTAAAAAGAAAAAAGAAACTTGAAATTTCAACTTGGCTTGCGTATTGCGTTTGGCTTTTATTGCTTGTTTTTTAAGATAACGTAATAATCAGCTTTTTGTTGTCTATGCCGTTTTCAGATTTCAGGTTCAGTTTTTAAGTTTTAATAATAAGTTTTTAAGAGGGAATTACAGTCGTTACATTACTTAATTGTAGGTACTAGGTAAACCCATTTTATAATTATTCTAGAAATGTTAACCCGTTCTTTTATTAAAGTTGTAAGAAGGAAGAATTACTAGGAGAACGCGGAAATGGCGGAAAACTAATTGGCATCATTTTTAAGGCAACAAATTTTGTTGTTTTCGTGATTTCTATTGTAAACTAAAGTGTTTTCTATTGTTAGCTGAAGTGATTTTCTAAATAAATTGATTTTCGTGATTTCTATTGTTAACTAAAGTTTCTAAAGTCTTACCACTTGTACTGATTACCAGTACTATTTGTACTGACTAATTCACATCTACATTCTTATTTATTTCACTGAAAGCAAAAAAAATATGAAACAATATTGTGCAGGGTACCCGTACGTTTTACCACTGATCCTTAATGAGAAATCTTGGTCCGTAAACAAAAGATTTGAAAACGACACACATTTAAAACAGGAAATGAAGAAAATTAATAAAGAAGTCAAGAGGCGCCATCAAGAGGTATATTAATTATTGAGAAACTTATTCCAGGACATCGTGTTTAATGATAGCGTTGTGACCTTTTTATTATAGAAGTTAATTACAAGCAAATTCACCTGATGGTAAGAGGTTACTGCTTGTGGACGTCTGAAACTAACCGCCATCTTTAGCGATTAATAATGATTAACGCTACTGTCTGTACGGCTGTTAAATTGCTCAAAAACTGCTCAACGACTATTTAGTAGCAGCAGCATCTAGATCTACGCAGATACAATTGATACATTATTATATATCGATAGATTTTTATCTTTAACATCTTCTAGATTCATATCTTTTTTGGGATTCATTATAGGTTTTCATAAAACCTCATAAATATTGTAACATCAGACGTGTCTGCCTGCATGACTATTCACTACATTTTTATTTGTATAATCGTTTAACAAAAGATTCGAATATGTATTTTACAACCGTGTTCTTGTTTTGTTTCCAGTTGATATCCTACTGCAAAAAAATACTTTTGGACAATATCATAAACCAGACGTCTACTCCATCAGACAGTGAATTCATTTACCAAATATAATAATTATTTTTTCAATATATTATATTTTTCCTTATTATATATTTTTTCAAAATTAATGTTGGAAAGCTATAATTCGCGGGGCCCGAATTGATTAAACTCGAATTGCAGTTTGTCAACCCAAAAAAGGGCACCAAAGAAATTAAAGCCGATCTGCAATTTCACGATGAAAAAAAAATGTGGCCAAATGTGGGGTACAACCCGTTATTGTCCCACTGCAGGGCACGGGCCTTCTTTCGGAATGAGAGCGTTATAGGCCATAGTCCACCGCGCTGGCCAAGTGCGAATTGGTGGACTGTATATACATGTAGGTATATACATTATAGTCAAATGTATATACACCAAATGTACCTATATACGCCAAATGTATATACATTACAGTCCATCTGTAATTTGACGATCAAGAAAAAAGAAGAAGGTCTTGAGACGGCCTGTGTCTGTGAGGCGCGAAGCCCTTTGCACCGCGAGGCCGTAGGCGGAGGTCCACACTGCCCACGCGTTACGCCGCCACTGTTTATACACACGTGAAGAAATTGATTTGTTGCTTCTGGAAGGATTGAACAACTGCCGTATTATCTGCGTAACTCAGAGAAGAAGGTTTTAATTTATGAGGTTATGTATTAAAGATGTAATATTTTGTGTTATTTTTAGTACTTTCTAGTCTTGATCTTATAGTAAACAAAGTATTTGTAACTAAGTCCGAAGTATAAGCATTTGTTATGCGGCGACATTTACATAATTCGTATATGTACTATACTTACACAGTCGTATCTGATTTTAACATAATTTGTATTTGTGACAGATTTAATGTGCCTATAGTGCCACTTTACATTACATTACATGGATACCGCTTGTAACTTAAAACATTAGAACTCAATGATTTGAAGAGTGGGTTGGATTAAAATGAACTGAAATTTATTTATGGCATAAATTACCATCACAACTTAACGCAGATTTGCAAGAGTAACCGCACGATTCAAAATTCAATGTTTAGTTAAAGATATAGTTTAACCCTTAATATATTACTTAAGAATTCAAAACTTTGTGTTTAACTTCATCGTGGTTAGTGGCTCTTTAATTTTATATTGCCTTCCTCTAAAATTTGCCTTTCTATGTTATTATATGCAACTATATTTAAACGTGTATGGAACACATTTATGGTATGTATGCTTTACATTCATAGTAAAATTACCACCGCTTCACAATTAACAATGACAAAGCATTTGAGAGACGAAACGACGCCGACGCTAAAACTTCTTACCTTAAAAGTCGGATGTCGTCCTGATTCTTCAATAGTTTTGCGAAACTCTAGGAATATTTTTATTCACAGTTCAATATTTTCTAGTACTAACCCGGTTTTAGTCAGCCAATAACAAGTTTAGTTTTCTCATTTTCTCGTGCTATTGGAATAAAAATCAAATGCACGAAGCTTTCTTTTTGTCGGTGGCTGTACGTGCGGTTGCAGTACTTCTAAAATCTGAAAAGCTATGGAAAATCGAAAAGAACAATTACGTGTTGCATCTGCATTTACATCTGCATAATTACCTTCGACCAAGCTACAGATTTTTTACATCGGAATGCTAATGACATGAACGAATGTAGAGCAAAATATTAGCAGTTAATGACTTTTTTAACTAACGTAACCGAAGAAATTATTTGTAACTGGCATCCAGGTATTATAAAGACGTAATATTCGTCATATTATATTTGCAGTGTAGGCAACATTGTTTATTATTATCAGGTGGAAGAACCAGTGTAGTTTGACTGGAGAGATACCACCGCCACAGTTAGATATTTCTAGCGTGAAGTAGCTTTTGCGTTTCGATGGAAGGGTATGGTTACCTCACTTTTATATGAGGCGAACATCTTAGTCCCCGTAGCTATGCGTCTGTGATTGAGTTCACATAGAACCCCTGTTCTATATGAAGTTGCTTACAGATATCCATGGACGGCAGTGACCACTTACAATCTAGTTTACTACATCAATCAGATGAAAAAATAATGAATAGGTGCCACAACTACCGTCAACGACTTGATCTTCCTAGTTATTAGCTTTAAAATTAGTTCATATAGTATCTACTGGTAGGAAAGTAAGGTAGGCAAACTAGCACGCCGTTTCAACTTGATCCTCCAGGGCACTGCCGGAGCCATGATGTGCTTCGGATTCGGCACGCCTATGTTCTACCTAACTAGGTGGCGGATGTGAAACAATATCTTGATATATCTGTGGTTCAGTATAAATACGTATGGATTACACAAAGTGTGCTTAACGATAACAAAGACGTTAAAAAAATGGAATTCTCTTATATTTAAGCCATAAACCAGTATTTCTTGCGTTTCGATGGAAGGGTGTGGTTGCTGGCAAACTTTTACAAGAGGCGACCATCATAGTCCTCGGGAGTAGGAGCGCATCTGTGATTGACTTCAGATAGAACCCATGTACTGTATGAAGTTGATTACAGATGTCCATGAGCGGCAGTGACCACTTACCATCAGGTGGACTGCATGCTCGTTGCTACTTCAGTCAAATAAAAAAAAAAACATCTTTCGGCTGCATTGACTACCTATGGCAAGAGACTAAGCATTGATTAAGTACATTTTTTAAAACAAAATGTCATGTAAGTATTATAAAAAAGGGTTCTAACACAATTACGAGAACATAAATGACACGACGCTTGATGTAGAAAAGATTAAAAAGGGACACTTTGATTAAAAGATCCGTGGCATGCTCGTCATTAATCAGTTCACTTCCGAGTGTTAGCGTGATCCGCCGACCTAACGTGTGACTCGCTGGTGGAGGGAAAAACAAATAAAAGACCATTTACCCACCGATTAATATTCGACGGACTACGGTCTCGACTGGCCACATCGTTTGTTTAACCTCTTCTGTCAATTTGATTTCCGACCTCGGGGTATGTTATTTCCATTACGGAGGCCAGATGCTCTGTTTGTCTACGCGCAGTCCAATAAGCAGAGAATCTGTTTTATCAGCGAATTAAATAAGAAAATCTGGAATTGTTATGTTTGTTTTGATTTGTAACCCCAATTCGATATGGATTAGGTTTTGAAAAGGATTCTGTTAGCACAGTAACAAAGGAATTATGTTTGGGTACGTTTTTGTGTATTAAGGATTAACATATTTTAAGAATAACTTAATACGTAACTATGTGGACGTACGTACAATCGTTTATAGTTATATAGATATATAGATATAATGCAACATCCTGACACATCATTATTTATTTATTTCATGTTTAGTAACACCTTAACCTAAGGGTTACAAGGGTGAACTTAATGCCTAACGGCATTCTTTGCCAGTCAACCCTGAGCGACGGCGATAATCTGTGGTAGGTATATAAAAAGTAATACTTAGCCTAAGTCCAATTTCCAATTGTCCTATATATTATTTAGAGCAGTTGAAAGTTGGCAAAATTAGGAGATAGTATTATTATGCAAAGGTATTTATCTGACATGTTGTATAGCTCATTAGCTATGTCCAGTAATAGTAGCTATGTAAGGTTCAAGTCCTACAACAGACTGTTTAGTCTTCTTCTACTGCTCGTTATCCATTTTAGATAATACAAAATATGAGATAACGGTGAGGAGGGATGATTTTTTTTACCGTAACAATATGGGTATCCAATGAAAGTAAGTAGACAATTACAAATATACTCGTATATTGATGCAAAATACAAAAAACGTAAATTTAAATAAATTATCACTAAAACTAAAAATAGTGATCAATGTCCCAGGTTACTTACTCTGTTCCTGAGTTTTAATTTCTTGAGTACCTTTTCCAGTTAAGCGCCAACTAAAAGATTACTACAGTAACATAGATACATTAGTCCAAGCGGTGCAAAAATAAGATAAATGTATATATACTACTTACATTACACCTATTTTTTGATGTTTTTGTATTTTAATTGAAACCAAATGTTGAAACCTAATGTATCTACCTGGGAATTTTGTTAATATATTCAGACCTGATTAATACAGTAACTAAGTAAGTTTTAAATACATAGTTATCTGTTTAAAATGAGTATTTATCTACTTGGGAAAGTTTAATTTAGATAGAAACAAAACATTTAAACTATAAATTGAATAGAAGGAGAAGTTTAGTTCCTTTACATTTCAGAGGCCAGTTATACTATGTAAATAACGAGAACGTAGTTAGAAAATACCATTCAAAGCGAGTGGCCATTCCTCGGAGCCAGGGGAATTCGAATCAAACTCGTCTCATTAGCTCGTAAAGGAAAACTTGGATTAGTTGACCAACTTCTAGTAGGTAGTGAAACGGGCGGGTGCGTTCCGAATGCGAACTGAATGTGGATCTGCGGTTATTTTACTTTTTCTTACCGTAATTGTGTTCCCTTATTATGGTAATAGGAGACGTTAACGTAATCTACTATTATTATAAGGAGAGGCCGCGAGTCGTTTACGCAGTGCTGACATTCAAGTTGACAAAGTGATACGGAAAATTTGCTTTTATAAAGTATACTCAAAGTTACCTATTAGCGTGAGATTTGTTTTGTAACTACTTTGATCTCGGTTGTGTCTTTGTCTCCGATTTATTGTTAGACGCTTTTACTTTTTGCAAAGTTTCTGAATTATTTTGCGTTGAATTTACGGGACTATTATTAATAGATTTTATTGTAATTTGTTTTTGCTTTGTTTAGTAGGTTTGAGGCATTAAAGAAAATATTTGCCAAGGTACATTCGTAAAGCATGTTTTGATAAACAGGATTTTAAAATAAACTTAGTAGTTTATTGTATTTATTTATTTATTTAAGGGTTGCAAGGGTAAACTTAATGCCTAACGGCATTCTCTGCCGGTCAACCCTGGGCGATAGCGGTAATTTGTTGTAGTTTAGCTTATCATTAACTTAATAAATTTAAATATATATTCCTGTTAATTTTTTACCGAAGCTTTATAGATATTTTAATATTACGAATGTGTTAATCAAGTATGTAAACTTTTTACGTCGGAAATTGAAATAAAATTATATGCAGTTCAGCGACAAACACCTTCCTTTTTATATTTTACTTTGTTGTTTATTTTATTGTAAGTGTTAACATTTATTGTTCAGGGATTTATAGCTACATTTATCGCTACAGAAATAAAATAAGATGGATAAATATGTAAATGTGCTAACTTTAATCCGTAGCGAAGCTGATATGTACATTAATAAGTACTTAATTAAAGATAAAGAGAATAGAATAAGGCTTCATTTTCATCAATGACTTTAAAGTAGGTACCTATATTATAATAAGTATCAAAATAATAGCTATTCAATTATTATTTTCTGTCTTGTTAGGCCTTAGACACAACTGTTCCTCGTCTCGAAGATTAGTGACGTCTCGTTTTTAAAGATTACATGAGAAATATTGACACAAGCGTGATTACAAAAAAAAATGTTAGTATGACCAACATCCCGTTTATATTGATTGGATATACCATGTAGTTAACTATTTTCCCATACTATATTACTATCCTAGACCATGTTGTTTACACTGTGCGTCTTTCAGGCTTGTCCACTTCCGTTCGTAATATCACGGACTGTGGGAAGCCAGCTTAAAGAATGATGCACACCTATTCTGTAATAACGCAATAATAATTGAGATAAGATATCCTATAGACATAAACTCAAATCCCATTTTCTATATTAACATTTTTATTAACACCTTTCTATGTGATGTTCCATGTTATGTTCTAATAACATGTCATAATTTAGAACGCTTACGTTATTATTTCTGAAAATGAGAACTATAAAAACATAATACTCGTTCGTTCCCAGATCCAGTTATAATTCTTCACGAAAAAACTGGGGAAAGCTTAGTTCGTAACAGCCATGAAAAAATATGGCGGAAATAATGTTGGTTAAATCCCGAAAAAGAGGACTTATTAACTACGGCGTTTATCTAAGGGTGACCGGCGCCACTATGCGGAGCGTAAAAATTTAAACGTAATTATGAAGTTTTATGATAAAAATTGTATTGGCATTTCTGCCTAAAGACGGTATTATGCGCTATGTTGCGCTTATTTTCAGGTCTGAAGAGTGCGGAAAACGCTAGAACAGAGAGCAAGCCTGAATATGTGGGGTTGTACAAACTTTTAACTTTATTAATATTTTATTCGTTACTAATTGAATTAACAACATATAATCAAAAAATCTATTAAATAAAAACATCGAAGATGGTAGATATAGCGATAGAATCGCTCTATTAACATTAAAGGGTGCTAGTGTGACATTATTGCAAGAGCTCGCGAGACTTTCTACTTTGTGTAGCGCCCCAGCTCCTTGGATTTATTGACTTTTTTCCTGCCTTAATTCCCAGAGATCCGGTCCAATGGACTAACGCCACCACCGGAACATTAACTCCACTCCGGGGAAATATCTTCGTATCTCATTCTGTTTTTAAATTATCACTTACGCTACGAAGTTTTGGCACCGACTTAATTTAAAAGACTTTATCTTGTTTTATTGTGACTATTATTACCATCTCTCTTGTTTCTTTACAGATAAGGTGCGTTGATCGATTGTAAGGTGGGTTTCTTATTTAGGTTTTGATAAGATATTTTAAAATGGGATTTTCAAAAATAACTAGGAGTGTTCAATTTTCATACTTATTATTACTTCTTAAAAAATCTTAAATAAAATTTTCTTTGTAATTCAACCATATTTTTACCGGTAATCGAGTAAATTTAGGATTGGCATTAAATTAACAATAATTGGTGAAACTATGAACGTGAGCATTATTCATGAAAGGTTTAATGGTGTAATAACGTTCTAATCCTATAACATAAAGTGGGTTCCCGGGTCGACGGGTCGAAAAATTTGTTTAAAAATTCAATACCGTCTATAAGAAACTCGTTGTGAGAACGCAACGGCCTGCGAACATTCCCATTTTCCCTTAATAACGTGGGAGAAATGGCTCGATTAGTGCAAAAGAGGAGGTCTTATGCTTTCTTTTGGGATGTCCGGAACAGACGCGCTCTTATTTAGTTGTCATGCTTGTACCTGTAACACACATTAAAATATGCTTAAGCAACGTTTGCCTTAAAATGATCATCCCATAGCAAACTTGTTCAAATATTTTCTGTATCTATTTATATAAGTTGTGGTCTCAAGTACTGACATTACAATATTAACAGAATTTAGCAGGATAAATAAATTCATTTTTTTATTGGGAGCGAATCGTAATCTGTTTGCAAATAAAATTTTATTCCGATCGTTAAGCTATTCAAGCGTTATCGAGTCCACAAACAAACTGAACAAATTTTGAGATTTATGACTGCTGGTCGCTGTGTGCTAGTAACGATTAAAAAGTTTCAAATCATTAAAAAATATTTTTAGCTATAAGTACAGTATAGGGTGTTAATATCGGACTGTGTAAGCTCTTTCGTGCCTTTTTGAGATTTGTAATGATAGCAGTATATAGTAAAAAATATTTATTACATTTCATGGATGAGTATTCCATTTACAAATAGCATAAGTTAATAGTCCTAACTTTTTAACGCTTTTTAGCTAGAAAAATTGCGTGTCGTTAGACATACTTAAATTAAGTTTCTGCTTTAAATTCTATAATTTAATGTCGTATTTTTCAAATGTTTGGCTATTTGATCGTTCATATGTGATGAATCTGACGTTAAGTATGTAAACCAGCCCAGACATATCTGTCACCGAATCTTAGCGGGACTAAACTTGCACTTAAGTTCATAGACGCGTTTTAAGATTAAGTTGAAACGACTACAAAATCATGATATGTGACATACACGGTACATGTATAAAGCCGACTAATTACTCGTCTAATTACTAAAAATCACAATAGGATTTAAAGAAACTTAGAAATAAAGTGTTCATTTTAAATATCGGCCGCTTTGTCCGGCGAATGGCCGTGGGCATCGGCCGTGAAATTTCATTTAATCGCCGGAAGATGTGCGTCTCGGCTAATGCAGATCAGTGTTGTAACGAATATTCGCATTCGCATTCGCGAATATTCGCATGTTTTCAGATATTCGCATTCGTAAGAATTGTGCAAATGTTTTGCAATTGAATTGCAGTGCTTTGCAAAAAAGGTCGCCAAATCTATACAAATTTAATTCGAACTCCACAAAAAGGTTACCAAAATTTATATCTTCCGTCACCTTATACCGAGAACTGATAACCAACGTTTGCTTACGCATTCGCATTCGCGAATGTCGGTAAGGAATATTCGCGAATTTCAAATAATAACTTTTGTTACATCACTAATGCAGATTGCGAAACTCGCTCTCGGCGTCGGTTAATTTATAGCTCAACTGAATTTTATTCCTTCTTTAACTGTTCATTCGTCCGTTTTGTCATAGTTAATGGACTAGACTTCGAATTGGATATTTAATTTCGGATTTTCGTCTGTAAACTTTGTTGCTAAAAGAATGTTTACAGGTGGGGCGAGAAGTGTACCGAATGGATAATAAATCGTTTTATATTTTAATGTTCTTTGGACTGTTAAAAATTAAGTGAAACCAAAAAGGGTTTTATTTGCTTTTTATATAGCGTATGTCCCGTAAATATTTTATTAATGTTAAAAATATCCTTTTCGAGTGCTTTGTTTTGTATGTAATAACATTAATTACCTCTGACACGGACCTGTAAAGTAAGTTTTTCATATTTGTTTACTGTACAAATATGAAAAACTTACTTTACAGGTCTGTATTGGTTATGTTAGATACATAACAGTAATAATTTACAGGCGCGCCTCGAATCATCCATCCATCCATCCACCAGCCTTTGAAAGTCCACTGCTGGACATAGGCCTCCCCCAATCTGCGCCACTTCTTCTTCACCTGAAGAAGACGGCGGGTAACTGCTGGATTCAGATGGCTCAGGACCGGTCGAAGTGGCGCAGATTGGGGGAGGCGCCTCGAATATTTTTAAATTATTATTGTAATTATTATTATTATACTTATTTGCTTTAGTTTGCTGCAAATATTTTTTGTTAACACATATATGTTTTATCTAATAACTTTGAAGAAAAAAAGAGAACGGCACAGATTTAAAAATTCCGAAGTTGGTGAAATACAATACGAAATAACGTTTAATTTTGGCAATAAAATAAATGTGTATCGAATCCCGCCGGAATCGGTGACCTTTTCTTGTTGACATCTTTATCGAACGATTTCGCAGATGTGAAGGCGTGGAAAAAGTTAAATAAATTCACGGGGAACATTAGATAAGGGAATGGCTTTTGTAATGTCTTCGGGACGTCGTAAATGCAACCGATGTGCCATAGATATCTGTCGTGAACATGCTGACTCAAACTTTGTTGCGGTTAAAGTTTTTTGTACACAGACAGGTGTTTAAACGTTTTTATAATAACTGATTGTAACCGATGAATAGTATTCATTATTTTTATCTTAACGTTATCCTGAAGAGAAAAGCGTTGTACATACACATCGGTACATTTAGAGTAGGTTAGTTAGTAGAGCATTTGTTTGATTGATTGACTACCTACGCTTTTTAGTAACGTCATAGAAAATCTCGTGAAACTAACAACATACATTTATTTTTGAACAGCAGAACAGAATCAGACATGTATTCTGTTCCGCAGATACAATATCATGAACTTCACAAACGAGAGTGCACGCGGATGAGTCTCAATATACCGTCGAGCTATAAAATACCAGTGTGAGACACGCAGCGCAGATAAATCAGTACATTTGTACGTGCACCGACAGCAGCAGGCACTTCACTGTTTTCATCATGTCTGTTTGAAATGCTTGTCGAATCAGCATGTTTGTAAACAATACGTGGTTTAAAGGCACTGGTTGTGCTTAAAGCTTCGTGTTATGAACTTTTTTATTGACAACCTCAGAAGGAGGTTGCTTATTGATATGTTTTTACTCTTATGCTACTATTTTGTTCCAACCCCATAAAGCGGTAAATTAAATAAAGTATTATAAATACATTTGTTTTCAATCAAATCAACAATAATCATTTATTTATACATACATAAGAGATCTAGTATCAGAAAATATGAACTATACCTACTAAGTATATTAGCTTATGTTTCAATGTAATGTGTAGCTGTAAAATAGTAGGAAAATAATGAACTAATAGGAAATGTCATAAAACTAACATCATACATTTATTTTTGAACAGCAGAACAGAATCAGACATGTATTCTGTTCCCTGGATACAATATCATGAACTTCACAAACGAGAGTGCACGCGGATGAGTCTCAATATACCGTCGAGCTATAAAATACCAGTGTGAGACACGCAGCGCAGATAAATCAGTACATTTGTACGTGCACCGACAGCAGCAGGCACTTCAGTGTTTTCATCATGTCTGTTTGAAATGCTTGTCGAATCAGCATGTTTGTAAACAATACGAGGTTTAAAGATACTGGTTGTGTCTAAAGCTTCGTTATGAAATTTTCACCCGACTGAGTCAGAAGGAGGTTAATTTTTGAACGTATGTATGTAAGTTTGTACTTTTATACTACTATTTTGATCAAAACTCCCAAAACGATCAAATTAAATAAATACCTACATTAGTGTTTAATCAAATCCGAACGTTTATTTATAACGACATTAAAGTAAACGTTTATTTCATATATAAGAGATCTAATTGTAGAAATAAACAATGTGGACCACATATAACGAAGGAAATATTACCATCGGATTTGAACACATTTAATACTTTAAACATTGTAGCTTTTTGTTGCGTTATTAACTTTTAGTTTATTTATCACATAAAACGAACACATGGAAACACTCTAATTTAGTTGAAGTTGAAATTATAACAACATGATTGAATGTTACCAGAAAATATGAACAATACTGTATTAGAATAAGTTTCAAAGTAACATTTAGGAAGAGCAGCGAATAATTTAGAGCAGTACGTCTTACGTAGATGCATCCAACAGGAATATGTATGCGTAACAGCAGGAAACCTCAACAATACCGTTTGTATGAGTTTACTCGTTTTTTTTTTAAATAATCATTGCTCACATTTTTGTCCCTATATTGCCCGTTTATATTTTAAGCATACTAAAATCGTCCAAGGGAGCAGTTTAATACGCTCTGAGTACATATTTGAAATATGTTTTTGAAGTGAAACCTCTTTATCGGGGTTGGAAAAAAATTTAGTGTAACATTTTTTCGTTACGCGCCATCTTTTTCTGTTACGCGGCATCTTTTTCTGTTACGCGCCATCTTTTTTTTTCCGTTCCGCGCCATCTTTTTCTTATCCCTACCACGCGTGGTATTAGATAGATTATTATAGATTAGATTATTAGATAAAGTTAAATAAAAGCCTTTTATTAAACTTTATCTAATTTAACTTTATTTAACCAATTTCTGTAAAGTTGCATATAGTAAATTATTTTTTGAAAAATAACGTCAAGAAGTTTCACTTCTTACGAATGTACGCTAGTACACGCACACATTATTTATTTATATGCTTATCATATTTACAAGGTTTGCATTTTTTTGAATAACAATATTTTTCGAAAAAAATGCTATTCGATACTACATTGCAAGGTGTTAGAATTATATCCCGGAGATAGATTAAAAATTAGTTTTATGTGGTTATTTTAAATGTACTAGTAACTTTCAACTAGTCACGAAGGATCTTGTTTAAAAATTGACGAAGTCAAAAAGTTTAGCTTCCTTTTCTCTTTTTTTGACAACGGATTATCGCTATTTGTAATTGCTTTTGTACATCTTTGGTGTTTAATAAAATGTACAACTATAAAAACTAGCAATATGTTCGGTCGATCGAATGTCAACCTCTTGGTGAAACGTAATACCCTTCAAATTACCTATATATATTTAGTCCGGACTAATAATAATTAAAGTATTAATATGCCTTGAATGATTTTACATTTACTGAAGGAAAGATATAATTAATTGCGAATGGGTTTGCCAGCAACATCGCGTAATAAAGCAACATTGGACACGCAGCGAATATAAATCAGTACAAATGTACGAGCGGCGACAGCAGGCCTCAACACTTCAATGCTTTCATATAGTGTCTGTCTGAATTGTTTGTTGTCGATGTAACATGTTTGTTCATTGCTTGTTTTCTGTATAAAATGTTCTGTTATACTATTATTACACTAGCCGCCGTCGCAGCGGTCGAAAATCGACCGTTAGTTTTTATTTTAAAGACTAAACTTATGTACCAAAGTACCTATTACATGAGTTTTGTCAATGTTACTAGATTATATTTTATATATTTTTGTACATAGTTCAAAGCCTATTACTATCCACAACAAATCTTATGCATTTGCTTTTGTCTTTACATTTTTTTGAGTTTTTTTAACCCCCAATATATAAAAAGAGGGTTTAGCTTGGATAAGCCATGTTTAAAAGCAATAACCCACTTTTCTAATAGTCTATTGTGTTTACACATGACACCATTGACATTTGACTTAGATTAGATTAGGTTGACAAAACGAATGTTTACGCATTGAATATTTTTTTTTAATTAATTTAATGCCATCCAGCACTCCTGCCTTTTAAAAGAGAACAAAGATACGTTTTCGTATATTGATGTATAGTTATAGAAGGTCTATATCTACGTATAACTTCAGCAGCAGTGAAGTAGTTTTAGCAATCAGTACCAGGATTTGTATGCCGGCTATTTAGTTACCAACTCCATACAGAATAGAGGTACTTGATCTGAAGTCAACCTCAAATGCTTTGCGAGTGGCAAAGCATATGAGGTTGACTTCAGATCAAGTACCTCTATTCTATAGTGTGGCAAAGCATCTGAGGTTGACTTCCGATCAAGTACCTCTATTCTGTGGTGTGTCAAAGCATCTGAGGTTGACTTTTGATCAAGTACCTCTATTCTGTGGTGTGTCAAAGCATCTGAGGTTGACTTTTGATCAAGTACCTCTATTCTGTAGTGTGGCAAAGCATCTGAAGTTGACTTCAGATCAAGTACCTCTATTCTATAGTGTGGCAAAGCATCTGAGGTTGACTTCCGATCAAGTACCTCTATTCTGTGGTGTGTCAAAGCATCTGAGGTTGACTTTGGATCAGGTACCTCTATTCTGTAGTGCGGCAAATCATCTGAAGTTGACTTCAGATCAAGTACCTCTATTCTATAGGGTGGCAAAGCATCTGAGGTTGACTTCCGATCAAGTACATCTATTCTGTGGTGTGTCGAAGCATCTGAGGTTGACTTTCGATCAAGTACCTCTATTCTGTAGTGCGGCAAAGCATCTGAAGTTGACTTCAGATCAAGTACCTCTATTCTATAGTGTGGCAAAGCATCTGAGGTTGACTTCCGATCAAGTACCTCTATTCTGTGGTGTGTCAAAGCATCTGAGGTTGACTATCGATCAAGTACCTCTATTCTGTAGTGTGGCAAAGCATCTGAGGTTGACTTCCGATCAAGTACCTACCTCTATTCTGTATGGAGTTGGTTATAGATGTGTATGAGAGCTAGTGACCATTAGCAAGTGGACTGAACACTTATTTGCTACTCTTCGTTTTATATAAAGGCATCATATGACTAACAGACTTGCTACGCTTCTGTAAAAATCAGGAGATCTGTGATCCGTTTTTGTACGAAATTCAGTATATTTTTTAAATGTCATAGAGGTACCTACAAAAGAAACGGGAGTTGAATATCCATCATCGCTCCGTAAGATAATTGAATTTTGTCAAAACAGCTGGCAAGGATCATAATCATGGATTGATGAACTCGCAATAGATTTGATTTTGACGTATAGCAGCAAGCGTGAGTCGTTAGCTGACTCCATTATTTATAGGCAATCTTCGTCAACGTCAAAGCTTTACTCGTTTAAGGTATATTCTTGTTACCGTCATAACAATTTCCGGATCTTAACGATTACTCTTTAAATATTAATAGTTTGTATAAGCGTGATTAGTATTTAAATATTCAAAACTATTTTATGTACCGCCTTTGTTATTCTATAAATAACTTAAGTCTCAATTTTAGCTATAAGTTACATTAAGTATTCACTGGAATACATAAAAAAGCATATTCTCAACTTCTATGTATATTCGCTTTCAAGTTACAACGCGGAAAATTGTGCAAATAACGAGAATAACCCGTGCTGAAACGGACTTGGCTACTCAGTAATAATTCGCTGCCGGCGACAGCGATCACGAACCAATGTAAAATTATCAACAAATGGCTAAACAGGAAACGTCTACTTAGATCTTGTTTATTTGCGTGAGTAAACATGTCATTATGATACACGACATATGATTGTTGCTGTGATTTTAGTGGAACAATAGTATTAATCGCACCGGGTACCTACTATAAGATTTTTTCTAGGTATCTGTTTCTAGGTTTCAACGCATCTGTGATTGACTTCAGATGGAACGCATGTTCTGTATTACAGATCATGATTACAGATGTCCATGGGCGGCAGTGGCCACTTACCATCAGGCGGACTGCCTGCTCGTTTGCTACTTCAGTCAGATGAAAAAAAATATATAACATTGGCTGAAGCTTTTCATTTTTGCCTGTGCCATAGTTTACTGCAATGGCAAAATGCGGATGAGTAAATTTGGGACGTCTATAATAAGTTTTTATTACAAATAAATCTCAGATGTATAGCAATGTGTACCTATCATTACTATTATAACAAGTTATAATTAATTTATTATTTCTTATCTTACTTTAAATCCAGATTTTGAAACTTTTATTTTTCAATTAGCAGTCTGGTTAAAGGGCTATTATATTTTTTGCACAACCTTGAATTGGGTATAACGGCTTAAAAAGCGATAACAAATTTTGGGAGTGACTGAAAACCTTTTATTAAAAATGTTAGTTTTAATCAGCTTAATATTATGCTAGATTTTTATAAATATATACAAATATCATATATTTAGAATTTCAATCTTGCCATGGCAAGAGTGACATGGAAATGGCCCGGTGGCAATTCGTCGGCTGCTGTGGGTTTTGCTTATCGAGCGTCGCACTCAGCATTTGCCGTCAACTGAAACTGATTTACGGCTTCGATGATAGTTTGTCCACCGCTGGACGGCTCTTCATGAAGGTTTAGTAACTAGATATGGTAAGTCAAACGAGAAAACAAGTATTACGAATTCCGGCCAGTACCGACTTGCAATATATGATTTTAAACTAATATTATCGCGAAATTTCTATACTTTATTAAGTAACGGGTAGTCACGATATGAGATTTTTTTTATTTCTTTAAAGAAGTATAATATTCTATCTTCATATATATGTTATTACGATTCTTAAATTTATATGTTATTAGATACCTAAATAATGAGCATATTTTTGTAGGTTTACGTGGATTATTGTTGAAGCTAACACGAACACCTTCTATTGCTGTAAAAATAAGATACTTTTACAGATAATTTTTATAGCAAAAATGCAAAAATTTGACAGCAATATGCAAAAATGTATGTATATACCTACTTTATTCTAATAAAATGTATTTTAGAGAATAAATTATAATATAGGCAAAAAAAGTTTTTTCTTATTTATCAAAAACTTGTTGACCCGGCAAACTTCGTTTCGCCTAACAGTCAAAAATATAAAATTATCAGTGTTCTATCTATTAAAAAAACTGCATTCAAATCCGTAGCGTAGTTTCCAAGATCTAAGTGTACTTAGGGATAGACAGCAGAAAGCGACTTTGTTTTATACTATGTAGTGATGCTTGCAGACGTTTTTCTTTCAATCTTATAAATAAAAACGTATTTCGATACGTAACCTGAAATATGTTAATTTCAAGTTACGTATCAAAATACGTTTTTATTATTATTTTTTAATGAAATGTTTTATTTTCTTTAAATGATGAATTTGGAAATACCCAGTCTGTTTACAGGGTTAAATAAAAGTTATTTAGATGTTCATAACTCGTGACGTTTTAAAAATAACCATGTTTAATAGTGTTTGCTTTAGTATAAACATATTTTATTGCTTGTATTTCGGTGAAAGGCGGATTTACTGCGAAAACAAGTGAAGGGTTAGTTATAAACGCGGTAAGGTGGGTCATGATGGAAACCTGATTCGACTGTTTCACGGTTATAGGTATTAGGCGTTCCCCGAGGAAGTTTCATTAACCGGTGATATTACGTTACAATGTGCCGCGGAAGACGGCCTGCTCCTATTACAAGCTCGCTGTTTTGACCTAATTAATATATCGTCTGGGGACAAAACGTTTCTGACGTTAATTTTGATTAATTGTTGTTAAACCTTGTATCAGTTTTATTGTCTTGCTCTACAAGTAATCTGATTACCTTACGTTCAAAACATTTTTGCTGAATTCTTGGGAGATTATAAATGATCCGGCGCATAATGTAATTATGATTAATTTACGAGGATATACCGATAATTTATTTTATCTAATAGAATTATCTTGACCTGACCTATTAATTATAACAATATATGTTTATAATGCGATCTTAATATATCACAATGTACTCGAGCAAAATTTGATTAGCTATCTGTTGATTAATTTATGTATTAATCATATTAAGTAGGTATAATTAATACATAAACCAGTAAAAATATTTCGTCAAATATTTGTATCAATTTATGTATTTTTTTTTAAATTATACACGTTATCATAATACTGAAGTAAAAATGAGAGCCCCGAAAATAAGATCGAAATAATAAAATAAATTATTTTAAGCACCGACTGCTAAAACTAAAATTTGCAGTCGGAGATTTTGTTTTTTAATCATTTATTTGCTCTAACACTTTTTGGAAGTTTGTATCAAAATAGTAACATAAAAGTACGATAATTTACTTGTATATTTGATACCCATATTGTTATGATTTAAAAAGAAATCCTATCTACCATTTTGCCCTATTCACAGGCACCATATTAAAAACTATATAGTTTATGTTACTGTGCAAACTGAGTCGATTTAAATAAATAAATACATATTACAATAAGTCAAGGAATTTTGGGCTGCAGAATCGGGTAAAAAAAGATATAACTAAGAGTTTTAAACAACTTGTGGCTATTAAAAAAATAAATGTATATGTATGAGTAGGGATACTTAAGTTCAAAGAGGTCTCGTCCGGTTCCAATGCTCGTAAACTTCGATGGCTCTACAGTCCACAACAGGCGATCCCATAGCAGTTATGTGCTATAGTGTCGGCTAATAGGGATTACCCACCCCTACTATCCGCGTGATATTCACTTTAATGATTTCAAATTTAAATAATGTATCGAACCCGAGACTTAATTGTCTGGCTAAGATTTTATGGATTTACATCACATAACGCAATAATAGTATCATGCTCAATGACTATATAATATAGCGTTTATTAGTTAACAATGTACACAATACCTAATATACTGTATATATGATAAACGGGGATTTATAAACATACCAACGTCTTTATTAAAAAGTATGGGATATCTTCAACATGTAAAGTAATAAGTTGTTGTTATTAATTTAAAGCGTCATTAATATAAGGTGAACGATGCACTTAATATTTGTTTTAGGCAAGATTATGTCAAATGTTACATATTGATAATGCATATAGTGTAGGTATAGGTACAAGCGAGGGGCTTATTTATAGGTCATGGGATACCTATTGCTATTTTACTATTTCTGCGTATAGAAAATGGAAAAGTGTAATAAAACTTATTTCACAAAGTATACACAACCACGTCATATCAAAGCACTTAGAAACGAAGAGGATCGATCGGATTCCATAGCTCGTAAACCCCGATGCCTCTATCCGAACCTTCACATGAAATTATGATGTAATCAAAAACCAAGCTGTTATATGTACGTAAACTACGTACATAATTATAACAGCTTGGTATACCTATACGTCCGAGCACATTGGCATGTTTGTGCGAACATGTCTATAAGTCGTAAAATCAGATGGTTCTACATTCTGCAACACACCTTATTGTACAGTGAACTGTATCTATGAATAGGTATTTAAGTTCTAAAACTTATTATCTTTTGTTTGTTCATAGATTTTGATAATGTAGCTTTTCTTCTTATTGTTGCATAATATTATTATTATTTTATACAATTTAAATAGTTAAGAGGTTGCAGTCTACCCGATTATAAGTGATTACTGCTACTCATGGGCGTCTATAAGTAATTACATATATATAGAACAAGGAGTCTGTCTGAAGTCAATCAAAGATGCATTGTTCCTTCCGTCGAGAAAGACGCTACATAATTATGTAAGTGAATAATTAGTATCCTAATATTTTAATTGTTATCAAATTACATTAAATAAGTAAATCGTCCCTATACTTTTAAAATTAATTTGTTGTGTACCTATAAGGGTGATTAATTTAACTTTATTTTTATTTTAACTCATCAGCAGTGATCCACTGAAGAATAGAAAATTCTGTAAGGCAAACGCGATTTGTAGCTAGTTCTATTTTACAATTTTGTTTAATCTTTTTATATAACAATGAAGTAGCAAACGAGCATGCAGTCCACCTGATGCTAAGTGTTCACTGCCGTCTGTAAAAATCCCTAAGCAGCTTCATATAAAACAAGGGTTCAATCTGGAGTCAATTACAGATGCGTTATAACTTCCCAGGACTAAGATGGTCGCCTCATATAAAAGTGTCCCGGCAACCTCACCCTTCCATCGAAACGCAAGAACTGCTTCACGCTAGAAATAGGTGTAGCCGTGATACTTACCCGATCGAACCACTATTCTACCCTGTAATGACGATATTTTCTATTTAAAGTATATTTTACTAGCCTTTAATTTATGCCTAATAACTACGAATTTAGGTAATTTTGTCGATATAATTTTATTTTCAATAGAATTCGACCTGGCATGCAACCAAATGAACAGGAAATGACCGCAGTTGGATTATTGAGTAAAATTTTGGCACAGATCTATAATTCATTTTATTATTGTTCTATCATATACCTACTAACGGGTCATGATGTTATTTGATATCACAAATTATTAAATATTGTTTTTGAAAAAGCGTAAACACGTGTGTTAAATTAATGCTACAGATTTACAGTGTTACGTTGCGATTTTTAAAGTACTTAAAATTAGTGTATTTAGTTTCTGTAGGCTATACATATAAGGACAAAAAAATATGATATGAATCTAGTTGACAGCAAACTTAAACTATCGATCCAATTACCCTAAAGTAATAAAATAGAAAAACTGGAAATTATGTACTTAATATGTATTTCGTTCTTTACGATTTATAAATCAAAAGTAAAATCTGAATCTTGCACAAAATTCATAATCCCTATATTGAAATAAGTGTTATTTGCCTTGTATTTCTTCATTCTCTCTAATTAGCCAGTGTACTCTGCCGACTTTGAATTTGCGGTTTGAGAGTAAACAGAGTAGCTAACGTCTTAACAGGAGTTCTGTAGTTTTCCTGCAAATATATTAGTTTATTAATTACTTAAAACAGATAAAGTGGTACAATGTAAACTTGGATGATGAACTCACATAATGAGAAATGAAATAAATTAATTAGCAATGAAAATGTCTACTGCTTAAAAGATGAAGTGAAAAGGGACCTACCACAGTATTGAAATGTCAAAAGTTTGCGTCAAACTAGGAAATTAAGAAGAAAAGTTTATCCATTTTCCCTCTTTTTCTCTACCTGCAAATACTATATGTATAAACTATGTAAGTGTATATAATCTACGTCACTCCGTCTATCGAGATTAATGCAATGAGGTGCATTGTAAATTACAATAAGGTATTTGGGCTGCAGGGGGTTGGAAAGAAATGAGCACATCGATGGCTCTACAGTCCACAACAGGCGATCCCATAGCAGTTATGTGCTATAGTGTCGGCTAATAGGGATTACCCACCCCTACTATCCGCGTGATATTCACTTTAATGATTTCAAATTTAAATAATGTATCGAACCCGAGACTTAATTGTCTGGCTAAGATTTTATGGATTTACATCACATAACGCAATAATAGTATCATGCTCAATGACTATATAATATAGCGTTTATTAGTTAACAATGTACACAATACCTAATATACTGTATATATGATAAACGGGGATTTATAAACATACCAACGTCTTTATTAAAAAGTATGGGATATCTTCAACATGTAAAGTAATAAGTTGTTGTTATTAATTTAAAGCGTCATTAATATAAGGTGAACGATGCACTTAATATTTGTTTTAGGCAAGATTATGTCAAATGTTACATATTGATAATGCATATAGTGTAGGTATAGGTACAAGCGAGGGGCTTATTTATAGGTCATGGGATACCTATTGCTATTTTACTATTTCTGCGTATAGAAAATGGAAAAGTGTAATAAAACTTATTTCACAAAGTATGCACAACCACGTCATATCAAAGCACTTAGAAACGAAGAGGATCGATCGGATTCCATAGCTCGTAAACCCCGATGCCTCTATCCTTTGCAATGGACCATACGATTTAAATGTACTGTACATAGAGTTAGTGGATTAGAGCATAATAAATTGGAGATTAACTGTACATTCAATATACTGAATTAAATAGCATACAATAAAGTAGCATTACGTTTAATTATGTATTAAGATTTAGTCGATTGAAGTAATAATTAATAATAAGTATAATAAGTAATAATAATAATCTTTGTTATGACCTGCATATGGCTCTTTATTAAACATACCTCCATTACTATATTCTGTAAGCCTGGATAAGGACTTTCTATATTATGCTATTATACGATTAAATATCTCGAATCGAATATCTACTGGTGATTTCGTCTATATGGCCTTCGGAATCGGGTCTACATAGAGATTAATTAATGAATTAGCCTTTCCACTCACATAATTTGAATACAAAATAAAGTTTTAAATGTTATAACAGTTAGGATTGTAGTTATTATTATGGTCTTAACTTAGGTCACAAAACAATTTGATGACGAAAAATGCAACTGTACAGTGTAACTCTACGAAAGCTGAATCTAAAGCCTTTGTAGCCGCTTTGGCGTGATTACACATGAAGCGTTTGAACTTATAATCATAGCATAATTTTAATACAAATTAACCTAAGCAAACTGGGTCATAAACTATCTACAGGTTAAATTTCATGAAAATATGTTGATAAAAAGTGATAGGGGAAAACAGGGCAATGGGAGTCAGCGGGCAACGGGAGTCACCCACATATCCATGAAACTATCCACGTAAGCATCGTGTTAAGCATTTTCATGCATTCGTCGTGTTCCTCCTGGTAGTGGGTTATATGGTTCATGAAAATAAACGCTCGCGCTTTAAAGAGACAGCAGATTTTTGGTTTTGCGTTGGCCTGATGTAATTTTTCCTTACGGTAAAATGAGATGTAAGTGCCTAATTTCTTACAGTATACAAAAAAGAACTTTTCACGTATTTAGCTACACTATTGAAAGAAACATGTGCAGTTTAGATTGTGTCAGTATATTATATATATTTTTATTTTTTATTTTTTTTACCATAGCATAATTGAGGGCAATGAGAGTCAGGTGACCCCAAGGGAAATGGCCACAGAAATCAGGGAATACCATTATAACACAGAGTTTAAAGAAAAATCAATCGGCCTCACATCCATACTAACCAAGGAAAACTTGATGGAAAGGGAATAAAAAATAAAAATAAAAGTAGGCAAATATAAGAAAAGGAAAAAAATGGGAAGAAAAGGACCAGAGAAGGCAGAAAAAAGTACAAACGAAGGGTCTTGAAAGAATAAAGCGACGAGTACTTTGAGTACCCGTTGTGGGCACTGACGATGTATGCCAGCATACTGAGGAAGACGACGTAGAAGATGAAAAAATTTGGTATTCCCGATTTAGCCAATTATTGAATGGTTTTGAAAGAAACAATGAGATTTGGTACAGATGTAGGTACCTATTTCATGTTATGGGTTATGGGCTAATGTGTACTGCACTGGGGATACAGCCGAAGGTTATACATGAGGCATGTGATAAATTATCTTTGACTCCGATTGCCCACAGAGCCGACCACCATTGCCCGCATATCGGTGCAATGGGAGTCAAACCTGTTTTTTTTTTAAATTGTTATAACTTTCAGAGTTGATTATAAAATTGATTGAAATTGATGTCGATTGATAGCTAATTAAGTAAATTTTGTGTCAAGGCGACTGCAATCAATATTTTGTTTCAATTTTAGCTTTTATTTGATTTCTCCCTTAAGTGACTCCCATTACCCCCTTTTCCCCTACGCTCATTTTAAATCGTCAATTTTTCTATATTACAGAGGACATCGCGAATATACCGACGGATTGCATAATTTATTAGTAAAGTTCTAAGTGTCACACATGAACATCTAACTAACCCTAAATCGGATTAGACATATTTGAGGTCAGCCACGGCGATTACTACGGCTTACTTTTGAGTACTAGGTTGGATTGGTTAGCTGTCCACGAATTCGCACTTGGCCAGCGCGATGGATTATGGCCTAGACCCGAGCCCAGCAGTGGGACAATAATGGGTTGTAACCCGACTAGGTTGGAACGACTCATATAAGGTAGGTACCTCCCTTACCACGCCCTTAAAATCAGATCAGAGCAATATTTTACAAAGGGTTTTATCACCTTTCAATGTTGTTTGTTTCATTGTTGTGTGTTATAATCCTTAATATAAAGGAAACGTAACAGACTATATCTTTTTGTCTGTTACGCTCTGTTAGTATATTATCTTACATTGTCATTTTTGTTTGAAAAACCAACTACAAAACAGCTCTCCATGGGATTTAATCCTTGTGGTGGTAAAAGCTGAGCCACTTCCTTTTGCCTAGTTGAATCTGAAAAAAAAAATTCTTTATGATATTTGTTACTATTTGTCTCTCCATTTTTTCACCCTTGTTATATAATAATGTTTATTTTTGTTTTAAGATTCTTTGTGCTTATATATGTTGTCAGTGTTCATTTGAGGCAATAAACATGTTTATTATTGTTATATAAAATTTAATAATCCGAACCTTCACATGAAATTATGATGTAATCAAAAACCAAGCTGTTATATGTACGTAAACTACGTACATAATTATAACAGCTTGGTATACCTATACGTCCGAGCACATTGGCATGTTTGTGCGAACATGTCTATAAGTCGTAAAATCAGATGGTTCTACATTCTGCAACACACCTTATTGTACAGTGAACTGTATCTATGAATAGGTATTTAAGTTCTAAAACTTATTATCTTTTGTTTGTTCATAGATTTTGATAATGTAGCTTTTCTTCTTATTGTTGCATAATATTATTATTATTTTATACAATTTAAATAGTTAAGAGGTTGCAGTCTACCCGATTATAAGTGATTACTGCTACTCATGGGCGTCTATAAGTAATTACATATATATAGAACAAGGAGTCTGTCTGAAGTCAATCAAAGATGCATTGTTCCTTCCGTCGAGAAAGACGCTACATAATTATGTAAGTGAATAATTAGTATCCTAATATTTTAATTGTTATCAAATTACATTAAATAAGTAAATCGTCCCTATACTTTTAAAATTAATTTGTTGTGTACCTATAAGGGTGATTAATTTAACTTTATTTTTATTTTAACTCATCAGCAGTGATCCACTGAAGAATAGAAAATTCTGTAAGGCAAACGCGATTTGTAGCTAGTTCTATTTTACAATTTTGTTTAATCTTTTTATATAACAATGAAGTAGCAAACGAGCATGCAGTCCACCTGATGCTAAGTGTTCACTGCCGTCTGTAAAAATCCCTAAGCAGCTTCATATAAAACAAGGGTTCAATCTGGAGTCAATTACAGATGCGTTATAACTTCCCAGGACTAAGATGGTCGCCTCATATAAAAGTGTCCCGGCAACCTCACCCTTCCATCGAAACGCAAGAACTGCTTCACGCTAGAAATAGGTGTAGCCGTGATACTTACCCGATCGAACCACTATTCTACCCTGTAATGACGATATTTTCTATTTAAAGTATATTTTACTAGCCTTTAATTTATGCCTAATAACTACGAATTTAGGTAATTTTGTCGATATAATTTTATTTTCAATAGAATTCGACCTGGCATGCAACCAAATGAACAGGAAATGACCGCAGTTGGATTATTGAGTAAAATTTTGGCACAGATCTATAATTCATTTTATTATTGTTCTATCATATACTAACGGGTCATGATGTTATTTGATATCACAAATTATTAAATATTGTTTTTGAAAAAGCGTAAACACGTGTGTTAAATTAATGCTACAGATTTACAGTGTTACGTTGCGATTTTTAAAGTACTTAAAATTAGTGTATTTAGTTTCTGTAGGCTATACATATAAGGACAAAAAAATATGATATGAATCTAGTTGACAGCAAACTTAAACTATCGATCCAATTACCCTAAAGTAATAAAATAGAAAAACTGGAAATTATGTACTTAATATGTATTTCGTTCTTTACGATTTATAAATCAAAAGTAAAATCTGAATCTTGCACAAAATTCATAATCCCTATATTGAAATAAGTGTTATTTGCCTTGTATTTCTTCATTCTCTCTAATTAGCCAGTGTACTCTGCCGACTTTGAATTTGCGGTTTGAGAGTAAACAGAGTAGCTAACGTCTTAATAGGAGTTCTGTAGTTTTCCTGCAAATATATTAGTTTATTAATTACTTAAAACAGATAAAGTGGTACAATGTAAACTTGGATGATGAACTCACATAATGAGAAATGAAATAAATTAATTAGCAATGAAAATGTCTACTGCTTAAAAGATGAAGTGAAAAGGGACCTACCACAGTATTGAAATGTCAAAAGTTTGCGTCAAACTAGGAAATTAAGAAGAAAAGTTTATCCATTTTCCCTCTTTTTCTCTACCTGCAAATACTATATGTATAAACTATGTAAGTGTATATAATCTACGTCACTCCGTCTATCGAGATTAATGCAATGAGGTGCATTGTAAATTACAATAAGGTATTTGGGCTGCAGGGGGTTGGAAAGAAATGAGCACATCCTCTCAAAAATAAAGTCTTTTTCTGACACAGTCTCTTAATTATAATGATTAACACCATACATCAGAAAAAGAAACTATATATATAAGTAATTATATAAATTATTAAGCGTAACTAGGATTTTTTTATGTATACATGTGTATCATTAACCCTAACTAGTATTTTATGAACAAATTTGTTTTAGAATTTTGGCATTATCGTATGAAAAATAGTTAATGAATAATTGCGCGTATTACGTTATGGTCTAACTTTGTTAGACATAAAATATTTTAAGTATTTTATATGGCACCGTTTAAAATTCTCGCAGCCAGAAAAGTATAATCCTTGGATTTAGCGTTACTTTATTGTTGTGGAGATCAGAACGTGAAGGATGAAGGTGCGCACAAACTTCCCCGCAGATAATACTTGTTTGTTAGTTTACGTGCCCGCTTAGCTATCAGATCGTGAAAGATTGAAGGAGCGATTGTCGATGCGAGGCTCTCTGGAAATAAACGTTCAGTACATTGGATAAGCCATTTTTTTAGCTTGTTTTAATATGACAACTGACTAATACATTAAAGTACTATGGTTGCGTTACGGTGAGGCATTTATTCGGTAAGCGTGATTAAAGTTCAAATCCACTTGTACCAGGGCAAGGGATAAGGAAAAATGCATTCGATCCATGTGAAGTGAAAAATGTAATTGAAGCTCTTCACTAATACTTGTCATATATCACTAATATTACAAAGCGGAAGAGTTTGTTTGTATGTTTGTTTAAACGCGCTAATCTCTGGTGGTATTGGTCAGATCTAAATATCATATATAAAGGCCTAAGTTATCCAAAAATAATTGAAAGCTAGGTTAAAACGTCTATGGGTTATTTAAATATTAATATAAAATAAATAATGCATGCATAGCGTCACGTCAGGGCTATTTCTAGAAGTAGTAAGCATTATAATAACGTAGTAATAGATTCCCAATATCACGTCCCTGTAGTTTCGGGATTAGAATAGGTCTACGGCATCCCCTGCCTGTCGTAAGAGACGACTAAAAGGGGCTTCCGGGTTTGCAGGCGGCTAGAGTGGGAGTGCGAGCCATTCGGTTAGGCGATCCCGGGAAGGAAGGCGGTATGTGTGGTCGCATGCCGTCGTAAAGACTAGACGGAGTGGTGGGCCCATCTGCCCATCTGGGAGGAGCCCGATGGGGCAACGCGCTCAGAGGATTCCGGTTGCGGTCGTTTCGAGATCCCGGAGTCCTCTTTATAGTGCCAAGGTCGGCCACCGGGAGGGTTTTAGTGCGGTAAAAATCCCACATAATCCTGCGTCGTTCGCGTCGGGTACCTTTTGAAGGTTTCTCCCTTGATAACAAAAAAAAAGATTCCCAATATCGATATGATAACAAACTGGGATAGTTTAAAGTAAACGTAAGTAAATATATGAAAATAAACCTATCGCGGTTTATTTTATGAATGATATAACAAAGAAGCGTGCAATCTATCTAATTGTAATAAGCCACTTCCGCCTACGGACATCTGTAATCTACCTCAAAGAGGACTAAACTTAGTCTTGGCTGACTAGACTAGACTAGCTAGACTAATCTTAGCTGTGGATGTAGTTTTTTTGCCAAAGTAGCCTAAATGTTTTTATTATTTTAGCGTGGTAGTTTGAGTAGTGAAAATATACGTCACTAAATTACCCCATTACAATGTAATATACCACGTAAAATTACGGAAAGTGCACTACAATATCATCAAAAATCCTACATTTTGTTTGCTTGTTTTAGTCATGAGCATTAAATTGATTAAAAACAATTCGCCGAAAATTGGAACTCCGCGAGTGAAGCGTTGTCCACAACGGCGTTTTAAAAATAATATACGCGCGAATTTGTCATTTTTGTTTTTATGGTAGAGTTCTGTTTAACATTGTTTTTACGATGTTTACATCCCTTACAACAACAAGCAACATTTTTGTAACGGTCGATGTAATAAAAGTCACAACTGTTGTATAACAACGTTTCCGTAGTCCGTTTTACTTTAAGCTTCGTCCATTCAACAAAATGGGATGCAGTAAGTTATTTTTATTGTTAGTCAAAGTTTGACACATCGTTGTATTTCTGTGCCACGAATGTCCATTTCAAAGTGCGAATAGAAATTCCGTGGTTGAGGTAAAATTAGCGTGAGTTTATACAGGCTTGTCCATTGCAGTGTTTGGAACATGTCGGGACAGCTGACCGCAGCGCGCCGCATTGACTGCGACCAACTGGTTTGCTGGCGGACTGACACAGGAAATTAATATGAATTTCTATTACATGAACTCAAAACGTGTAACTTTAATATCACGTGACAACCAATATGGTTATTATATGTATAACTTATATCCTATCGAATTTCAGCTCTCAGTTTATTCATGTTAGATTGAATTCGAATTCGACATCAGCGCGTTGTTGTATATTTGATTGCATTTGGACAAGTTTAGAACAATGCACGAATATCAAACGACCAGTGATTTTATATTCAGCGTAACTTAATTATCACTCGACTGTATCAGAAAGAGGGTAATGTTTTTCGAGGGAATGTACATATTTATGTATGTCCATTACTCTAGCACATGCTACAGCGCAAACAGTTTGATGGGTTGTAACATAGACTATATGTTATTTAAATATGGCGTCTGTGTTCAGAGAAAAAGTCAGAAGGGAAATGTTTATTATAATCATATCACAACATAAAATGGGTATCAAACGCAAGCTATTAAATAGAAAAATGTATGGACTATTTTGCTACAAAATCCGAATAAAGCGTTGAAAAAAATTACTATAAATACCTACAAAAATCCGTCTGCTTAAGAACAATTAACTAAAACCGATAAACCGATATACCGTTTCTAATCAGTTAGGTTTATAGTTTTGATAATTTAGCAATGTTATTATTTTGTCTGTATATTATTTTTATAGAATAACTTATACATCACTAAATCAAAGTCGCTTCGGGCTGTCTGTCCCTATGTATGCTTAGATTTTAAAAACTACGCTATAAATAGATTGATTCAAAAGGAAGGTTTTTGTGTATAATACATGCATAATATAGTGAAGGAACACTGATAGTTTTCGATTTTTGACTCTTAGGCGGAACAAAGTTCGTCTGGTCGGCTAGTTTAATATGAATACCTAAGTATGTATATTACATCCCCACAAGGAAAATGGTAAGATTAATCAAGTTCTCGAGAACTTTGCACGTATTTTCCGAAATGCTTAAGGCTATTGCATCGTCCAGTTATATTAATTTGAGTATGTTTGCCGAACTACCGGAGTATAGCTCGTGTCTGAGAGTTAGCGTATATCAAATACCTTTGAGCCTTTCGATGTTACATGTACCTAGTTGGAAGTTCCGTAATGAATTTGATTTGATATGGTTATGCTTACGTTTATTTGTATTTGAGATTGGAATACAGCGTACACTTAATATACAGTTGTCCATAAGTAACAAGTTTTATAAATAACTATGATAAAAATATGAGTCAAGTCATTAAGTGTCTTTAACGACCTGTGTGGCGGAGCGGTTACCATACCGGTCTGACGCGCAATGGGTCCCGGGTTCGATTCCGGCCAGACAGGTATCTGAATGATGAGTTTAGATTCCTGTTCTGGGTCTGGGTGTTTGTGTATTCATTTTGTGTGTGTCCATAGTACCCACGACACAGGAGAAAATCCTACTGTGGGGCTATGACTGTAGAAAGCGTGAGTGTAGAAAGCAAGTTTGTAGATATCGTTGAAGAGTCATGGGTCGCTAATAAGTCCAATTTATATTAAAAAAAACATTATATCAACTTTATGTTTCTTGGTTTCTTTGAAACGTAAAGTCCTAAACTATTTCCTTCGCAGGTTAGTAGTGGTTCTCATAGTATACACTACATATAAATTACATATCACTGTGCCCATATCTGTTATTATTAAGTGTGATGCATAGATGGTTCCACTTTTAGATTTTAGATCCGACAGGTAACACCAATGTCGAGGTCCAGTTGTGGATGATTATCAGGTTTTGATATTTTTAAGAGAATGTTTAAGAATACTGTGTTTTCGTTTCATTTCCGTCTTTGTTCCGATCCGGTGGTAGTGTAAGAAAAAAATATATATGTAGATGATAATTTGTAATTGCCCTCGTAGGCCTATGCAAAATAAAGACATTTATCTCTTAAATTAAGTGTATTAATATTATTGATATTTGAAATAACTCCTTATCAAAACTGTTAAGAATGAAAACTTAAAATATAGTTTCATTCTTGATTCAATGAGCGTTGAATCATAAGAATTTCCAAAAATGGGTTAAAGTACTAGACTGAAGCGTCAGTTTTACAAAATCTTTTCTGTATATATTTATACGTACAAAAGTTGAAATATTCAACATGGTGTTTTAAGTTGTAGCAGTGATAGCCTAATGGTTGAAACGTGCCCTAACGATTGGGACTTCCGAGGTTCAAACCCAGGCACGCACCACAGTATTTTCTAAAATTATTTGCGTATGTATTAGAAATTAATTATCACTGCTTGTCGGCGAAGGAAAACATCGTGATTCCTCACCTACACACCCGAGAGTTCTTTAAAAAAAAGTTCTCGTAAGGTGTGTTAAGCCCACCAAATCGCACTTGGCTAGCGCGGTGGACTATAGCCTACAACTCTCTCATTCTGAGAGAAGACCCGTGCCCAGCAGTGGGACAATAGTTGACGACGACGACTTTATAAGTTCAGTTCAGAACGAGCAATAGCCTGTTCTTTGTTTGTTAGTTAAACGACAATGAAACCGTTACTTAACTATAGCTAAATGGATACCCTTGGGGCACAGTTAAGTTACACGTTAAAGTAACTAGAGTCTACAAGTAGATAAACTTCCGTTTGTCGTAGATCACAATTGTTGACGTGTTAAATGTTGTAATAGTTTCTTGAGTATTAGCTGTTAAACTTATGCAATTGGTGTAAAAGTATGTTGTGTAAGTCGTATATTTAAAGGTTTTTAACCCTTTTCCATATCTTATTAAAATTAAATTACATCTTCCACAAATAGGCAAAATACTACCCTAACGTGCGATCAAGTAATTTTAATAGATTTAGTCAGACTGAAATTTCAAAGCTTATTAATACCGCATGGACCACGTTAGAAAAGGAAATAAATAGCCACATTTGCGCTTCATGTACATTTTGTCACTATTCGCCGCTGCGTTTCTAAAGCAAAGAGAGAACCATGTCAAAAGCGACCCCGTCAGCCATAGATGGAGTTTGAAGATACAGTGGCCTGGTTTGAGTGTGACGTCCAGATTAGTTGAAATTTTGTTTTATGTCAAAAGATGAAGTCTGCTCGCACCGATGAATGGACTCTACTATTCTTTGCTTTGCGTCCAATATATATTCTGTAATTTACGGTTTATTTCAAAATTGCTATAGTACCTACTTTATTTGAGATATGATTTTAGACTAATACTAAAGTAGAATTAACACATTTTAATCTGTAACGGGTATTCATGATATGTGGTTTTAATTTCTTTATTACAACTCAGTTACATATATCAGAAGTGAATCACAAATAGTGCCATGTTTGAGGCGTAAGGATACTGTCATGTTTGGTGATAAGGAAACTAAAAAAATATGTAGAAATAGGAAACATTGCTTAATCTATTACTAGTAGGTACTTGTCAACGGTTTCTCCATGCCACCATAATTTCGTTGTTCCATTCACTGCGCTGTTACATATTGAAATGTACTTAACTATTTATCGGCCAAGAGGCATAGGAAAAATAATATGTTAGAAGAACGTCATTTAAATGTACCTACTTATAAATTTTTGTACATATAAATTTCTTTTTTATTACCGAAATCATACTCGGAAAGCTTTGTTCGGCAAAAAGTTTTTATCAATGAGTGTGAAATTTTAAACCGTCGTGTAGCATAGCACATTTTTAACAAAAATCGCGATACGGAAAATTAAACGTGAATGTCACGCTATTACATCGGTTACACGGCAAGTGAAAAGGTAATGTAGTGGGAGTACACTCTCGGGGCAAATGAAGTTATTTTCCATAGGTAAATATTTCCGGATAATGGACCATACAATCTGTCCATTACGTGTATATGCATAAAAATTTAAAACGTTAATCGGTGCTATTAGCAAGAGTAACGACGTACGCTCCCTGAGACCATCAAAGTCGCTTATTGTTACGCCACGACTGCGTAAAAAAGATTAGCACATTTGCCGTTAACGACCCCGAAAACAGGACCACATCAGACAACATCGGGGCCGGCGAAATAAAACGAAATAGCAATAAAAGTAAATCGACGGGACCGGCCCGGGGCCGCTCAACGTGCCGGATTAAATCAAACGTTATTCGTCTTAGCAAATTACGGTCCATGCTTACGCTCCCTAGATCCGACGCGCGGAAATGAAAACACGTTAAACAAATCTATATTGCGAAGTGTTTTAATTTAAAAGGAGATTAATATCGTTAGAATTGAGATTTCTTTAAATTATAAAATGTGAAATTAGAACCTATATAGTATAATTTTCAAGGAAAATGATCTATTTATATATTTTGTAACGAACTCTTAAGTAGTAACCGTAACCATATTTTGTATAGGTTACGGTTTATATATACGGTGTATATATACGGTTTATATAATTATAAGACGTGATTACAGAAAATACTTACAGTACCTATATGTCATGGTACTACACACATGACATAGAAGAAAAGTCACGGCTCTAAGATGGACACTCGATGATGGGCTACACTGATAACATTAGGAAGTCAATGTACAGCGTTTCCAGAGATTTTGGACGCTTAACCTTATACAAAATATTTAGCGAAAAATAATATTAACTGCGACCTGTTAAAATTATTTTTCGCTAAATGTTTTGTACAAGGTTAAGGAACCTTTACAGTGAAATGAAATGAAATGTCTTTATTTTGCATAGGCCTTCGGGGGCGCTTACAAATTGTCAGTTACATTTATATATACTTTTTTACACTACCACCGGATCGGAACACGACCTCAACTGAGAAGATCCGGCAAGAAACTCAGTGGGTTTATCTTTATATAGTAGTTTATAGATTCGTATATCAGTTAATACATAGCCATGCTTATATTTTACAACACCACATAAGAATGCAACCATTGTTTACCGTGTAACTTCTGCCAAGTAAGTTTATACGCTGCTTAAGTCGTTGCGAACAATATTAAAGCTCCGATAAACTTAAAAACAAGTTTAATCCGGCTTGCCGCGGAGTCCATACACCTTCATCCTTGCAAACTGGCTGCAATGCTGGCGAATTACCGTGCTTAAGTTATCAAGTCCTCTTCAAGATCTTTTTTTCTGATGAAAAATGCATAATGAATATAAATATACCCGGTATAATGATAAAACATACTAGGTAGTACTAGCGTAGCTCGCCCGGGGGTCTGTTACACTTAGGACTAGCGTGAAGTAATTTTTGCGGGTGGAAGGGTGTGGTTGCCGGCTTACTTTTGTATGAGGCGACCATCTTAGTCCTCGGGAGTGGCAACGCATCTGTGATTGATTTCAGATGGCAACCTTGTTCTATATGAAGTTGCTTACCGATGTTCATGGGTGGCAGTAATTGCTTACCATCAGGTGGACTGCAAGCTTGTTTGCCACTTCAATCTGATAAAAAGTGCTGGACCATATTTTTTGTCGAACTTAGAAATTATGAATTTCGTATGTGTACATACATTTCAACATTTATTAACTTTCTCACGATTGTAGTTATCTCTTTAAACTGTTCACAGCACGTCTCGAGATATCGCTTTGTTTTACTTTACAAGTCGCTTGATTTCTAAAGTAAAACATAGTATTCCGAAATTTGAAACATCTGACGGGATACTTAGCTATACGTAGATATGTTTTGAATAGATTTTCAAAAATAAATGCTAGAATAGGAACCACTTTAATTTCTTCAAAAATACGTTCTACATAATATAACTAAGCATTGCTAGTTATTTACGGTTTCTGTGTTCGCGGCACATTCGTGGATCATATCCCCACGATTAAGGTCAGAGGTTACTGTAAGTCATCAACGCTAATCATTTTTTTATTGTCAAAACGAGTTAATTGCTAACTAACATTTGTAATGTATAAAAATAGAGTTCTGCTTAAGTAATAAATAAAAACAATGGACATATCTACAATTATATTGCGTGCAAAAAGGTGCTGTCACGTAAAAATAATCAGATAAAGTACTGAGCTAAACAATCAAGATGGAATGACTTCATTCATTTTAAAGACGTATATTCAGCAACACTTGCGATACTATCTCACTTATTCGATAACTTTGGATAATATAATAGCTTCAAATGGTACACAGCCACTTTTGATAAGTTTTGGGTCGGAATAAACTCATCTACGAAGTTTAACCCTTTCCAGTTATTTCTGAGGGCGTCAATATTAATTTGCACGTGATTCTGTACAGTTGAAACTTCGTCGGAAACTTTGTAAGTATGAGTGGAGTCGCAAAGCTTATCAACGTTGAATTCAATCCAAGTTGAATGCAGATGTCTTACAGAGAAAATGAGTTTGTCTTTTGACTTCGATACGTACTTGAAATTGTACTTAAATCGCTTTTAGATATTCACAAAATGTATGTAGATTGTTCTTGTTTCTGAATTGTTTGTTATTAGTTTTTGTTGTATTTGAAGACATTTCATCTTGGAAGTATGGTACCCGAAGCAGCGTCGCGTCTTTGATCAATGTCTCATGTTAAGTTATATTTAAAACAGCTACAAGTGACGAGTAATTATCACGTTCCCATTGTGACTTTTTTGTTTCTAATTGTCATGTTTTTTAGTTTTGGGTGGACTCTCTACTGAGCTTAAATCGAGTCTGTATTTAGAAAAATACTTAACCTTCAGGTGTGATTTTACAAAAAAAGATTGATTTGTTAGTTCATTAGGATGTGAGGTCGAAATTTTCTTATAGAAGTTTTAACTAGTTAACCTTAACCTGAGTTTAACTGCATGATTCGCTTAGTGACGTAAACTATATCCAATATGACGTAGGACCCAAAATGGCGGGCCAATAAATTTTTATGTAACCACATGTTATCGGTATCAAATGAAGAGGAGAATTATCAAATCTAACAGCTACTTTTTGAACTTTTTTTTATTTAAGTCATAACCTGCAAAAACCTGTATTTTTTGCCTACTATCTAAATTAATCTTTATACCATTGACTTCTACAGAGAACAATATTAGTATTGTATATACCATTGGCGTAGCGCGGACCAAGTAGGCGTGGGCAAACTCCTATCAGCAAGGCCCTTTTCTATCATTCTATTAGATAGTGCCCTTGAAAATGTCTCCGCCAGACAGGCCTCGCGAGGCCCCCTTGAGTGCGAGGTCGTGGGCGATGGCCCACTGCGTCCACGCATAGTTACGCCACTAGTATATACGATAGTATTGTCAATACAGTACTAAACTGGCATTTTTCTACAAGCCGTCCTTTTCTATTTCTTGATATAATTGTACATATAATGGGAAAACAAGTTCTATAAATATATGTTAGTGCAATTTGTCTATTTTAATCGGATTTAGAATCTATATTCTAATACTGGAGTCTTGTATTCGAGCGGTCCCCGGGTATTGAATTCTATCATTCAAATGTCGGCTTTGAACAGGTACCTACTCGTATTTCGAAAATTCCAGACTCAAATCCGATTTCGATTTTATTTGAATCCAAAGGAATTTATTTGAATCAAATTTAGTACCAACCTCTATTATATATATATTACATCAGATATTTATTTTTAACGATTAATTAAAAAGATTATTTTGCCTCGTTAAATTACCTCGCAGATTTTTTACTTAAGCAAAATGAAAGATAATATTTATTCAATACTTTTAATTGGACAATTATCGGTTTTTAACCGACTTCCAAAAAGGAGGAGGTTATCAATTCGTCTGTATTTTTTTTTTTTTTTTTTATATTTGTTACCTCATTTCTCCGGACTGGGTCCGAACCGATTTAGATGATTTTTTTTTTATTTGAAAGGTAGTGCGTGTCATAGGGTCCCATTTTTTTTTAGTATTTTTTTGACTAGGGCATCCATAAGAAAAACGCATAAGTCTTAAATTTGCATTTTCAATGTACGCGATAAATGTATGAATAACTCAATATCCCGCCAACCGATTTTGATGATTCTTTTTTTATTAGAAAGGATGTACTCCAGGGGTAGTCTGATAAGAGTTTGATAAGGTTCTAATCATAGGATCTTCAACTTTTTGGAGCAAAATAATAAAATTAGTGATAGTCGGCCGAACCTTAGCTGGAGAAGTCCAATTGAGTAAAATATAGAATAAAATTACTATGTAGGTATTTACTATGAAAAATTTGACCTTCAACTCTTCAATCCTGATGATGCAGGGGTACTGCTAGCCTGAACTATAAAAGTTGGTCGTTTGATGTTTGCAAATATATAATGAAATTGTTAAGCAAATTCATGGGACAAAAATTTGACCTTCAACTCCTCAACCCTGATGATGCAGGGGTACTTAAAGCCAAAACCATAGGAATAAGCCATTTGGTGCTTACGTATATGTTATGAGATTACTGAGCAAAAACATAAGATGAAAAATTTGACCTTCAACTCCTCAACCCTGATGATGGAGGGGTACTTCAATCCTAAACCATAGAAGTTGGCAATTTGGTGCTTACGGTTATGTAAAGAAAATACTAAGCAAAAATATAAAATCAAAAATTTGACCTTCAACTCCTCAACCCTGATGATGAAGGGGTACTTCAATCCTAAACCATAGGAGTTGGCAATTTGGTGCTTACGGTTATGTAAAAATAATACTAAGCAGAGGCACAAAATTAAAATTTTGACCTTCAACTCCTCGACCCTGATGATGAAGGGGTACTTCAATTCTAAACCATAGGAGTTGGCAATTTGGTGCTTACGGGTATGTAAAAATAATACCAAACAGAGGCACAAAATTAAAATTTTGACCTTCAACTCCTAAACCCTGATGATGCAGGGTACTGCAAGCCTGAGCCATAGAAGTTAGCCACCTGGTACTAACGTATATGTTATAAGATTACTAAGCAACAATATAAGATGAAAAATTTGACCTTCAACTCCTCAACCCTGATGATGGAGGGGTACTTCCAGAGGGGGCGCCCTGTTTGTATGAATTGTAAAAGTGTTTTATGTTTAATTTTTGTGAATATGTAGATGCACAAAGCAAACTTAGAGGCTTTATTTAAATACAAACATAAAAATATAGTCACTAAAAAGTGTAAAATAAAAACTTTTTAACAAAAAATATCTACCGACTTCCATGTCACAAAAAAGTAAAAAATAATTTAAATATATTTTGGTCTAGAACATACTCAGTACTTAGTACATAGTTCTGAAGTCGGTGCTCATATAGGACGTAGTTACCGTCGTCCAGCGAAATATGTCGAGCACCGACTTCAGGACTATGTACTAAGTACTGAGTATGTTCTAGACCAAAATATATTTAAATTATTTTTTACTTTTTTGTGACATGGAAGTCGGTAGATATTTTTTGTTAAAAAGTTTTTTTTCTATATTGAGATATCTCTTGTATACCTAATACTGTAAATTTGTTACGAATCTTCATGGATAATATTGTCTGTTGTATGACTTTTTGGGGCCTGAAATCCATCCACAGAATAAATGCCAACTTTTTACTTTTACTCTCAGCCATCCATAAGCCACAAGTGTGGAGAAACGAGATACGATACGATAGACACGAGATAACTTATTTAAGTTAAAGAAAAAAACAGCGCAGTCCGATATGTTTTAGCGAAACTGTGTGTAGAGCGGTCCGCTTGGTTTCCGATTGCATTATGGCGACGGCAGTCGCTAGACATTACTGAAGCCATTACCTTATCTAAAGTCCCTCTCGGATTTATTTAGTTTTCCCTCGCCGCAATTTATCGAAAACCGCTCGATAAAGTTGTCAACAGGAATGGATCTGGAGCCAATTTGAGAGGAGAGCGTTTCACAAAAACGTAAATGGCTTTTTTGGTGCCAAACGTCGGCACGCTTTGTTTGCTCTATATCGGTTTTTAACTCTCCTGCATAATTTGGTTTAATTTTAGCATGTTTTTGTTCAGGTTTGTTTTTCCTTTTAATACATTTTAAATGTAGCTACAACGTTATATACATGGAAACTGTCTTACGAGGAACTTGTTCTAAAAATAAATTAACCCTATGATTTATTTATCTGGTTATTATCGACAGCAATAATTTTATTACACTACATAACTTATTTTCGCAGCTCAAACGTGTTTCCATCACGTATACCATAGTAATGAATAATATCCCATATGTTAATCCGGGTCATAAACTATCTGTGTGCCAAATTTTAGTAAAATCCGACAGGTAGTTTTTACGTGAAAGAGTAACAACTACACGTACATTCTCACAAAATTTCACATATATAATGTAACTATCTGAATCCCGTATTTTCACCCGCGTTAGCAAAAATCGATTGTCCCGTGGGAATAAGATATTTTCCCACAATAAAAAGTAGCCTATATGTTAATCCAGAGTATCAGCTAACTCCCTACCTTACTTACCTTACCTAAATTTTATGAAAATCGCTCCAGCCATTTAGACGTGAAGAAGTAACAAACATACATAAACATTCACAAACTTTCGCCTTTATAATATTAGTATGATGATAATAAGATTGTTTTTGTTAATGTTTATAAAATTACAAACATAAAAAAATATTGCTATGTTACTTATACGGAAGTATGGCAATTTAATAAAAATAAAAGAAGCCCTTGCTTAATAATGTCGTAAATATTTTTAAAGAAGCATAAACAAACTTCCACCAAAGTTACTTGGTTTCAAATAAATTATTTCTTGTATTAAAATTTACTCCATTTTAACAAAGAAAATGGGACCGTCCCTTTGGGCCTAAAACAAATGTTCAGAAGGAGGACTATTCGAAACGTTTTTAAGCTGTTTCTGAAGTTATTGGCGGTCGACGAGGATTGAGAAGCATTTTTCATTGCTCCCCGGATATCGATTGAAATGAACATGTTTCAGTTGAAAGGGTTTCAGCGGTATTTTCAAAATAAACCAACAAAATACAGCTATACTCTAAATTGAGACGATGTCTGCTAATCACATTATTTAAACCTATTTCGTCTTATGTTATTTCGCTGAAACTTGACACATGGATAGTTAATGATTTGGATTAGAATATATTTGATAGAAACGCACAGAACACTCATTATCATTATCAGCGGGCAGAGTCATGAGGAGAAGCTAATAAACATTTAACATATTGATTATCTTTTATCAAATAATTTCAGAAATTTTTCGCTGTTTGTCATTATTTTTAATACAAATGTACTTCGATATCATTTACCTAAATGTTTTGTTTATATTTAAAGGTTTATAAAGGGATCATCTAATTTATATACCTTGGATATAAAAACATATATTAGGTATATGTCTTATACACGACGATAGGTATTAGTGACCATTTAAGGCATTAGGAAGGCACCAAAAACAAAAAAGTTCGTGTAAAGATTTTAATCTAATTTTCTTTAAGCTTAGTAAACAAATGTTATTGAAAGTTAGCAGTCATTAATTCAGCTAATTTTGTATACTTTGCAAAAATTGGCTAGATAAGACTGGAAATCTGTATAAACTAGGTCAGAACAAATTTAGAGATGAAGTAATATTTTGTAAGCTTTTACGTAGCAAAAGAACATGCAGTATAACCAATTGTATATTGGAGATTGCCGTTAATGAACCACTACAGTCATTATAGTCCTTTTTGTTTTTTTTCTCGTGGGGGAAACCTTCAAAAGGTACCTGACGCAGTGGGAGCGATGCAGGGTTATGTGGGATTTTTATCGAGCTAAAATTTCCCTGGTGGCCATCATCAGTGCTACAAAGGGGACTCCGGGATCTCCAAAGGGACGCAACCGGAGTCCTTAAAACGCTTTGCCCCATCAGTGAGCACCTGGGCCCACCATTTCGTCTGGTCTTTACGACGGTATCCGACCACGCATGCAGCCGTCCTTCTCGGGGTCGTCTGATCGAACGCTTCGAGCTCACACTGTAGCCACTCGCAACCCCGGGAGCCTCTTTTAGCCGCCTCTTACGACAGGCAGGGGATACCGTAGCCCTATTTTGATCCCGGAACTACAGGAACGAGACAGATTATACTTCTACCTAATGTCAACTCCAGAGACATTGTTTCTTCTTAGAACTAAATTAATAAGCTTCGTATAGGTTTTTCTCCCTTATCTTAACCCTCCCCTGAACCCATTATTGTCCCATTGCTGGGCACGGATCTTTTCAAAGAATGAGACAGTTTTACGCCACAGTCTACCGCGCTGGCCAAGCGCGATTTGGTGGATTTCATCACCTTTGAGCACTTTTTTTAAGAACTCTTAAGTGTGTAGGTTTCTTCATGATGTTTCCTCTACCGTAAATCAGTGATAATTAATTTCGAATACGTACATAATTTTAGAAAATCAGCCTGAGATTTGAACTTCTGATCTTTCGATCGAGAGGGCATAAGGCTACCACTGCCCAACCTTTAAAACATAGCAGCGTTGTTATTAGGTAATATAAGTATAGGTACGCATGATAAATTATTCTGATGGTAAATAGCCACCGGTACTTAAAGGCATTTGCAATCAATTCTTAATAAATTTGTAGTATCGCCTAGAGCTGGCTATAGGTGCCTGTTCATACCTGAGGATTAAGACGAAATACTTGGTAAGTATGTCTCGTTTAACTCTTGAAACCAGTACATAATAGAGGTTTACACCACCGTTACTGAGCAGAAATAGGTAATGTGGTTGTGCCGGATCATATCGAAAGAGTTCTGCAATAATTAACGTCAGTGGCAGAGGTATGGCAGCGGTGAATCTCGTTGGAGTACAAAGGGTTTTATCACAAGCAAGTGTTTAGACATCTTAGCAACTGCAATCAGGAATTGGGTACTCACTTGATATCATGTTACAGTCTGCTGGCTTCACTCATATACCGAATGGCGCGTGGCCAAAACCATAGCTTTTAGTACGAACATGAAACAATGGAGCACCAACATAATTATAGCTGTGTTTGCATTAAATATGTATCGTCCTTTTTGTGCAATTACTAAATTAATGTGATAGTCGTCCAGATTTAAGGAGAATTGTGGATTATTTAAAATGTTCCTCAATAATTCACAGGTTTGGTTCATACTACATGACGTTAAATACAAAAATATTTTTATACGGTCTGCAAAAATATTTCAGTCAGTAATCTCTTTATTTTATAGTCATCTAAACTTCTTAAATAACATGGTTTTTATCAATGGCCCTTTGACTTTTTGTTGCATCGAGTCATTTACAGTAAAGCCCATCATCAATCGACAATAGTTCAATCATTCATAGATCGTCGAGTTGTTTTATCGACCGCCATTTCTCTAGCAGCCGTTCTACCACACCAATTGATCAATGTCGATCCAGGGGAACATTTGACGATCGATCTTTTCATATCACAGAATTACTTCCGCGATATATTAATATATTTATACATTGAATATACAAATTAACAGATGTACCTAAGTAATATTATTAGTTACTTTAACCCAAGTCCGTTGACAATACAGAAACAAAATTGACATCAATTCAAGCAACAGGAACTTTAATGAAATCAATATAAACAGAACAATTAATAATATACAACATACAATAGTTTTGATTACGTGAAAAAGGTATCACTCCGTTAAATGACATCCTAAATAGCCCATGATAGTTGTTACCTAATTGGTGCAACCTGTAAATTCGCTATTGTGGTTAGAGCAGAGATAGTTAAAACGTGCACGCACGATAACCCACGTAATTATGATAAACATTACAGCTCAAATGCAATTTTGTAACTAACTATTGTTATCAATTTATCACAATTTATAATGAATACTATCGGCCGACTGGTCGACCAAACTTTGATTGAGTGGAATTCATTTACATATATGCATATTTTATATAAATGTAAGCTTTTGATTTGACGGCAATTATTTTGTAAATTACGAGTGTAATTTAAATTTAAAATTTTGATATATAAAAAAGTAAATAAAATAGGATCTTCCTAATTAGACTCATATTAAAATCTGTTTTGAAGTGATACTAATATTGTTTTTTGCATCCTAAACGAAAATATTTTAAACCGCTTAAACATTTTTTCATTCGTATAAGAATGTAGGACTTTATAGGTGATGATATAGGCTGCTATTTACCCTGAGAGTAGGATTAACGTTCACAAATTGAAAATCCTACTTACAGAGTAGAAATGATGATGTAGGCGGAAGGACGTTGAAAAAACTAATGATGTTTTGCGAGGAAATTATACACTGCAAAGCATGTTAGCTTGTTAGTTGTCACTAGGATTTTTTATGTGGCGCATATATGATTTACAGATTAATCAGTACTTGTACCCATCCTAATACAGCGAAGTTCATTAAGATTTGGTTAAATATTTTATTTCTATTCGTCTCTACATTTCCCATACATTTATGTCTTTGGAAGTATTTTTCGTTATGTGAAGACAATCATGTTTTAATTAGTCTCAGAACTTTAAGTATTTCCAATAATTTATAACCAGGATTAACGAATTCAGCTAAACAAAGCAGGATAATATTATATTCTGTAAAGTTTTACGACTTGACAATCTATTTCTCATACTTGCACATTATGGCCAGAATGCTTTGACCCAAGAGTGTACTTGTACTACCATTAGCTTAGTAAAGTGAATAAATATGAAACTTTTCTTGTGTAGTGCGGTACGTTGGCGGGTACGTTAGTCTCACTAATTGCACAGCCTTAGTTAAGGTTATGTTCACATGGCGGATTTCATGTTACGTGGAGCGATTTCTGTCAATCCTTCGTAATCCCATTAACAGAGGATTACACTCTTAGGGTACGTTAGGTAGATCGTTATCAGACTAAGCCTTCGAATGGATTATCGAATGTCAGATATCGTGCTGGCAACCGGCTCTTAAAGATTTTATGCTGTGAATGTTATGATCAAGATATGATGATGAAGGTAATCAAGATTTAGTTATACGTTGCTTTATGTATATACTTCATTTGTAAATATGACAACAGAAGAGTTAAACGTACAGTTGAAGGCAAAAGAACCCAAGGACAAAGTCCGATGCACTGAACTGATTATATCTAAGTAACCTAACACATCGTCGGTATACGCTATGAAGGTCGCCAAAAATCGAAATGAATGGCGTAGCAAGCTCAAAGCAGGAATAAATTGAAGAGGTCGTGGCAGTGAGGAATGACGGATAGTGGTATTAATATTTTTTCATATATCAAAGGGTTTATCTTAATTGACTCGATGGTCTTCCGACAGTTACCAACCCTGGATCCAACTAGCAATCATTATTTTTTTATTGAAATCCTAACAGAAAGCGTCAGAAGCATTACGGTTTTATGCCAATAAAAGCCCAGCCCAGCGTCATTGCTCCCAGGGGGCTGTGTAACCCATGATAGATATAACGTAAACAAAAGGATAAATGATAAATTACTTATCGGACATTCATGCATATTTGATAAGTGTAACTCAGTATAGAAAAAATGTTAGAAAATATTTCGAAACATAAGTATACATATTGCGAAGAGTACTTATATTTACATAATGACGATAATGATGGTTTTTTATACTAATGAAATATTCTCTAATAAACTACACGATGCTTTTTACATTTTTAAATTTAAATGTGGCGATACAAAGACTGACTGTTTGAAATTGACAATATTTTGCTATTCCCTGGTATGTGTTGAATCTACACGCATTCAAACGCTAGAGGCATTTAATTTAGGTTGTCGACACATCAGTGCTCCTGTACCTACGTTTTTCAGTTTTCTAATTTAGCTTTTGCTGTGATTTTTACGGCCGTCTATCCGCTCTTCAGGAACTATCAAAGTGTAGTATCTAGTCAAAATGTATTTTACTAATATATATTTTTGTACATGATTGATATAATTTTAAGCAGCAAGGTTATAAATTAACCAAATAGATACTTCATATAATTAAGTAAATAATATAATTAAAATATGCAGCTCTTGGGGAAGGTTACATAGGTATTTGTGCCGTTAGCGGTAGAGTTTAGGTCCATGGCGGCTAGAAGCACGACGGCTCTGCAAAGAACTATCGTCGCGACTGGTTGACGGTAGGAGACCTAAGGGCTGGTGCATATTTTGGCCAAAGAATCAGTTTGGCCATACAAAGAGGTAACGCCGCCAGCTTGGGACTCTCCCAAGAGGCAGTGATATGGACTCTTTGTTTTATTTATAATTTCTTTTTATTTTCATTTACTCTAAAAAATATGTTTTATTTATTTTTAATATTAAATAACTAGAGTCCTCTTGGCTCAAATCCTTTCTTATATTCTATGGCTGAGCACGGATCCGTTTATCACTGGAAGACTCTCCTAGCGTTAGTTATATTCTACCAACGCTGCTCTAAGGGCAATGTATTTGGTGATACAAATTAGTGATATCCAATATTCAATGTTTATCTATGTCCATGTACGTGAATAATGATCCAAAAGAATCTGTAAAAATGCGATAAGCGCGGACAAATCCAAGGGGAAATATTTCAAAGAGCGAAGTATTGAATAAATAAAGAAATCGACACGTTTTTGCGTACTCTCAATTTATCCAAGGAAATTTTATTCATATCCGGAAAGTGGAGCTTCAGAGGATCTCGATATATGGACACATGTCGAAGGCGCAAAGCCTCGCTTATTGTCTTTATATCTTTCATTTAATTTCTCTTTTCGATGTATGTTATTAACATTAGAAGTAACAGTTCAGTAAATCAGGAATTAATTTCGATCTTTCGACATCTTGAAGTAAAGGCAAGCTTCTATCATTTTACTTATTTTACTATATTTTTATTATTGGGCTCAAATAAATGATAAGTACCTACTTATTTTTTGTGATGATAGATAATTTGGTTTTCAAATGTATGTGCCAACTTTACTTATTAATATGACATAATTATAATATTATAATGATATACATGAATAAAAGGTTGATGACCCCTTGATTCAAAAAATTGATATGTACTGAAAATACACTTACGTATGTTATTTAACAGATACGTTCACGTGAAGATTAAAAACTTTCTCCACAATGTTCTTCGAAGCTTTAAGCTCGCTGTCATAAGGCAAGTAAAAGCTCGAGTTGAAAAGCGGATTAGGCCCCTTAAGTTTCTTCCGAGGTAAAGTAATATGTCTGAAGACAACAAAAAAGAAAATCCTTAACTTTTCCGCCTTGAATATTAAATTGTTCGCGTCAATACCAATAATTAATCACTTATTAGGTTATAATTTTCGCGAGATACACTCATACAGTAATTGTTTACTACATAAAATTACAGACAACAGTGTGTTCAATGAAGATACTGTAAAAATTATGTTTTATACATTTTGTACCCTTCGTGTTTCCTCAAAGATACACAATTACAGAACAATGAAACTATTTACAGCACTGTTTCTGTGTAAGCTTTTTATCCCGGAGGATCCTCGTGGAGGGTACGAAGAATCCGTGCCCTGTTCTTATAATTTCCTAGAATGGCGAACATTTGATTTAAGTACCGTCCCAGGGCTAACAACGACTCTCTGGGGACCGCCCCGACTATTTCCTTTTGTTTTTGTCCCGTTTTTTAACAATTTTTTCTCTAAAGGATTTCGTAAAAGGTCCGCACGAACGTGAGCATTTAAAGCAAATCCCGTGATTAGAGTCAAACGATTGATGTCCATTTGGGATTTCTTGGAGAGATTAATGGTAATGATCGAATCGGTAATTACGGAGATGAAACGTGTAACTTATGCAAATACGGACGGCGCCGGCGGCTCGAATCTTTGAAACTAAGTATTAGTTCCCAGGATTAATTCAAACGCTTGTAATTTGTAAATATAAAGGTAGTGATGTAATTTGCTTGTAATTTGGATTACAGTTGACTGTAGTGTTATTTTGTCGTTCTGTATGTTGAAATGGTAAATGTAATCATACAATATTCCTTTGATTATTCCCTTTCAATGTGAATGATACGTTTCCTTTAATTTTTTTATGATTCATTAATCTACGTTTAAATTAATCTTTTTCATGTTGCATTTAATAACGCTACCCGAGAAGGAGCAATCAGTATACCCCAGTAGGTTCCGAACTCGACCCCCGGTCAGACACGTTTCTGAATGAGGTTGATGATTTAAATTTCTTTTCAGAGTGTAGGACCTTATGTATTTTCCTTTGTAAGTGTCCATGGACCCACGATATAGGAAAAAATACTAGCCAGGAGGAGCGATCACTATCCTGATGACACACAGTAGATACCGAGTTCAATCTCTGGTCATACAAATATCAGAATGATGAATTTACATTTTTGTCTGGATCTAGATGTTTATGTATTCGACCTTATTTATCTTTTTCGTCCTCTTAGTATCTACGATATAGGAGAAGTTCCTAGTGTGGAGCTAAATGTACAAGAGTGTACTTAAGTTTTGTTCATAGTATTTGGTTAAAATAATACCAGTATATATGAGAACAAGCCTAGATATTATCATCAAGACCCATGCCTCGTTCAGCACAAAGGCTTAACAAGCCAACTTGCACAGTTTTGTGCATACACAACTGGCTTGTTATTAATCGCACGTCAGCAAGTTTATACGGAGAGCTCTTACCTAGCGATTCGGGCTGCATTGTTGGTACTACAGTTCAGTCGTTTTAGGCGACCTAGTGCTCCATCGTTGTGTCATTTTTAACTTTGCTGACGAATTTACTGGCAAAAAGTGTGCGTTTGTTATCTGGGAGTCTTGATATTCTAATTGTTATTGCATATGTAATAATTAAATTGACCTTAAATATTTTGCGTTGTTGTTCAACCAATTATATTAAGTAACTTAAGTATTACGTAAGGATCGATATGGTTATTTCACTTTTAATGCACTTTACTACAAAAAATTAATTGAATACTGTATAAGTACGCTAGTCAATTATTTTAGTAACTTGTGACAACTATGGCGTTAACGTTTGTTATGTAATTCATGTAATGTTATGTAATGTCTATATTTTAGGGCTAAAATAGTGGCTCTAGTGGCGTAGCGTGGGTCCATGATCCCGGGACGGAAATAGTACTTACCGCCGTTAAAAGACAGCTAATTATTCTTTGATATCAATGTCTTTGGCAAATTGAAGACGCAATAAAGGTTATCAGATCTAAATATTTTGCCGCCCTCTAATCACAAAATTTTAAAAATTGCCCCAATACTTGCCATACCGGGGTGCACCACCCATTCCGCTCCCCAGCTACGGCACTGGCTCTACCACTTAACAGTTCGTTGGCACGATCATAGTTGTAAGGTTACGTATTAAAATAAAAGTACATCAACAACAGTTAAAAAAACTTTTTAACAAAAAATATCTACCGACTTCCATGTCACAAAAAAGTAAAAAATAATTTAAATATATTTTGGTCTAGAACATACTCAGTACTTAGTACATAGTCCTGAAGTCGGTGCTCGACATATTTCGCTGGACGACGGTAACTACGTCCTATATGAGCACCGACTTCAGAACTATGTACTAAGTACTGAGTATGTTCTAGACCAAAATATATTTAAATTATTTTTTACTTTTTTGTGACATGGAAGTCGGTAGATATTTTTTGTTAAAAAGTTTTTATTTTACACTTTTTAGTGACTATATTTTTATGTTTGTATTTAAATAAAGCCTATAAGTTTGCTTTGTGCATCTACATATTCACAAAAATTAAACATAAAACACTTTTACAATTCATACAAACAGGGCGCCCCCTCTGGAAGTACCCCTCCATCATCAGGGTTGAGGAGTTGAAGGTCAAATTTTTCATCTTATATTGTTGCTTAGTAATCTTATAACATATACGTTAGTACCAGGTGGCTAACTTCTATGGCTCAGGCTTGCAGTACCCTGCATCATCAGGGTTTAGGAGTTGAAGGTCAAAATTTTAATTTTGTGCCTCTGTTTGGTATTATTTTTACATACCCGTAAGCACCAAATTGCCAACTCCTATGGTTTAGAATTGAAGTACCCCTTCATCATCAGGGTCGAGGAGTTGAAGGTCAAAATTTTAATTTTGTGCCTCTGCTTAGTATTATTTTTACATAACCGTAAGCACCAAATTGCCAACTCCTATGGTTTAGGATTGAAGTACCCCTTCATCATCAGGGTTGAGGAGTTGAAGGTCAAATTTTTGATTTTATATTTTTGCTTAGTATTTTCTTTACATAACCGTAAGCACCAAATTGCCAACTTCTATGGTTTAGGATTGAAGTACCCCTCCATCATCAGGGTTGAGGAGTTGAAGGTCAAATTTTTCATCTTATGTTTTTGCTCAGTAATCTCATAACATATACGTAAGCACCAAATGGCTTATTCCTATGGTTTTGGCTTTAAGTACCCCTGCATCATCAGGGTTGAGGAGTTGAAGGTCAAATTTTTGTCCCATGAATTTGCTTAACAATTTCATTATTCCCCTTCCTCCCCTTCCTCCCGGACCTCGGTTACGAGTTGACGTGTTCTGAGTTATTGCCATTTTTATTTTCAAGTTAAAATATAGTTTAAAGCAAATTAATTCGAAGTGAAAATTAGGAGTTCATAAGCCAGCGCAGATAAGGCGACGTCTGTGACACATGTTTATATCAACGGCGAGTGCGCTTGAGGAGTGAAGAGTTTATCGACGCCCACACTACTTACGCATGCGCTGCCCGCTACCTGCGTACGCGGCGCCCAGCTTGCGGATCATCCAACCACAACACGGATTAATCTGTCGGTATTGCCATCTCTTTTTTATGCGCCGGGTTCGTTATTTGCATTGACCTGTTGCTGTACCGATTGTTGTGCCTCGCAATTTCTGCTCGCTTAGTACCTCGTTACATATATCTGAGATGCCTCTCCGTCGCACACCACCGGCCTCGCCGCATGTTACCCGTACGAATGAGCCATTAAGTGCGCTGACCGCTTTAAACCCAACATTAACACATAAATTGCAGCATTGTGCCTCCGAACCTGATCTAAATATATCTAATTCAGCGGAAGAAATAGACTGTGGAGATCATAATATCACTCAGCGCTCTAAACGTAGACGCTCTGAATACACTAACGATCGGTTTTCAGACTTTATGTTGGAGGTGAAATCCATGTTTGCGGAATTAAAATCGTATCAATTGTCTCAGGACGCCAAAATGGATAAGATATCTATGACCGTCGAGGAGATCAAAACGCAAAATGATGCTGTGCAAAATACTACCGAATTCCTTGCGAACAAATTCGAATGTATTCAGTCACAAATTGATAGGTTGGAATCGGACCGCGCTAATACTTTACAATGTATTCAAGCTCTTGAGGAAAAGCTGGAAAACCTGGAACGCACTAAACGGGCAACTTGTATTGAGATTAAAAATATCCCGTACGTCACAGGTGAGACAAAACAGACGTTGCTCAAACATGTTTCTTCTGTTGCAAATGTACTGAAAACTTCTGTAAATCCACTGTCTATAAGAGACATTTTTCGTATTAGCAAAAAAGATTCCGAAGATAAGACCATCATCGTGGACTTTACAAGTGTACTCACAAAGGAATCAATCATCCAAAAATACAAGGATTACAATAAACAAAACAAGACGAGCAAATTCAGCACAGAGTGTTTACATATTAGTGGACCACGCAGACCAGTGTTTATCTCAGAAAATTTAACACCTAAAATGAAAAGGCTCCTTTACCTTAGCAAGGAATTTGCTAAAACAAACGCCTTCAATTATTGTTGGGTTTCTCATGGCAAGATATACCTTCGGAAAAAAGAAGGTACAAGTGCCGTTTCCATTAGATCTGAGGTAGATCTGAGGAACTTGTCTAAACCTAATAGACTATGACTAGAATTATTGAGAAACTGTTCACAGATTTGTCAACTCTCTATCATAAGTAATTTAAAATATTTTTGCATATTCCTTTGTAATTTCTCATTACTCATCACTCACTCACACATACACACAACCACTTCCTACATCTACACTTCACCATCTATTCGCCATCTGTTTAACTCAGCAGAATACTGTCACTTATTTTTAAATTATGTTGGTAACATTTCTGAGATTTATGTAACATTGCATATGACATTTGTTCGTACACCCTTACCAGTATGGATTGCACTTTAGAGATTTCTAAAGATATCGAGGATATTTCTATTTCTAAGTCCTATCGTTGTGCCGCCGAAAACTGTCTAGAACATTTAAAACAAATTAACGATCCCTTTTCAGTTTTACACCTTAATATTAGGAGCATTGGCTGTAATTTTAATGAGTTACAGTTACTATTAAAGCGTATTAATACTGTATTCGATGTTTTGATACTAAGTGAATGTTGGCTCAGTAAGTGTCATCACATACCTTGTTTACCTGGTTACAATTCATTTAAAAGTTCCTTTTCGAATCAAAACGATGGAGTAGTGGCCTATGTTAGGGATCGATTAGCTTGCTCTATAAAGAAACCATCGTTTAATGATGCCAATTGCCTAATTTTAAAATTTAATAATGATTTGGCCATAGTCGCTCTTTACCGTTCTCCATCAGTTCGAAATATAACAAACTTCTTAGAATCCTTAGATAATACCCTAAAATCATTAAATAATTATAAAAAGATTACACTTATAGGTGATATAAATATTAACATACTTCCTAGAAGCAGTGACATCAATGCCGATCCCTACCTAACCACTGCAGCGGCAAATGCTATGTTACCAGCGCATGTATTACCAACTAGGAATAACAGTTGTTTAGACCATGTACTGTTAAAAACAAATACATCGGCTTCTGTTGCTTTGGTAGTTGACTCATTTATAACAGACCACGCACCGGTTATTTTTTGCTTTAGTCAAAAAATGAGAATTAGTTTGGCCGCACGCACTAAAATCATAACTAATGAAACAGCATGTATTAATGATATTAAATCCACTAATTTCGTATCCATTATGTCCATCTTTGAACCAGAAACAGCTGCTAACGCCCTTGTCCATACATTAATGGATATTATTAAAATACATTCACGTTTCGCAACTATTCCCAGCAAACACCGTATTATTAAGCCTTGGATGACTCCTGGTCTTCTGCGCTGTGTCCGTAATCGTGACCATTTACATAAGTTGTATAAAAAAGACCCGAATAATCAAACTACTAGAGTCACTTACACACGGTACAGGAATTACTGCTCTAACTTATTAAAAAAGAACAAACTAGCTTATGAACGATTGGCCTTCCGAAAAGCTAAAAATAACCCTAAGGCAACATGGAAACTCATTAAAAACATCACAAACTTAAACAATAATACATCTACGTCTATTGACCTGTTACAGCTAGATTCAAATCCAGAGCAGTCTGTTCATAAGGTAAATGAGTTTTTTAGTACTATAGGGGAGAAACTGGCTTCGAAAATTACCAGTCCAACTACTTTTAATTCCGTACCCGTTACCTCGCAAGCAAATTCTATGGCTCTAATAGAAACAGATAATGAAGAAGTTAGATCTATTATATTAGGCCTTAAAAAATGTGCGTTGGGCTGGGACGGCATCTCTGCCTCAGTACTCAAAGCTACACATGACCATCTTGTACCAGTAATAACACATATATTCAATTTATGCTTTACTACTGGGATTTTCCCCTCAGCATTCAAAGAAGCTATAGTACATCCCATTTATAAAAGTGGGGACAGAGGCAGCATCGACAACTATAGGCCAATATCCGTACTAACAACCCTTTCAAAAATACTGGAAAAAATATTAAACAATAGATTAATCAACTATCTCAACGCCTTCTCTGTTCTTTCCGACAATCAGTTCGGATTTCGTAAAAGCAAGTGTACTGAGGATGCAGTCTTAGAGCTTTCAAACTCCGTCATCAACAATTTCAACAATAAATTAAAAACTATTGGCATTTTTTTAGATATCTCGAAAGCATTCGATACTGTCTCAATTCCGATCCTTTTAAAAAAACTGGAGTACATAGGGGTCCGAGGTTTGGTCCACGATTTATTCAAAAGCTACTTAAGTGGCCGCAAACAACGTGTCAGAATTGGTTCCCATACTAGTCATGTCTTACCTCTTACTTGTGCTGTTCCTCAAGGTAGTGTTCTCGGACCTACCTTGTTTTTAATATATGTAAATGATCTTTGTAACATGACCATAAACAACTGTAAGATCTTTTCTTACGCCGATGACACCGCTTTGCTCATTCATGGTAGTTCTTGGGAGGAGACACGTAGGCTCGCTGAGGAGGCTATGAGAAAAGTAATGAGATGGCTGGAAAGCAATCGTCTGACACGTAACGTTAAAAAGACCGTGTTTACCACCTTTGCTGCATCTGCTTTGGCTCTGCCCCCTGAACCATTTTCTATTCTTGCACATAGTTGTTTTCCGTACGAAAGTACTTGCACTTGTGCCAAGATAACTCATACCCGAAATGTTAAATATCTCGGTGTAATCATAGACTCACTCATGACCTGGAATGAGCAGATTGATGCCACTGCCGCCCGGATAAGAAAGTTAATTTATGTGTTCAAAAATTTGAGGACATCAGCGGATCAGCAAACCTTAAAGACTGTATATTTCTCCATAGCTCAGTCAGTCCTGTCTTACTGTGTGACGGTGTGGGGTGGTTCAGGGAAAACCAATTTCCTCAGACTTGAGCGAGCTCAAAGAGCGGTTCTCAAAGTTATGTTGTCAAAACCTATCCTATTTCCCACTAAAGACTTGTACTCAATTGCTGGAGTGTTAACTGTTAGACAGTTATTCATACGACAAGTAACACTGCGAAAACATCTAACACTATCTTATATTAATAAAAACTCTTACAATCGTAGAGGGGGCCGAATCTGTGAAATCAAACGTTGTCGCATAGCACTAGCACGAAGGCAGTATGATTACCTCTCATCTAATATATACAATAAAATAAATAAAGACCTTAACATTTATCCACTTTCGTATCAAAAATGCAAAAATGTTATCACAGACTACCTACAAAAGCTTACTTACTATGAAACAGAAAAAATTGTTACTGGATCACAGACATCACAGTAGTTTATTATAAAAGCAGTAGTTTGTGACATTATACATATACACATTCACCCTCACACACATTTGCATACATTCACCCATCACACTCACACTCACCACACACACACACACACACACACACACACACACACTTATACATACTTACACCCAAAATTACAATTAAGTTTATAATATAGCAATTTAGACATAAAACCATGTATAAAATTACAAAATCTCAATTAAGCATTGTTTTCTGTTTTTGTTAGTAATATATATTCGTTATAAATTAGGCCTAAGATTAAATATACTTTATTTTGTGTCTGAAGGTGGGCGTAAATGGCTGCGACACAGTTTCTTTTTAACTATTGTAGCTGTTTACGATAATACAATCCGTGTATCATGTATATTTGATCAATAAAAATCTTAAATCTTTAAATTATATATTTGCAAACATCAAACGACCAACTTTTATAGTTCAGGCTAGCAGTACCCCTGCATCATCAGGATTGAAGAGTTGAAGGTCAAATTTTTCATAGTAAATACCTACATAGTAATTTTATTCTATATTTTACTCAATTGGACTTCTCCAGCTAAGGTTCGGCCGACTATCACTAATTTTATTATTTTGCTCCAAAAAGTTGAAGATCCTATGATTAGAACCTTATCAAACTCTTATCAGACTACCCCTGGAGTACATCCTTTCTAATAAAAAAAGAATCATCAAAATCGGTTGGCGGGATATTGAGTTATTCATACATTTATCGCGTACATTGAAAATGCAAATTTAAGACTTATGCGTTTTTCTTATGGATGCCCTAGTCAAAAAAATACTAAAAAAAAATGGGACCCTATGACACGCACTACCTTTCAAATAAAAAAAAAATCATCTAAATCGGTTCACCCAGTCCGGAGAAATGAGGTAACAAATATAAAAAAAAAAAAAAAAATACAGACGAATTGATAACCTCCTCCTTTTTGGAAGTCGGTTAAAAATATAGCTGATTAAGTTCAAACAAAATGCAAGCAAAAACTCAAGTAAACAAAATGAGAGTTTATTTGGAAAACCAACCGAGTTTGGCGTAAGGGATAATCAAACAGACAAAGTTATTGCATCGCGATTGAAGCTACTGCCGTAGTAAAAAAATACTACGACCGAAGCTTTGGGACTGGAAACCAGAACATATATTTAGGTGTAAGATAGTTTAGTCTTCCGTCAAAGCAGTCGTCGAACCGTTTTAAGCTTGGATTACCTGCCGGGGTGAATGAGTTCCGGATTTTCTTTTTTGCAGTCTGGAGCGGCGGTGCGACTATGTTTACCGTTGGAGTACACAGAATATTATTTCTTTCTTTTATGTTCTTGGTACGAATTCTCGGTAATGGTTAACGAAAATAAGCTGGTAAATTTTGCATTAAGCGGTTATTTTTCATAAAAGTTATATTTTATGTAACATTTTTCGTTATTGTCATTCAATATGGCTAAAGCTAGTGTGTAGATCTCTTTTAAGAGGAAAACACCTTCAAAACTTTTTTGTATGTAAGCTTGTGGGTTCAATGGAATGATCTAGGCGATTATCATATTCATCGGGAATAGCTTCTGTGATTGACGTTAGATGGAACCTGGGTAAAATATTTTACTAATTTTAATGGATGGAAGTGAAAACTAACCGACATGTGGATTGCTCGTTTGGTACTTTAATCTTATTTTATATTACAAATTATTAATTTTCACTCTTTTAATTAAACATTGAAATATATAACACAATGTTTACAATAGTGGAAAGGATTCGGCGTAAAAATTGATGGTGAATATGAATATAGTACTCATCTGCTAGTCGCAGACGACATAGTCATCATGGTGGAGTTGCTAGAGCACCTAAACGCCATGCGCCGTGACCTCTCTGGTGGCTCTTAAGATAAATATGAACAAGAAGAAGATCATGTCTAACGTCCATGTCAAAACCCATATTGATCGTTTATGACGGCACTACTCCCGAAGGTGTCGATGAATATATTTATGTGGGGCAGGTGATGCAGACGGGTAAGTCCAACCAACAAAAAAGAGATCACTCGTAAAATTCATCTCGTGGGCAGCGTTCGGGAAACTGCGCCATATCTTCTCAACTGGTATACCTCAGGGCCTGAAGTCGAACATGTTCGAGCAGTGTGTATTTCCAGTGATGATATACGGCGTCAAGACGGAATCCTTCACTGTGAGTCTCGTGCGTAAGCTCAAAGTCGCTTAGCGAGCTATGGAGAGAGCCTTGATTGCCATTACCCTATGCAACAGAATTCATAAGGATGAAATGAGTAGAAGAACGAAAGTTATCGACATAGCTCTCAGAATCAATAAGTAAAGTGGCAATGCGCAGGCAATGTCGGATAGACAACCGGTGGCAAAGAGGAGGCCTATAGTCCAACAGTGGACTTTTTAGTGCTGATTGATGAATTATAATAAACTATAAAACGCTACACTAAAATATATGTATTTACAAAATCTTCATATACCTATAATATTGAATAAAAATAAAAAGAATTAAATTACAGAAAAAACTATTTTTTATCGATGCCGTTCCTTTCGTACTTACGTTGGTATATATACTGCATATAGCAAGTATGCTGGCATAAAGTTGGAATCACGAAATCCAAAAGTTTTATTTTAAATTGTAGACAACCAATTATAAAAAAATATATTCCACACCTATGTAGAGGTGTTAAATGTAAGTTAAAACGTATTTATTATAATCTGCGCGTACTAAGACACGGGCAAAAACTAGTATAGAATATAAATTCCCAAATTTAATAATGTAATCAAAGCTAATGGAGCAAAAAGATTCCTTTGTTCAGAAATTTCTGTAGAGTTCCGAAATTTTATTGAAATTGGAAAAGAGTATCTCAAAAGCGGACGTGACCAGTGAGCCTAGGCAATAGAGCGGGGATATAGCGGCTAGCGCTTTCGAATTTACACCGATGTTGTAAGCTGCCTCCCAGTTCACTCTCATGTACGCGTGTGTAACTACATTATTGACATGGACATAGCTCTACTGCTCGGCACAGCTCGTGGTTAGAAAAAAGAGCTATAGTACCGTACGTACGGGATTTTCTGCTATTTTTAACTCACGTTTTAATACATTTCGATATAAATCCAGTGTACGGTATGCCTATACCTATTTATTTTAACGGTAATATAGCACTTGACTAGCTTCCTTCAACGTAATGCGCTACAGTGAATTCAATGACTATTGATTGGCATGCTAGCCGCATTTGGCAGTGTAATGTAACCTATTAATAAGATTAGACTTAATGTCAAATGGTAATTAATAGAATTCATTATAAGTATCTAGATTGTACCTACATATCTAATATTAACACGAGTATGGACGTAGCAATAGCTTCGTGATAGAGGAGTTGAAGAACATCGGCTAGTTGCTGAAAATTTTCCCCTCTATGCAAAGTGGGGAGGGGGATTGGGATAAATAGACTCTCACATTCTTCGATAAAAAGCAGTTAAAATCCTTCTTGCTTAATTTTTGCTTGTTTCACCTATGTTAAGGTGGTGTTTGGGTCCCTAAACCCGTTCCAAATAAATGTATGCCCATGCCAAAAGTTTTCGAACACGCCAAAGGCACGAGTTAAAAGCAGTATCTTTCTATCGCAACCGCAACGAGATAAGATCCTTTCTGAATATATTCCAGCGTAAAGCGAATAGATGTTTGTAAGCTTCAAGCTGGATATTTATTAACAGTTTGGAAGCGATAATGTCCGCGGTCCACATTCACGCTCCGTCGCGCACCGTTTGTGCGACCGCTGCCCGCCGACGATTCATTTTTCAACAATACGTAAAACCAAGTAGCGTGGCGTTCTCGATGATTTCTGTCTGCTATTAATCAACTTCTTTGTATTAATCATGTGAGAGATGGATATAATGTGCAAGAAATGTATTAAAAAGAAATTTTCTTCCTTTTGAACCTGGCGATGTCTACATTTACGCTCCTAACCAAGTAGCGTGGCGTTTTCGATGATTTCTGTCTGTTTTTTGTAGTAATCATGTAAAAAAACAATCTTCTCACTTGATATTTTATTTCTCCTACGTAAAACCAAGTAGCGTGGCGTTCTCGATGGTTGCTGTTTGCTATTAATCGACTTCTTTTTATTAATCATGTCAGAGATGGATATAGTTTTCAAGAAATATTAATAAGAAATTTCCTTCCTTTTGAACGTAGCGATGTCTACATTCACGTTCCTAACCAATTAGCGTGGCGTTTTCGATGATTTCTCTCCGTTTTTTGTAGTAATCATGTAAAAAAACAATCTTCTCGCTTGATATTTTAATTCTGCCTCACCTATGTTAAGGGAGGAGGGATTGAATGTCTGGTCTGGTTCCGAATGTATGCCCTTGCCAAACGTATTCAGATACGCCAAAAGCACGAGTTAAAAGCGGGATCTTTCTATCGCAACCGCACCAGATAAGGTCCTTTATGAATATATTCCAGCGTAAAGCAAATAGATGTTTGTTAGCTTCAAGCTGGATATTTATTAACAGTTTGGAAGCGATAATGTCCGCGGTTCACATTCACGCTCCGTCGCGCACCGTTTGTGCGACCGCTGCCCGCCAACGATTCATTTTGCACCAATACGTAAAACCAAGTAGCGTGGCGTTCTCGATGATTTCTGTCTGCTATTAATCGACTTCTTTGTTTTAATCTTGTGAGAAATAGATATAAATAGTTTCCAAGAAATATTAATAAGAAATTTCCTTCCTTTTGAACCTAGCGATGTCTACATTTACTCTCCTAACCAAGTAGCGTGGCGTTTTCGATGATTTCTGTCTGCTATTAATCAACTTCTTTGTATTAGCCATGTGAGAGATGGATATAGTTTTCAAAAAATATTAAAAAGAAATTTCCTAGCTTTTCGACCTAGCGATGGCAACATTCACGCTCCTAAACAAGAAGCGTGGAGTTTCGATGATTTCTGTCGGTTTTTTGTAGTAACCATGAAAAAACAATAAACAATCTTCTCGCTTGATTTTCTATTTCTGCTTCAAGTATCTTAAGCGATGAGGGTTTTGATGTCTAGTCTAGTTCCGAATATATGCCCATGCCAAAGGCACGAGTTAATAGCAGTATCTTTCTATCGCAACCGCAACCAGATAAGGACCGTTTTGAATATATTCCAGCGTAAAGCGAATAGATGTTTGTAAGCTTCAAGCTGGATATTTATTAACAGTTTGGAAGCGATAATGTCCGCGGTCCACATTCACGCTCCGTCGCGCACCGTTTGTGCGACCGCTGCCCGCCGACGATTCATTTTGCAACAATACGTAAAACCAAGTAGCGTGGCGTTCTCGATGACGACTGTCTGCTGTTTATAGTAATCAAGAAATATTAAAAAGGATTTGCCATTCTTAAGAAATTAGCGTTGTATTTCTATTAATCATTGGTGACGTTAAAAATATAAGTTACTTAGACAGTCCATATGCTTATTAGTAGGAGTAATGTTATTAGTAATCGTATCAATTTGAACATGTTTTTATATTTGGTAATTCAAATGTTAGGAAAAAATATTTCTGTGTGTATGTATATGATACACATACATAACATACAAAAAGCAGCGACACGTTCATACAGGCACATACTCCTCAACAGCACACCCCGGACTCAAACCCGGGACACTAGGTGTGCGTTGGAGTGCTGCCGAGCGACCGGCCGCGGCCGCCATTGTCTGCGCGCGCGCATCGCGCCAGCGGTCGCCCCCCGCCGTCTCACACCTCACCGGCTCGCGGCTTGACCGCTCCGGCCGCGCCCGCTCGGCAGTCGGCTAACCCTCGTCCCGCGCTGTACCTGTGTCGCTTGTTACGTCCGGCTAAACACTACGATCTCCGCGTAGTATTCGCTTTAGTGCTTATGACTGTTTTTCTGTACTTTGAACTATATAAACTATCGCTTGTGTGCCTAGTGTGTAAAGACTATTATTAGTGTTTAAGTTTAGTGCCTAGGACGCTTTATCGTTTCTCTCACTCCTTCTTGTTAAATATGGTAGATTTAAGTGTGGACAATTGTTTAGCTTTATTCTTAGGTTAGTGCTTGTATGGACCTTAAGGTATTCTAGTGTTTGTGCAATATACTCTTTATTTTAAGTGGACTTGTGCATCATTGACAATAACCTTTTCCTGTACACACCATAAGACTTTCACCACATACACATCATCTCCATAGGTTTAATGTTTATACTCCAAAACATATTAACACAAAATTGTATCTACTTACTGGACAAATAACAAGAGATAAATACATCTTCTTTGTATCGATTCATGATTCAATAATTAATACGAGTCATTTTTTCTGATGTAGTGGGGGCAACTATCATGGTGATGGATGCAGCTCATTTAAGTTATAATTTTTTGCACGGTAATTTTGCACATTTTTGGAGTACTAGAAAATAGCGAGGACATCAGCAAAAAAGCTTAAAAGTCCCAGTGAAATCATTTCCAAAAAATTCTCCAATTGACAAGTAGGTAAAAAATTCAAAACTGTTTTCCATGTTTTTCGTATTGCGCAAACAAGCAAAGAGAATTGGAAAAAGGGAAAAAACACGAAACTAGTACATATTTATACATAGACGTTTCATTTCATTTAACTTTGCGTATTGAACAATGTGCTGGAGTTATCAGCAACTGCTGCCGACGCAGCAGGAAGCGATAATGTCGGTTCACAGTTACGGTTCGCCGCGCCGAATGTTGACCTGTCGACCATACTGCTCATATTACTGCATGCACTTGCAATGATTTCTCAACACCATTCAATTTTGTATACTGTGGTATAGAAAAGATGAGAACGTACTGTTATAATCCTTGTTTCAAGCAAAATTTAGCCTAATCAGAAAAGTACGTCACGGTTGATATTGTCTATTAAGCAAATTCTCAATTAAATATTTCTTTAAAAAAAATGTTTGTCAGATTTTGAGCTCCGTCGCGTAAAGATCTTTTCAAATCTTAGGATTATCTTAGGATTATTATCTTAGGAAACCATATGCTAATAAACTGTTATTAGTGGTACATGTAGTTTATTTTAAAAATATTAGTGGAGAAGGCCCCAAAACAGTTCCTTGGACTCCAATAGGCACTTTCTGGGAATCAATTTATCTATAGATCATCTCAGATGAGGTTGTGTTCTGGTGAGTCCGGCATAACCTAGCTGCTTCCCGGCTGGGTATCTATGAGGATTACCCACTATAAAAAAGGCTGTGTTCTGATCCGGTGGGATTATATGAAAAAACTGACAATTTGCAGGTGTCCTTTTGGCCTATGAAAAATAAAGACATTTCATTTCAATTCATATGGACAGTATTGGCAACAATAACATACAAATACACAACAGACATGTTGCATACTCGTTTGTTACATAACATAAAAAATCAACGGGTTGCACTCCGGGAGTGCCGGCAGAAGTGAAAACTTGAATATTAACGTTGTGCATTTTTGATATTTTCGAATGGTTAGGAAAGAGTTTTGCACGAATTGCTTTAAATTATCACTTTAAAAGTACTATTATTTATATGGTAAAATACAATATGCATGTATTGCTCTATCGTACTCAAGCATGACTATTTATTACATTAAAAATCTAACATTTCAGAACTATTAGGGTACAACCCATTATTGTCCCACTGCTGGGCACGGGTCTTCATTTAGAATAAGAAAGTAGTAGGTATAGTCCATCGCGCTGGCCAAGTGCGAATTGGTGGACTTCACACATCTCCGAGAACTTTTTTTTTAAAGTACTCTCGGGTGTGTACGTTTCCTCACGATATTTTCTTTTACCGAAAAGCAGTGATAATTAATTTCTAATACGCACATAAATCAGTGGTGCGTGCCTGGGTTTGAACCTCGGACCTCCCGATTGAGAGGGCAAGTTTCAAGCATTAGGCTATCACTGCTCACAAACAGAACTATTACCTACAATTAGTTTTAAAAAGTTTCGTCTAAGAAAAATCATATTTTAATATTTAATCAAATTTCGTTGAAACATTTTTTTCGTATTTTGTTGAAACTTATCGCCTAACGGGGTAGAAAATTATTTTAGGGGTTACATTGAATTTGATATCGATACTCCTTAGTGCTTTTGAGTTGCAACTGAATTACATTTCTATTTTGGCACATGATTGAAAATTTAATCTGACGGACGTAATGTCTAACATATTAACGGACAACCAAACTACAATAAAAAGTCTGTAGGACATTTTGATAAGTTAATGCAATAGTATTTGATTTCCGGGTTTAATATAATGGAAAATATTCTTCAACATCCTCGGAAATATACCTCTAAGAAGGTGAAATGGAGATTGGAAGTATTTTCAAAAATCCGCCTAATTTGAGCCAAAGCTGAAAGAAACTTAGCATTGGCTTTGGGGGTCAATATAATGGTGTCTGTTTTTTTATTGATTGAAGTAACAACCGAGCTTACAGTCAACCTGATGGTAAGTGGTCACTGCCGCCCATAGACACTTTTAAATAGATAGCCATAGCCCATAGCCCATAAGCACCTTTAAATAGAACATGTGTTCTATTTGAAATCAATCACAGATGCGTTGCTACTCTCAAAGACTACGATCGTCGCCTCATATAAAACTGGAACACTTTTATATGAGGCAACGATCGTAGTCCTGTAGGCAAGGTCCTGTAGGCAGTCAAATGTTTCCATCGAAACGCAAGAAATAGGCGTGGTGGTGGTACTTCCCCTGTCGAACTAGACTGGTTCTACCACCTATCAAGTCTGTTGAAAAAAGGGGATGTCCAGCTGTGGAGCTTAAAAGTGTAATAGATGCATTATGGTTCTCTTGAATGAAGTTGCGGGTTCTGTGGGTCAAAAATATTAGAAACAAGAGAATAGCGTTTTACGAGTTTTCGATCAGTCCACGTGTCTTGATGCGAGTTTTTTCGATCACAAAAAGGGTTCAACGCCGCTAAAGAAGTCTTTACTTCATACATACTGCTAATAATTATTGCTGAACTTTGCCACTTGCGATCTTAGGTAGGCGACGATCATTTATTATCAGGTAGGCAAAACGCCAATTTAATAACTAGAAATATTAATATGCGTAATGCTGAAAGTAATATGCTTATTATCAAAATTGAATGTGGGTCAGATCTAATCCATTAGGAGCGGAAAAAAATGTGGGCAAAACTAACATGATTTACTCATTGCGAAATATTCATAAAAATATGAGACCTTATACATTACACCTTTAACTGCAAATAGCTTTGTTGTACATTATTTTGTAACAAGACTTATTGAAGTGAAACTTCTTTAGGCGCATGAGGGTAAAATTTTTACAGATGAAACGTCACGCCGGTATGCAACGGAAGTGTCGGAAGAGAGAGAGAGTGATCGAGACCGATTGAGAGAGAGTAAGACAGGGCGAACGTAGCATGAGCAACTAGCCGTGGAGTGAAAGTAGGGAGCAAGCGAGTGAGAAAGATTGAGAGAAAAAGTGAGACAGAGCGAACGTCGTATCACGCCTTTTTCCCTTCCTCTTAATCTTGGAAATTTAAAGTTTTAGATTTGTATAAATATAAACAAGATTTATAAATTAGTTCGCCAAAGAAGTTTCACTTCTGACATGTGTATTTTGTACGCACGCATGTTTTTTTTCTATAATCTACATATTTACCTTCCAAGAAAAGTATTCTCAATCTACGGGGCCGGTTATAACGGGTATAAAGTATACGTTTGCGGTAACCGTCTTTCTTGCTGCCCCTAAATCTTTCCATCCTCTCTTTGTCTAGAGAACAAACGGCCTTTAAATCTTCAAAGTTTCTGAACCATTTGGTAAGACATCGCAAATGTGTACTTTCGCTTCTTAAGGCAATGTTGTGAGGAAACTCGTTCCGAAGAATCCTGTTTAAAATATGTGTCGTTGTTTAAATTCGATTAAGTGTGGATTTTGTTGTAAAATTCCGGCAAAAAGGAAACGCTTTATTTGTGTCATAATATACACGTAAACAATTCATACAATACAGAGCTTGTATAGGTAGACCTCCTCCTAGTTCAACTCCTAATTCACTACCGCCATAGGTTTTTTGCATTACAACAAATGTGTCAAGTGTTGCTGTTTTGTGGTTTGGTAGCTTTGGTCAAGAAGAAATAAACTAATATGAGGCGCTCCAATATAGTTTTTAATGATCTGCAGCAATCTGTGCCGATTTCAGGTACAAATGTAATCCTAACTGGGTTTTATTTTATTTATTTAAAAAGGGCAGCCAACAAGACAATACATTACACTTACAATTAAAAACTACATTAGGCTTAAATTAAATGCTATCTTAATAACAACATTATTATACCTTAAATTATACCTTATTATATGAAAATTATACCTTAGGTACATGTACATAAGGTATAATTTTCCATCAGAAGGAATGGATGTTTTGTCGCTACTTCTAAAATATACCTGTACATTAAATAGTGCATCGATTCTATATTCCTCAATCCTTCAATTCTAAATTCATCAATTTATGCTTTTCATATTAATAAATGTAGTAAGATCGCGTATATTCTATGAATGAAAATGTTTGGCTCGTGATTACCTTCTAATTGAACAGAAATTCTAATTAAAGCCTTTGATAGATGCGATGCTCCTCATGTAGAGTAAATTGAAACGACATATATTTTTCCTGAAACATTTTTAGGTCAAAATACAGCATCAGAAGATGAATTCTAATAAAAAAATATATAAATAAGGACACATGTGACAACGTTGAAGGCCTTAAACGGCAAAATCCAAATTAATTACTCGTTTTCTAAACTAAAATTTATGTTTAAAGTAACATGATCGACATGATACCTATTTGTTCAAGCGCATGCTAATGTAAGCAATACCTCACTAAAGTGAAATTGATCCTGGAAGGTAGTTAGTATAAATGGGATATGTAAATACAAATACACATCAACAATTAGGTAATGCTCGTAATAATTAGTCTCGAGAGAATAAATCTAATCACACGCTGTTGACGTCTCCGAGGTGTTTGAACATTTCTAATGGAAAATTTTAATTGGTGTCTGATTACCATTGAGATCTTAAGAAGCCGCTTTGCTATATTAAAATTAGGCAGATAAGGGGATTAGGGGATAGGGGGATTATAGGGATGGCAGTAATTAATGGGGATATTCGATTTTGAAATCGATTTAAATAGATTTTATATTAATATGTCGATAATATGTCGACCCATAGAAGTATTAAAGATTAGAAGAACGATTTCTTATATTCGCTTTATTTGTCAAGTAAAGTCGCAGAGATAACTTGCCATCCGTGCACTCTAAATTGTTAAAAAAAATATAACAAAAGATGGCCGTGAAAAGGCCGTGTAGTTTGTTTTTATATAATTACAAAAAGGTGTGCCTATTTTCAGATGTTAAGGTTGATTGGCCGAATCGATTCATTTCAGATTTTTCAATTAAAATCGTTTAAAATCAATCTCAGACCGACATCCCTATCTTATTATTTTATGCGAGACTCTAAATATTTGAATAGTCCCTCAAAGTAAAATCCACTTTAACTTCTACGTCATTTAATGGAATTGGAATTATTACGTTACAATTAGTTTTAAACGTTTTTTACGATGCTTCAATAAATATTGGACATATCTTTATACTTAGTCGAGCTTCAGGATAAATAATGTTATTTAATTATTCATCTCGTATATTACTACATTAATAAATACGTTCTATGAATTGTTTTCACGTAAGTAGATACTTATCTTGTTACAAGTTTAGGCTTACATACTAAACAAAGCTAAACTATGCCAAAGAAACTTAACTTTAACAATACTATCCCCTTTTTTTGTCGAGGAAACCTTCAAGAGGTACCCGATGTCGTGGGAGTGACGCGGGGTTATGTGGGATTTTTACCTTACTAAAACCCCCCGGTGGCCGTCCTTGGCGCTACACAGAGGACTCCGGGATCTCCAAAGGAATGTAACCGGAGTCCTCTGAGCGCGTTGCCCCATCGGGCTCCTCCACTCTAGCCGCCCGCAACCCTAGAAACCCCTTTTAGTTGCCTCTTATGACAGGCAGGGGATGCCGTAGCCCTATTCTAATCTCGGAACTACAGGGACGAACAATACTACTGAAGACTGAAGTTACTACTGAAGACTACTAATTAACTACTGAAGTTCTAGATATATAAATGGAATGCAATTTTAAATGCCAGATTTTCGCGCACCCAACATTTCATTTGCACATGTACCCATACACTTAGTATGAAGTACTATTGTATACTCGTAGTAGTCTTTGCGTGTATGCTAAAAACAACGTTTTTTTCAAATTCAAAATCGGACGAACGGACGATCAAACGGAATCTTAACGCTCCATATTTTAGAAACCATAATATGGAATACACATTAAATTAAATATTATTTACCTAAATATTAGTGTAAACAAGACTTTATGTAGTAACTTGCTTGCTTCTATTTCATTGTAACGGCCTTATACAATATACATCGTAAAGTATTACGATAAGTAAGTTTATTGTATGAAATGTCCTTCAAAATACACTTCAAGAATCTCACAAAGTTAAACAACAAAGTTCCTAAAGCCCTCGAACACCTACTATGAATTAATTGTCCTAGGAACGAGCACTTGACCTTACGGAGATATCAACATTCTGAAGCTATTCCGTATATATTACTAATTGATATTAAACGCGCGTTCTTAAAGATTAACAAAAAAAACGTAACTATTTTGTTTTAAGCAGCATAAAAAAGCAAACAAATATATAAAAAAAAAAACATTATAAATGTACTTACTACACTAAAACGCAAAAAAAACACACGCTTTCTACGCTCATAGACCCACATTAGGATTTTATACTGTGTCGTGGGTACCATGGACACACATAAGACGAATACACAAACACCCAGACCCAGAACATGAACCTAAACTCATCATTCAGATACCTGTCTGGCCAGGAATCGAACCCGGGACCCATTGCGCGTCAGACCAGTATGGCAACCGCTCTGCGAGGCGGGTCGTTGCAAAAGCAAAGAATAATAAGTTATTATTGAAGCTGTTTTCCATCGTGGAGGTACCACGTACCATCGTTACACCGATTTTTAGCGTGAAGCAAAGCTTGTGATTTGTTGCAAGGCTTTGGATGCCAGCCTACTTATATAAGGCGATCGTCTTAGTCCTCGGAAGCAGCAACGCATTTGTGATTTACTTCAGATAGAAACCTTGTTTTGTACGAAGTTACTTACAGATGTCTATGGGCGGCAGTGACCACTTGCCATCAGATGGACTGCATTCGTGTTTACTACTTGAATGTTAATTAAAAGAATCAGCACCATCGTGAAATTTAAGACAAGCTGAAACTTGTTAATATTTTCTCTTGAGACCTTGCATTTTACTGGAGTAAGAATCTCAGTAAGAAAACTCAGTTAAGGTTAAGTGTTCAGTTGTATACTCGTATTCAGTTAGTCGAATAGATCATAATAGTGTTACTATAGTCGTAGTAAGTTTCATACAGATTAGATAATTATTACATAAAATGTTTAAGCTCATAAAAAATTAGATATATCATATTTGAAATACAGTAAATCGCAGTTACATACTTATTTAGTTTAATGTAAGTAATAGAAAGAGCCGTAAAATTAGAAGTCACGAAGTCCGCCATGAATCACACATTTTAATGGTTATTCATTTTGACTGAATCGGTCGATGGCAATCACTTGGAAGACTATTTTTACGGCCTGTACCGGATGCGCCATAAAGCGTGGCATAAAATCAGTAAGCCTCCCGGGAACAAATATAAAAGTAAATAACACTTAGATTTGAGATTTGGGCGTAGTATGGCCGGATCTTGTTATCCGAAAATTACGCTATATGATTGAAAATGTGTGTAATATTTTTGTATTTGGCAATTTGAAAGGTTTTATCGTATTATTTTTATTATTTTGTTATTTTGCTGTCTCACGTACAATATTTGAGTACTAAACAAGACTATCGCCAATATGCTGGCTTCTCAGTAACTGAGTTTAAATAAGGAGTGCAGATACGGGTATATTATAGTCAGTAAATACAAAAATCACAGAAAAAATTAAATAAATTGTTTGTTTCCCGTAAACTCCAAAAACGGTTTAACATAGCTTTGAAAGACTTCTTTAATAAGAATTATATCAACTTGCACTTACTTCATTGTTAACAACCACATCGACACAAGCGCCGAGAACTTATTAATCTCCGTACCATAATAGAGACGTTGCGAAAATTGTGGAGTTGTGGTGTTTATATTAAGAATCATCTGTCTTTACCTACTAAATACTAATTTCCGTCCATTAGGGCTCCTAAAACAAGTTTTTCTTTATTTATAAAAACGTTAGCCTATTATGTAATTATATGATTTGTGAAATTAGTATGTTTTCTACCAAATTCATTTTCAGCCTCTGTGTTGTCACAGATGTTACGTGTTATGTGCAGACCTCACTTCTGAATTCACATTTCGTCGGCTTAGAGTGTAAACCTGCCAAATCCATTTTTGACGATATTACGTTTTTCATACCATTCGAAAGTGTAAAAAGAAATACACAATCTAGAAAAACAGCCACAATCAATATTCTTTTTAAAATTGACAAAAACAGATGATGAGTAAAACTGTCAAATCCATAACCTCAAAAGCTCCCTGCTAAATCCGTGTAAGCCGTCATTTTGTACTGAGATTTCGTGGCCGGCATATTATTATGTGCTCGTACAAATTATTGATGTTTTCTCATTCGAAGGCTCAGGGTTGCTTATGGCAGCCACACACGATACAGTATACTTGCGCAAGCTTGGACTTGTACAAATTCTCGTATTTCGGAGACGACCATAAACGACTCAAGCATGCTTGCACAAATATCATTTCACTGATATTCGTACAAACGTGCGTATCTGCTCCAATAAAAACAATATCATTTTTTGAAAGTGAGCTACCTGGTTGTGTTGTCTTGTGGTATGGATGATGCAGTAGCATTAGTTGACTTTATTTTAGCTACGAAAAAACTGAAAACTCACAAGAGAAATGGAACAATATGGACTAAAGACTGGTTAAAAAAAATAAAGCATTATGCGTACATCAGTTTGTTGTATGAATTGAAATTTGTACCCAAATACAGTACTGAAACTTGCGCACGCTCCCACATACGTTCATGTAAACTTGCGCAAATGCAAATTTGCACAAGTTAAGAATTGAAATTTGGAACTTTTTAAAGAACTTGTGCAATTATCTTCCAACACACGATACAGTATACTTGAGCAAGTCTGGACTTGCTCAAGTATACTGTATCGTGTGTGGCTGCCATTAGCGTGCAATGGAGAGGGCTATGTTCAGAATTTAGCTACGAGACATGATTCGCAACGATGAAATCCGCAGACTAACGAAGGCTACTGACATAGCTCTCAAAATTAGCAAGCTGAAGTGGCAGTGGGCCGGCCACATCGCTCGAAGGACCGATAATCGATGGGGAAGAAAGGTCCTCGAGTGGCAACCACGTTTAGAGTACAGATCCCCCCCCCCCCCTCACCTTGTGGACCGGTGACCTGAAGAAGATAGCGGGAAACTGTTGGATTCAGAGGGCACAGGACCGGTTGGAGTGACGCCATTTACGTCTTTTGTCCAGCAGTGGACATCAAAGGGCTGATGGATGGATGGATGGATGGATGGATGAAAATTTCAAAATTTTAATTATTGTTAATTTTTGTTTTATGAATGTTATTAATACTTTATAAATTTTGATTACGTTTGTGAAAAACCTGCTAAGTTGATTTTAAAATTATATATTTGATTACCAAAACCTGCTAAGTCACAAAAGTGGTGTTAAATAAATAAATACTGAATTAAATTATATTTCTTTCATTTCAAATTGTGTCTAATACAAATACAAGTTAATTAAAATAAAAGCCTTTTCATAAAATATATTAATATTTTTTTTGGAATGTTTTTTGTCTCTCCTGGAAATTTACCTAATATGGAGTTAGCAGGTTTACACTCTAAGCCGACGATTTGGCAATTTGTAAGCAAGTTCTTTAGCTGTGGGAAGAACCACAGGAAAAGATGGTGTTATCGGCTAGCTAACGTTCTTACAGTAAATTTATATAAGGTATGTATGTAAGAATATTAGGGAAATATCCAAATTAAACAAATGTTACTCAATTAAATATTTATTACAACTCTGAAGTTAATGACACAATTTATTTAATTTATACAATAAGATCATTGATATTCCCTAATACCAGCGGAAGAACATGAGACTAAATACAACAACGGACTCAGGGCCGCTTGTGAGGATCCGCGAGGTGAGCACATAAAATCCCTTAAACTCAAGCACTAGGGCATAAAGTTATAATGACTGCGCTTACAGATAAACAGTCTTGGTCACACACGGTTTAATAATAATTGTAATACCAACAATAACAACAAGGTTATATTATATAACTTACTTTTGTAACTAGTGGTAATATTTTACTTTTGTAAATACAAAGTACCAAATAATTTACTTTTATAACCAGTGGTAGTAATATTTGCTTTTGTAACGGGTTAATAATTGCTTTTGTAACGGAGCAGAGACCCTTGGCATCGGAGAACATGGATAACCATGTGGCCGCAACCTCACGGAAGACCTACGGGTAGATATAGACAGGGAATCCTATCCTACGTGTCTGTGGTTACCTCGGAGACTGGGGCAGACGCCCGCGACGGCTGTCCTGGTGTGACGCTTCGTCGGCACGCGAAGGCACACTGTCCAGCCTCGCCAACGGCTACAGCCACCGGAGGACGGACTTCGAGGACACCACGTGGCACGTGGTCTGGACTGGACTGCAACCTCTAGGTTCAGGCTAGCGCACACGCAATAGACCTGAAACCCATATCCCCGCAAATTAGGATGACACTCCTAACAAGTAGAATAACAAATAAGGGCTCTAAAATGAACGAATTCGACACTCACGTGGCATTGGAGACTTCGACGCAGATTAACTGCTGCCGGGCGTCAGGGAAATCACATTCCCTATTACATTTTTGTGGTCACACCATCCCTGGAACCACCATCGACTTCACAGGGTCACCACATGGCCATGACCCGTACACAGGGCTACCGAACTTCCATGGCCTTCGACTTGACTGCTCGGCCGCCAAAACGAAAAGAACTCCAATAACGACCACTGGGACTAAAGACACTCTGACACAGATAAAACAATAACCTCGGATGACTTGTATACGACCTTGGAGTTTTAAATTTGCATTTTACTATTTATTAATTTTATTTCTTATATTCTATGCAATCATTTCTTTTTAATATTAAATTATTTTATTAATATTATATTTTGTTAAATAATAGTTAATTATGTACTATTAAAATATTTATTGTCTCTGTTTAGAACATTAGCGCCACTGTGTCAAAGGAACTAATTGGTTATCGATCTACGGTAATTAAGTTACCGTGATCCAACAGATGGCGCTGAGGCATATTATTAACACACAACTTATGGGGTCAAATTTGCTACGTTACAATTTGTTTTCTCACTATAGACTTGAAAAAAAATTACACTGACAAATCTGGTTATTTGGAGATACTAGGTAAGTTCAACAGCCGCAAGGTGATGCTTTCACGATATATCAAGAACAATCAAGAACAATGAAGTATAGTGGCTAGTTCTTCTATAAAAACAATAAATTGTTTCAGTAATGCATGGATAAACTTAGTAACTTACTTACATATAACGCTGTAGCCACTTTACGTTATGTCATTCCCAGGTCAATTAGTTTTATACATTGTGCCAGCTGTACTGGTGCTTGGGAATTAATATTTGTATAAACAATACCTAAAAAACATTACCTAAAATAATTTTAACTAAACACCATAAAATCAGTTAGCTTCACAATTCATTTATAATAAAAAATAAAATAAAACACTTATTTTAGTATTCCGCTTTTACTGATGCAAATAAAGAAAACATTTTAGTAAAGATTTTTGATCTCAAGATACTTATAATATTGAGACATATTAATGTGGCTTTCAAAGCATAGAAATGCTCACAAAACGGCTAACGGTAACTATTCAAGAATTGACTACGCTACATTACGTAGTCATTTACGCCTCCACTATAGTGCAATGAATAATTATGTAACACATTACGAAGAGTAGGTATATGTCAGATTTTTAAATAGTGGTTTTACTTTACGTATTGAGAATCAACATATTTATGCGCACACTATTATGTCTCCCGAAAACAGAAGCGTTCATTGTGGTGTCGACCGCTGTAAATAACTGTGTCTTCGTTGTCATTGACATTCACGACGTAGCTTAATGGTTCGTTAATTTGAGCATCGTGAATTTAAATTGATTCAATAAATACTCATTTTATTGTTTATGTAAATTTCCATTTAACATCCAAGGGAGCAGGCTTCTTTGATCTCGTGTCAGAGGCACATGATACGTCGGCCTTGTAGTTATTAGAACGCAAACTATCAGCTAACACTATGGGTATATTGTGAACACATTAACAGCTTAAGCGTTTTGGGAACGCGTCAGAGGCTTAGATAAAGTCACCGCACGGTTCGCCTTGTAGCTACCTACCTACATCAATCACTCTGACATGACTCCAGGTTGTTCGCCCAAATGGATTATAGGAAGTAGAAGCCACACCCGAGTTGGGTCTCAGATTTGCGTCATGTCATCTATGTACGTATGTACATTATTTGTGTAAGTAATGCGGTGACACGGCCAAGTTTCGGGAGGGAAATCCTTACAGGTGTTCTTTTTAAAGCGGCAGGGCCGGATAAGATAAGTAACGATGCTTGTAAAAGTAAGTTTCTAAGTCGTTTTTTAAGCGGATTAAAAAATATCTACCATCTCGGAAAGCAAAGATTGCGGTGAGATATTTTAAGTGGAGTATACAAGTTTGTACATAACTTTCGCTTAAATGGATCGCTATTTATATAAAAATGGCTCATTTTGACACAATGATAACGAAAAAATATTATTTTTATTCTGGATTTAAAGGTTTGGAATTATCTTAATTGTGTTAACGTTAGCAACGATATTTACTTGTAAGACTAAGGTTTGGGAAAAATTAATAAATTACGCTAATATACTTTTTTACGTGCGAGGATTTTTTGGTTGTTCGAGTCTGGAAGCACCACTGCCACAACAATTTCTGCCTAGTAGGTACCAACAGTGCTAAGCGCTGCTGTGTTTGGTTTTACGGTTTTAGGAAGATACGTTTAAATAAGGCGTTCCGATATACCTAGAGGTAGCAATGCATCCGTAGGTAACCATCGTTGGGGCTATAACTCTATTTGAATGTTTACAGATGACTATGAGTATGAGTATGACTATGAGGTGCAACGGCTATTTACCATCAAATGACTTAATGCTAATCTCCTACTTCTTTAATACAAGTTTAAAAAGAAGTTTTATTTCCTGCGTAGATTTTCCCCAACCACGTATAGGTTAGCTTATATTGCTAGCGTATTTGTTTCTGAGGGAACCCGATTGAAGTTGCTAGTAAATGCAAGCTACGTATTAAGGGCGAGGTAAAATTGATACGTAGGCGTTGCTCACGTAATTGGCACACTTGCCGCTTAGTATCTATGTCGTGCTGTTACAGCAGTATACTAACATGTTATATCTAACAGTATGCAGGTGAATTATTAGGTTCATTGCGAAACCGAAGCATAATATGTTTGATTTAGTGGGTAGCTTTTTGGAGTTGAATAAATCGAGGATTGAGCAAACGAGCATGGTTTCCATCTAATGGTGACTACCCGCGTGGCGCAGCGGTTACCATACCAGTCTGACGCGCAATGGGTTCCGGGTTCGATTCCCGGCCAGGCAGGTATCTGAATGATGAGTTTAGATTCATGTTCTGGGTCTGGGTGTTTGTGTATTCGTCTTGTGTGTGTGTCCATGGCACCCACGACACAGGAGTAAATCCTAGTGTGGGGCTATGAGTGTAGAAATCGTATTAATGGTAAATGGTCAGTGCCGCTTACAAACATTTGTGAAATAAAAAACACACATAAATGGAGCATAGTCTTTACCGATCAGAGGTGCCTTGCCACCTATGAGAACTAAGATAGTTTCAAAAGTCAGTGGAATCCACGCAATAACTGCTTCATGTTAGACAGATGCATCGATAGTATCACCCCAGTCAAACTGTATTGGTTATATAACGTTTCAAATATAGTAGGTACAAATAATCGTTCGAATCATTGAGAATTAATTTCACTAACGAAAACATTTTGAATTTGTTGTAGTAAATATAACCAAAACATTTAGTAAAAACGCATTCTAAAAAAAATTGTAAGGTTTGTTTGCTGTTTATACTAAACGTACACGTGTACCGTATTGTCAATTACGAGCATGGAAAGTAAAAGTATTGAATATTTGGATACACATAGAAATATAACAAGCAAAGCTAAAAATATACCTACTGATGATGAGAAAAACGTTTTAAAGATGAAAATAGACATAATGAGTCAAGGTGTATTATAAATAGGTAAGCAAGGAAATACATATGAAACAATTTAAAACAACTGATTGCCACAGACTCGTTGACAATGTCATCAACCCACTGATTGGCCCACTGCTGGACACGGGTCTTCTCTCAGAATGAGAGAGTTTAGGCCATAGTCCACCGCGCTGGCCAAGTGCGAATTGGCGGACTTCACACACCTCCAAGAACTTTTTTTTTTAAAGAACTCTCGGGTGTGTAGGTTTCCTCACGATGTTTTCCTTCTCCGAAAAGCAGTGATAATTAATTTATAATACGCACATAAATCAGTGGTGCGTGCCTGAGTTTGAACCTCGGACCTCCCGATCGAGAGGGCAAGTTTCAACCATTAGGCTATCACTGCCATGAAGATACTGCCTTTTTTCTTCTCTGCACTTAATTCAACTCATATAAAAAGGGAACCTACTTAATTTATCGTAGCAAGATTCAAATGAATAATGAGCTTGATATTTTATGTATATTCCAATTGAAGTTAATAGAGGTAGGTTCAACTAGAAAATATTGAATCAAGTACGAGTTTTCGCTGAACATCACAAAAAAATCTGTAAGGGCTGCCTCCGATGACCCAACTTTACATTTTTCTTTAATATAGCCAGTCCAATCAAAGTCCTGTCCAAGCCAGAAAAAATAACAAATAAGAAAAACGTTAAACTAATACTATAAAATAAAATGGAAATTATAATTCTTAACCCCACCCCTAAAAGCAACTCAAAGCGAACGTGTGCAGCTTATGTTACAGGTTTCGAATAATTTGGCTTGGATATTCGAATATCAAATAGGTAGTAAATATGATGGAAACTAATGGCGATGGAGGTATATGGCGCGTGTAAAGCAAGGGATTATAAACAAGCTATAATCGCCTAACTTCGAACATGAAATTTGACGGCAGTGCTCTTTATGAAAGTCGTAAAGTCGTACGTGTTTGACGAATTCTTTTCATATTCACATGTGTCGTATAAATGACAGAAATTTCGCAGGCACACGTATTTTTTGAAAGCACTTATTGAGAAACGAGACGCTTACATTGTGCTAGAAAGTGAGTCGATCGTAAATATATTATAATGTGCTTTTCTAGATCCATATTTTATTATTACATATGTAATATGTATGTGTTTGTAATATTTACATAAAATAGATTTAGTAGCCGAGATAATTATGAAAGTACATATTTTCAAGTGTCTTCATAGAAATAACAAATGCAATCTTTATTTTTATATGTTAACCGAACAATAACGAAAATAAAAGAAATGGTGTAATTAATTTATAAAACTTATTTTGGTTTTGATCGACTATGACCCCAGAATTTCTTTAACAATTTCTATTTTTACTGGGCCCTATACTGCTACGCAACAATTTGACAAAGGAGCACTATCGCCCACTTTCAGAGAGACCTTTTAAAATTTTATAACGTAAATATAGAAAATATTAAAAATCTTGTAGAGTATTTACATAAAAGTCCTACTGATTCCGTAGTATCAAAAGTCGCGTAATTAACGAAGCCCAACGAGTTAAAAGAAATGAAAGAGTTTTTTGTATACTTCAAGAAGACTTGAACACTTCGCTGAGTTTGTTAAGACATTGATTGAAGTCGTAACCAATTCGCACTTTCTACTTCAAAACAAGTCGTGCTTTGTATAACATTTCTTTGTGTCAACGTGATATGGTATTTTAGCTCTTGCAATTTTATTCGTACGCATTTGTATTATTGTATAACTTTTATTGTATTAAATAGAGTACGTTAAGAATACTTTCACGTGCTGCTAATGTACTGTAGCTAATTCGTTTTTGGAGCCTTATGAAAAAAACTTGGATCGTTTTTGATTGAACTTTTAATGTTTAAAATTAACATTTCGTCTGAGCTGGCATTAGGGGGTTTTGCTGTAGTCACCGCGCTTGGCTGTGCGTGTTGGTGACCGCAGTATGTTTAAAAGTTCTCATGGTGATGCTGCTGCCCATCACCTGGTTTAAGGTCCCGTAGTCGCCTCGTCCGACTTCCACGGGAAGAGAGGGAGTGGTGCTATTCACAAGACCGACACCACACGGCCATCACAAGACCGACACCACACACAAATATACTTAATTATTATAGGCGTTCGACCAATGGCATCCAAAGATAGTATATCTTAAGACACTAAGAAATAAAGTTTAATAACAACTATCATTCGTAACACAGCTAAACGCTTCAAAAGCGTGTTGGAATACCTACTGTTAAATAAAATGTATGCTCGTGTATTATTGTTTTTGTATGCTTAATAGAGCGTTCCTGAAAGTACATCCAGACACCATTACCATCCAGAGGCCATTTTTAAATCTTCAATATATGTAACTGATGGACGGATATAGCCCTAGTGACTCCCACCTTTTCTCTTCCCTTCTTTTTACAAACAGTACTCAAAGCCAGTACACAATAAATTGCATATTATTTGTATGATTATTTATACAATTATCAGTAAAATACCATTTTTTAATGTATTTTTAAGGACAGCTTCTGCCTTAACAGAGTAAATATATTTTTTTTTTGTTTTTTTTTGCCATAATACAGTTCGGTTGGCCGATGGCTGAAACTCGGTATTAATAGACATTAAAACTATGTAATTACTAGGTTATTAATGTGTTAATCTAGGTCTAAAACTATATTGTGTAAAATTTCAGCGAAACTCTACCCGTAGTTTTTTATTGAAAGAGAAAAAACACACGTATGTTCTTAAAAAGTTTCGAATTTATAATATTGAAAAGATTTGTTAGATGTGTCGTTTGGTAGTACTACATACAATATTTGTTGCAAGTGTTTCAATATTTTCGTATACATATCAAATGTACCTAAATATATTCCTTACGTTCACCTACCTCTGTATGTATAATACTTCAAAAGCTTACATTATATTGCTCGATATAATCTAACCTTTGTTATATACTACGGTAGTTCCGAAATAACCTCTAAAATTGGTTCATATACTGTTCGGTGTTATCTCAATCTCGATTGGAACCATACGAGTAATAGCGACTTAGTATGCGATACTCTGTGTGGAGTAAAACCACAAACCTGAACGTAGCCAACTGAATAATGCCAAAAGCACTGCTTCCAATTTGTGTTTATGAAAATCTCTACTTATTGGTTTCTGTATATTTCTTCCCAGACAAATAGTGAGCAGGATAATACTTTTTCCTACTTTATAATTCTAATATATATTTCTTCATTTTAATCAAGGCATTAATTATATGAAATATACCTATCATCCTACGTTCACAAAACTTAATATTTGTTGAATGTAAATATATTTTAGTACATTAAGTGCCGGTCTAGTGGACTCTTAAACATTCGGAATTCCTACATCAAAGGCGTGTTTGCTCTGTAAATAAGCGCAAATTACGTGCAAAGTGATAGATGAAAAATTATTCCGACAAGAATTTTTCAAAAGATCCAATTAATGCCCTCTCGAAAGGGTGCGCTAAGGAGTGACTAACGAATTTTTGTTGATGCTAAAAAAATGTACGAGATTTTTACCGAAGCCAATAGAATAAATCATGGCTAATCTCTCTTAGAATATGGGTTGACGCAGCGTTTGTTGCAGCTAATTTAAATATGTATCCAGTAAAAATTGCGGTAGATGTAGCAAAAATCATAAAATAAGAGTAGTAAATTTAATGACAATTGAAAGTTTTTTTTTTTTTGTGAATGTCGTCAACCCATTATTGTCCCACTGCTGGGCACGGGTCTTCTCTCAGAATGAGAGAGTTAGAGAGGCCATAGTCCACCGCGCTGGCTAAGTGCGAATTGGTGGATTTCACACACCTCCGGGATTTTTTTAAAGAACACTCACGATGTTTTCTTTCACCAAAAACCAGTGATAATTAATTTCTAATACGCAAATAATTTTAGAAAATCAGTGGTGTGTGCCTGGGTTTGAACCTCGAACCTCCCGATCGAGAGGGCAAGTTTCAACTATTAGGCTATCACTGCTCTGTTCTGTTTTTAAGGAATATATGAAATTAATAACAGGTACTAAAATATACACTAAGCCTGTAAGGTTCCATTGTGACACCACTACTGCAGCAACTCTATCTGTCTAATAATAACAGTTAAAAGCGTTCCTTTGTGAAAGGTGTGGCTTATTCGACGCGTTCTAACTTAGACTTCTGGAATAGCAAGGCATTTGTGGTCAACTTTAGCAGGGTTTTAATCTTATCTGGGGTTGATATTATCTAGTGTCCAAGAGCGACAATGTTCACAAACTATCATTTAGATTATATATTTGATTTTTATTTCTATAAAACTCAGATAAGAGAAAAAATACACTCTCTAAAAGTGGTATATATGACAAAAAAGAAACTACCTACTTTAATTATGAAAATATTTGTACATCTTATTGATTTTCATTTGTTCAGTTTCATTACAAATAAGCGAAAAAAAACTTTATTGTAAGTGATGTGAAATTTCGTATATTACATAACTAGTTTAGTGAAAAACCCTAACCCTGTGGTTAACGCTATAAGCATAGAAGTGGAAATTTTCGTATATTGGTCAGAAATACAGCACTCGTGTTAGTATGAAAACGAATGAGAAAATCTTGCTTAAATTTTGTTTGTATAAAAGCTTCGCCGTGCATACGCTGTAAAGTTTGAAGATATTTATCAAATCATCTTTTCCGTACCTTTATGTGGATAAGAGCTAAGTTTTACAACGTTGCAGTGTATGAGTCAAATAAATTTTGTCTGCATTTCTTTGCACATAATTCCTTTTTTATTATAAAGATATTATTATCAAAAACATCGTTTATAGGGATTTGTAGAATATTTTTATCTTGTTTTTGTTTAGACAGGAAACCCTTTAAAAGACCTAGTTGTTTTCATAGGATTTTAGGCAGTAATAACCCCCTGTTCTCGGTACTGCGAGGAGGACTCTGAGATCTACAAAGGACTGCGAGTCCTTCGAGCGAATTACGGACGTTTAAGCCCATCATTTGGGGTTTACGAAGGTATACGACCACGCATGCCATTGTCATTCTCGGGATCATGGCTGGACTGTTTGTGCTTTCACTCTTGCTGCCAGCAATGCCGAAAGCCCCCTTTTAGTCGCCACTTACGACAGGCAGAAGATATCATCTCTTTATTCTGTTCCCGATACTATGGAAACTGGTGGATATTTTATTACCTAATTTCCTACCAACTTTAAATACTTATGTGTTCTTGGTTATTTGGTTGCCTTGTGCTGTGTAATTTAGATGTCTCATATTAAATCGTACTCTTTTACAATCTGATTATTTTTGAATTTGTCCCGAACTCTTCATCTAATCAGTTATATCGACGATACGAAATTCAGAAGTAATTGAATAAGGTCTTATTACATTAACGGGATTTACAAAGCTTTGTAAAGTGCAAAAGTAGGTGTAATATAGATTATACCCGTATTATTTATTATGAAATAAATTTATTCGTTACAACAGATAAGATGAATGTGCACATATACTGAATAAATATATATATAAACAGGTCATTGGTTATTTTAATTTTGGAATCTTATTTACAATTATTTTTAATAAAGGCGATTATATTCTAAAGAATTTACGTCAATTAATCTTGTATGTACACATTTTTATTTGTTTTATTGTGTCCTAATGTATACACTTTAATGAAGTTAGTTCTTTTGCTCAGTAACTCGGCCACAACATTTAGAAAATGCATATATCTTTTTAGTAAAACAACATGCAGAGACGAAAAGCGTTCACAAATTGTGTTTCTATATTTGTAAAAGCCCGCTTGCAAATACGACGTGGTAAAGTTTCTAGATATTTATCAAATCGTCCTTCTGTTTCGCCCACAGCACAGGTATCACTATCGTACAAATATATGTGCATCTGATTTCGTCGAGGGTGATAGTACATATTAGGCATACAAAGCACCTTAAATTTTGGTGTGCATCAGTGGAAATTATGATACGATTCTTGTTTGTTACCTAAGGAGAAATGTTTCTTCTATTATAAGGTTTATTTACACGTCTTGTGTATAATACGCGTCAAATACATCTTATCTACTAATTAGAAATTGACTCCGACAATCCCTGTACGTACAAGGTATATTTTATTAATTTATACTATAATTTTTAATATCTAATAATGTTTCTTTTTTTGTTTAATAATGTTTATTTTTACACTATTAATGTTGTTGCAGAAAAAATGATCTTTGGATAATAAAAAGTTTGATATATTGTGTATTAATATAATGTGTGTAGTAACATAGACACAAAAATAGTATTATTTTTATAAGATTGAAGTAGCAAACGAGCATGCAATTCACCTGATGGTAAGTGGTAACTGCCACCCAAGGACATTTGTGAGCAACTTCATATAGAACATACGTTTTACCTGAAGTCAATCACAGATGCGTTGCTACTCCCGAGGACTATGATAGTCGCCTCATATAAAAGTGATTCAGCAACCACACCCTTCCATCGAAACGCAAGAAATGCTTCACGCTAGAATTAGGTGTGGCGGTGGTACTTCCCCGGCCGAACTAACTAACTAAAATATTATGTACGGGTCGATCAGATTTTCTGCATGAATTATCGAAATTATACAAATAAAATTTACGTTGGTCTACATTTTAAAATACTTAATTAAATTTTAGCGTCATTTCTTATATTGTGTATGTTTCTATTTTATTGTTCATGTTAGTTTAACAAGAGGATTCTATGGAATCAATGAAATCAATTGTTTTAATGTCATAGAAACTTTGGCTTCTTATTTGTAAATGTTAAGGAATATAGTAAAATATTTTAAAATACTTGTATTAAAGTAAATTATACATGTGGTCGTATATCATAGAAAGGAGGTTTTTTATGTATTGTATGTTGTATTACAATGCAAAAGAATATTTCATATCGCAATAAAAAATGGAGCGCATTCTCTTTTAGGGCGATTCTGCCTTAACACTCCGTTTTAATTTGTGACGCTACAAATTACTTTTATATACGAATCATGTTGTTTTGTGTTTTAAAAGCATTTCATTGTTCGAAACGTGCAACGTAGTTACGTTGAGAAAATGGAATGGTGCATTTCGCTTCCTGTGCCTTGGGCTGCAAAATGAAATGGCTACGGAAGGCTTTTCATTTTCACATTGTTTTTTGGTGAAACTACATATTATTAAATCTGAAATTAAGCCGCGGAACATAATTACGTCCAATATGAAATGAGAACGTATTTTCTGCTTACGCTTTTAATTTTTAGTGGCCGTCACTTAGTATTTTCTGGTGTTTCGCCTAGGTAATATGTTATTTTGTAGATTTTATATTTTAACTCACTTGCTTTAAATTTTTCTGCCAAATAAATGCATACACTTTCTGTTTTATTTACATTTTATTACATTCGAAACATTCCGTACAATACAAGAATATTGGTGAATAGATAACAATGAATGGATTTCTTTAATGTTTTTTGCGTCGTTCTAATGAATATTGATATTTTTATACACAGAAAGTGGTACAAAGCAAACAAAGCTACGCCGTTCCAAAATTGTAGCAGCTCTACGTGGTGCTACGAAAATAGCTACGCTGTTGTTATTCGGTACATCAATCACGTAGCACATTGTGATCACTTGTGGAGTATAAAATAACCCATTGACAGTTTTCGACATTGCTCGTCACATTGATGTATTCATGGCATAACGAAAACTTATAGTTAGCAGCTTTACCTTTTGGGGTAGCGAAATATGATAGTCATCGGATCCCCGTAAAACGTCCACTTATCATTTTTATTGTACCATTTTTATAGGTGTTTATCGATAAAAATAGATCTTTTTAGTTATTAAATGAAATATCTAGTTATACTGATACGATAATATGTAGTTAAAATATATAATTTGAATATAGTACAGTCAAAAGGTAAATATAAAAATTTAGAACAATTGTAGTGAATTATACAAGATAATTAATTAAGTTGACTTAATTCATCAGGAATAATAAGTGAATGGGTATTGTGGCTCTAAGCAATTAGCAAGTTGAGACAGAAAATATTAACATTGATTGACAGCAAAAGAATTTATTTCGACAAGAATTGACAAGTGCCGTCCATTCCGTTTCATTAATTCATTAAAATGTTCAAAATTTTTGTTTATTATGTGAACAAAAATATCTTTACCATTATTCAGCTTGTTAGATTTTTTGTCAATGTATGATTGTAACCGTAATACTCAGTATATGTATGTATATTTTATATAGAGGATAATAGTTGCTACCAATTAATTATCCGTCCTTAGATTGGTCGGTAGATAGTTAGTAATAATAGATAGGTGTACAAGTTTGAGGTTACGATCACCAATCCACCGATTAATTAGCTAAGTCTAACTTATTGCGAGAGAATAATGAATATGATGTTGCAAACTTTGCCTAATTTAGTGTTGTGTGTTTTTTTGTGATTTAAAAATGCATGTTTTTTATCTGATTGGCAAAGCAAATGAGCAGGAGTCCACCTGATAGTAAGTGGTCGTTGCCGCTCATGGACATCTGTACGCAACTTCATAAAAAACAGGGATTCTATATGAAGCCAATCACAGATGCGTTCCTACTCTTGAGGACTAAGACGGTCGCCTCATATAAAAGTGCGCCGGCAACAACAAGATTTACGTATAACTGGTTTTATATAGGCAGCAATATGGAGACATTGTTGTTGAACCGAGTTTTAATACACGACTTGCATGGCTTAGCTTCGGAGTTATGAACGTAAAATGAGTAAATACGAAGTTTAGGATCGCAGAACAATGAAAATGTCACTTTATGAAACGGGCCTCGCTGTTGATTAATGGAGTTAGAGTAGGGCGCTGTTGTTCGGACCTTCTTACTTGTTTATTCATTCTGGTACCCCGTGTCAGAGCAGAGATATCGTAAATAATGATAACTATTTTATAGCCGCCCGCTTTCACGCAAGAAGTGTAGACAATTGACAATCCGTGTTGAGAATTGGTTCAAGATATTTGGGATGATTTGACGACCCGCGTGGCGGAGTGGTTACCATACAGGTCTGACACGCAATGGGTTTCGCGTTCGATTCCCGGCCAGTCAGGTATCTGAATGATAAGATCAGATTCATGTTCTGGGTCTGGGTGCATGTGTATTCGTCTTGTGTGTATCCATGGTACTCACAATACAGGAGAAAATCTTAGTGTGGGGCTATGAGTGTAGAAAGCGTAAAGCGTCTTGCTACCATGCTCGGGATGATAAGCTTACATGAACATCATTTTATGTCATAAATATAATATAATAAAGTAAAATTGAGTTATTATAGCGAAATTGTTGAAATTCCACTAAAGTAATAAGATAAACTTAAGTAGTATGACAAAATATATTAAACCCTTTGATTAATAGATTATATTAAATGCCGTGATACAAGGCTGCGAAAGCTTAAACTTTGATTATTCGGATTAAATTAGAGTAGTTGAGATAGGGCTACACAATAAATGTCATGCGTCACGATAACAATGCGATAGACGGTTTATGAAACAGTCAGTTTTGATAAATGGCGGTGCCCTGTTTGAGGCGAGAGTGAAAATTTATGCTCAGCCATCATTAACACGATTAACTCTCTAAACCAAAAATCCATTGCAGCTTCTGCACTTTTTACTAAACAAATATGCAGTATACCTTTTTCATCAAATTAAAGTAACAGACGCATGCAGAGAAACAGATAAACTGTCAAACTTGTTTTTAAAAATCTTTAACGAATTCCATATAGAACGGGGGTTCTGTTTGAAGCCAATCATAGATGCGTTACATCTCCTGAAGACTGTCCGTCCGTTTGATTTCAGGCCGTTCTAATGAGACGTAACATCTGCTTTTCGCTAGAATGGGATGAGGCGTATATACTCGTACCTCAAGTCAAGCTTTATTTGTTGTATCATTCTCCGAAACTTATTGCAATCAGATGTACTTTAAATTTATTTAAGACGACACTTACATAGTTATATAAAATTTTAATAACAAACAAGCCACAGTCGACATCCTTTGTGACAAATATTGAATTTTAAATGACATTAAAGACCAATTTTTATTTTTATGAAAATTCATGTATGAGAAACACTTGATACGTGATACACACGAAATCTATATACTGCTAAAGTCTCTTTACCGTTCAATGACATTCGTAAGTAGTAGTTCTACATGAGATTGATTTCAGATGCAATGCGATCCCAGAGAGACCGCAGCTCCGTCAACATAGTTAACTTAGTCCGCCTAATTTACAGTTTCTCTGAACATACTCTCGTCAGGATATAATTTCAGCAGTTTCCTTCAGAAGGATAATATATTCCTTCCAAAATAGTGGTTATAAGATACGTGTCCACCAAAGGGAGGACGGCTGTATTCCTCCTCTGGAACAGACCGAAGTCAGGACGTGGGAATCTCTAAAATTATGTTTTTTGATAGGCCACAACAGATAAGGCACAAGCACGGACGTACTTTGGTCTGTGTACAGCCTCGCTGATCTCCTTCAATTATCCACGAGCTCGAGATGATGCAGTTGTTAAGGTCTCCCGTTGACACGGCTAGATAATATAAAACAATGGCAACGTTTCCAAAACGATTTGATATTTGAAATTTGATTTGTTCGCAGCGCACGCGTCGGTTCCGCGTTCGGTCAGAGATCGAAGAGCGCCACGCCCATGTCGTAACGTCCATTTTTGACAGATGAAGTTGTCTGTCATCTTATAACCTATAAGTAGGCGAGATGCAAACATCGAAAATGGTTTCTAAAACAGTGGTACTTGTATTATGCTCAAAATATGCGTGAGAAAAACGAACACATGTTATAGCAAAGGAAATCTAGAATGTGATAGTCGTAGTACTGACGACCCGCGTGGCGGAGCGGTTACCACACCGGTCTGAAACGCAATGGGTCCCGGGTTCGATTCCCGGCCAGACAGGCATCTGAATGATGAGCTTAGATTCATGTTCCGGGTCTGGGTCTGGGTGTTACACAGGAGAAAATCTTACTGTGGGGCTATGAGTGTAAAAAGCGTGTTTGTAGATATCGTTGTACAGTCATGGGTCGGTAATAAGTGCAATTTATATTAAAAAACATTATAGCAACTTTATGTTTCTTTGTTTCTTAGAGATTTCTTGGTTTTTTCGAGAGGTAAACCCCTAAACTATTTTCTTCCCAAGTTAGTTGTGGTTCTTACAGCACACAGTACATATAAATTACATATCACTGTGTCCATATCTGTTCTTAAAAAAACATGAGTGTAGAGAGCGTGTTTTGTGTTATTTATTTTTCAGTGAAAAACGATGACAATCATATAACCATATAAAACTCTTTATGTATTATAAAACGTCAAATAAAAATAATTTTCAAATTGTAATACCACTTCAGTTAAACTCAAAGCTTTATAAACACTATATAACGATAAAAAACTTACATGTCAAGTAATTTATATTATGTAGTTTTTGTAGAATCAACCTGTTAAAATATTTAATTCATCTAGTTTTCACGTTCGTATTTTATACTTTGCTGACGTTTTAAAATATTCATATTTAAATACAATAAAATACAAAATACCTTACCCATAGAACTAATTAAGAGTATTGGTGTGGCACGTAGTAAATGAATCAAAGACGTTAATAATATGACGCTTTTTGATATAAGGCTAATGTTAAAAAATATGGAATTCATAGGCGTATAAACTTCAAAGAGAAAGTTGCTAGTATCATAGACAGAGTATCGTTGTTTTATTTATCAAAACAATAACTGAACAAACAAGGAACTAACATAAACAAACATTTGTCTAATTTTGAATAGGGAATAGAAACCTGTAGGAATGGCCTTTGTGGGTTATTTAATAAAACCTTAGACGTACACAGAAATTAGTAATGACTCTTTTATATTTAACACAGTAGAAATTTTTTTTGGAACAATGACAAAATCGTATGTTATTTAAAATGGTGATATGACTATCTGAAAATAAATATCGGTTGTATTTTAAATTTTAGAAATACAATAATACATTAAGCGAAATAAAACATTTTATAACCAATAAAAAGTAATAACTTCCTATCTAACTTACTGTGAATAATATTTGCTAATACCCAATATTTATGCATTATTTGATTAGGTTCACCAACTCATTCCATAAACATTCAAATATTCATAACTCTGTGGACGTCATCAAATTTGTCATACAGGATACCATGTTGCTAGTAGTTCTCACCAAAATAAAAAAGTAGTAATGACAAGAAGAGTTAACGAATACAATAAATAATTAGTTTTCCTGATAGTGTATTACAGGAAAAGACTTGTAAATAGATAAATGAAAATTAATGGGACAAAAACAATATACGAATGGAGAAATAGAGAAGATTAGAAAAATAGTATTGAAATCAATAAAGTATTGAAAACGATTCGCTTAGCGATTATGTTATAGTTCAGACATTTTATTTTACAATATATAAATATAGAAGAATTTAATTACGTGTAAAAACATTATTTATTCGTATATTATAATTTTTGAAGTTATACTTTTAACTAGTCACCCATCGCATCGGTGAAAATTCGACCGTAATTTAAATTAAAAAACTAAACTTATATTGTCCAAAGTAGTACGAATATTTCTTAAATTCAAATAATATGTAATAATTTTCAAGTAATTTTGAACTCACTCGTTAAATATAAAAAGAGGTTTAATTAGCTAAGCCGCATTTAAAAGCAATAGCGGGTATATTGACAAAGACACTGACATTTCTGACGTTATGTGTTTTCATTGTAAGACATTGAATGTTCTGTTTCGTTTAATATTGATGTGTTTTTGACAAATGCACGGTAGTGTATGTGATGTGTTTTAGTTGATTTTATGCATGTATTTGAAAAAAATATAAATATTCTGCACTCCTTCTCTACGTCCATTATAACCGTGCAAAATTTCATATTAATCCATCCGCGGCATATTACTTAAAAATGCACCACAGGTTTTTATTTCACGTATTAATATAAAGATAAAAAGTATAATACATTTTGTGTCGTTTCCGCCTTTACTCTATTTGTCGTTCTCGCAGTTAAAATGTTAGAATACTTAAAAATATTCTATTCATTACGACAAAAAGTATAACTTCTAACGTGTAAATATACTCAGACATACTTTTTAGGTTGTCATAAATTTATCAAAGGTTATAAATGTGAATAGTTACCTATACGAGTGCGCGAAATTAAAAACGTTCAGTAAATATTTTCTAGGGTTGGGTGCTTTGAATGAAATTGTATACCGATATGACGGGCGTAGCATTGAGAGTGATGTTTAAATAGGCCTCTAATACCACCAATATTGAAATATCTGCGACAATATTCAGTCGGGAAGCGGTGATCCGCTTTTATTAAAACACCGTTTTACATGAGAAACGCCAGAAAAAATATTGTCTGGGGAACGATACCGTTAAACTGTATTCAGATGTGTCAAGTGCGCGGCAAAAGGCATACGATATTGCTCGGCTTTGTATAAACCTCATAGTAGTTTGTGATTTATGACTTTCCGCTGATACATTGAATATAGCAATAGATTTTTTTGGTTATACCTATAAAATGGATAGGTTGTAAGATGGTTTGATTTATAGTATAGTTTCAAAATTGTGACCCAAAGTTTTAAGCACACACAAAAATAGACGGTTAACACACAAAAATAGTAACATGTGTTTTGAAAAGATTTTTGTTCATCTAAGCATATGTTGTTATGTAGTACGTATGTCTAAATTAATATCAATATTTGCATGTTTCTCCTCTATGTTTTCTAAAACGATTGATTAGATTGTAATTAAATTTGGTAGACAACCACGAACTCTTATGGATCATATAACATTATTAAAATAAATATGTAATGTTTTCTGAATTAAGTTAATGTTGAGTAAAGAAAAATGTTTTATAAGATTAATATTTTTCTTCCTTCATAAATTCACTTACACTCTGGGTGCAGTATTTTAACATTTTAAAAATATTTGACATCGAAATATCTTGCTTTATTTCGGTGAACGCTAACGAACGCGTATCAAAACCCCAACATTGAAGGCGAAGTTACTACTTACATGGCTATATTGACTCGATGTATCATGTATGATGCACTACACCGCTCACAGCCTCATGACACGAGCGCAATGCAAGTTAACAACGAGCTCTCGGTCTTTGGAGAGGATAACGATATTGACATATTTTCAGGATATTCGTATTTTGGATATGTCAAGAATTGAATATGGCTGTTATGATACGTATGTTATGATAATACCGGGTAAGTGCGAGTCGGACGTGCGCAAGAATCGGCCCGTACAAAAAAGGCTTACAATCACGTTTCTTGTATGGGTATGTTGTATAACCCTTAAATATGTATTTTTAAGTATCTATATATTAATCAAAAACTTGTGATCCGTTTTAAGATACTTGCCGCAGACGGAAGAGTATGAAATTACGCACGGTTATAGTTGATGTAGAGATTACACAATGCTAATATTTTTTTCAAGTAATGCATGAAACATACAAAAAATCAACTAAAAAAACACACACCACCTTGTATTTGGTACAAACACATACATAATAAACGAAATAGAACATTCAATGTCTTACTATGAAAATACATAACGAAAAAAATTACAGATGTCTTTGTCAAAATACCCGCATTGCTTTTAAATGCAGCTTAGTTAAATAAACCTCTTTTTACCTTTAACGGGTGCGTTTAAAATAACTTGAAATTTATTACAATTTATTTGTATTTGAGAAATAAGCATGCTACTTTGGACAATATGAAGTATAGTTTTTAGTTTTAAATTACGGTCGAATTTAAAACTAAAAACTACAGTTTGCCCGTTGCGACGGGTGACTAGTTTATTATTATAACGTTGTAATAACAACTGAAATACATGACGTATCTGTGAAAATTTTAACTGTCTATGTACCACGGTTTATGAAATACAACCTGATAACAGACTGACGGACAGCGGAGTCCTATTACTTAAAATAGGGTTCCGTTTTTACACGTTGATCACGGAGCCGTAATCATAAATGGGATGGGATCATGGGATGCTATCAAGCGGTTAAAAAAACTTGGCTTTTACTTTAGCATTAAGACACTGTTACTATGCAGTTATGCATGATCGAGAGGACGGGGCTAAGAGGCTCATGGTCCTAAATTTATATGAAAGTAGTTGTTCTTAAGTGTGTAAGTCATACGGAAATAGTAAGTCACATGTAAGCTTCCCACGCAAATCTAAAAGGGAGCATCCTTCTTATCGGAAGACCTTTCTTTGTCATAAAATTCTTTGCAAGCCAACTTTCGATAGATCTAAGTAGCGAAAATCTTGCATTCGAAAGTGCCATTTGAACTGGAGCGTTATTCCTCTGAATGCCTTAGTGGGTGGAAAATAATTTAGAATATACCAATTCTGTAGTGGACATTAATTAGTATAGTTTCTTTTTAGAAAAGGAGTACATTAACCAAATAACACTCATTACATAAACGGACAGGAAATATAGTGCCTAGGTTTAGGACGACCACTAAATGTTACTTAGGGTGAATACATAATTTTTCCAGAAAGGCGGGAATGATTCCTTTTATGTTGCTTCGTAACAAGTATTAATGGTCTCGGTCGAGCCACCTTTCCAGAGTCTCCGTCATTGCGAGCAATTAGGACACCCTCGTTTCATAAATTGTTCAGGATATGATTAATACCTTTTTTATTATGTAGGTACCAACTTAACTGTGAGATCAGAATGAAATTCGCCCTCATAATATCTTTTGGTAAACTGCCAAATTGAAGTTTATCTCCCTTTAATAGGCAAATTTACATGGTTGTAATTTCTAGAGGATTTAAAGAGGCAATAATTAAAAATGAAGTGTTATTTTAATTATTATTTCAATCTTAGAATTTCTAAATACATATTTTTTGTTTTGAATAAAACTAAATATTGAGTAATATAATTATTTGACTTATTAGTTCATTAGACTTTTGAAATGTAGTTAGAAACCAGTGTAGATCGACCGGAGAAAACATTTCTTGCGTTTCGAAGTGTGGGAGTAGCAAGGCATCTGTGATTGACTTCACATATAGCGTATGTCCTATATGAAGTTGTTTACAGATATCTATGGGCGGGAGTAAATGGTCATTGGTAAATGGTACCATCAGGTGGACTGCATACTCGTTTGTAACTTTAATCAGATAAAAAAGGGATATTTCGGTAACCATGCCGGTTCACTTCTAAACGATGCGACCATTTTACTTTGTAGCCTGAAATAAATAAATAAAATAAAAGTTCTCGAGAGTAACATTGCATTTGTGATTGACTTCAGATAGAATCATGTTCTGTATGCAGAAGAAGCTTATAGATGTATGGACATCTATAAACCCATGTATATGATTAATCATATACTGTACAGTATATGATTAATCATATACTGTACAATGTATATACCTATAAAATGTGTTTAGAATTAAAATTCTTGGATACAAACTTTTGTTGCTTTCCGTCCATGTACTTACATAACCTTATTTTATTTAGTAGCTTATTATTACCTACTTTTAGTCAATTTATCGAAATGCACTGCAAGTAAGAAGACGTGTAGGATTGCTATACCTAAATATTTCCATTTAATATCCAGCCACTTGAAGACAGGTCTTAATGGCACCCAACTAATGATAATAACTGGGACCGCCTGCATAATGTATCAAACAACGTGCAATGTTACTTTAATTAGTGTTTACTAGAATATTGATTTGTGTTAATTGAGTAATGTGATTAATCTGTTCTCGTGTTCTTTACGATACCTGTCTCACTGGATTACAAATATTTCAGTTAATATTACATTTTTATAATAGTGTTTTAAAAGTTGGTGAACTCTTAATTTTTAGTTGTCAAGCCCTTTACTATTTCTACTTTCCTATTCTAGTGGACTTGATTTTAGATGCCTATGGGCATAATGGGCATTTTAAAGGTGGTAGAACCAGTGTAGTTCGACCGGGGAAGTACCACCGCCACACCTATTTCTAGCGTGAAGCATTTCTTGCGTTTCGATAGAAGGGTGTGGTTGCCGGCACACTTTCACATGAGGCGACCATCATAGTCCTCGGGAGTAGCAACGCATCTGTAATTGACTTTAGATGGAACACATGTTCTGTATGAAGTTGATTACAGATGTCCATGGGCGGCAGTGACCACTTACCATCAGGTGGACTGCATGCTCGTTTGCTACTTCAGCCAAATAAAAAAATAATAATGATATGGCTTTTTTACCATAAATTAAAAACAATATTGTAAATTCATTCATCATTATATGAATATGTACATGTGATACAATTGTTAATAAAAATGGATTTATAGAATTTGAGTACGGTATTTCGAATTTTACATGGAAATTGTAGATTCAAGTTTCGCTTTACCAATATATTTGGAATAGCACCTTAAGCTCAGATGGTAAATGAAAAATAAAACCAGCTCACGCTAAGTTTCTTAGAGCTCCTCTTTCAACTGCCTTGTTTCAGACGATAATGTTAACTCTGTGTTATACTTACTGTGAAACCAACTTCAGTGCTCGTTTTACTATGAATTGTTCTCTTTGTCTGGTCTTATTTTGCTTAAGTGTATATTATAGTACAATAAACATTGTAAGTGGATAGAACTTTTATTGAAAGCTTTTTACTTATATCAGTGTTTCTTTGTAAAGCTTTGACGAAAGTGGATTTTCAATTCGGTTGGTAGGTATTTATTGACATACTTACCGATTTCTTCGCCAACTGTGGTCCGATTACAAGTATTTTTCTTTCGTTTGATAGACTATAATTGCAGTTTGGAACTATCGTGACCAAATTAGGATCGGATGTTGAGATCTAAGATAAATCGAAGAAATTCATCAAAATTTATAAGCACTTATCATATCAGTACTCACTTCAAAATTGACAGTATTTTATTTTTGTACAAATCTTCTTTATAAAAATGAATGTTTGTCTGTATGTCCTCTATAGAATCGTAAACCATTCATTTGATGATGTGATGATCTTTAGTAAAGTTGTTATTCATGAATCCGCGAAGGTTTCTGGTGTATTTTTTTTGTGATGGCGTAGCAACGCGCGCACAGCTAGTATACTAATAAAAAATAATAGTTCGGAAACGTATAGAATTTTTTTATCTTGTACATTAACTTGTAGGTACATTACAGAAAACCTCGATAGGCTTAAATAGGCAATTTACGATTTTAACTTCATATAAAATAATTATAATAAATTTGATTACTGTACTTAATAAGAATCAATTCAGAGATAATTAGCCGTAGCCACATCTATCCTAATAAAGCAACGATGTTTTAATTTGCTTACATTTCAAGCACAATGTAAGTACGGTACAGAGCTGGCCATAAAATTTTAAAGAGCAGTCTTGCATAGCTCCATAAAGCATAAGCGTGCCATTCTCACGATACAGTTAATATGTTAAGTGCTCATATTATAATGACAAGCACGCGTCGTTTGCCTGAATAATGAGCAATTTATTTTCGTCTGATTCATTTTACAGGGAAATAAACTGAATTTCATAAGTTACTATTTATTTTGACAATTATTATCTCCGATGTAGCCTATGAATAGTAATTTGAAGATTATTGCAGGCACAATGATATCATAAATAGTTACTAGTCACCTGTCGCAACGGTCGAAATTCGAATGTAATTTAAATTAAAAAACTAAATTTCATATTGTCCAAAGTAGCACCAATATTTCTCTAATTTAGACAAATTGACACTGACAAATATTTATTCGTTATATTTATTTTAGTAACATGATATATGTTATACTATGAGGGTAACATTTTATAAGAAAATATCTATAATTCTAAAATATATGTTATAAATGTGTGTTCTAAGTTTAAGTAATTAAGGTAACGAACCTAATAAGTTAAAAGGTAAATAATTTTATTGTCAGCAGAAAAATAATGGATTAAAAAAACTTTACCAAACAGCTACTATTTTTATGTTTCCAACCAATTTTTTTACAATCAGTGAGTGAATGGAATGCTGAAGAGTTTATGTTCAGTCATTTTAAAATGTACAACAGAGAGGGAAGGAGTGATTATTTTAATGGTGGGAAGTCATAAAATGTTGGCGTTGCTTTCGTCATTAATGTGATGGACATGAAATTATTTTCTTTAATAAAATCTGTGCAAAAAGTAGAGAAAAGACACTCGCTTTAAGCATTCTGTAAATTGTGATAGCATTGGAAATCTTAAAAGAAGTAATTGAGACCAGTTTGGCGATAACAATCTTTTGAGTGATTTATTTGAGTTTTACTCACTAGTAATTAGTCAGACAATATAAATTGTAGCAGTGTATACAAAAAATATGGCATGCTGTTACTTAGTTATACAAAAAAATTGCTAATTAGTATTGTCTTCTTTTCATGGTGAATGGTATATAATATGTATATTTTATTAAAAGCAAGTATATTAGATTTAAAACTAAACCTATTTGCTTTAGAACACCGATGTACCTTTTCTATATTCTAATTATACCTGTTAACCTCTTTAACTGTTGGAAAATTTTCTGTTAAATTTGCATAACATTGTATAGAACAAGAGATACGGCGTTGTCGTAAGGAAATCCTTATGTAGCGCCGTTGCCGCGCCCCGGCATTTTAAATTCGGTGCCGTTCTACATACAAACTAGATGTTTCTTGATAATTTCGTACGGTAATTATTATTACCTTAATAATTAAAGTAAACAATGTAAAAAGATATTCCTTTGATTATTTGTCTCGGCACGAGTTCTGTCTTAGAATTAGAAAGAACTACGTATTTTCAAATTCTAAAACACATGCGACTAAAAATGTAGATGGGTGTGCCTTAAATTTGTGTCCAGGTGCTTAGTGAAGGGGCAAAATGCATGCTCGCAAAGTACTGCAGGTTTTTATTACATAATAAACCCATGTTGTACGCTGCCATGATTGGGTCTACTCTCAGAGTAAGGAGGTGGGCTCAAAATCCATCGTGATTGCCAAGTGTGGATTGCACTCCATATGCCTTTAATTATTGTAAAAATCTCTCAGGCGTATTGGAATCCTCACGATGTTTTCCTTCACCGTTTAAGCAACTGATAATCAATATCTAAATCGCACATAACTTTGAAAATACAAAGGCGTGTGCCTGAGATTGAAACCTTAGATCTTTCGAATGTGAATCGGATTTTCGATTATTAGGCTGTCACAGTTGCTTTGGATATTCTGTAGAATTATAGAATACAGAATGCGTGTAATTATTAACAATTAAATACCTTTTCTTTAAATGTATATAAACAACTTGCGTGTAGTATATTAAAAAATCAGAAAGACAAATTTGAGAATCATTGTCCCACAGGAATACAATAAAAGCCGCATTACAGCTCAGCGACAGCTCGCTCGAGATAAATCCTTGTAAACAAAATTGTAACTGTCATCGATATCGTACTTTACGATTGGAACGCTCTGAAGGCAACACGAATTTCAAATGGAACAAAATACGTCGTCGACCCTTTTCAAGCATAATTTTATCAATACCAGGTACAATCCTGTGACGCTAATCTTAAAACGCAGTTCAAATCTTTCTAAACTTTTACCACTTAACTCAACTGTAGAGATATTATTATACCTATTTTATTCACGACTTTTACCCTCACGACTCCTTATTATTTTTATACCTTTTCTTTATGAGAGGTTATCGGCCATAAAAAACGAAATGTTTCTTGCTTGATTGAACCCTCGTGAGATGCGTATTTTATTTCCTTATAACTTAGCGACATATTGTGACACTTTCTCCGTATTAAATGTCGTTAAGGATTACTTTCGCACAAAAAATAAATTGTTAAGTATACGGCTGTCGACGTGAGTCTAATAGTAGAGTATTTAATAAAGTTTCCTTCGTTGGGTGTTATATGGAAGTCGTAATTTTGACAGGGCTATACTTTATAATGCTGGCGTGATAAGTGGGTGCGATAAATTGATGGCTCATTTTATAATAAAGTGTACAGTGTTGCCAGGCGAAATAAGCTTGGTTTATGGCCAATATTCCACGGCCTGATCTTGATGGCGGATAGAAAGTGTGATTTTGCATAAAATCAATGGTGGGAGTTTTAAATTCAGTATTTATCAAGTTAGAAAAACCCCGGGGAGTAATTTTAAAATTACTGATTGTGTGATTCGTTTTCATTCTAACTATCAACATAAATGTCCAGTGTCTTAATAAATGTTGCTCTTTTCTTTTTATTTTTCTATCACTATTTTAGAGATCGAGTGTTTGGGAAATAATTCACGTATAAGAAATAATTGCTTTTAGGTATTTTAAATCCTTAGACGGCATAAAACTGATTGTATTTTTATATAGGACAGGTTTTAGGAAAAATACATTTTAAAAGATGGAAAAGCTCTTTGTGGTTTAGGTGTTAGTCATACCTATTTTTGCCTTTGAATCGTAAGGTAAAGTTTCTGTATTTTAAAGAGTAGAGTATGGTAAGGCAAATATTCTTAAATAAGCGTTTAAACGAAGTATGTAATCTATATATCTAAATAATCATATCGTATTTCATGCAAACCCTTTAAACTAAAAAGGCTTAGAACTAAAAATGTTTCCGTAAAGAAATAGGGTGTACAGAATTGCGCTCATTTTAAACCTTTTACGATTTTCGGGTATAAATTGGTATGCGAAAAATTCTGCCGTAATGCCGTTTTAAAGCTTCACCGAAAATATTTAAATGACTGCGCTCCAAAGACTTTAGGACTACCTAGAGCGCAATAGAGATCCAAAAAGTATATGAATATCTTGCCTCGGAAATATGATGGCACGATGTTCGAGGCTGACTTTCATTCCCCGCCCGTTGGTTGTCATAGAGAACTAGAGGTAAACAAAGAAACTAAATAAATTCTTTCTGGTAAAAGTGGTTTTATTCATATATTTGGATTTCATTTATTTATATATTTTGGCGTTGGCGTTGGCGTTTCTGGGAGTGTATTACTTAAATATAATAATATTTTTTTTTTCGGGGTGGTAGAGCCAGTGTAGTTCGACCGGGGAAGTACCACCGCCACACTTATTTCTAACGTGAAGCATTTCTTGCGTTTCAATAGAAGGATGTGGTTGCCGGCACACTTTCACATGAGGCGACCATCATAGTCCTCGGGAGTAGCAACGCATCTGTGATTGACTTCAAAGGGAACCCATGTTCTGTATGTAGTTGATTACAGATGGTCATGGGCGGTAGTGACCACTAACCATCAGGTGGACTGCATGCGAGTTTGCTACTTCAGTCAGATAAAAAAATAGATCGTATTTAATGCCAGGTTTTGAACTTGTAGGTATCCGATATGTGTGTTCATCAATCTATTATTACTCTACTACTGGGCATTAGTCTCCTCTCAGAGTGAGAGCTATTTATGTCATAGTCCATCACGCCATGCAAGTATTGTTGAGTAAGATTGGTTTATCAATTTGAGAACATACATTTTTGAGTTCTTTTTATATTTCTAAAGTACTTATAATTTAAACCTCGGGTTCTCCGATTCAAAGGTCGATCTTTAAACCACTAGGCTAACGCTTGTTTTTAAAGACAAGGAGGGATAGTGACATGTAAGATCATACCAATAAACTAGATACCATTTGCATGCCAAATAGATTTATAAATACAAAGATACACCATTTTTTCGAAAATAATTTGCTAAGAACATCGACGTCGCAGTACCAGTGTAGTTCGACCGGGTAGGTACCACCACCACACTTATTTCTTAAAGTGAAGAAGTCCTTGCGTTTCCATGGTATGGTTGCCGGTATACTTTTATATGGGGCGACCACCTTAGTCCTCGGGAATAAAAACGTATGTAGCGTATTGCCTTATTATAGAACTTGGCCAAACACGCTACCGCGTGTTTTGATCTATGATTGACTTCAGATAGACACCATGTACTATAAGAAGTTGCATACAAATATCCATGAGCGACAGTTACAACTTTCCACCAGGTGAACTGTATGCTCGTTAGCAAACGAGCCAAGCCGAGCAATAAAAGTCGGTTTTATATATAATAACTTTTAAGTAACAACTTAAAAGTTATAAATATAAAAAAACTGACTTTTATATAGAAACTAGATTTTTAAATAGCACGGTTATATTTCAGGTCGTTTCTCACCTAGTCCTCCTTGAAAGTGCATTATACAGTTTGCACGATGCTCAGCCTAGGTACCGTTCTGTCCATTATTTTATGCAAAGTAAGCTACTCCTACTAAATGTGTGATAATTTTGGAAACAATGGACCTTTGTTGTTCTGCGTCATCTCATATTTTCCAGGAACTGGCTTGCGGATAATAAGATTAAGATACCAATAAGATAAGGAGTTAGTTTGTTGTTGGTGCTCGAAGTATATCAAGATGTACGCTCCTCTTTAATTGTTTACAGTATTGTTTACTCTGAATTTCTGTGAAATAACTTTTTATATGATGGACAATTATGGTAAACGTTATAGGATAAAAAATAAGTATCTAATTGTTCAAAATATTTTAACGATCTGTGTATAAATCAACGAAAAAATACGTCAGCGGTGATTCATTTTATATGTAGCTGGGACTACTAGGTGGTAGAATCAGTGTAGTTTGATGGGGTAGGTAGAACCGCCATACTTATTTCTAGCTTGAAGCAGTTTTTGGGTTTCTATGGCAGGGTGTGGTTGCCGGGTCATTTTTAGCGCTCGGGAGTAGGAACGCATCTGTGATTGACTTCGGATAGATCGGTTCTGTATAAAGCTTACAAAATTATATCCATGGGTGACAGTGGACACTAAGCATAGGGTGTGCTGCATGCTCAATTGCTTTTTAAATCTTTTAAACGGATGAATCGATTTCGATAAGACTTTTAAAATAAAAAAAACATTGTAGGGCTACCCTAAAGTAACCTTACACCATACGTGCGATCGGAGCTGCGAGTGTAGTTCATTCAAAAAAATATATGATAACAAATGAGGAAATTAGTAAATTAACGTTCAGTACAAAATGTATGCAATTTACTTTTTACTGACAAAACGTGCGACTTCCTTCGTTTGCGGAAGAGGGTTGAAGTCACAAACCACGCCAGCTTTTTTGCTCTTAATTATCAAGACAAGCGCAATTTGCACCGAGAATACTGAGTCGTCTAATTTATTTAGTTCGCAGTTCTATTCAAAATTACTCGTAATTGCATCATGTTATTTAATTTCGTGCTGCCTTTAGTTTGTGTTGGCTCTAAATGCAAGCTTACTTAGAAAATTGTTTACCTTATTGAAATTCTGTATTTCAATTTTTATATGTGTTTAAGTTTTGCTCATAGTGTATTAAAACTTATTTCAGCCCCATATTTAGAATAACTTGGGTTACATTATAATTTATTTACACATCAAGTTTTCCATAGATTTAGAGATTGATGTAATAAAATCGTATAGTACGTCTCAAAGGTTTTTTTGTCGTTGTAAGGTAAGTTCGTAAGATTTTAAAAAGGTTTTTACGGTATGTCCATTTTTGTACAACAATTTTGCAAATATACAGCTAAAACAGTAGATAATTAGACAAATAGTTTAGCTTCGGTACCGGTAGCTTAATTAGTGTTTTATTCTTTTTTTACTTACATAGTAATCTGAAGTAGCAATATACTATGACTTATCTTCATTGATATCCCTAACTTATTTACGGCAGGTTAGACGTGAAGGGGTTACACTGTCCACTTAAACGACCTCACTGCATATTCATTGCATACAAATATCTTCAACAACGTGTAGGTCTGTACATACCTTGACACTAGGCATCACCGTAAACAATAACGTTACGTAAAATGTTGGCAGAATTTCAGTGAAACCAAAAGGATCAAAATGAAACAAGCGTGTTTATAAAAAGTTAATTTATTCATAACTTTACGGAAACAGCTAACAACGGGCTCTATATAACAGTACGTAAGTACGTATCATCAGTAGGTCGATATGCGATCGCTTGCACGATATGTAATATGATATTGGAATTATGTTCTTGATAGTCTCGGTATTGGTACGCAGCTAATGGAGGTTATGTCAACTATTGCTATAACTCCGAGCTTAGTTTGTACTAGTGATGAAAGAAACTTATTCTTTTAAGTGTTGTGAAAAATACGACTCAATTTTATTGTATATTTTTTATGCAGTTCAGTCCTGTCTCGACTTTACTTACTTGCTGAGTTCTTTTAGACTTAGGACGCTTGTTTGAAATGTAACTTAAGCCCAAATGGAATGTATGTACTTGAAATATTTGTTTGGATAGATAATAAAAAAGTATTTCACATCACATATCAAGAAGTGATTAAGTATCATAAGTCTTGTGAGAAATGCTTGAGGATGTCAAGCCCCAAAGTTAAAAGATACGTACGGACTTTAATAAAATTAAGACTAAAGACTTACTTATATCACCAATAACAAAAGACGTAAGACTAAGTCTTATGACTAAAGATTAATCAGGTTGTGAGTCTATGAAAATGAGTCGATTGTTTTTAAGTCTCTTTCATCAGTAGTTATTATTCTACAATAGACGTTAATTGACTTCATATACGCTCGCACTATTTAATTTCGTTACTGTAATAGAGTTGTTTGAAATGTACAAATACAGCTGATAAACATTTTGACATAATGTTTGACATATATGTTTTTATTTATTTCATTGTCACTCGAAGATTTTATTGCACTATTTATATTACACGCGGCTTGATTAATGTACATGAACAATAAAAAATAATACATGCATAGTATAGCTACATATAAGTTACCTATAAAATATAAATACATATAAACATAACAGATATTCCACTCATCACCTTAATATACATTACAAATTAAGTATAAACATTATCACATAAAATTACGAAAGATAATTTTCGAGGTAATTTCAGTCAGTTGTGCTTGCGGTTTTATGTCTGAATTACTTTTGGATGAATATTGTGATTATGTCTGAGTGCTGAAAAATATAAAAATTTTATTCATGTTATACAAAATATTATTTTAAACCTTCTCTTTAACATAAAAATTGGGAAACATTTTGTATCAAAGTATTCCAGTAGCACTGTGAAATACTAAATGTTATTTTAAAGACGGCTCGTACGTCACGTCAATTCAAAGTAATCTAAACATAAGTAGTGGTAGTTAATTATTGCGCTGCGGGACGCCCTTTAATTTTTTAGTTTTCCCTTCGTGTATTGCAATTATAAGTATACTAGGTTATTCCAACTCTATATTTAATCTAGGTCTAAAAGTGTGTGTGTGTGTGTGTGTGGCAAATTTCAACGAAATCCGAACGGTAGTTTTTGCTAGAAAGCGTAACACACAAACTTACATTCACAAATATAATATTAGTAGGGATTCTTATTTTGGTAATAGAATGCAGTGCGAGCTTAATACGTTTCTTACATTCGTTATTTATTTTTACCGCACTAAACCCCCCCCCCCCCGGTTGCCGTCCTCGGTGTTACAAAGAGGACTAGGGATCTCGAAAGGAACGCAACCGGAGTCCTCTAAGCGCCTCGCCCCATCGGGCTCCTCCCAGTGGAGCGCCTGGGCCCAAGGCTTCGTCTGGTCTTTACAACGATATGCGACCATGTTTACCGCTGTCCATTCCGGGATTGCCTGGCTGGACGGTTCAAGCTCCCACTCTTGCCCGCAGCCCCGGAAGTCCCCTTTTAGTCGCCTCTTACGACAGACAGGGGATACCGTAGCCCTATTCTGATTCCTGAACTACAGGGAAGAGTTTCGTTATTTAGACTTCATCCATCATTTTAAAGTAAATTGCAAGTTAAAACCAAAACGAAAATGTCTAATATATTGCAATGTGTGAGCGAATACTTAAACATTTATAGTTTTGAGGAAACGGAATAAACAAGTAATAAATTTGTCGATTGTATGTTTCGTGGTACGTGTATGAAGCGCATTAGATTGTTTAGTTATATAGTGATTTTAGTGTAAAAAAGCTTAGATTATATAAATTTACAAAAACGTACACACACATAAAGCCGCAAACACAATGATGGTACCACTTGTACAATCTTAGGTAAAAGTCGAAAGTAGCCATTTCGTAACGTTTGTCGTTAACAACTACAATAACTACAACTTTATATTACAAAGCACGCCATATTGTCTTTATTGCAGAATGTCATGAAATATTTACAGATTATATGAAAATTCTATTTCTTTACTATATATATTTCTATGGACATGGTATCATACAATGTAAAACTCAATTATTAAAAATAATTTAGCTACTGCATAAAAGTTTCGGGCATTTCTTGCGATCTATTAAATTGACAAGGATTCCGGTTCTAACCTAATAACAGGCGACAAGGCCATAGATAATTCTATCGATAGCGGATCCGTATCAGAATTCTAATAATTTAAAAAGCATGAATTTAATAAATTTGTCTCCTGTTATATCTGATGTCCGAAACGATAAGAGATGCGACACCAAGGAAAATTTTAAATTTGGTAATGCGAGGAGCACTATCCTTTAAGTACAGTACCTTTTGTACAAAGTACGACGTACTATATGGTATTTAAGAAGGACTTTATCATGTTTTCGTGTTATATAATTTGAACGTATTTATAAAGAATCCTCATAGATCTTATTTATAAAACAATTGTACTAATGATTATATTTTTGGGAAGAATGTATTTTTTAATACAGTACATTTTGTTGTCTCTATACAAACAATTGTACTACTTTATGTGTGTTTTATTTTAACTAATATTATTTCCGTGTATTGAAATCAATGAAAAATTTAAAACAAAAAATATATTTTTTAAATAAATAACTAATTTGGTTAACAACGGAATTTCATAAATATCATCTTCTATGTATTTATATTTTCTTATTGAATTAAATCCTGTACCCATCAGAATGATCTATGGAACTCGTAAAAGCTGTAAAGCCAATTAAATTAGTACAACGAGGAATTTGATCTATGAGATTGTAATTGAGGTCTAAGTATTAGGTAATTGTTTAACGAGTGTTTGGGGTTAAATGATACGATCTAAGCGCCGTCACGCAACATTGCTGTCACGTCGGAATTCCAATTATTTAACACTATTATGTGTGTGATATGTATTAATGAATCACTGTAACATTTTAACATATATAAACATACGATATCTAACAATAGAAGTATGAAAATCTGTTCAGAAATTTAAATTCCTTATACACAACCCTGATGGTTTGATTTTTGCTATATTTGAAGTTTTTCTATATTATCAATTTATCAATTTAGTAAGCCAGATTTTTCCATAGTGTTCTTATAAGTAATCACAATATTAATTTCATTTTTACTAGTGTAATGAACTATAGTCTAAGCCGATATTATTTAGAGGAGCGTCACACCCACATCAGTGAAAGTAAAGATTTGATAAATAAATTAGTACTATTTATAACGTGATACACGACATTCTTAAATATTCATACTACACGATCAGATATGGCACGTTAATCGTAAAATCTATCAGTCTTTCGATTATAACAATATTTTCTAAAATCTACTTAACATTTTATTTACAATTAACATAGATTAATTGATCTAAGTACATTTCCGTAAATTACGCTGCATTTACATGTAAAACAATTTATCTACAGCACAAATTGTGTGAATTAATTCTGTTCAATCATAAGTACTTTATAACGCTTTTGTTTCTTGATTCGATGCGTTGGTTTCTCTCAGCATAATTGCACCAGACACTAAAATAATAAATCTCTACAATTGTTGCCTAATAAAAATATTGAAAAAGTATTCAGCATAATTGCTTCAGTTACTAAGATATATAGTTATAAGTCTATTAATAATTTACCCACAAAAGTAAGATTACAAATGAACTTGACAATTATTAGCAGGTAGAAATAATAATAGGCATACGCTATAAACCTAAATAAAACTTTAAAGCTTAGTCACAAATCGCGCGGTTTCTTCCATATATAACCTTTTTAAATATCAAAATTATATTATTTAAGTATATATAAACTTTCATGTTTTAAAACTGAGAAATTTTATTTAAATACAAGTTGAATTTTATTCTTTTGTAATTAAAATTATATTTTTGTAAATTGTTCCAATTAAATGACAATATTATATTTGCAGGTAACATTTTAGAAAAAAATATGTTTGTAAGCAATACACAAATTGTTAGCTACTTGAGGAGTCGCATTTTGTTTAACATTTTTTCTTATTCTGCAATGAAAAATTAGTGTAGAATTAATTAAGTCAAAAAAATATATAATACATAATATTAAATGAGCGTTATTTACATCTATCCGCGAAAGTGATTGTGTTAAAACTGTATGAAGCTTCCATTAGTTGATACAAAGTATACCTTTATCAAAGCAGAATATCGCACACTCATCGCAACTAATGTTTCGCGATCTATTTTCATTTGCGTAAAGCCAAAGCGTCGGAACATTTTTGACTTCTTACACGTAAGATAAAGCAAACTATAAATATTTATAAAAGATAAAGGAAAATAAACTACGATTTTCTGATTGATGTTTCGTTATGTTCGCACGATTCACGATGACGGCTAGGATTATATAAGAAAATCCAGAACTATATTACAATAATGTAAAGTAGAAAATGAAAACGCAGACCACCTCTTTTAAATAGAACATTTGATTTGATTTTACATGAAGACGATCACAGCAAATACCAAAAAGACAATACAAGTAATGTGCTGTCATATTATAACTATATTTAGGTCTGCTTTATCTATTTTTAGACAGAATATCATTAATGTAACGCAAAACCTAATTACATAACTTAGAACAGTATTCCTAACCAAAATACTAAACTGAGTAATCGTTATTTTAATATCAATTCAGACTGCGTTTTATGTAACTGAACATACTGCCTTTACTCATAAACTTTACAACTGTTATGCCTATTCTAAGCTACGCCTATTTGATCACGTAGTGTCTTGCTTTTAAAATATCATTTACTACTAGATTATTTAGCACAAACTTGTCCATCTTGTCTTGGCACCTTATCACGGTACTGTTCCACACAATGCGATTACGACTTGTCAGCTGATGAGGAGCGCGGCGAAGACGATATGGGACACGCTCTTGATGACGTCGGAGCTCGATGACTGGGTCGACTCGTAATCTAAATACAAGGTATATGTTATTCAAATAAAATATATATGGAAGTTGATATATAAAGAGACTAGCTGTCAACCGCGGCTTCGCCCGCACGTTCTAAGGGAATTAATTACATTAACATTTGATAGCGTGATTCAGAACTTGCAAATGAATTTTACTAACGCCATCTATTAACAATGTCTGGAACTACTAAACATCTAGCAACTAACAAAACATCGATATTCTCACGGGAATGAGGGAGCGCGGTCAAAAGTAGCCTACGTCACTCTCCGCCCTCCTAACTATCTCCCAGAATATAAACCATATCATAATAGCTATGATGTGACTTGAAAGAGGAACAAACAAACACATTTTCTCATTTTTAATATTAGTATAGTATGGACTCTTCTGCAGTTCGATTGCGAAATCATTACGGTGTTTACCGACTTCTGCGTTATAACTGCTGGGTGTTGCTATATCCTGGTTTGAAGGGTGGGGTGCATACTTACGGTAAGATGCTTATCTTTTCTGGGATTTATTACCTATGTCCAGAGCAGTAGTGAACACCATCAGGTGAACTGCAACTTTGTTTACGTATTAATAAAAAATGTTCTTAATGAAATAACGTGTTTTTCACTTGATGTAAAATGACACCTGCAGATCACGGTTACGTACTAAATATTGTATCGATTCCTAGCAGAACATGTATATTTAACATATGTTACGTAAACGTATCTAAAGTAATTTATTCTGAGAACAAGTATTGTTCTATATTTGCATTTTTAGTAAAGTACAACACGATTAAAAAGACTTTAGCCAAGACTTTGAATCGATTCAAATTCAAATTCAAATTCTTTATTGGTATAACAAGTTGTACACGAACATAAATTGTTGTTGGGACATCCTTTTAAGTAATCGATGGATAATTTATAAAAGCCTTTCTTACTTTTTATATTAAATCCTATTGGTTGATTAAAACAATCTTTCGCTGCGCTAGCCATTGTTCCACTGGTGACAAGTCTTGCTAGACAGTCGAGCCTTAATTATAACGAACGACGAGAACCATTGTGCAAGTATAGGAATGAAGGATAGCTGGGAAAAATTAATGTGTTGGCATACATTTTATTTCCTCTAGCCTCGAAAGTTTTTGAAAGGAAATGCCATTATGCGTTTTTATGTTATGAAAGTAGACCAGTCGAACAAACGGGGGTATAACCCATTATTATCCCACTACTGGGTACGGGTCTTCTCTCAGAATGAGAGAGTTTTAGGCCATAGTCCACCGCGCTGGCCAAGTGCGAATTGGTGGACATCACACTCTGAGAACTTTTTTTTAAAGAACTCTCGGGTATGTAGGTTTCCTCTCGATGTTTTCCTTCGCCAAAAAGCAGTGATAATTAATTTCTAATTCACACATAATTTTAGAAAATTCAGAAGTGCATTCTTGGGTTTGAACCTCGGACCTCCCGATTCAGTTGGCAAGTTTAAAACATTAGGCTATTACTACCCGAACAAATGATATGTGGTCAATGCTTTATTTTAACATATGTACGTAGAAATAAATAGAACACGAGCTCTATATGAGTTCTAAATTGAGACGTTTTATACGTAGGTGTGCTTAACACACTCTTTGAACTAGAACACAGTACAGCGATATTTTTACCCCTAGACTGATATAGGTATGTTAGTGATGCCGTTTCAGTGGAATCATACACAATTTTATGATGATTGTCTTTGGTGTGGTTAGAAAAATATTTTGTAAATATACCTGCGGCACATTTTACTCCATAATATTAAAGTTTTAAATGAGTATTTGCTGTCAACGGACATCTTTAAACAATTCCATATAACAGGGGTTCTATCTAAAGTCGATAAGATCCTTCCGTCGAAACGCAAAAAGTGCTTTACGCGAGAAATAGGTGTGTCACTGATACCTCCCAGGTTCAACCAACCTTGTTCTACAATTTACAAGTTGCTTAGAGAACTGTTAAGTAGTTGTCACTTTTTATATCAATGGCGACAGTCATAGTCGCAATGGTAAGCGTTGTGGCATATATCGACAGGAAAGTTTTTTATTATTTAATATTGTTCATTAAAAACACTTGTATCGTGAAAATTCTCAGCTAAATTCTAAATTAAATTCTATTGGTAAGCTATTACTCATAGAACGCGGAGCGTGCATTGTTCCGTTGAATTGAAAAGTCTATCTAGATTCTAGGAGAATATAGGGAGCCTTAATTATAACGAACGACGAGTATTATTCTCTCAGGAAACCTAAAAGGACAACTGTAGAAACTTGGTCATACCGAATCTGTTCGAATAATTTTAGCACAGAATTGCTTTCCTCTAGAAGTAATGAGGGTGCATATTTCAAAGTCGAGTTTAAGGATTTATAATTACTTTAGCACTTGTTTTCGTCATGTACTAAGTAATTAATTATTATGTACCATATTAAATTTAAATTAGAGTCGCGTTAATTCTTCGTATATGTCAATTAAGTATTTCAACAGGTTTTTTTTATATAACTGTTCTGTCTATTATAGTTTTTTACACATCTTCGATAAAAACGAGTGTTATAAAAATAAAATATGACTGCAAATGTAGACAATGCGGAGTTATAGTACATGAAAATAAGTACTAGTAATTTGATATGACCTGATAATTGTGACTATTACTATGAATGTTATTGATGACAGTAAAGGTGGTAGAACCAGTGTAGCTCGACCGGGGAAGTACCACCGCCACACCTATTTCTAGGATGAAGCAATTCTTGCGTTTCGATAGAAGGGTGTGGTTGCCGGCACACTTTCACATGAGGCTCGGGAGTAGCAACGCATCTGTGATTGACTTCATATGAAACCCATGTTCTGTATGTAGTTGATTACACATGTCCATGGGCGGCAGTGACCACTTACCATCAGGTGGACTGCATACTCGTTTGCTACTTCAGTCAGATGAAAAAAAAAACATTTACGAAATAGATTAAAACAATAAGGTATGATTTCAAATTTACCTTTTGTTTTTTTTTAATGAATAACATTTACGTTGTCAAAGTCATAAAGGTACCTACAATATTCAAAATGATTGCATCGCGGTGAATTCGGTATCATAACGACTATGACATTCAAATTAACTAATCACAGTCAAATCCCCAGTTCTGCATTAAAATAAATGTTACTACCCATTTACGTGATTTATGTACATTGTAGTTACATTAATGTACAGTTTATTTTGTACATTATTACTTTTTCATTCTTGCAATCGAAAATCGAATTACCAGGTGGTAGAATCAGTGTAGTTGGACTGAGGAGGTACTACCGCCACACTCATTTCTAGCGTGAAACAGTTCTTGCGTTTCAACAGAAGGGTATGGTTGCAGGTATACTTTTATATGAGTCCTCGGCAATAGTAACACATCTTTGATTTACTTCAGATAAAACCCATATTCTATGTGAAGTACGCTTGTTTGCTACTTCAATTTTATTAAAAAAATATATAAATTGGGTATTGTTGCTAATGTCTAAAATGTAAAGAATATCAATAATTTCATAAAAGTACAACGGTAGTAAATGCACATCAAAGTAAAATATGCAAACATTAATTTGAAAAATTGCAGTAAACAAAGAAAATTAACAAAAGCCACTGAACACGAAACGCCAAAAAGTTATTTAATTTCAGTGTATTAATACTGATGTGGTCTGAAAGTGAGCAACAAAGTAACTATTTATTAATAAAAGTAAGTGTGCAAATAATGAAAATGTAGGTCTCAGAGAGATAAAAGTATGAGTAACTTTAATTAAAAATATACGAAATTGATTGAACAAAACAATGGTATAAATAGGTACAAAACCTATACTATAATCGTAACTATAAAACTACGTGCATCTATCTATGCATCAGCTTTCTGAAATCCTCGGAATTAGGCCTTCCCTAAATGGCGCGACTATCCACTCCTATGCCTTCAGAATACAGCGGTTTACCGCTGCGTTCTTTGGGTCAACCTTCTAACTCGTTTGGAGGTGACATGTGCAGCTTTTGTCTAAACATAGTCGTGGTTCCATCCCTTAGTTGCACTTACATCCACGGGCCAAGACGGAGAAAATGGTGCTATTCAAGACTAAACCACGCGGCAACGACGACACACGTCACTCACGTCATAGTACGTATAATATATTATCACTAGCAATCCCGCGACTCCGCCTGCTATGTTAATGTTTACCATGTTAATGAGTATTCAATGGGTTATTCCTTTTTTTGGACTGACGGCTTGAAGACGGCGGGTAAGTGCTAAATTCAGACCGCTCAGGACCGGTCGAAGTGGCGCAAATTAGGGGAGGCCTATGTCCAGCAGTAGACTTTCAAAGGCTGATGGATGGATGGATGGATGGATATTATACGACTGTCAATAATTGTGATCTTTTAGCAAAAGTCGTATGCAAAAATATCCAAAGTGAAACGTAGATTCTAGTAAATGTTAATGAGTATTCCTTGTGTTAATCCAAGATTAACTATCTGTGCGAAAAAGTAACAACATACATCATCACAAACTTTTATATTTATAAAATATATGTGCACACAATCTTGTCTACATATTTTCAAGAGCTTCTTGTTTAAGAATGAAAGCTCTCAAACATGATTAGAAACTTAGAGTTTCTAAGTTCTTATGAAGATAAATACAGAATGTTTGAGTGTATTTGTATTTTATTATACGACTATGAATAATTGTGATCTTTTAGCAAAAGTCATATGCAAGAATATCCAAAGTGAATCGTAGACTTCTATTAAATGTTATTATGTTTTTAGGCTGCATGTACGAATGAAAGTACCCAAATGGCAGCAGTGTTTCATATCAAGGATTCTGACTGGCAAGATAAAGTGTTCCGAATTGGTCTTGGTCTATGAAGCAATATATTTAGGGTTGGAACACCATCGGTCTACAATATCATATATTCCGACGCTTGTAAATTTACGTGATCTGCGGTAACTGCTTAAATTCAGCTAGATAGCAAAAATAATATTTACTTACCAACATCTTTCCACTCTTCAAGCTCATAATCTCCAATAACTCTGTTTTCCGCCGCGCTATCTCGCCAGCGATTTTTGTTTTTACCTACAAAACATGATTAAATTACTATTCAGTCGACAATTGGACAGTTTCATAGGAAACTCTTTGAATGAACTGAGAGAATAACTTTGAAAATCAAACATAAGTGTTCTCAACACAGCGTAAATCGTCATAAACAATGTAAAGAAAAGCTCAAATCTGTAACAATAAGAAATTGGAAGTCAAAGAGCAAACAAAATCGCTTCTCCCACAATAATATTACTAACGACCCAATTGTACGGAAGCATTGGGCTTCGGCGGCGAAACCAATAAATACAAAATCCACCATCGACCTTTTCAGTTCGAAGCCTACAGGAGGACGATATAGGAATGAGTAATATTTATAAATAAAATATCGATATTGATATCGAGAGTTTAATGTCAATATATTGACATTAGTCGACAGCTAGAGAATGTTGATACTTTATAACATGGATGGTTTAGTAACACTTACCTGCTAAATTAGTATTAAAATATTACGCAACGTCTACTTTCGACAATAACTACTGTAACTGAGCTGATTTTGAATGAATGCTTGATTGAAAGTTCTTTATTTTATGAATATGTAATGTGTAATAAATATATACAATAAAAAACTCTACTATAATAAACACCAGAAAATAACAATATTTTACTAAAGATATCAATATCGACTAATATTACCCATCCTTAGGACGATGGATGTATATAAAAGGCACGTGGGGTAACAAAACTTTTGACTGTTATTGCCTAATCGCGGTTTACGTGGCTATATTGAATCTCAAAATTTTCCAATAAGCATTAGCGCACGGAGAAACGAGATGAACATGAAAAATTAATCCAGAAATTGTAGAACCCGTGTCGAATCTGTTTCGAAAGGGTTTCATTAGTAACTCTCAGCTTGTTTCGTAATTAATTATTTGAATGCTTCTTTCGGCACCAGACTTTCAATAAATTAGGTTGAGAGTTCTTTACGCGTGAAAATTGTAAATTAATTAGTTAAATAAAAATTATCTAAAGCAATATACCTTTTTTTCTTTGTGGAAACGTTGGGACGTAGCTGATAGTTGTACTAGTTGTAGAGGGTGCAGGTATTTCTGAAAACAGTTGGCTAATAAACACTCAAATAAAATTTTAAACATGTATGTATACATGATATGACAGTACACGGATTACATTTGCAACCATGTATAACTTATGTTTTACATAACATTCAATTTTACAATTATATCGTATTTATAATGCATGGGTACGAATATATATATGAACTAGCCTTTGCCCGCGGCTTCGCTCGCGTGGAATTTAGTCTGCCACATAAAGTTTCCAAGGTAGAGCAATAGTTCAACCAGGGAGGCATCACCGCCGCACCTATTTCTACCGTGAAGCAGTTCTTGTGTTTCATTAGAAGGGTGTGTCTGCCGGCTCACTTTTATATGAGGCGATCATCATAGTCCTCGGGAGTAGCAACGCATCTGTGATTGACTTCAGATTGAACCCTTGCCCTACTTCCTAAGGCGATTAACATACGGTACAGCTCACTGCCGCGGTAGGCAGTGAAGCGGATCTCATGTTGTATTGGGGTCTAATAAATCCGTTGATGCCTCACACACGTACACCGACCGACCGCGCGGTCCAGCGGTGTTCTCATCACCACCATGTCTCCGCGCGAACGACAGTGCGGAGGGTCGGCACCTTACACACGGGCCGGCGCCTAACCACGCGGATCATCGTTGATGCAGGCCGTGTTGCAATTTAATAAAATGAATTTCGATCTTGAAAAGTTTATTTTGATGATCGGTCCATCTGCGCGTACAGGTGCGTAAACCGCCTTACCGCGCGGGGCACCGCTTTTTGCGGCGGTGCGCGGTGCCGTGTGTTAATCGCCTAAATCAGAGTGTTCAAATTTCAAATCACAGGCACGTATATTAATTTGAATTAGTTTTGTCGGCAACAGATATTAATGCTTACTCTGAAATTAAAAGTTTTAAGAAAGGGTCTCAAAACGCGTGACGGTTACCAACGCGCAGTTGGCTAGCGTGGTCAACTACGACCTAAACTACTGCTAATCTGACATATGTGCCGAGTTCTGTAACATTAAAAGGTGGATGACGATTGAATAACATATTTAACCTTTCCACTGTTTCATTCTCATTGACCTTTTTTCTCTTTTTTGTCGAGGGAGAAACCTTCAAAAGGTACCATACGCCGTGGGAGCGACGCAGGGTTATGTGGGATTCTTATAGCACCAGGACTCCGGGATCTTCAAAGGAACACAACTGGAGTCCTCTGAGTGCATTTCCCCATCGGGCTCCTCCCAAGTGAGCGGCTGGGCCCACCACTCCATCTGGTCTTTACCACGATATGCGACCACACGTATACCACCGTCCTTCCCGGGATTGCCTGGCTGGACGGTTCAAGCTCCGTCCATCCTGGCTTTCACGATAGTATGCGACCACACATGCTGACATCTTTCCCGAAGTTGCTGACTGGGTGTTTGGAGCTCCCAGTCTAGCCGCCCGCAACCCCGAAAGCCCCCTTTTAGTTGCCTCTTACCACAGATAGGGGATACCATAGCCTTATTCCCGGAACTACAGGACCGTCATTTACCTTTCACATTTTGCTCCGTGTTTTATAACCATTCAAATATTAATATCATACAACTTCATTGTATACGGCGGCGGCGCACGGCGCGTACTGCTGGTCAATCAATTGACTACGCAATATGTTATACTCGTAATATCTTCTAAACTACTTATCCAATTTACATGGTGTAAAAGGCAGATTCAATCTTTATTTTGATAAAGATTTATATTTAGTTTGTATAAAACCCACGGAAACATCAACTTCATATTTTTAAAATTTTCAAAGTATAAAAAGAGTTATTGTGGGTTATACATAAAATATAGACATATGCTGTCGCGGACTTTTATTTAGATCTATGTGAGCCAAACATTTCCACGGTACATTATATTTGGATATCTCCAACGGTTTAGGCAGCGTACGCGAAGATAGCTCTCAGAGGACAACTTTTTTTGCGACTAACCTGGTATTTCTCGTTATATTATAACCTAATTACAAAAAAATCGGTATAAATTATAGTCCATGTGTTATTCTGATGTATAACCTATACTACTGTAAAGTTTCAACCAAATCCGTTGAGTAGTTTTTGCGTGAAAGAATAACAAATACACATACATCCTCACAAACTTTCGCATTTATAATATTAGTAGGAGTAGGATTAACCAATTATAGCTCATCGTATGGGTATACCAATAGTTGCAATTCATTGGTATTGGTTTTGTTATTAAATAAAATAGTCCTAAGAAATAAGAAAAAAATATGTTACAAAAAAGCTTGTATCATTTTTTATAACAATATATTTTCAGAATATCATATATTTTCTCTTTATTACACACTAAAAACATATAGAAACATAACGTTAATATAACTTATACATTATTACATTACTTAATAGTAATCAGCTTATGAATAAACTTATTTATCCTCTACTTACGCATTGTAACGTACCGTCTAGTCTGATAACCCCGTCGGTCTCACCCAGGGAATTCTTTGCCACACAGCGATACGACGAAAAATCATTTGAGGACACTTTCTTTATCGTCAGTTTCATCTTGCGGCTATACCCGTCATCTATCAAATCTGTTATGTACTTTTTGCCTGAAAGTAAACCTTAAGTAAACACAACAATATATGGTGTTAATAATTTGACTTTCAACACAGTAACATGAAATAAATTTTACATACAAGTTTACTACAATACACAGCATATTTTTTTTTCTATAAATCATAAATTGATTATACATACATAATAACGTAAATATTTCAAAAATAAGTTCAATGTAAGCCGTTTGCGAAGCGAAAATCTCTAAAATGTAATAGCAAGTTTGGAAATTTCCTGTTTTCTTAGAATGTATGTATTAGAACACCGTCAAATATAACAACGTTTCGTGGGAATTGCATGAAAAATGTTAATCATTTAAAGAGTGAAAATGCTTTGTTGATTATTAAAAAATTGAGCTACACTACTATTTCCATTTTTCTCTTATAAACTAGAAAAATCTTGAATGCTAAGTAACCATAATGAATAAAATTTCTAACATAAGTAAAAATGCGGATGCCACGTGAATGAAGGGTTACAAAAATGAATTACGTAACTAACCTGATATAATCATGTCTCCTCTATCGGTTGTCCAATAGTTAATGGAAGAGGGGTATGCCTCTGTGTGGCACTCCAATGTCACGTCCTGCCCCACATAGGCCGCTTCCAATTGATTCGGGATCGATAGCATTGGTGGAACTATGCCCGGACATGTTAATTAGTAATGAAATAATTGTTCAAATGGACAGAAACACACGGCAAATTAAATTTTCAAATTTTGTGGCCACAGTATTATGAATTCAATCAGGATAGAAAATAAACGAATAAACAATTGAAACACCTGTTTTATATGCATTGAAATGATTGCTCATATGGACATGATTTGGCAATTCACATGTGGAAAAATCGACTCTGTTACAACGAATCAGCTTTGACGATTTTGCTTTAACGTCTGTAAGAAAACCTGACAGTGATTTCATAAGGAAGTGTTGTTGGTTAATCGAGTGAAAGTTATGTGAGCATTTTACGTATCTTATAAGAAATGGAGAGAGCTGTGAAGGCGCTAAGATACGGAATGTGAATTAGGGGCAAGGAAATCGTCTCATTGGCTTTTGGGCGAAAGCGGAGGAGCGGCGGAGTGGTGCGCGGTTCGGAGAACAGATAGTATCGCTATTATCGCGTCCGTGCCGTATTCACGTCAGCATAATGCTCTAATTGGGCGCAATTACGACCGATCCGGCGGAAGGCGCCGTCAGGTAGAGACGCCGTGTCCTCGTAAATACTCGTTAACGACTCCCGCCTCGAGAAAAATAATATTTCTGAACGCTGACTCCCGCCGAAAGGAAACGACGTGAAAATGCTCACGTACTTAGGAACAGAAGAATTTGAGGCCAAGTTAACAGGGCGAGAGAAATGTGCCGGCGTTTTCTTCATGCTAGATGGGAAAGTGATACGAGGACAATTTCGGTAACTCTACCTTATTTTTATCACACCGGGATATATTTCATTTTATACGTTATTTGTAGTACTTTTAAGTAAAATACAAGCTTTTTAATATTTTTACATTTCCATTGCCATATTGCGTGTATTTTTATAGTAAAAATGCAGCAGGTGGGACGAATTATCAGAGGTATGTATTAATGTTTAACAGGTACTTAAGATATGCAGTTTTTGAATTTATTCTTGGTAACATTTAGACCCAGTCGCATGAAACGTGGGCACTGCAAAAAAATCGCTTCTATAAATTTAAAAATGTTTCAATTTTATATTTGTGTATTAATGCTTACTGCTGTTTTTTATAAAAGGGTTCTAAAGTAGGTTTTGTTAATTTTAAATATTATCTACTTTTAAAAGCTAGCTCTCCGTACGTTCTAGTAATGCTAGTAGACGAAAAAGTAGAAAGCCTTAATCCGATTATATTTTGAGCAAAAATTTACGTGCTGCGCATTGTTATAGAAATAGGTCAAAAACAAAACATATGAATGAGATTCAGTTAAATTTTTCGCACTGTATTTTCTAGAATATTTAACTATATTCATATTTGACTGTCAGATCTATTGTTTTTTTTTTATTTTACTGAAGTAGCAAACTAGCATGCAGTCCACCTGATGGTAAGCGGTCACTGCCGCCCATGGACATCTGTAATCAACTTCATACAGAACATGGGTTCTATCTGAAGTCAATAACAGATGCGTTGCTACTCCCGAGGACTATGATGGTCGCCTCATATAAAAGTGTGCCGGCAACCACACTCTTCCATCGAAACGCAAGAAATGCTTCACGCTAGAAATAGGTGTGGCGGTGGTACTTCCCCGGTCGAACTATACTGGTTCTGCCACCTTCATAATGTATGTTATTATTGGTATGTTTCTAAAAGTTTGAAAGCACTTGCCAAATGTTAGTTTTACATTTCAACCTAACAAGGAGTTTATAAAACTTCTTGGTACCCGTATGAATCATGCCATTATTATAATTTCAATGGATTTCAATGAAACTTGTCTCTTTGTAACTAAATTGAATGTAGGTATATTCTCTTACTTACATTGCACCATAAGATGTACTCGTTTGCTTATAGAAGGGGGTACGCCGTTGGATGCTATACATAAATATGCACCCATGTGTAGTCGAGATACCTTAGATATTGTAAGATTTTCTCCATCAACCACATTTACTGAAACGAATGAAATTTGTTTAGTCAAATATTTACATCACCATAAATTCATAGAAATTAAATGAAATGTAACTTCAATAAAAAACACAGCACTTTAATAAACTGCGAATAAAAAAGAAACATAAATGTATTTCCGTTATCTAACAAATAGGCATTAATAAATAAAATATACATTGGATTTATATAAATATAATTATTGAAGAATCAACTGAAGAGCTACAACAAGTTAATAAAACTTATCGCATCAGATACGACCAAGGTCTTTTATCATATCTTATTAACTTAAGAAGTTACTGTGACTAAAGTATCGGGACTTGAGCTCGGAACAAAATAAGAAAGCGCCTAACAGCGTTCGAGTTATGTTTTCAATTCACGATTCAATCTTGTAAATATTTCTGCTATGCGAGGATTGTACAATTTGGTTGTATTGTACGAAACAATTGGTTCAAGTTGTCATTTCACCGGGCGGCCGTCGCCCCACCCATTGTACTCTCGCATTTGCTTAAACTCGAAAGGAAATGTTAAATTTGTTCCTGACTGAATGGAGACTGAGTCACGTCGATAGCGAGAACACGTAAAAATATTGGCTTTACTTCGACTTATTCGTCGATAATCCATGGTTTGAACTCGAGGCACTCAAGTGCCTCGTTGATCCTTTCACGTTATTCTCGAGCTTGTGCCTTTGCGTTCCAACGTCTTTTCTTTTTGTCTATTTCGTTTTGGCCCGGAGGTAAATGTTTTGACCGGATTTGATTGCGTCGAATTCGTGCTGCACAAATTGTCTGAACAACTTTACTTTATTTGTTTTATTTTAAAATTGTATTGCGAAATCTTTTGATACAAATCCTCTCTATTGAGTAATGGGAATTCAGTACATTTGGCAATAAAAGATCACTGTAACATTTGTAGTATTCTGTAGAAAGTAGACATTTTAAATGCTTGATATTATTGTTAGTGTAGGACTGTAATAATGTTTAGTATAGGACTGGTCTTATTATGGACTTGTCCCCATTTTTATATAAAGAAACATTTATATAAAGAACATGCAAATAAGACATTTTGCAGCAATCATACATCCAAAAGTTAAGGTGATAAATATCTTTTATGTTTTTACATAAAAGATATTTACCACCTTCGTTTACAGATTAAATAATTTGAACTAACCAGATTCCCCATTACAGTTGAACTCTTGTCCATCTTCCCGCCGCCACATGACATATGGCTCAGGGTACCCAGTCGCACGGCACACCATTGTGACATTGGTACCTTCGCGAACAACCATGTCCGTAGAGGTCATGTTGTCGATGATCATTGGTGGCACTAACAATAAAATGGATACAATCAATGATTTTTATTTCACTTCAATATCATTTTCTTTTCTTCTTTATCTTTATTTATTTTGGATCTCGTCAACTCAGTACTGTCCCACTGCTGGGCACGGGTCTTCTCTAAGAATGAGAGAGTTTGGGCAAGCGCTGGGCAAGAGGATGGGTAGACAATGTGAATTGGTAGATAATTTTTTAGACGGCGTAACTAAAAATGATGTCGTAGTAAATTGTCATGAAATCCGATTAACAATTAAAATACATGACGATACAGTGTCACATCGTGGCACCTAACGCCTTGTACCGCTAAGATGTTGCGTTGTAAAAATTTATTCGCTTGGCCATGAAAATATGGCGCTGCAGGCGTTGAGCGAATGTCGGACAGTTTCGCTTAAATTTGCAGCAAAATTTCGTAGTATTATAAGGTCAGACACCTACATTTGTTTTTAACGTTCAACATAGATGCTTGCAGCGTGGAACAATTGACGTTTGAGGGAAAATGTTCGTGCTCCTAGAGTTAAGATCTGCTTCGTAAAACACGGCACCGTAAAAATTAGTGTAGCATAATCTCCTTATTACATAAGAGATTTCTATTATTTAAGCAAATTTATCTATGCAGATTATTTATCTATGAACCTAAATATTTCTTGACATCACGATTAATGGAAATCGCTTGAAAAAAATACGCAAGTTGCTATATTAATTTTCTGGATATCGTGACTTTTTACGATGCACATCATTAATTTCCATGACGCGACATTATATTAAGGATAAAAATATAATTCTTTCTACACATAGCCTCATACTAAAATTTCTGTGTCGTCGGTGATAAGGATACACGTACAGGCGAATACACTAACATCTAGATTCAAAACAGACAACTAATTCATCATTTACATATTTGTCTAGCCGGTAGTCAAAATTGGAACCCATTGAGTATCGGAACTGTGTGGTGACCGTTTCGCCACGGCACTGCAACGTTACATGACATAGCAATGTGAAAAGGTGCAACGCAGTATCATATAAATTTTTAAGACAAATTATTATACTTTGTCTGTTTAGAATCTAGCTTAAGAAATATACAATTCTTAAATAGCACTAATATATGTATATGTATACACTATAATGTTCATTAATTCGCACTGTCAACCAATTCGAACTTGGCCAGCGCGGTGGACTATGACCTAAAACTCTCTCTTTCCGAGAGATGATCCGTGCCCAGCAGTGGGACAATAATGGATTGACGACGAAATATCACTAATAATCCTTTTTATTAAATTATTATATGATTTTCACTTGTACAATTTACCTTAAAAACGGCTTTATCCACAGTCTATTATGCCAAGTTTTATTTTAAAAAATACCGTGCATTAATATAATTTTATTATCATAGTTACCGAGAAATTGTGAACTATTATTTTACTTCATAACGTTTTTTGTTATTCCCCGAGCAGAAATAAAATATGTGTGTAACAGAAACATTTTTGTCTTATGTCTTAGTAATTTTCTGCCTGTCATATTGTATTTGTACGTGGATAGCCCGAGAGCTATGTACTACTAGACAGTATCCTAGAATATTTAGTACTATTTTTCTTAGTAAAGAGTATCCTTGTTAAGTTTCTAGCATTTTCTAGTCATTTATACATCATCATCATCGTTATTCTATTTAATTCTGTTTTAAATAAAAGTTGCTTCGACACTCTTTAGGACATAAAGCCAAATTTTACTATATAGTATAAAACAAAGTCGCTTCTCGGTGTCTGTCCCTATGTATTCTTAGATCTTTAAAAATACGCAACGGATTTACATGCAGTTTTTCTTACTGGATAGAGTGATTCAAGAGGAAGGTTTTATGTACCAAAAATGTATAGCTGTATCCTGCGCGCGTTGCTACGCCATCAAAATAAAAAAAACTCACCAGAAACCTTCGTGAGCTCATGAATAAAAACTTTGCTAAAGATCATCACATGATCAAATGAATAGTTTACGATTCTATAGAGGACATACAGACAAACATTCATTATTATAATAAAGAAGAAGAAGATATAGTAGAGAAAAACTGATAATCTTAAATTTTTGACTAGGTCGTCAATTGATCGTTAGCGGACTTCTCATACACGCACACACATACACACACACCAAGAATAACTTCCTTGTAAAGATAAAATCGCGTCATATCATTTTATTGGAATCCTTTGGTTATTTTATTGTAACATTTGCCTAATTGTAATACTTACCTACAACTTGCAGGTAGCCCTTCCTTGATCGCATGGGGTCCGTATTGACCTGGCACATGTACCAACCACGGTCCACCTCTTGCACGTTCTTGATATGTAAGTACCACGATCGGTGGTCGTTGTATGAGAGGCTGATGCGAGGATTCTGCGTTATTATGTTGTGGTGGATGCTCAGTATTGTTTGAGTGTCCACCCTCACCCATGCCACCTGTGACAAAATGTATAACTTATTCCTTCAATTCTCTTAAATATACGTTTGTGGCGACCTCCCACAACACATCAAAAGATGGCGCTACTAGTATTCTGAAACACGCTATCGTAGTATTCTCAATACCCCGCATATATACTAGTTCCGAACAACGACTGTTGGAGCTCCCCAGGCATGATCACCTAGCCTAGCGGGAGATCTCCCTTTGCCAAACGTTAATAAATAGTAGACAACATAAACATAACATAACTTAAATACCTACAGACGTTAGTCCATTTTCAACTTTCTAACTCCGGCAATAAAGTATAGAATCAATATTAAATCTAGTAATTTAGTATTTAGAATGAGCGGTAATCATTTTTTTATAAGATTGAAGTAGCAAACAAGCATGCAGTCCACCTGATGGTACGTGGTCACTGCCGCCCATGTCATCTGCAAGCTACTTCATACAGAACATGGGGTTCTATCTGAAGTCAATCACAGATTCGTTGCTACTACCGAGGATTAAGATGATCGCACACATAAGAATGTGCTGGCAACCACATCCTTCTATCGAAACGCGAAAACTGCTTCACGCTAGAAATAGGTGTCGCGGTGGTAGTTCCCCGGACGAACTACACTGGTTCTGCCCCCTATAATCGAATGAATCATGTCAGTTGCTAAGTATAAAACTTAAACCGTTACCTCTCACGTCAAACGCTCTAACTTAATACGTTAGAACCAAATGAAAGCAATCTTTGTTATTTCTTAAACATGACAAATTTTAATATAAAAACAAGACCGACTTTCTATGTAATAATATGTTCCTAGTAAATGTTAACCTTAATTACTAGAAAAATGGGCTTGTAATACCTAAGAGAAATTAATTAGAGAAGAGAATTATAATATAAGATGTAGGAATATTAAAGCGTATTAGGTGAGTCGGTACTAAACGTAGATTAGGAGAGCGTTAACCTGAGTAGGCTTTTTGTAGCGAAGATAGGCACATAATTATGAGATATGTGTTTGGAAATATTATTTTGTTTTAGACTGAAAGCCTTAAATACCCAGCTGAACAGTGATTTAAAGGAAGGCGGCAATCTTTTTTACTAATAAATGTAAAAGTGCGTGAGGGAAGATGGTTGTTAGTTAATCTTTCACGAATTTGCATTGAATTTGAATGAAATTTCGCATAGATGTACATGCCGTAGAATAAATAACAGATAATATACTCTTAACGGACAAATGCGATCCAAGCAAATAGAGACACGTAAAAAGGCTGGTTATATATAAACAAACTAAATTAATAAACCCGAACGTGTTTGGGGACAATTGTAAAAAAAAGTTTCGTGTGTGTAATTTTAAGTATGAAATTTTAGGTTATAATATTAGTATTAATACGCTATTCCACATTATACAAGTGTAACATATGATCGTAGTCATAGCAGTAGAGTTGAGTAATTTTATTATTGTTACGTAAGAAATATATTTTCATTAAATAAGTGCGAATAATATAATTATATTTACATAGTACAATATCTACAAAAGTAGAATATCTATAGATTTATTGGATTGAGTTTCTGTGAATGTATCTACAAGTAAGTGCATCGAACAGAATACTATAACCAAATACTTGAAGACAAGAGTAAGTTACAAAAGTTACGGAGTATAAAAAGATTGCGCACAGCGCTTCAAACTTAAAAGATAATTCACATACCAACGAGAAAACTTTTTCAAATCGCTTACATTTTCAGTTTAGACGACGTAAATATGTTATAGAAGGTACGTATTGTAGCTAACTAACTTAGCGTAATACGTTGATATGAAAATTTTATAACGGCCAGCTCGTTTAGTATTCTGCGACATTATTCGCCATTTCGCTACACACAATGGCGTAATTCGATAATCTCTTTGTTCTTGTCGACAATGCTACTTTGTAGTGCGGTAGCACGGACTTATTTACTCGTCAAAGAATATTAAATGCTCTTCTAATTTTGGCTCACCAAATACATCTCCGGCCCATATAAATCCCGACACTACACGGCACTCCAATTTCGCTAACTAGCCGTCCTGCATGATTAATAACTGGCGAATCGTGCATTCTGAGCAAAGTGATATTAAGTTGGCTTGTTAAAACTTTAGTTCGTGCACCGCACTACTGAAGTTATATGAAATTCCTCCAACTATGTATCCGTTTATAGAATTACAGACATAGGGCGTTTGTTTGTGTGGGATGTTTCACGGGAAAACTTTTTACATCATTGTTTATTCTAGAGGCGATTTAGATGTGAAATTGCATGTATGCACATTTGAAATGCTTCATAGGAGACTTGATTATTTTGGATTTTGGATGTTAAAGTTCACTTTCCTTTACAAACATAAAATGAACATGCAAGTTTTATTCAACCAGAAATCAGTCGCTATATCACGTAACTTTTTTATTGGGTTTTTGAGAATTAGTCATAATTATTGTGTTAGAAGTAGGTAAGTGTAACATTCCGAAAATGGTGAAATGGTAATTAATTTCAGCATTTTCGGATTCTTAAAGATTATAATGGTTGGTAATTAAGTGTTAAAAATGAATTTAGTAAAGAAAGAAATTTTGTTGGCCTGACGTGATAAGTTACAATTTTAGGGTGAAAATACTTTGCATATTTTTCAGGTTCAAACTTTTAGTGCCGTTTATTATGTGGCTATTGTATAAATGCTATAAGTTAAGTATGTTTTGTGACCTAAAAAAGCAATGGAATTAGATATTTTTTATAAAATGATATGGGTTTGAACATGTTTCTTCATATACATATTTTTCAACACTTACCATCTTTTATTTTTGAAATGCAAAAATACCTTTATTTTTCACTGTTCATTTAAGAAATACTAGGAAATTCTTATTTATACCTTACATAAAATGTTCATTCCGACTACAGCACCTTTCAATGTGCATGGATTGAATCATATTCGACCGATATTTGCCGCCTTTTATAGCTTTACTTTGTGCGTCGTTCCGGGAATATTTCAGCAGAAGGTATTCTAAATACATAACACCTACTATTCCCGCTTTTTTATCTGATTCAAGTAGAGAACGAGCGTGCAGCCTACTTGATAGTCAGTGGTCCCTACCATCTATGGACATTTGCAAGAAACTTCATATAGTGTATGAAGTCTATCTGTAATTAGAAATGCGTAATTACTTACTCCCGAGAATTAAGATGGTCACTTCATATATCACATCAGTAGATTCTTTCTTGCGTTTTGGTGGAAAGGTGGGGCTTCCACCAAACGCAAGAATTGCCTTACATATAAAATAAGTGTGGTGGTGTACCTCCCCGATCGAACTACGCTAGTCTACCACCTCTTATTATCTGGTATAGTAACCAGGCTTAAAATAAGTGCAATTTTAAAATTAAATTCTAACCTTATATCCCCTTAAATCCTCGACGACGCAGGCCAGCAGCGCGTCACGTCCCACCGTCACCGTGACATTGGGTACCGGCTCCACGAAGCGCGGGAACAACGACTCTGGAACAATAGAAGCCATTTAGACCTGTGAAATTCGTTTTCCGACGAGAAGTCGATAATTTTATTATCGGCATGGCTTCACCCGCGCGCATTTCCTGTGCTTTATTTTTGCATTGAACCTCATGCACTCAGGATTCACTTACATCTGAAGTAATTTTGCGATTTTAAGGTTTTTTTTTTATTTATCGTGTCGTATATAAATCCACATTTCTGTAAGTTTCCTCCAGATCTTTTGAAGTGGTCATTTATATGTAATAACTACAATGGAAAATCGGAAATCAATCACTTGGGACGATTGACCTCATTAATGTAATGAATCGATTTTACACAATTTGTACGAAGTATTTATAGTGTAATTAATATAACTTCAGGCTATATTTTTTAATTTGCTACTTATACGTAAAATAGCATCATTAATAAACACATGTCCATAGTATTGTATGTTAATTACTTACTTTTCTGACGATGTGTTAATGTTTAGATAGTAGATAGACACTAATAGTAGATAGTAATGTAGTAAAATAAAGTATTTTGTATAAGAACAACTTATAGTAATAAAGAGGAATATGACTCATTTAAAATTTATACATTCTATGAATAAGAAAAATAATAGTTATTTGTTAGCAAAGTTACATATCGATAAGTTAGTTTTAAGATAATAACAAAACATTTGTGATTAAATAAAAAATATTAAAATGTAATCAAGTGCTTTTACTTATATAGTTATTTGTTCGTAACTATTTTGCGAAATGTGCGAAGAACGTTTCTTCAACAATCGAAATCACTTTCAGTAAATGCGGATTTTATTTCGTGTTGATTGCAAAGCGAACAATTGTGTGGACTGAGATGTATTTTTGTAGAAAGTTGTACTTCTTTAAGATATGTAATAGTGGAAAGAATAGACGATAAGAATATGTTTCTAAAGAAGAATTTGTAAGAAACTAAAATCTATTGTAGTGTTTTCATTCTCAATGTTACGCTCGCTAGTTTCTGGACTTTATTAAATACTCATTACATACATATATTGCCCACGTTGTTTCATATATTCTCTGATTATTATTATAAATTAAATATGTCTAATTGTTTGGAACTTTCTATTCCCTAGTAAGCAGATTACTGAAAGCTGGATACAAAATGAATTGAATTTGAATGATTAAACAATTAATTAATTACATACACCATTTATTACGTATATACAAATCAATTATAATTAGAAATATCATCATAAACGTATCATTGTATTTATTAATGGATTGGATGGATGAATTAGAATGTATGCTACTGATTGCTACACACAACATTGTTTCCGTTTAATCAATTCCCTCCCTTTCGTTGTTGGTCTTTTCAAACGAGAGTGAGCGATCGCCATGGTATAGGTGCATCTAGCGTTCTCTAGTAAATTCTACAGCAACCACACTAAATACTGAAAATTGGGTACAAGTGTGTATAGAGCAGTGATAGCCTAATGGTTGAAACTTGCCCTCTCAATCGGGAGTTCCGAGGTTCAAACCCAGGCATGCACCACAGATTTATGTGCGTATTAGAAATTAACTATCACTGCTTTTCGGTGAAGGAAAACATCGTGAGGAAACCTACACACCCGAAAGTTCTTTAAAAAAAAAAGTTCTCGGAGGTGTGTGAGGTCCATCAATTTGCACTTGGCCAGCGCGGTGGACTATGGCCTAAAACTCTCTCATTCTGAGAGAAGATCCGTGACCAGCAGTGGGACAATAATGAGTTGACGAGACGAGAATGAGTATACCTATGCAGGAAAACAGTGCATGTGAACTTTATTTATTTAGTACAAGTTGGGCTCTTCTCTAAAATCATGCTATAGACTTGATAGCAACCACCTATGATATACGTATATCGCAAGTACGTAATGGTATATGCTCTTTAAAGTAGTAAGCTAAAGATCTGACACTCGTGTTTAATATCCTTTATCAAGATTGTATTTGCTATTAAATTATACGCGGGACATTTTTTCCGAGACAAATTGATCAAAAATGAAAGTGTTTTCGTGCCCTGCCGTCATCGTTACATTCGGTATTCACAAAAGACGGAAAGCACTTTTCAGTATGGATCGAAATAACTAAGTGCTGTGAATTTTATTTTGGGAAGATTTTATACTTTTTTGATATTGCACTATTTGTCAATCACTAAGAGACTGCTAGGGTTGTTTGTGTTCTAGGGGCAACGCGTTTACAGGACTCCAGTTGCGTTCCTTTACAGATTCCGGAGTCCACTTTGTAGAGCTGAAGACGGCCACGTTTTCAGTACGATAAAAATCCCACATAACCCTTCGTCGCTCCCACGGCATCGAGTACCTTTTGAAGGTTTCTCCCTCAAAAAAAAAGAAGGGTTGTTTTCCAGTAGAGCATTTTAGTGACCTATGTATTTTCGCTAGTGTACGATGGATGCACTTATTATGTTTTTGTGATATAGAAATAGCAAATAATCGACCTTCAACTATTTGATGGTAAAAGACTACAACTTTTTTAACATCTATAAATATTCCAAAATAGAATTTCATTAAGTGTGGTTAGCAAATACGTTAGTACGTTTTAAGACTAAATTTTACCTTACTAGAAACCAGAACACAGGCTTAATAAGGAAAAAAATTTAAACAAAAAATACAACCGACTTCCAAGCCACATAAAAGTAAAAAATAATTTAAATACATGTTGGTTTAGAGCAAACACAGTTCTTAGTACATAGTCTCGAAGTCGGCGCTCACCATATTTTGCTGGATCATGACGAAACTACATGTATCTTATATGAGTGCCGACTTCGGGACTATGTACTAAGAACTGTGTTTGCTCTAAACCAACATGTATTTAAATTATTTTTTACTTTTATGTGGCTTGGAAGTCGGTTGTATTTTTTGTTTAAAATTTTTTTTTTCACGCTTTTCAGTCACGATAAAATCAGTTATGGCTGTTGCTAGTCGTCCGCTAACCGGATGAATAAAATTAATTATTCGTCCGATTTTCGGATGAATAAAATTATGTGCTGACGTCATCATATAAAAATAGACTTCTTTGACACAACCGGTCGGGGGCGCTACCGCGCCCCCTCCCTTAGATTCTGAATTGGAAAAATCTGTTCGAACCTAACCTAACCGAATAAAACAACTTTTTCTGAGTAAACATTTATTTAAAGAATAGATCTATAATTATCAATATTTAAAGTAGAAAAAGTAATATAAACCTTATAACTAAGAGTATAATTCAACTGATACTGATAAAAATAACCCATCCAATTTAAAAAGGTTGGAAGTACTCTTGCATCTTTCAGGTAATTGTATTCAAAGTGGAATTTTTGATCATAACCTCTCCGAAACTCATTGTTGGTATTGTGAACAACAACATTATGTATACGTAAGCACAATATGGCCGATGCCTACGGTTTAAACTTGAAGGACCCCAGCATTATCAGGGTTGAGGAGTTGAAGGTCAAAATTATCATGTCATATCTTTGCTTAGTAATCTCATTACATATACGTAAGCACCATATGGCCGATGCTTATGGTTTAAACTTGCAGTACCCTGCATCATCAGGGTTGAGGAGTTGAAGGTCAATTTTCTTATCATACGTCTTTGCTTTGTAAATATATTACATATCCATAAGTATCAAATGGCCAACGCCTATGGTTTAAGCCTGAAGTACCCCTGCATCATCAGGGCCGAAGAGTTGAAGGTCAAAATTATCATGTCATATCTTTTCTATGTAATCTCATCGCATGCACGTAAGCAACAGATCCCCAACTTCTATGGCTTGGGCTTACAGTACCCTGCATCATCAGGGTTGAGGAGTTGAAGGTCAACTTTTTTATCATACGTCTTCGCTTTGTAAATATATTACATACCCATAAGCATCAAATGGCCAACGCCTATAGTTTAAGCCTGAAGTACCCCTGCATCATCAGAGTTGAAGAGTTGAAGGTCAAATTTTTCATCTTATATCTTTGCTTAGTAATCTTATCAGATATACGTAGCGATCATGTAGCTAACGCCTATAGTTTAAGCTTGAACCACCCCAGCATCATCAGGATTGAGGAGTTGAAGATCCAATTTTCCACCGTATACAACCATTTTTCTAATGTTTTACCTTACATTTTTTTAAATATCATTTTGAATGCGTAAGATTGAAATAGCTAAGTATTATGGCTTAGGCATTTAACACCCCTACATCATCAGGATTGAGGAGTTGAAGGTCCAATTTTTCGTCGTATACCTTTGCTTAGCAATGTTATTACAAATCCGTGAGCAACAAATGTCTAACGTTTATGGTTTAAGCCTGCAGTACCCCTGCATCATCAGGGTTGAGGAGTTGAAGGTCAAATTTGTCATCGTACATCTTTGCCTTGCTATCTTATTATATATCCGTAAGCACTAAATGGCCATCACCTACGGCTTGGGCTTACAGCACCCTGCATCATCAGGGTTGAGGAGTTGAAGGTCATTTTTTTTATAATATGTCTTTGCTTAGTATTGTTATAACATACCCATAAGCACCAAATGGTCAACCCCTATGGTTTAGGCTTGAGGCACCCCTGCATCATCAGGATTGAGGAGTTGAAGGTCAAATTTTCATCACATGTCTCTGCTTAGTAGTCTTGTTACATATATGTAAGCACCAAATAGCTAATGTTATAGTTTAGGATAGCTGTAACCCTGCATCATCAGGATCGAAGAGTTGAAGGTCAAATTTTTCGTCAACCTATATAAGCATAAATATATAATACATATTCCAAGTTTCATAAGAATCGATTCGGCAGAAGCCGAGTTATTTCAAATTATCTAAAAAACTTGAGGAGTGGTGGTGGTTTCCACCCCATAACTCAAAGAGTTAAGCATCACAGCATACCCATGTCCAAGAGAAAAAGTTGCGTGACGAAATTTCCTATAAAATGAAAGAAAGAAAATGGAAATCGGTTTATAAACACCCAAGTTATTCAAGATTTTAAGAAACCGACATTTTCCAATTTTCCGGGAAAACCGCCGGAAGGTTTTCATTTTCCTCAATATGGGACTGCCTGTGAAACTAGTCGCATACAATGTCGTATGAATCGTGTCGGTAGGTCGACGATTTCTAGCCATTTCGCCCGAACATACATAAAAAAAAAAAAAAAAAAAAAAAAAAAAAAAAAAAAAAAAAAAAAAAAAAAAAAAAAAAATATACGTGACGAATAGATAACCTCTTTCCTTTGGGAAGTCGGTTAAAAATAGAGTACAGTGGTCTTTTCGAAATTAAACTACGAAGAGTCCGTCCACATTTGAACTACACCTAAAACACTAGAAATCATAGATTTAACATACATCGGGGTTGTAAGTAAAATGCTTATTGCATCGATGTCAGCGACTATTCACTGTACCGTTTCATTCACGTGAGCTTCATACTTACGCAGTACGGATTATTTCAAAGACAAATTTGTCAGATACGAAAGTGTATTTTCGTGTTCCTCCGACATCATTATGTTCGGCGCTGGCTTCACAAACGCGGAAAGAACGGTTCGAGTTGGAACGCATTAACACTGGCGTGATTTTGTTTCGAGCTATTGCACGTCAGTATTTGATGTATGTCCATGTACATTTTGTAACGTTGTATAGCATAAACTAATAATAGTACACTAGAGTACCATTACTGGGAACGTATTTCCTTCTATATATAAAAAGGAAAATTGACTTAACCACTGACTTATCAACACACAGCCTAAACTACTGTGATTAGAAATTTGAAATTTGTCACAATGTTTCCCTTTATACTGAAGGTGAGCACTAAGAAGGGATCTGTGAAAAACAGGGGTAAAGTTAAAAACAACATGATTCCTTGGTAGCATCTACTTCAAATTTCGGATAAACACTCCGCCTACATTATTAACGCCTCACGGTGTAAAAAATATTTTAGAGGTTTTTTTGCATCGAAGTTAATATCGATACTATCGTAGTGCTTTTCAGTTACATTGCATTTATTTTTTGATACCTACATGTTTTATAAACTAAATTTTACATATGAAATATCCATTATGAATGACAATTCCAAATCGATACCTACTTATTAAAAAAAAGAAACCTAACAATTGAATATGCAGTAAAACAAATAAAATGTAGATACATATTCGTTAGTAATAACATCAGTATACATGCACACAGAGGATCAAAAAAGAATATATGTACATATAAGGAAATAGAGAGTAGTAAGGGCAAGTGAGCTTGAAGGCACAAGAGACCGGTACGTCGTTTACTGTGAAGGCATACGAGTCTTACTTTTACGGCGCGCCAAGTTAAATAAATTTTGCATAAAAATTAAATTGAAATTTTGCGTAGTGGTAGAACCAATATGGTTCCACTGGGGTGGTACCGTCGTCATTATGGTGGACGGGTGTGGTTGCCGGTTCACTTATATATGAGGGGACCGTCTTAGTTCTTAGGAGTGGCAAACCGTCTGTGATAGACGTCATAAGAGCATTCTATATGAAGTTGTTTCCAAATATCCAATCAACCAAAGGGTGGCAATCACTTATTATCAGACGGACTGAATGCTTGTACGCTACTTCAATATGACAAAAATTTATTATTTAAAGATAACCATTTTATTTGGGTTAATGCAATAATGCTTTGAATTTTTAGTCATCATTTATTTGACGCAAAAACATACATTTATATCAAATTACAAAAACATTTCATTTGTAATTGGTGTACCGGAACCTCAAATCCTTAAGGTACAAGATTATTAAGTAAAAAGGCACCTGAAGTATCTATCGATTTTCAACCAATGACTCGTAATAAATGTAATGAATGCCCCGGCTCTCACTTATTTATTCATCTCGGAGCGTTCGTCGATTTGCCGTGATCGTAAAACCAGTGGTGGTTAATAATTTTCAAATAAAATCACTCGTAATTTACAGGCGAGAATTGAACATGACACGCTGTTAGATTAGATTAGCATTGACATGAATGTATTAGTAACATCAGAACATGTGATTAAGTACACGCTATAATTTACAGTTGGTAAACTACAAACTAAAAATCCCATTGTATCACTATTTATAGTGTTTATTTTACTATCATGACTTCACAGCTTAAACGTGTATATCTTGTGATTATATATATCTAAAGGTAACATAATTTATATGAGAATAATTTTCAAGGTGGTAGAACCAGTGTAGTTCGACCGGAGAAGTACCACCGCCAGACCTATTTCTAGCGTGAAGCATTTCTTGAGTTTCGATATAAGGGTGTGGTTGCGGCACACTTTCACTTGAGAGGACCATCATAGTCCAAAGGAGTGGCACCGCATCTGTGATTGACTTCAGATGGAACCCATGTTCTGTATGTAGTTGATTACAGACGTCCATGGGCAGCAGTGACCACTTACCATCAGGTGGACTGCATGCTCGTTTACTACTTCATTTAGATAAAAAAATATATAGCACTATATTATACTTTCAATAAAATTTATAAAATATTTCAGTGTAAATAACATCAATCAAATATCTCAAAGGAAATACGTAAATGAAATAATTACAATAAATTCCTTTAGGAATCAATGTGTTTTCCCGTCAGTAATAAAGCTATTACGTCACAATTCACACATTTCTGAAGAGCACGTTCGTCCGCCAATCTATCTTGCGGTGGATATCGGCACAACGTTTTCCGATTGTTTATATGTGCTTGGTAAGCCCTTCTTTCATTAAATGTCGTCGGCAGCCGCTCGCTCTACCTCTGTACTCCCAAGATGGATGGCAGCTGGATAGATTTGTTTTATTCGCGTTCACTCATCAATCATTCGAGGATATTTTTCCGTGTCTCAGGTTGTTTAGCCTAAATAGATTGTTGCACGCTTTGAAGCATCACTCATATCGACATGTGTATCACATTAGCATTGACGTTACCCGATTATTTAACCCCTCTTAAGCCAACCTCTTGCGTTATATGAATTGAATTTTGACATCATATAAGCTCGCTCAATATTCCTAGGAGAAACGTCCATGTATAAATTTAAACTTTATATAACTACATATTTACTTGACATTCAAGATTGTTTTTGTTGTTGTTGTTTGAAGTCAGATTTATTTATAGTCTGTTTATTTAAATTGAAATAGGTATGTATTAACCAAATAAGCCACAATGTCCACCAATAAGCACTTGGCCAGCGCGGTGGACTATGGCCTAATACTCTCTCATTCGAAGAGAAGACCCGTGCCCAGCAGTGGCACAAAAATGGGTTGAACTGAACCAAATAAGCAAACAATTTCAAAATAGTCGAAGGAGTTAAATCGAAGGATTCTGATAACATTTATTATTAAATCCATCCATCCATCCATCAGCCTTTTGATGTCCACTGCTGAACATAGGCCTCCCCTAAATGGCGCCACTCCAACCGGTCCTGTGCCCTCTGAATCCAACAGTTTCCCGCTGTCTTCTTCAGGTCATCGGTCCATCTGGTATGGGGGCGACCTGTTACTCCTTTTGCCTAAACGTGGTCGCCACTCGAGGACCTTCCTTCCCCATCGGTTATCGGTCCTGCGAGCGATGTGGCCGGCCCATTGCCACTTCAGCCTACTAATTTTGAGAGCTATGTCGGTAAGCTTCGTTCGTCTACGGATTTATTATTATTATTTATTATTAAATACTAGTAGTTATTACTTATGTACTATGTAATAAAAAATACCATAGTAGTTAAAACAATACTGGTTTAATCGTGATTACGCCACTGATACATTTTTATCTTGTAGGACTATAAGTGTAATTATAATCTTCATTTCAAAAAATATATGCTAGTAGGATTATGTTACTGTGTTAAAATCAGAAAGGTTTTGTAGTAAGAGATTTAAATAGAAACAATTAATCCTTTCAATAAGCTTTCTACTTTCATTACTTCATATTTAGATTTTCTCCTATGTCTTGGGTACCAAGCACATAGACGGAGACGAATACATATAGGTACATATGTGCATCCTGATGTGGTATAATTATAGTAGGTAGTAAGTGTGGCACCATTGTACTATTATTTATCATATTAAAAACCTGGGTTTGCGTTTAATTGAATTGTATACTGAAACATTTGACATGGGAATTACCATATTATAATACACAAAAAATAAATTGGAACAACTATGTTCCAATTATGAACAAATTGTTCATTATTGGAATTTGTACCGATTCATGCAAGGTTTCTGAGAATACCAAATTTTGTAACCTGCTTAAACAAGCAACTCTCATCAAGAGTATCAAGTATCGTTAACTCTCTTGTTTCCAAGAACTTCTGTAGAGAGATATTTATAGACATTTGCAATATTTATACGTAATATGTTTATATAATTTTAGTTTACCAGACATTGAGAATGGTTTTTAATTGATGTTACATTTGCTTTTTTATATTAAAACAGGTATACGTATCTGCTGTCTTTTTTACTAATTCCCTTATTTCGTCTTAAAAGCTTCCTAATAATAATAAATAATAGGTTGATACCATACTAGTGCAAATTTTACTTAGTGTAAATGAAACGCCTAAAATTAAGAAAAATATTTATTTCAGATCAGAGGAAATTATTAAAATTATACATAATATACAAATGTTGTATTAAAATGTATCCATTCGATTTTAATTGCATCAAGCGCGAGGAAAATTAAAATGATTTGTATTTCGGTATTTTGGGTAAGATTTTTATGAAGCTTCCTCATAAGATGAGTTGGGAGTGTAATTATATGGATTGAATAATTTTGAAAATTTTGAGAAAATACTTTTACAGATTTCTTCATTACACATTTATAGGATATTTTATATATATTATGAAAAACTGTCAAAGTATTTTAATAATCGTAAAAGTATTCTATTAAGTCCAAAAGTTTTTTCAAAGTTGCGTAATTACTATATTTGACAATGTCTTGTTCGCTAGTTAAATATGAAAAGTTAACTATAAGTGTTCAACTCAGCCAAAGTTGCGTTTGCAAAGCGGAAAGGCTGACGTGAACGCAATTACCGCGTCCGTGCCAAAAGAAAATAGAAGCAGTTTTTAACTAACGCTAAACTTAGAGCAGTTACAGTGCTATACATCAGACTGACACATCCGCTGACTTACATAATATGAGGCGACCAGCTGAGACGCAGGTAACGCATCGGCTTAACGATTTGTCTATATGGAGTTATGTATGTGCATGAGAGGCAGTGACTGTGTTTCTTCTTTTAGGAAAATGTTGATTTGCTGGGTCTCAGTCTCATATAGTCCAATTACACTTACAGTTTTGTGTATAGATAAAACTAACAAATAGACATGTGGACATGCTAGTTATCATAGTCTCACATTTAAAACATCAAAGAAATCACGATCGCGTCTGTGGGTTTGAAGAACTTTTGCCTTTCTTGGAAAACTTTATGAACCGATTTATGACTTAAATACTGAACATCACAAATTTGGATACATCATGGACTTAAAAAAGCATAGCATATGTAGTATTTTGAAGAATAAATCTAGCTTCGCGTAGTCATCCATGTGTAGTTTATGTTATATGTTTGTTTAAGAAAGTTACATACGACTAAACGAACGTAATTGCGTTGCTTAGGTATATGTATTATTTTTTCTGTTATAATATGTTCTATAATCTATATAGTTCCTTCCCAACCCACTTATTTCGTTACAAACACTCTGTTACAAAACCTTTTAACCGTAATAATTTTCCCGGTATTTTAATTAGCTAATAATGGTGTAACAAGTTAATGACAGTCCCTGCGTTGATGAGGCAATGAGATTACGGCCACTTAAAATATGATTAGGCGCGGCGAGTCGTCAGGCTGTAAGTGTTTACGTATGCATATGACGGGACCCTTACCTTGTGCACTAAACTCATGTAAGAGACCTACTTCTCGTTGTTTGTTTATTTTTGATTTAAATTCTAAATACTTGACGCCAATCCATTACTTCGTCAATACGTTATTTTTACATAACATCTGTTTGCTCGGCATACGTCTTGTCACAGTGAGAGGGATTAAGGCTATTAGTCCACCAGGGTGGGAAAGTGTACGTTGATGAACTTCACAAACCTCTATAATTTTTTTTAATCACTAGCGTTTATATTTCTTTAATAAGTTTGTCGGCAAAGTAAATTATAAACATTTTTACAAAACTATCCTTATTTATTTTTCGAAATTGTACTACTTTTTATATAGATTGGGAAATACATGACAAAATTGCACCGATGAAACAGTTGATATGCAAATTATACCTATGATTATAAAAATATTACGTTAAAATTAATATTATAAATATGCGAAGCTTCTTTCCAAGACTTATAAACAACACTACCTTGGATACAACTTTAGAAAATAATTATCATAAGCTTTGACCATGAAGCAAAAACAAGGGCAACATTATCAATCTGTACTTGGCCAGTGAGCGTGGTAGGATTTTTAACCTTAGGTACTCATTTATCGAAGCTTAATTAAATGAACTATAATAAGTTGATGTTGATGATGCTAATAACGTTGAAATATTAAATGTACACTGTTGACGGAAATTCTAAATGCGGCTCTCTTCTTAGAGGTCAAAATTCATATTACTAAAGCTCTTAAAAACGCACATTGCTGACATGGCTAGTATTTATATATAGCACTAAATGACATAGTGTTGAGTGATAAAACTTCCACCGAGACCCAAGTAAATTAGATTTTCCTACGACCTGAGTTTTCTCGCTCAGAACGTTCGCTCGCTTTACTTACCTCTTTCACCCCAAATTAACCGCTTTACCTCTAATTGGAAAATGTGTCAAAGACCCATTATGCGATCTTGAATCGATTCTACAATCTTAAAGTTAATGTCAAGAATGTTGGGACATTTTTTAAATTTATAATGTTGCGAAAATATATCAATTATGGCAAAAATTGGAACTAGAAATCATTTAAGCCTATTTACCTATTATAAACTACTTCAACGAAGTTCGTTCTCGGTACGGATATTTAGTGATGTGGCCTGTGTCCGCATATTTACCTAATTGGCACAGTGCGGCGTGACAAAAGTCCGCCGTGCCCCGTGCAAATTAGATTCCCCGACGACCCGCGCACACCCGCTCGGAACGCTCGCTCGCTTTGCGTACCTCTTTCACCCCAAATTAACTGCCTTTCCCTCTAATTGAAAAACGCGTCAAAGACCCATTATGCTATTAGCTTTGTTTTACTTCATAAACCTGGGCTCTGATTTAGAATTTATGATGAATTTTCGACGTTGATTTCCAGGTATAAATATCATAATACAACAGAGTGATCTTTTCTGTATATTTAAATACATTGCCGTTTTTATTAGATATGTATGAAATTATTTAAATAAAATAATGTGTGGGTTAAAAAAAATAAACGATAATAATTACAAGCATCGCATTTGTATCGTATGTAGGCATATAACGTATGCAAAAAAGAACAAGTTGCTTAACATTCCAAGCCCGCTTAGTATTCAGAATTAATGTATTTATACAAGCGGAAATGTTAGGGGTTTAAAAATCGAATTATCCATTTTCCATACGAGTATTGTGTTCTAAAAATAAAAGCGATTCTGGCAAATTCGAACCGGCGAATCTCATGCGGCTCCAGCGTGGTACATTCATGAGTATCGATTTTATGCAAAATGCAACAAGATTCACTTGAACGTGCTGACTATACGTATTATTCGAGACACCTATCTATCGAGCAATTACATTGGTATCGCTTTCGGCGCATGTAAATGGCAATGAACAGCGCAGAGGCGTTGAAATGCGAGGTTGTAACCGACGAAATTGTGAGAATTGAAGTCATGTATAAACATGAAACACAATTAGCGGTCTTGGATGTGCCGCGAGCGTCGCCCGGCCCGACGCAGTAATAAGATGTTGATAGAGCCAATTTAGGCAGGATCCGATTTCTCCGTCTGTTTATTATCAAAGGTGTCTAATTTTAGTTTGGGGATAAATGTATCATCTATATGGTCGAATAAATAAGTAATTAGGAAATGTCACCGGGTAACATCCTCGCAAAGTACTAGTCTATCACATATTAATATGAATAAATGTTACGACGACAACGACGACGACTGAACAACGTTGAATACTTGATATTTAGTTTCTTTGCGTATCGTTCTGGACATCATATATTAGGTAAAGGTAAATTGTTAGTGATCACGGTTGAAAGTTGTTTGTGATCTTCGTATTTGGTGACTAAGGGTTTAAGCCGAAACGGGATAATGACTAAGGGAGGACAGAAGGAGTTCAAGAGGCATCGTCATTGGTGCGTTTCTTTGAAGATTCGGAGTCAGCATTCGCCGTAAAGAGTCTAACACAATTCGAACTCTATAAGTGGTTTGAAGAATCTCTCTCCGTTATTAAATTTTAATATGGATAGGTACATAGAATTCCGTAAATGAAATTTATAGGTACAAAATAATAACAATTTAAGTGTCTGTTTTAAACATCAAGATATCATAAAGTGAGTTTATATGCTCATTTGCATAGTATAAAACAAAAATATTTTTACTGTTTATTTTTACACGTTATGTTCAAATATATATTTTTAGTACAAATATATTGTTGTACAAATATATTTGGTTGTTCGAAATAACATTCCGAACAACCCAATATTTAGATTTATTAAAAAAAACACATAAGTATAAATTTAATTATTACAATTCCATTAAAATTTGAATAACATGTTCTAAACTACAAAAAAATTAAGCTATCCATATTTTTTACAAACAAACGTAGATGTGGGCGACGCCGCGGGCACCTTGGTTGGTTTGTTGACAACAAATTCAATCCATCTTAGTTTAATATTATAGAAACTAAAAGTTTCTTAATATGAAGGTAGTTTGATACTAATATGGTATTGCTGAATTAATTAAAACTCCTTTATAAAGTTGACAAACTCGAATGGGAAAATATAACGATCGTCTTTAATTAGTCGAATTACATCGACGTATATTAATATTCCTTAATACTATTTGCGTTGTACCGAGAACAATAATCACGTACAAGAACGTGCCGGAATAAACACCATCGTGTTTTGGAGGGTAGTAAACATTAACACGTAAGATAATTGGTGTTTACACTTTGTAAACTGTGTACATGATGTACACACGCAACGTAATGTGCGGCTGTTTGAAGTATCATACTCATTAAAATACTTAAAGCTGATTCCACGAAACCAACCCGATTTATTCTAGCAAAAGGCAAATAATTAGATCGATGTACGCAATGTTTGAAATGTATGGAAATTCCTAGAGCTCAATTATGGTGGCACTGTTTCTTTATTTATTAGTACCTTTTTTTTTTTTGTTTTCGAGGGGGAAACCTTCAAAAGGTACCCGACGTCGAGGGAGTGACGCAGGGTTATGTGGGATTTTTACTGCACTAAAACCCCCCGGTGGCCGTCCTCGGCGCTGAAAAGGAGGACTTCGAGATCTCGAAACGACTTCAACCGGAATCCTCCGAGCGTGTTGCCCCATCGGGCTCCTCCCAGATGGGCGGCTGGGCCCACCGCTCCGTCTAGTCTTTATGACGGTATGCGACCACACATACCGCCGTCCTTCCCGGGATTGCCTGACCGAACGGTTCGAGCTCCCACTCTAGCCGTCTGCAACCCCGGAAGCCCCTTTTAGTCGCCTCTTACGACAGGCAGGGGATGCCATAGCCCTATTTTGATCCCGGAACTACAGGGCGTTTATTTATTAGTACCTAGTCAAAAGACTTCAATAAGGCCTACAAACGTGTTCTATTTGCAAGATATGGGTAAGTTATATTTAAATTTGTTGACTTACACGAGCTATCCTTAGTCTTTAGGAAAAGCGATGTACCTATTTGAAAATTGATTACAGATATCCATTTTACATCGAACGGACTGCTTGCCTGGTCTATTTAAAAATATCTGATATATTTTAAATCTGAGTAATATTAAAATTTTCTCTTCTTTTTATAATTAAACAGTGGTTTAAAAATATCTCTATTTTGATTGTGAAATATTTGTATGTATATATTTCTTACTTAGATAGGACGCATAAAATATTTCAGTTTTATTCACGTGCGATTTGTAATTCAAAAACATTGCTAGTGTCTAAGAAATCTTTTAGAGATTAGAAACAGTAAGTCTTACCTTTGTAATCTTAAATGTATTTTTACAAAATGGTCAAAGGTTGTAAGCGTAAAAAGTTTCATCATAATATTATTTTTATAAAGGCATATAATTTTGGCAGTCATTCAGGTGATAGAAACGACAATATAGATAAAAGCGCAAAGAAATTTTTCAAACAATGAAAGAGTACCCAAGTTTTGTGGAGGTTATAATAAAAATATCTGCATGCAGCTTGGCTTTATATTACCGATATGAATCAATATTTGTAACCTCCAATAGTTATATGAGAATTGCGATGTGGGAAAACTAGGTCATCTTCATGCTAACCACATATTGACCGCTCTATGACAAATCAAATGTTATTGTAACCTATTTATATTTATATGAATGAAATTGCAAACGCGCTCATTATTTAACGACGCATTCATTATAACGGAATGTCCAATTGTATTGTGCGACTTTACGATGTTTTCCTTCCCTTTAAAAAGACTAGACATAAATATCGAACAGGGAAACAACCAAATTACTTGTATCAGAAGCATTCATCATGTATTCGAACCTCGGTCCCTTGTGTATTTCCTTTAACACATTAATTTAATTAAATACACGAAGTTAATAATTAAAGTTTAAAATAACAAATTATTTAAGTCAGAGGTTCAAATTCACGTAATAAAGCTAGCGTTATAAAGCACATATAAAGCGTATTGTTGACATAGTTTTGGCATTTTAAGTGAAAATATATATGACAGGAAATACATTTAAAAGTAAAACATCTGCAATCTAACAAGGACACACAAACCTTGCATTCCGCTTCAAATACTTTCCGCGCTCCAAATTCAATGGGAACGAAAACAATATGGGCTAAGTGCGCAAAAGAAACTTGAAAGAATGCTGTGTGTACAGACTAAAGTAATATATGAAGTGTATATCACGAAATAAGTTAAAATATATGAACTTATTTGTTTTTTTTTGAAGTTATTATTAATTACATGTGATCAACCAATAGATATTACACTCATGCTATCTAGAATTGATTAAAGCCAGTTAAATTATTTTAATGTTTGTTGATATGAAAAACTTTGAGGCGACGCGTCGCCACACTGGAAAGTCGCAATTTGAAATTATTTTACTAATTTTTAATTTGGGAATTTTGTATTTATTTAATGAAAATAAATGTATGTAAAATTAACAGTCAACATTGTATTTTCCGTTATCCATCCATATTCTGTCGTAAACTATACTTTTATGTATATTACCTGTACAACAACAAATAATTTCAATGCATTCCTTTTGGCCAAGAATCCCGTGACAGACAGCTCTTTTCCTTTGTTAATCTTAAATTTTGAGATTTTTCTACATACTTTTTTTCCCAAACGGTTTTATAAATTACGTTTCTTGTCCCTGTAATCTATCTACACTGTACACGGAACTAAGTCACGGTAGTGACAAATTAAAGTCTCGAAAGAAAGTCAGTCCTGGATGTAAGTTATAAAAATATCTGCATGACAGGTTGGCGTTATATTGCTGTTATAAATCAGAGACTGCGACAGTAGCGTGGCGATGGCTACGAGGCGCGTAGCGGGCGTAGCACCGTGCCACGCCGTAGGCGACACCAATCAGATGCATGGATAATATTATCGACACATCTACGAGTTCTACGAGTTCTACGGCTAATTCTAAACACGATATGAATAATGTCGTATCGAATAGCAACTGCAATAGGTATAAGGACACAATAATATTAGTTTAAAATAAGTTCTGACAAGGTTGTTATTTATAGTTTATGGTAAATAGAGTTTTAGTTTGGATCTTGCTTACAAAAATATGACATTGTTATGCGACAAAACCACAGATTTAACTTTCATTGAAATATATAAAAAAGTATAACTCAATAATCTAAAGCAGCGGTTAAGATTTTTTAAATTCAATTTAAAGTGTTACTGTGCAAGTAGCACAGTAACACTTTAAATAATATGAAAATAACATAAACGACAATTTCTTTTTGAAATAAATAAATAACAAGACTTCACAGTAAGTTGATTGTTTATTTTAGTTTAGATAAGTTGATTAAAGCTTAGTTAAGTGTAAGTAAAAGTGCATTGTTTTTCATTTAAAGGTAATTTATTAAGAGAACATATATCTGGATAGAATTGCAGCTTGTATACATGTACTAACACTCTGGACAGTATATGTCATATGGGTGAGTCCAGAGCTTTTTGGCTCATATAGATAGATTGGAATCGCGAGCATGCCTGACAAGAGTGAATTACGTCAAGTAGCATAAGACTCGACGTAGCGAAATTCACATTTCATTCGTGACTGAACGAATAGTCTTACATAAAACTTTAACCCTTAATAAAATAATTCTTCACAGCGGAAACCGCACATCGAAAAACCGGTGAGCGTCGCGTGAAATGCTACCGGTGCCGGCATCGGCATAGACGTCAAGAAATATGGGTAAGCGTTGCGCACATACGAAATATATGGCACAATAGACTGCCGGTGTCGAGCCGTGCCGGTCGCTTTGCGGTTTTTTATTCAAACCTACCGTTTATGTCTGTAATTTTTGGTTATTTTTATGAAGTGTTTTTCTTTATTGTGGCTATAAACATACATCGTTCATAGCGGCCATTGAGTTTTTAAGAGGCTAGTATATACATAAAGTATTGAAGAAGATTAACTTAGGATCATTCAATTTACTTGTTTAATGCAGATCTAAGATCTAATTTACCCGTTTGATGTAGGTTATTAATTTATGCACTAAGAAAACTATGACATATTTCCTAACTTGACTTTTAATGTTTAATTTTCATAACTTAAATTACTACAGTTAAAGTAACTTTACATTTATCAATATTTACCAATATATACATACAATATTTACCAATACATTTAGATTATAAAATCATTGAATAGCTTAAAGTATGAATAAAATGAGTACCATATTATTTTTAGATAAGTTTTATAGAAAGTACTTGATTACATTACATCGTGGCAACATTTCGTAAGATCCCCGTAAATGTCAGTTACGTTTCAGCTGACTTACGAGGCAACTAGCGTAAACTTTAAGAGAGAAAACTTTGAAATATCTTCAAAGACGAAAAGACCGTGCAATGCAAATAAGGAAGCCTAGTGTACACTGCGATTTCTTTTAAAATAAAAAGTACACGACCAAGCAACTCCTCTGTGAACTTAATAAAAATTAGTTGGAAACTTTCCATAAATGTGTTTGCAGTACCGTCGATGTTGTTGAATTTACTCGATGGCGTCAATTGGAGCATTCTGGAAGTTTTCTCCAGCATTCTGGTAAATCCGTTTTTTTTTACAGAAACACGAATATTAGAATCCTACTGATTTTATTTTAGATGTGTCATCCTATTTAGATGTTGCACCTACGTCTTTTTAAAACCGACAATTAAAAGCATTGTTTTTTAATATGACGTGTAAGGGACATAAATCTGACGCATTTCAGCTCAAAATCCTCAGTGGTAGCAATGAATCTACGTGCGACCTCAGGTAACTGTAAACTTATCTGGGTTGAGTAAAGACATTCATGAGCGGCAGTTGTGACTTAGCATTAGGTACAGTAGTTGCGTTTTTGCTACTTTTTTAGTATATAACATTATTCAAGATCTCTGTAGCATATGTAACGTTTTAAATAATAAAGTCGGTCAGGCCAAGTGGCCTTAAGTTAAGGACCTTATTTAAATATAACTGCATGACTGAATAGAAATATCGAGTGCTTATATACTTTTTACAAATGGTAGAACCAGAGTGGTTCTATCGGAGAAGTACCACAGCTTTTTATAGCGTGAAGCTATAAAGAGCTTTTTATCTTGCCTTTCGATGGAAGGGTGTGGTTGCCGGTACACTTTTATATGAGGCGACCATTATCGTCCTCGGGAGTAGCAATGCATCTGTGATTGTCTGCAGATAGAACCCATCTTTTATTTAAAGTTGCTTACAGATGTCCGTGGGTGCCAGTGAACATTTACCATCAGGTGGATCGCATGCTTGTTCATTACTTTAATCAGATAAAATTAAAATACTACTCTTTTTACCAAAATCCATCCATTTGATATAAAACTAATTGAAGTTGTATCCAATATTCGGTGTTGTTGCGACCACATTTTGCAACGATTTATTCCAATCTGTGTGTTATTTGTAAAACTGATTCACTGTACCATTTTGACTGTGAAAGTAGAAACGGAGAATAAATCACGCAAAACTGTAAGTAAATATTCCGAGAGCGTGTAAAATATCTCACTACAAAGACAGCCTTTAAATACTATAAAAGGGAGATAAAATATGTAGTCTATTGTTTGGTATTTGAATCGATAGACGAGGAATTCAAAATCAAAAGTAATCTGCCTACGCGGAAACACAGAAGGAGATGGATGACAAGGAAAATACGTAAGAAAATTCAAAAGGAAAGCAAGGTGAAGCGGGCGCGGAAAATTGGCTTCATTAGATAGAGGGATGGAGGGCGCGTTAGAGGGAGACACACGGGCACCCGGAACGGCGATCTAATGTTTGTCATTTATACAAAATTATGCAAATTAATGTTGTAATATAAATAATAAATATTTTTTGGTTTTTCCCGGATCCTTATTTTTGGGAAAGGAAAGATGTTTAATAAAGACTTATTGATCCAAATAGTGAAATTGTATTGGACAATTTTAATGCCAATACGAGTAAGTACAAATATGTAGTTTTCGTATAAAATACTGAAGGTATTGTAGAATTAAAATTGTTTTAGGGGATTGGATTAGTGTTTTTTTTCCCTATTTACTGTTATTAAATGTAAATAACATAGCAAATAAAAATCTTAACAACATAGTATAATGAAAAAATGATACATCGTAAGAACTTTTTTATATGTTTATTGTAAACATTTTATCCAACTTTTAATTATGCTACATACGAGCAGGCATTTGCTAAAGTTGAATAAAAACTGGGCGAAAAAAGACGTTTATTTTTTATTAAAAACGATAAACGTCTTTTATTGTGCTCGCTGAATCACATCGCTCCAAATATGTCGCATAGGTATGCGTACTTCACGCTTTGTCGCCTATGTACCTATTCCAATCTCATCTGCCAGATTGTATTAAAATTCATAAACACACACATTTGTTACTTGTTTTTGTGTAGTTGATTAAAGTATTTGAAAGTTTTCTGATATGCCGTATATTGTTGGATGTCTGGGAAATGGGAGTTGCGACAACAATGATAAAATTCCATTATCTCAAACATATTCAGTGTTTCAGTTCTGTAGAATAGCAATGGATATTTCTAAGAATGTATTGTGCTTGTTAGTATAACATTTAGAATTGAATGTGATTAAATAAATGTACTTATCCGCCAGCGCGGTAGCCTATGGCCTAAACTCCCTCATTCTGGGAGAAGACCCGTGCCCAGCAGTGGGCCAATAATGGGTTGATGCGACTTATCTAATGCGTATTTATAGTAATAACCTTAAACATTTTATTGGACAAAATTGCTTACGACAGGCTTAGAACTAAAAAAATATGTGATATTAAAACGACCCTAAGAAAAAATCCGAAAAAAAGGACAGAACTATAGTCGTATACACAAGCGAATAATGTATAATGCCTTTCTCTTTTTCCATCTTTCTTTCCGTTCTCTCATCCCTTCTCTTGCTATTACCACTCCACCTCGTCAATGCATAGTATAATTTTCAAATCGTCAAAACAATAATAAATATAGTAGCAATGGCAAGTGAATTAACAAGTGACTAGAATAAAATTTACAGTGATAATAGCGAGAAACTATTTAGCGCAATAGAATTAAATGCGCAAGTAATAGTTTATAAATATAACGTATTGTACATTGGTTAATATTGTGTATACAACTCATATGTGTAAAACCCTATGTACACATATGTTGTACACACAAAATTAATCTTTTTTTTTGCTCGGAGGGGAAACCTTCAAAAGGTACCCGACGCCGTAGGAGCAATGCAGAGTTATGTGGAATTTTTACCGCACTAAAACCCCTCCCGGTGACCGTCCCCAGCGCTATAAAGGACTCTGGGATCACCAAAGGAACGTAACTGGAGTCCTCTGAGCGCGATGCCCCATCGAACTCTTCACGGACCCACCGCTGGTCATCTCAGTCTTTACGACGAGCTCATCTGGTCTTTACGACGGTATGCGACCACACATACCGCTGTCCTTTGCGGGATCGCCTGACCGAATGGTTCGAGCTCCCACTCTAGCCGCTGGCAACCTCGGAAGTCCCTTTTAGTCGCCTCTTCGACCATCGCCCTATTCTAATCCCGGAACTACAGGGACGACACAATATTATTCTATGTTACTAAATCTCTGTAAAGTTTCCTAGGTTATCTTTCTTGCTGTTTTGAGGGTCATATGGAAAAACTGAGACAGAACTACGAAACTTCGTTCTTACCTGGTGTCTCACGACACCACATCTTTTTTTTAGTTTCACACCCATTAGTAATCATTTTTATCTTGTCACAACATTATGGCGGTCTAATTATTATTATGACTACCACTATATTTTCTTAATCAATAATTTATTAGCACTAGTTGATTTCAGAGTATTATATTAAAGTCAAAGGTGATGCAACGCAATGCGGTTAACGTTATCTAATATATACAATTCTCGTGTCACAGTTTTTGTTGCCATACTCCTCCGAAACGGCTTGACCGATTTTTACCAAATTTTATATGCTTATTCAGTCGGTCTGAGAATCGGCCAACATCTATTTTTCATACCCTTAACATTTTTTTTTATTTTTTATATGGAAAAACAACGTTTGTCGGGACAGTTAATTTATGAATATATTTTTATGTTGCAAGGTAGGTACCGAACCTATAAAGTTGTTTTCTGCCCCGCTTTGATAGATTACATATTAAAATATTATAAAGAACCACACATTGTAAACTACAAATATACGGTTGTAGTTCATACAAAGGTAGGTACTGCACAGCAAAAATGTGTTACTTGGTTGTTTTAGAAAAGGTAGTGTCGGCTGTAAACACAGAAGTTTTGCCATCGTGACCGCATATCTTGGTTGGGCGAGGCTTGTTTATGTGGCAATTGGCGTCGCAATGAACTGGCATTCTGGCGGAGAACAAGTTCCCGGCAAAGGCGTTCCTGAGCCGAGTAACAAATTGAAGCATAGCGCCGGCAACTCGCAAATAATCATACACAAGGTACCTTAGGTAAGTTTTGAACTGAGTACGAGCTGAAAGTTCATCCAAGTCGAGTCTGATAGTAATTCACTTTGGAATTGCGGTCAGGATACAAATGAACAGTGTACACATTGCTACATTTTATACGCGGTCCACGTTTATTTTGTACCAAATAATATTTTGTTGCTGGAGTTTTATTATTGCTCAGCCGTACAATAACTATCGTGTAATATTGTTAAAGCTGTACAATTTACGGTCTGTAGTCCCGTTAATAATGAGTAGTTAACTAGCGTAAAATGAGCAATAACTATGCTATCGAGATTTTAAACAACTGCGCGACTGGGCCGAAGTCGGATCATCACGATGTACCTACGCTTAATGTATGTTATGGTATTTTAAGTAGTGTTCTTGGTTAGTCCGTATGGTATGCCGTATCTTATTGGTTCTCCTCTAGAAGACGTATCATACGAGGAGATCGTCGACTTTTATAATGTTTACATCTGTTTCGTGTTAAAATAAGATTTATTTTACATGTTACTTTGCCAAACAAATGACTTTCAGAAATGCCTGAATAATAATTAATAATTTTTCATATGATTGTTAGCAAATAATGATGTACGTTTTATAGTAGGTAAGCACTACCTACCTAATCGGACCGATAACCGATGGGGAAGAAAGGTCCTCGAGTAGAGACCACGTTTAGGCAAAAGGAGTACAGGTCGCCCTCCTACCAGATGGGCCGATGACCTGAAGAAGACAGCGGGAAACCGTTAGATTCAGAGGGCACAGGACCGGTTGGAGTGGCGCCATTTAGGGGAGGCCTATGTTCAGCAGTGGACATCAAAAGGCTGATGGATGGATGGACTACCTACCTACCGGTCCAATTCTGTGTTGCATATTAGTTCTACCTGAAACTGATACATGTACTGTCACTCATGAGGTATACAGACGTTAGCATTTAAACCCTTTTATCAAAATGCGATAAGTGTTTAATGTTAGAAATAGGTACTTTCCCGATCGACATGTACTGTTTTTGCAATCTTTCAAAATCTATTATCTATTTACTTTGTAAACCATCCAATTGAAAAATATATACACAGCGTAGACGTAAAGCGTTCCTAGACCATTCATACAGGTTCAACAAAATCCAATAATACCTTTTGAATATTCCGCGACTCATCCAGCAAAAAGCTAAATCCGCTGAATAATGGGGTTATAGATATCAATGCCGAAGCAGGCAACGGGAAAAAATATGTCGATTGTCCAACGCAGGTCGACTTTTGTTATTAATAACGGTATATAAATAATAAATCTAGGCCTTTATGTACCATTTCATTGTTTTTAACTTAATATATTTTTAAAATAAAATTATCAGATCAATACATAAAATTTAATCTTATTGTTATACGTTACGTTTATAAAATTTAACTAGAAAGGTAAGGTTTAATAAAATATGATATTCGTAATAATAAATGTTTTAATTTAAAAGAACTTCGTATTTACGTTAATCTTTTAGTCTGGGTATTAAAAACGATCATATTGTGTTTTATTACTATACTTACTGGTTATAAAATATTTTTTTTTTACTCAGATATTTCTAACCTTTGCAAGTCTTTTGTTGTTCTTGTCCCTGTAGTTCCGGGATCAGAATAGGGCTACGGTATCGCCTGTCGTAAGAGGCGGCTAAAGTGAGGCTTCCGGGGTTGCGGGCGGCCAGAGTGGGAACTCGAACCGTCCAGCCAGGCGATCCCTGGAAGGACGGCGGTAAGCGTGGTCGCATATAGTCGTAAAGAACAGATGGAGCGGTGAGCCCATCTGCTCCCCTAGGAGGAGCCAAAGCAGTTTGAAAGTAACGAGGTAGTGGCCAACCAATTATATATTTTTTTATATATTCAATGACACCAAAATCTATTATTTAATAATAACGACCATGTCGACATATACATTCAAATAGACAACAACGGTCACCCATTCAACTGAAGACTGAACCTTAGCCAACTTAACTTTCTAGACCATTTATAACCTACACAAGCTGGGGGGAATCTATAACACATCTGATATATGCCAGAGACAAAGTTGCACCATTGAATAACAAACCTCTTTTTCATCATCTTTCTAATTAAGAATTTCATCGCTGTATTTATGTATTGTAGCTGTCATATACTAATGACTTTGTAATTTTACAAATCGTAAAATGAAGTTAATTTTATGTTCGCTTACAAACGTTATTAATTCTGAATAAGAAAATACTTAAGAAAATTATGCGAAAGACTTGCCCAATCTAGTTGCCAGCTTAATGAAAATCCGACACATATTATAAATTAAATAAAAGTATTCATATTTTTTATTTTGACTAGTCAAAATGTGACGTAGTGTATGCTATCGACTCACAGAAACTTATTTCTATTTATATAATAAATAGTCCTTCACAGGTATATAAACAGTTTTGAGGACATTTTTAAAAGATCAAACTACAAAAAGTTTTAAAAGACCGAGACGCGCCATTCAGTTGTATAAATTTCTCCATACCCGTCTCTATTTACTTGTTACACTAACTAATAAGTTTGAGGCGATAACTTTGAGGTCAGCAACACAATAGCAACTACTCTCGCGTTGCATATATTCCATACTTCAGTGACCCATCTCCCTGTTCGCTAAACTTAATTATAAAAAAGTGTTACAAACAGCCATTTAGCATGCCAAACACCAAAATAGAATTTTGCGTCGACAGTAGATAACAATGAAACTCGTGAACAATGTTTGTTAAGCTTTTTAGTGAAACTCGTATCACGCAACGAAAAAATACTAACTAATTTAACAATGTCCAGCTAAATTGAACGCGAACAATATATCAAAACGGATAACAGAATCAGATACTGGAAGTGTGAAGTAACTCTATTTATATATTTTATATTTCCCGTAATCTAAATTCTGACAACGATGGCGAAATTACTTCGATCTTTATAAGGTTTCTTTCGAGTCAAGGAACGATAGAATGTTTATACTCACGACGTGGTTCTCATGTAAGTTTATGTATATATTATCTATACTATAATAAATCTGTAAGAGGTCTCTGTCTGTACATGGAATAAATTTAGGTGAAAACCATTTCTAGGGGTCTTTAATACGATATAGAACCCAAAATAATGGTTTTTAGAAATCTTTTCTGTTTGTCTGTTTGTCTGTTTGTCTGTTTGTCTGTTTGTCTGTTTGTCTGTGTGTTTGAAAACGCTAATCTCAGAAACGGCTTATCAAATTTGAATATAATTTTCACCAATGTGTTGTGGGAAACTTCACTTAACATTTAGTGTTTATTTTATGTAAATCGGTTTATAAATAAAAAAGTTATGTCAATTTAAAACTACACAGTATTTATTCTGTGTTCGATAAGACGTGTTAACAAGATATGTAACTGCATAGTTGAATTGGTTGAAACTAAACATGTTATGGTCTGTAAAATGTATTCCTTTGTTATGTATTTTTATTGGTTATGTGTGTACCTATGTTATTTGATACTATACAAATCTATATCTCTATATCTATATATACTTATATAAAAACGAAAGGATGCTCTCTCACTCATCTATTGAATAAACATCGTAGAGCATAAACTGCTAAAGATACGAATATGATTTTTACTAGGGGTTCCTTTTATGACGTAGACGTCAGTTAAGAATGAATTTTCTGATCCCCCCCCCCCCCAATTTAACCCAAATAGGAGATGTAAGTTTGTATGAAAGTCCGTCAATTTGGAGGCTACCTCAATAAAATTTAGTATTTCGCTTTGATTTTTATGTTAAAACATAGTTTTAAACCGACTTCCAAAAAGGAGGAGGTTATCAATTCGTCTGTATTTTTTTTTAAATTTTATATTTGTTACTCGATTTCTCCGCACTGGGTGAACGGATTTGGATGATTTTTTTTTCATTTGAAAGGTAGTGCGTGTCATGGGGTCCCATTTATTTTTAGTTCACTTTTGACAATGGCATCCATAAGAAAAGCGCATAAGTCTGATATTTGCATTAACGATGTGCGCGATAAATAGATGAATAACTCAATTTCCCGCCAACCGATTTTGATGACTATTCTTTTATTTGAAAGAATGTACCTACTTCAAAAGAACTCTGATGAGTTTGATACGGTTCTGATCATAGGATCCATTTCCTTGAAGCAAATTAACGAAATTAGCGATACTCGGCCAAACCTAAGCTGTAGGAGTCCAATTGGGTTGACTGTAGAATGAGATTACTAAGCAGATATTTCCTAAAAAAATTGACCTTCAACTCTTCAATCCTGATGATGCAGGGGCACTGCTAGCCTGAACCGTGGAAATAAGTCAATTTGTTTTTATGGATATATCATAAGATTGATAAACAAATTCGTGGGACAAAGATTTTATCTTCAACTCCTCAACCCTGATGATGTAAGGGTATTTCAAGACTAAACCGTAAGAGTTGGCTATTTGGTACTTACAATTACGTAATAAAAATACCAAGCAAAGATGAACGGTAAAAATTTTGACCTTGAACTCCTCAACCCTGGTGATGCAGGGTTACTTCAAGCCTAAGCCATAGGAGATGGCCATTTAATGCTTTCGGGTATGTAATATGATTACTAAGCAAAGACACAAAATGAAAATTTCGACCTTCAACTCCTCACCCCTGATGATGCAGGATACTGCTAGCCTAAACTATACGAGATGGGCATTTGGTGCTTTCAGGTATTTAATATAATTACTAAGCAAAGACAAATGATGACAATTTTGACCTTTAACTCCTCAACCCTGATGATGTAGGGGTGGTTCAAGCCTAAGCCATAGAATTTAGCTATTTAGTGCTTTCGGGTATGTAATATAATTACTAAGCAAAGACACAAAATGAAAATTTCGATCTTCAACTCCTCAAGCCTGATGATGCAGGGTACTGCAAGCCTAAGCCATAGGAGTTGGCCATTTAATGCTTTCGGGTATGTAATACAATTACTAAGCAAAGACACAAGATGAAAATTTTGACCATCATCTCCTCAACCCTGATGATGCAGGGGTACTTCAAGCCTAAGCCATAGAAGTTAGCTATTTAGTGCTTTCGGGTATGTAATATAATTACTAAGCAAAGACACAAGATGAAAATTTTCACCATCATCTCCTCAATCCTGATGATACAGGGGTGCTTCAAGCCTAAGCCATAGAATTTAGCTATTTAGTGCTTTCGGGTATGTAATATAATTACTAAGCAAAGACACAAAATGAAAATTTCGATCTTCAACTCCTCAAGCCTGATGATGCAGGGTACTGCAAGCCTAAGCCATAGGAGTTGGCCATTTAATGCTTTCGGGTATGTAATATAATTACTAAGCAAAGACACATGATGACAATTTCGACCTTAAGCTCCTCAGCCCTGATGATGCAGGGTACTGCATGCCCAAGCTATAGAAGTTGGCTCGCAAGTGCTTACGTATAAGTAATAAGAATACTAAGCAAAGACACGGGATATTTTTTTACCTTCAACTCCTCCCTGATGATGCGGGATAGTGCAAGCCTAAATTATAAAAGGTAGTCACATAATGCTTACGGTTGTTTTCAGTATATATCATGAGTTTAATGACAGCTCATTAAACTGAAATGTGATTAATAAATTAAACTTCAATTCATCAACCCTGATAATCTAAGTACACAACCTACTTAAGCCGTATGAGTTTGGTACTTATTGATTACAATACATTACGACCCGTTCCTGAGAGATCATTATGATGAAAAGTGTCACTTTGAATACCTAAATCCTAAAAATGCAGGAGTATTGTCATGTTATTATTAAGAGTTGGATTTAGCTGTAGCTTTTTAAACAGAATGGGTTAGGTTAGGTTGGAACATAAAAGAAAACATAAAAAATAAGCGAGCAGGGTGCGGCAGCGCCCTGCGAGCGGGTGCGCCCTGTTCGTATGAATTGTAAAAGTGTTTTGATTCTGTCTTTTGCTTTACAAAGAACAATTTACATGCACAAATAGCTCGATGCACCTCTTAAAAGATCTTATCTTTGACCACATGCAACAAAATATGATGTTCGCTGTTCAGTGATATTCCAATTTTCTAATGATTTCTTTGTTATCCGGAAAAGTTAAAATCAATCTTTATATCGATACGTCTTCGTTTAAATGTGGAGGAGTTGGTTGAAAAGTATATCCCGATATCTATACTTCTATACTAATATATAAAGCTGAAGAGTTTGTTTGTTTGTTTGTTTGAACGCGCTAATCTCAGGAACTACTGGTTCGAATTTAAAAATTCTTTTTGTATTGAATAGACCATTTATCGAGGAAGGCTTTAGGTTATATAACATCACGCTGCAACTATTAGGAGCGAAGAAATAATGGAAAATGTGAAAAAACGGGGAAAATTATTCATCCTTGAGGGCTTCCGTTGCGTGCGCTGCGAAAACGGTACAAGATACCAAAAATATATGTATGAAAGAATTATTTCTCTTGAAATGATCTAAAAAAATGTCCGCGACAGTATATGTCTATCTTTTAAGATTAACTCACTAGAACCGTTTTCATGGTAATCAAATTCGGTCGAAATTAGTCCAAATAAATGTGTTGTTGATTAAGAGTATTTAATTGTGAACAAAATTGTCTTTGATATTACTTAATTTCAATGAACATCTTAGAAGATATTGATATATTGAGATCTTGCGTCGTTTTATCGTCGTGTAAAAATACTTTTTAAATACTATTTGATTTTGTTTTAAGGATATTTTATTTTAGGTTCTAATAATTTCATTTTTTTATATATGAGCTATATCAGTTAGCTATGTTCTTTTCAAAACTAAATTGTCTAAAATAATAATAGAAAATGAAACGGACAAAGTCGTGGGTAACAGCTATAATTTATAAAGCTGAGGAGGTTGTTTGCAAAAGTAAATTATGCCCAAAATAACTATTCCACGCGGACGAAGTCGCGGGCACAGCTAGTTTAAAATAAAATGCACAATATTATCATAGATATGTCTATATTGAGCACTATTAAGAAAAAAAACATTAGTGTAAAACCAAAATCATCAAAAATACTATTGTAAGAAGGGCCAAATACATGAAAAAATATCAGGATATACTGTAATGAAAGATATAAGCTTTTTGTGTTATATAGTCGTACTACTAGTCTGTTTTATGATTTTAAAATAACAAAAAAAGCTCTACCACATCATAATTTGTTGCTCAATATTACCTATAGGTAGGCGTTTAAGAGATTTAAATCAAGTGTATGGCCATGATAACCATTATTCATAATTAGTTAATAGCGTACGGTATTTTATCGAGAAATCATGTTTTTTTTTGTTTACATGTCACTTAACTGCTGTCATTCTGCGGTTGTTTATTTATTGTGCCAAATATCTTTTTAAAGGACCAGAGTATCTGCGGTTTAAAATTAAACAAAGGAATTGCATGCAATTAAATAATCAAAATAAATAAAAAATAAATTACGGAAAAATACAAATTACAAGAAATAGTTTGGCCCTATTCATTAAGAAATAAATTATTTTATAAAGCGCCATACTTGTTGTTTTGGTCCCTTATTTCACCCCGATATTATCAAAGATTTGATATACTCACTGATATCATATTGATTTGTATGAGGATATCATGATATCATATTGATGTATTTTGAGTGGACAATCTTATTCATAATTTATATCATGTTTTTAACATATTTAGGAGGAACATCCAACACTATTTACTGTACTTTAAGTAAATCGTTTTATTAACCAAAAATTTTTAACAACAAATAGACCCAATTTCAACGTTACAAGAAAGGAACAAATAATTTAAATTAATATTGCTTTACTACCTACATAGTCCAAGAGTCGGCGCTAAGAATTAACTATAACTAGGATCAATCCTAGTATATAACATCTTAATATCTTAATAGTATTTTACATTCAGGTAGGTATTCAAATACCTACCTAAATGTAAAATACTATTAAGATTTTATGATTTTGTGTTGTTCAATATACTATAATCAATGTACTTATATAAAGTAAAAATATATATAGAAATCAATAGATGTAAAAGTATTACACTAAAGGAATAAACGGATCAAGAATACTCTGTGTATATAAAGTCAAGTGTAGGTAGTAAACACGAGTCACGTGGTCTTCCAGCAACCAGTCAGTGACCGGCAAGACATCTTTGACACAGCTGATTTAGTTTTTTTATTCGCGTCAGGAAATTATAAGCAACAGCTAAGACTGAAATTTGCAGACTGAATTAATTAACAATTACGCCATAACGATTTAGGAATTACTCCATGTACCTTTAAGTTATAAGATAGAGTCGTTTTTTAATTTTATGATAATATGTGAAAAGACAAAATTTAAAATAATCGAGTTGACTAAAAGGTATTTTTTGTGTCATAATTCGCATACTTCATATACTGCGCAATAGTGAAATAACCGCAAACACTTTTACTGACTCAAGGTTTTAGTTTCGACGTTGATAAAATGTTTTTTTTTTATGATTTCCACGTGTCAAAAATATGTTCGTCATTTGCTCTGGGACTAGATTACTAAGGCTTAATATGAAAAGTAGACATATCAAATGTTTTTTTCTTAAAAATGAGCACTTTCCTTAATTCTTCCTCATACCCAGTTAAAGATGGATAGTGCGATACAATACAACCATAAATTCGTTCGATCCGTGAAGAGAAACAAAGATTTTTGAAAATATAAAATTATGCAGTTTTAGCTTCGGTCTTAATCAGCCTCGTAACTACTTACAATTATTTAGCTATACTCTATAGATTTAGATTTGTTCATCCAAGTGCAAATTTACAATTACTACTGTTATATTATCATAACAGTACTAGTCCTAAATTATTATTATTATGCATATATTATTTATTTATATGAATGTAGTAATTTTAGTGTGTTATTTATGAATTGCTGTATTTATAATTTAATTGATAATTAATTTTACCTCTAAGCAAAAAAAAGCTTATAGTTTAGTGATTTGTGGGTATGAAATAAAAAGGTAGTGCTTCTTGAAGCATCACAAATGCGTAATACGTAATAACTGCATGTAGATAAACATAGTAGGTCTATGCTTAAAACTTTAAGCCACAGTAGAAATGTATAAATATTTTGAAAGACTCATCGAATAAAAATCGTATAAAAACTTTTCATGAGAAGTTTTTTGTTGAAAACATCACAATAATATAATTGCACGCATTTCAATAATAAAATCGCAGGACTGGCTTAAATATAAACTATACAATATTCAGTACTATATATTATGATTTAAAAATAGGTCAATGATTTAATTAAATGCCAATAAAAATTTTATAACCATTCTCAATTAATAATTTATCACCGCATCTCTTTTTATGTGAGTATTTTTATGATGTTCAATGTTTTTGTTATGGTGTTCTGTTTTTATTATATTACCTTTAATATCAACTTTTGAAATAGGGTTTCGCCAGTCAAAGTTGACTGATCCAAGTGCCTCCTACACAATGACATTTAAATTGTAGGGCTTTATTTATTTAGGTTTCATTCGAACTGATTTCACCTAAAATACTAAAATAATTTTATTTATATTCAAGTTTTTAATGGAACGTGTCATTAAATAATTATACGCAGACTAAATAGTTCAGAAACACTTATATTACGTTAAAAATGTACCAATGGGAAGACAATTGTTTTTTTTTCTTACCTATGTAGCTTATGTCATTAAAGCTTTAAACATTTTTTTTTATCTGACTGAAGTAGCAAACGAGCATGCAGTCCATATCATGGTTAGTGGTCACTGCCGCCCATGGACATCTGTAATCAACTTCATATAGAACATGGGTTCAATCTGAAGTCAATCACAGATGCGTTGCTATTCCCGAGGACAATGATGGTCGCCTCATGTGAAAGTGATATAAAATATTGATATAATAAACAGTTTTCTTCTGTTGACATATATGCACGCTTCTGACGAATATTTGCAGTACATTTTGCAGTAAGTGCCGCAGGATATGTCATGTTCTTTGGGCTTCTCAGTCGTTGTACAATGATTCTCATTACTTACCGTCTTTTAAAATACTGGATTTTATTATCTGAACAATTTTGGTCGCTACTACTTCCATTTATGATTTCCAAAACGAGAAACGGCACGTCCAGTAAACTTGAAACGAAGTTATTGTTTCAATAGTTTACAGGCCATGTTGATCTACATGTTTTAGGTTAGAATTATTCAAATGACATGTGATTTCGATAGAAGGGCCACTGTCACCTATCATACCGCGCGTGAGACGTTGATCTTGTTGTGAACCAAGTTTACAGATAGTGTATTTTCTTGACGTGGAACACTAAAAAGTTCTGAGTTAGTAAGATATTTTTTTGTATGAAAAGGTTTTTATCTGCTTCAAGGGATATCACTCTTTGCATCTTTTTGAATTTTTTCATGACATGGCATTCCGAGAATTTCTCGTAAAAAAGATTATTCATTGCTACCTTCGTTGTTATCACTACTTTCGTATTTGAGCAATTAAAAAACGTATAATATTTGCTTTTCTTAGGTTTCAAGTCGTTCATATAGGTTTTTTTTTAGTGATAATTGCTTTGTATAGTCAAATAAGTCAAATCTGACATAAAATGAAAACATAATAATGTTACAGTATTAAGCTTACGAAGAAAGTAATTGCACCACCAAATCATAAACAAAGATGTTATTAACACTTTACACGAACTAAGCTCCAAAAACCTAATAGTATAAGAATATAATAACTCACAGTGATAGAATAAGAAATAAAAAGATGAACAATTCTCGAACAATCTTTTAAAGTAATTGCGTGTATCTACATCATTATCTCAATTTTCGGTACGGAGCTCTTGTAGAATATCTCTAATAACAAACTCTTCTAAAGTATGCCGAGCTCGTTATAAACGACCTCTTGGAACACGTAAATGCATTGCGGCGAGCACGATGTCGAGGCACTTGAATTAGTATCAGCGAGTGCGCGATAGGCGATCAATACCGAACAAAAACCAAATTATGACGGGTTCGTCAGTTTCTCAGAATTTATTTTCATCATAATGATATTTTTGCTTTTATCGCTACTAGTCAACCGTAGTCATAGATTACAACATGATAGATCTTATTTTTAACTTTATGTTGACGGTGGTACAAGGGTCTAAGATAAGATTGATCAATGATTTTATTATCGCTGACTGAGTTTTATCAAATAATTTATCCTGTATGACGTTTGTTGTTTGTGATAAAAATAATACAATTATAACGTAACTTAATTTGTATTTTATATTTATGTAACTTAATTTATATTCGTGTTTAATTAGTAGAATTATAAATATAAGTTAATAACTGATAATTATGTCTAATGAGATTTAATATTACCAAAATGTGAAACATATACATTTTTAATAATTTATTCTTCCATGATTATATATAGTTATGAAAAATTTGCAACTGTGTTGTTTGTTAGCATAAACATAGAGATTATATTAATTATACATATAGTAATGATTTATTTGCAGAACATTTTTTATGAAAGTTAATGAAGTTGAAATTTATTATGTGGCAAAAATTCTATTATAGCAAATAATATTTTTATTAACATTACCTTTATTATCATTACGCTGAAAATATTACTTGAGTTATTATTATTTGTTGCCGGGCAGCAGTGACCACTTACCATCACATGGACTGCATTTTCGTTTGCTACTTTAGTCATATAAAAACTATGTAAGCATATAGCAACTTGTTTTTAGGTTTTGTTGCTACGAAATACTCGCCAAAAGGGTAATTCATGACCGATTTCACATAAATAGTCTGGCCGGTAGTTGTTTGTAAGAAAGCGGATGCAAACAACCGCCGTTAGGCGAGGGCCATTGCCTAAATATATCTTGAATACAGCACAATAATTGTTCAAAATGTTTTAAAGGTGTTATTGTTATGATGAAAAGTTTAGAAACTTTCACTTAAGTTTGAAATGTTGAATGAAATAACAAGAAAAATAGAAGTTCTATAAGAGTAATGAGGAAAAAACTTTTAAAAGTTATGCATTGTAATAATTATATACTACTTGTGAATCGTACAATACTAGTACAGTTCTAAACTTACCGTCGGAAGACGTAACGGCACTGCTAATTACAAATAATAATAAAGCCGTCAAACCCGACGCAACTCTTAGACAGTTCATATTGTTCAAAGTGTTTAGCCAATCGACATGGTAATCTGGAAAACTTTTCCGTCTATAGCGGGCATGTCAACAAAATTGTTGTCATGAGTTCGCCGTTACGGCAACGAAGTTCGCTCATTGATTCACCGGGACGGCGTAGAAATCGGTTCGATTAAATATTCATTGGGCGGTTGTGGGTCGAGCGGGCGGCAGTCGTGGTCGCGGTCGTGGTTCGTGGCGCGAGCGCGGAGCGACGGGTCGCGTAGCTGCGGCCTCGGGGCGCTCCGACTGCGTACTGCTACGGAGCTGTAGCGCTTTGTCTACGAGACTACGAGAGTTCTACGCTCGCGGCGCTTGCGTAGCCCCGCCTCGCGCTCGGATGAAAGGACGGAACATTGCCAGTATTTGTAACAGTTTGCGTCAAATTGATATAAATGGAGACGGTTTTAATAAAGTGTAATTGACTTTTGCCGACTTTGCGTCGCATTAATTTCGGCCACGCTAAGACGCCTCGGGCAGGTGCGCCGTTAAATACCACCGGAGCAACTTCGCTTTTTGCTATGAATAATCTCAAATTTAAATGAATGTTAATTATGACGAGATTTTAAGTTAAGTAGGTATCTCAAAGATTAACGTTGAATTACAAATTTTATAGATCTCTTACTTTTTTAAGCTTTATAAATATTCATATATGATATTTATAAATGTGCATTTTAACTCACAATTGTTTAGATAGTCCAATTATTTGAGAATGATATTTTCTATACGGTGAAAAAACAATCTTAGAGATTTGAAAATAATATTTGCTACAGGTATTTGTTAATATAAATATTCTCGTGAATTCAAAGGGCTTTGATGGAACGAAAATCTGCAAATATTAGATAGCGGAAAAAAATCTTTCTACTTATCGGTAACGAGTAATGTGTGTAACTTATTGTAACTAGTATTTTTTTATTAATTGCTTTATAAAATATAAGGTTTTTTATTTTATCATCTAAATATATTTTTTCAAGAATATAGTTGAGGACATTTGTTTCAATTTGTTGGATATACGAGTATCTATCAAATTAAGCATAATTTGATACAGATCACCTGAATATTGAGTTGAATGTAATTTAAATTTGAGGTATTTTAGTTATATCTTGTTCTTAATATTTATGTAGAAAACTAACACTACCGGATAGTAATTAGTACTGCCCTTAACATCGGTAAATAACCCTAGGTAAGATTAAAATCTTGTCTAAGGTCAGCCGTATATGCCTCAAGAACGAAGTTAGATTGCCTCCGATAAGAATGTCTTCCGTAACATACCCTTCAAATCAGAACACAACAACGCTTAACACTGATGTCATTATTCAAAAATAAACGAGTATTTGATGATTCCAATTTCTACAAGAGCAGTGATAGCCTAATGGTTTAAAATCTCTCCTCTCAATCGGGAGGTCTGAGGTTCATACCCAGGCACGCACCACTGCTTGATGTGCGTATTAGAAATTAATTATCACTGCTTTTCGGTGAAAGAAAACATCATTAGGAAACCTACACACCCAAGAGTTCTTTAGTAGAGAAGACCCGTACTAAGCAGTGGGACAATAATGGTTTGTATCTAATTTATACTGCTAGCTTACTAAAAATGTAATACCAAAAGAAATGACCGGATATAATAATTAGAACATTTCTATTAACTGCCTTCATATTTTGGATTATCTTACATTCAGGCTTTGTACAATTTTACTTGTATAAATCCTACCACGTCATATATAAGAAAGTATTTGTAAATTAGCCAAAATATATTTTAAAGACCCGATACTTCTAAAGCTACAGACCCAGTCAGAGCAAAGAAGTTTAATTTAATTTTATTTATACAAAGTATTAAAATATTATCGTTGCTTAACTTAATTTTACCATATTAACATGAATAATATATATTTATTTAAACTCTTTCGGACTAATTGTCTTACATAGTTATACCGAGACAGTAATTATATGTACGTTGTGAAGTACGATTCCTTGAGGTATTTAATGATAGTCATTGATAAGCTTAAAATCAATACGTTGCTACAGAGGGGATATTCTGACATGTGTTAATTAATAGATACCGGTGCTAACGAGATTAATAAGATTTAGGCGAATATCAGCACCCGTCAGTTAAGAACATATAGAGGAGGCTCTATAAACATAGACTCCACGTACAGTGAATATTGCTATCAAACCCTTTTGGAATATATATAATCATTTCTACACTCACAGCCTCACACTAAGTTTTCTCCTGCGCCTTGTCATGGTCATATAAAGATGAATACACAAACACCCAGGCCCAGAATAGAAATTTAAATTCATCATTCAGATACCTGTCTGCCGGGAATCGAACCCAGAACTCGTTGTGCAAACCGGTATATTGACCGCTCCGCCACGCAACACATGATGCGCTGATTGAAGAAAAGCAGGTAGTCTCCCTACCATCAATGTTGATGATGTCATCAACAATGAAGGTAGGTTTAACTACCTTCCTTTGCGGTTCTATTCTGTAGACATCACCGTCACATCTATTTCTGTATCATAACGGCAGTGTTAAGTGCTTCAGTATTCTGGTTTCAAGTATGTGGTAAATATACATATTATTCCGTTCATCATTTTTCCGTTACGCGTTTAAATTTAGTTCTCTGGGATAGCAATGCATCTGTGGCTGACTTTAGCTAAGACTAATCTTATTTAGGGTAAATATAGATGCCCTTTATTGGTAGTGATCACTTACTGTCAGGTGGACAGTTACTGGCAGTTGGGCAATGGTGCCTTTAGATTCAAATTACACTGAAGCCATACCCAAAATAAATATTTTGGCGATAATAGAAGCTGGTATGCCAAGAGGACAGACAGAGCAAGCTTTAATGGAAAGTACGTGCACGTAATTCTTCTAAACAGTATATTTTTCCCATTCGGGATTATCGAGAGACTGTTTTAAAATGGCAATTGTCCGAAAGTTCGAAGGTACAAATTTACATGGGACCGTTCTCTAGGGGTAAATAATGCGATGGTCGGCTATTGCTTTTCCCGTTTACCGCATCGAGACAGTTACAGATTTCTAACAGCGCTATTTTACAGCGATAGAAAACAGAACAACAAACATCTTTATAGAGATACGCTGTTGTTTGTGTTCCGGGAAATGCTCACAAGGCGTGACATTCGGTACAAACACACATCGTGATCATATCTACAGGGAAATACGTAACATACATGCGTAAAATGTTAGGAATTGTCCAAAATTATCTTATAGCGACTATCAAATAGAAATCAATGAAATGTTTTTGCACCTCATACTGTCAAAAATATATTTGGGATCAAAATTACAACGTAATTTACTTACATGAGTCGCAAAAGTAAATTACATTCAGTTAGCTGAGAGTAGTCGGGACTTCATTAAACAAAAAGATCGCTAAAATATAAACGATGTCTCATCTGAAAGATCTCGTTAAGATTCATTATCCCGATAGGTTTGGGTAGTATTAGTAATATTATATTTAAAGGCTAAGGTATTTCAATATAATGAGTATACATTATATGAATAATTAAAGTTTAATTGGATTCGTATCAATACGTTGTTTGTTCAGTTATCCAAGCATAGAAAGGAAAATAAGGCCTGTATAACTATTTAGGGGATTAATAGATAAAATCCTATTTATGTAAGTAAGCCTCTTGATTTGGATGTATTCGGTAATAATATTGTGTATTACGAAATAAATAGGGTTGTGAGACGATAAGCGCGGACAGAAAGCGGTTCGGTTATACAGGGGATCGTCGCGACTAAGCTCGGAGAACCCTTTTTTCCGTCTTCGCAAATCGTCGGAGATTAAGCTAGAGAGCTCACACCTTTTCTCCAATATTTTTTGCGGTTAAACCGTGGGTAAACCCTTGTGATACAAAATGTTTTGCGTCAATCAATAGCTTATTGAAAATGCGGTCCCCTATTTACTACTATTAAGAGGTTTTACGAATTAAATTATTTATTCATTTGCAGGTACAATTTCATTTGTACAAGACGTAGGCGAAGAATCTTGCATGGATCGATTCCGGAGGTACTACTGCCAAATTTACTAACCTTTCTACTTAGTACAAGCAGTATCAAATAGATATGGTAAATAATAGAAAAACGAGACATTTTAATTTAGTAGCACTGTACTATATCTTTGGCTTATCTCGGGTAAGATTAGTTCTAGTATTTCTTTTTATTTATTTACGAGCGGTAGTTGCCACTTATCATTAAATAAGCTGCATGGTAGTTTGTAACTTCAATAATATATAAATAAGAAAAGACAAATAACATTTTAGTTTGAAGGTGAAACGAGGAAAATTGGTGTTACTTAGATTATTCTTCTATGGAAGCGCTGCATCTGTTATCAGGTTTCTGAGAGAACTATTGTACAATATAGACTAGACTATATACAGATGTCAAAGGCCGATATTGAGATTTCAATGGGACTGTATCAGGACACATGTCCGTTTACTGTTTCTATAAATAACGACCAAAAGTAATATTCACCTGTATGATTGAGACGTATCGGTATAACTTAAAATTGGGTCATAGTTATTAGGTTTATCGTTCAGTTATATAAAATTAGGCGCTAATTTGCATTTATAATTGTATTAAAACTAAACAAATTAGTGTTTGAAATGGAACGCACAAATGTAAATGAAAATATTTATTCTCTGTCATTTCTGTAGTTCGTGTGCAGTGACAATATATTATTTATTTATTTTATAAAAGAACAAGTGGGGCTGATTTTTGGATGATTGCAATCGGATATTTTGTATACATGTTTCCATGCTTATGGGGCCACTTTACAAGATCCATCATACTTGCCACAATAGGCAAGTAATACAATAGCTTTCTACATTTATGTTCTAACAACAACATCCCCACCTAGGATCAGAACAGGTACATTAAAAGTACCTGTTCTGATCCTAGTACATTACAGGTAGATTTACAAGGCGTGTGTATATGGTTCGACCGAAGAGTTGTCACCGGCACACCTATTTCTAGCGTAAAACAGTTCTTACACTTCAGTGAAAGCGTATGATTGCCGGCTTACTTTTGTGTTAGGGGGCATCCTAGTCTTCAGAAGTTGACTCCACATACAACCCTTGTTCTGTGATGAAGTTGCTTACAGATGTCCATGAGCAGCAGGACCACTTTCCGTTAGTGAACTGTAGGCTCGTTTTGCTACTTAAAATTTGTGAGAAATATTGGAGATCGAATCCCTTCATAGCGTAGCATCGCGTGTACTTCGTTGACAATCGTGAAATGTAGCAGTGCGATGTTGAAATTCATTTCGTAAATATCATATCGGTGATAAATTGCTTTAACTTATTCCGCACGAGGTAAAAGCAAACGAGTGTTGAAGCACGTGAAGGAAAAAACGAGTCACAAAAACATTTGTTTATTTTACATTTTGATATTCAGTGCCATTGTTTTTGACGTTGAATGAAAAAATTGCATTGTAAACATTTAGAGAAAATCTTTTTATACGCGGCGAGGGAACGTAAAAGTTTGTTCGTTTCAAATTCAATATATTATGGCGAGCGTGCTCTCGCTCAGCCGACACCGAAACTCACTCGAGCGTTGCTTACAGAAAATTTATTGTTTTTCTAAGAAAATTTTCTTAGCACAATGCCGCATCAATCGCAGGAAAAGAGTTACAAAAAGCTTAATGATATCCTGACGAGTGCGGCTTTAGTTTTACGTGGGATAGGTATAAGTGTTGACGTTCGTTGACATTACGTCACAATAAATGCTGGTAAGTTAGATTTATTACTACCGTGATGCTGGAATTCCACATTATCAATCCAAACTCGGATCCGGGGCCTAAAGGGCAGGTTGATGTACATTGTAGTGACCGTCGGGCCTAGGGTATAGACAATATTATTAACACATTTTAAATATTTTATTCAGTACAATCAATGTAGAATAAACTTATCTTTTATAAAACAACTAGCTGAGCCGGCGAACTTCATTCCGCCTAAAAGTCTAAAATCTAAAACTATCAGTGTCCCTTCACTATATTATACAAGTATTAAACATAAAAACCTGCGTCTTGAATTACTCTTTATATTAAAAAACCGCATTAAAATCCGAAGTGTAGTTTTAAAGATCTAAGCGTACATAGGGACAGACAACGAAAAGCGACTTTGTTTTATACTATGAAATGAATGATCTAAGAACAATAAATGAGGAGATTTTTATGAGCTTCGGTTGATATAAATAAGATTTCACGATTTACTTATGCTTGATGAATTATTAACAACTTACTTCAACATTTTTTGTATCAAAAATTCAAGTCTGTATTGTTTCCAATGTTGAAATACATACGTAATTTTTAGTGGTGAATATTTAATGTTTCAGAAATATTTATACTACATTATACTTACAACACAATTTGTTTTAACTACTTAGTATATTGGATCGTTTTACTACAAAGATAAGTTAAAATGAAAATACAAACATGATTTACTAAGCAAAAACCTATAGTCTAAAGTTCAAGAGTTCTATGGACATACTTGACAACATACTCACAAAAAGGGACCATACGCCAACGGCACAATTCTACGATAAAGTCCTTTATCGGACACATAATAACGTTCTGTGAAAAATCGTTAGCCCGTGCTCACGTCGCGGGGACACGTGCGCGCAGGGCACTCCTGAGACTGATCCTTCCTTCTGCTTAGATTAAATTTGTTCCTATAAAAATGTGTCCTCCAGTCGATAACGTCGAAAATGTGCAGATGTCGCCGGGCAGTGTATGAAGCTCGCGATAGGGTTCGCGACGTGCCGAGCCTACTGACGCCCGGGACCGCTATCCCGATCACATTCCTGGTTGAATAGAAAAAATAAAATAGAACTGCTGAATCTTAGCTCATTCGACTGCGACGAATAATGCTCTCCGATAAAATAGAACCCGGATAACGGACCTACCTATTTCACACCAAATAACCTGCCCACGTACTCTTAATGAGGAATAAAAGCCAGTCGTCTCGTCTGATCCAAGCATTTTATTTTGTAACGCTCAAGAAAACAGACAAATCAACAGCAAAATAAGTAGACTTCGGAGTTTTTGCATTAAAAAAGAATTAAGTCGAGCACTCTGACAAAACTTTTATTTTGCGATCATGAACGAAAACTTGTACATTTAGCTATGAAAAATGCGAATCACTTTGAAGGAGAGAACCGAATCAATATTAAAGACATAGAAAGTTGAAATCGGAGAACTTTTTATTCAAGATTTTTAGTCAGGGAATTATTGAAGAAGATATATAACGTTTGTTGTTTATTTCAGAATATAAACTAAAAGTAGAGGTACCTAATTATATATGGTTAATTTTATGGCTTAGCTCCATGCTTTTAAGTCCTTAATTGCTTTCCATATACGTTTAAGTAACTATTGTAGTAGAAACAAGTATTTAACTTGTGGTTGGTTCTGATTTCTTATCTTACCAGGTAACATTGCATACTTTGTTTGTGTTATTATTGTGTGAACATTAGAATTGTCTTCTCAGCGTCAGCCGTCAATTAGATTAGTGTGGGTTAGCCACGAGGCCATTGTTTAGTTTAGCGAGGTTCGGACGGCAACAATGCCTTCGTCCTTCGATAATGCTTGCAGCCTGAACGATCAATCTTTGGGCTATTACGATGTTTTAGCGCCTTGATGTATTGTTTCAAGTTCAATAAAGTTTTGATGAATTTTCTCGTGTTCTCGCCAAGCCTTTGTTAAATTGAGGCGTCGGTTATTGATGAATAATTTGACGGCTAAGTAATGTTTTTGTAATTATTCACCGCCTCATGCTGGGTAACATCGTTATTTTAATAGAAATATTAAGATTTATTTTGTAAATTCGAAGTTGATACCGATGCGTTTTTAATTATATTTCCTTGTTTACTGGAGATATTTGAACAATTGACAATTTACGAAGTAAAACTTATATAAATATTAATATTATATGAGATACGAAAAATATAATGTGTACGAAAAATTCAACCAATACTTTATATCTACATAGGGACCGGATGTGTTACATATATCATGTATGTAAAAGAGGTCTGAACGGCTCCAGCTAACACGTAATGGCCGACAGAGCTTGATACACGTGCACCGATCCTAAGAACAATAATATTTCATCCGTGCGCCATGATTCGCCGCTTAGCGCGATAGGGAAATCGTAAATTTAAGGGAACGAATTTTCTTCATAGTCTTTTAAAAACTTTCTACGTACACACGTATGTGAACAGAGGCGGCAATGTGGGGCCAAATGGCATCGAATTGTAATGCCATCCGCTTAGGTAGACACCCCTACTTTTCAAATTTTCTTTTACAATACGACGAGGTAATACGCGTTTTATTGGATCGTTTCTTCTTTGAAATGGAATTGTTGTTACATGAAAATGTGTTTACATAACGCTGTAAGTATGTGAGAACGCTTTCATTTAAATATAGAAATATCAAGAGGGCGGTTGATAAAACAAATAGGTATGCCTAAACACCATCTTTTGTGTTTTATTGATTTCTTCCAGACGAGTTCGTTGAAATTGGAATTCGTGTGAGATCCAATAATAAACGGAAAATATTTGATGACTGTAATATAATTAAACACCTTTGCGAAGTATGGAGATATAATTCGTTATTCAAATATTTCTAGTAATTGAAGTTCAGTTTAATAAAGCACTTTTAGTTTTTTATGCATATTATATTGTTTTTGCAAAAATAACACAATTGACAACGTAAATACGTGTTGTAACGAAGAAGGATTTTGTGTTACAAGCTATGTTATTATAAGTACACAAACAAGTGTTAAGTTTAATAGATTTAAGGATAACGTATTTACATGTTCTTGAAATATATATAGGTAGTAGGTTTATAAAATCACGTTGATTGTATGGGAGTCCCTTTTTAATATTTTTTTATTCTGTTTTTAGTATTTGTTGTTATAGCGGCAATAGAGATACGTCAACTGTGAAAATTTCAACTGTGTAGCTATCATGATTCACGAGATACAGCCTGGTAACAGACAGATGGACAGACGGACGACGTAGTCTTAGTAATAGGATCCCGTTTATACCCTGGGTATCCCGTTGAACCCTAAAATGTGATGTTTTAAAAATTAGTTATACTAAAATAAGAAATTTACAAATATGTGACAGCCCTGCCAATTATACCTAGGCATGAATGACGGGTTACGACAAAATTGCAAAAATTGTTACATTCAAACATGTTGCGCGTCGAATTTTAAATGCGTTCGATTGGAGCGTTATGGCATAGAATTTTTGAATAGCGCCATTTTACGAAATCGTATAAAGATGTAGTGCTGTCTGGATGAAAAACGATACTTGAAAATAGAGGCAAACGTCGAACGTAGGTACGGGCACGGCGTACCAGCGTTCCGTTGTAGTCTGCGGTCGTGCCTTGACAGATCCATGAATCGTGTGGGCGAACACGATAGACTTTTCAATGGAGTATTTGTTTTAGAACCAAACAAATTTTTCGCCGGTGACTATAAAAACGACGTCCTAGATTGTCTTTCGTCTGCTACGTTTTATATTTTTGCTCAGAATTTTATTGCTGATATAAATAGAAAGCTAAATTGAGATATAAATTGCATTGCATTGAGATATAAAGCAATGAATGAATACATTTTGAAGAATTTATATGGAGAATTCAATAGCGTTCATTTTATCTACTAATATGGGTAAAATAGTACACCTTATTCAGAATATTTTAAATAATACACGGTTAGTTTAATACAAAATTTATGTTTATTTTTCCAATAGATTACCTACGAAAATACATTGAAACTTTAATATTCAATTTCTCACAGAATGAAAATAGAAAAATTGTACATTTGTAAAACAATACTTTAGGCGCTGGACTGAGGCGGCACCACATACAAAATTGCCGAAGAGTTGAAATGTTTAAGAATTGAAAACTACAAATATTCGTAGTTTAAGTGCTTAGTCATAAGATTTATGGGATTTTGTATCAAACATTCATTTTATATATCTAAAGCTTAATTTGTTGCGTTTATCGATAAAATACGTAACTTAAGGTGACATTATGTATCGGAATGACGTGTTGTGTCGATTTTGAACAGCACTGTTACCTTTCCGTAGATGTCGTAGCACGACTAAAGGATAAATACATGATATAGGCAGCAGTCTATAGAAGTAACATCATTACCAATTCTTACCATGAACTCTTATACCAGGCTCTGTGACATATGCTCGGTGGTATATGTTCAACTGAGGACCTCAAAAGGCCGATGAATGTATACGTAATAAGTAATGATTTTATTTCATCACAATAATTTTGATACTTACCTGGTACTCACGATATGCGATTTATGAATTCTTAAGGAATTCTTTTTGCCGATATTTCGACCCAGTTGCATGGATCGTGGTCACGGCAAAACTAAGGTGACGGGGAGAAACCGTTAACAAGCACTAGTGGTAAATTAACCTATCTACCCTACGTTTAGTTCGTTTTTCTTTTTTAGGTTTGTGTAAGATGTATCAATTCCGTGATAATACTAGTCTAAAATCATCACAATAATACTCGTCGTAAAGTTTATAGGTTTATTTTAGGTAGTTCTTTTTCTTCATCTAATTCTTGTGGAGTAAGAAGGCGAATACTCGAGGGATAGATTGCGGATCTAGCACCACACCTACTTTTCCTCGTAGAAACAGTGTTGAGGCTAATCTGTTTTATTTCAAAGTATTGCATTAGAAAAGCATATTTTTTTTGCCATAAAACACCTGGGGCTACAGATTTCAACTTTATATTGACATTACACTTTTTATATTTTTTTATTCCTCATGTGTAAAACTTATTAATAAAGCTTAGTTAAAATTGTTTAGTTCTGTAATGTTGGTATATGTCATGAAATTGTTAAAATTAAATATGATAACTAAAATTAAAAACAACACTCCTAGGAACATTAAAGAAACTTCCAAGTGCCCATCCGCGCTTACATTCAAATGTGTGACATTAAGGTAGTTCTTAAAAGTGTTGTAGACAAAGTGACAAGTGACATCGTCGCTGCTTCGGATGACACACAATACTTTCAGGAAATTTCATCTCGCGCTCGGCAGTGAATATTTTATCTTTCAGATTTCTTGCAGTTGGAAGCAAAGTTGGACAGAAACAAAAATATTAGGATCATGACGGTATTTTAAGAAAGTATTTTGGTGACTTTGTAGTTGTGGCTGAGAAACTTTTGAATTTTATATGTTGAACATTGTATATGTTTTTGGTATTTTATGTGGTTTAGGTACCTTTTATACGGGACAGCCATGCTAGCCCTCGGAAGTGGCGAAATCTGTGATTAGTTTTATACGGCCCTGTTCTACATGGGGTTCGTTAAGGCGACAATAGCCACTTAACATTAGGTAAACTGTATGCGCATGTGTTACTTCAGCCTTGTAGGAATAATAATAACAAACATATAAAACTTAGATAAATATATTGTATAAGTCATTATGTGGGTTGCTAAATACATACGTATAGCTTAAAATTCATTATTAGCCACGATTTAATTTACTATATTAAAAATATAGTCTGTACAGTCCTCAACGATAACAAACTTGCAAAATTATTAAAAATAGCGATATATTACTTAGAAAATTATTTATATTATTTAGGATATTTGTTTAGGCAGCAGTGTAATGCACGGGAATTGAAATACCGAGTTCGATTTGAAAATGTCGAGATAAAGACATCAATCACTCGTACCTGAGAACATTCAATTCTCGAGCGAATACAGCCAAATGAGAAAATAAAACTTTGCGAAACATATAATCGATTACGTTGAATATCAGTCAAATTGGCATTTTCTGAAATTTATTCCAAATTTTGTTTGCCTATAAATAAATTACGAATAATATCGTAAGTCTTATTTTTTTAAATATGAATATTAAAAGGTAATATAAAAGGAAATATGACATCTATTTTTGTTTTTTGCAGCGGTATAAACTCCACATTTTTGTGCATAAAGCAACAATTTTATAATATTTTAAAGTCAAATAATGTACGTATATAACACACATATATAAAATAACAAACATGTACTAACTGGCCATGCCAGGATTGTCTAGTTAACATTTTAGGAAGGATGCCCTTCTACTACAAAAATCGTAAATAAAACCTGTAAAGTCTATTATTCGTCCTAGTCACTGCAGTTTCACCGTGACCACGGTCTATGCATCTGGGTCAAAATATTAGCATAACGTTAACGTATCGTAAGCATCCGTTACATATTAAAATGCATCGATTATGTGACGATATTAGCGTAAAATTATGTCCGTACATATTTTGCCAGGTGGTAAAACCAGTTTATTTTGATCATCCTGGTACTACAATTACACCTATTTCTAGAGGCCTAATTATAAGGGTAGTGTTTCCGGCCCAATCTCATGTGAGGCAGCCGCTTTAGTCCTCAGAAGAAGCAACACATTTGTAATTGACTTCAGATAGAAGCCCTGTTCTGTATGATGTTGCCTACCGATGTCCATGAGCGGCAGCAATCACTTATCATCGGAATACTGGACTGCATGCACGTTTTCTACTTTAATCGGTTAAAAAGATCCTCGATTCATTGTGTGTACAACGTCATATTTTTATGCACTTTATGACAAAACTTGCCGACATATTTTCCCATGAGGCGACGCAGCACCAGAATCAATGACCCGTGCCGCCGAACCCGAAACGAACGTGCACCGGACATTTGAGTCAAATCTGCAAAAATACTCACCACTCGTTGTCGAGAGCGCGAACTAAAAAGCTGCCGCGATTGCATCCGTATGCTTATTGCTTTATTATGCAGTGCCACGATGGAGCTCGGAATATGAACGAATTATTGTTGTGTATTCTAAGCTTTTACTTTATGGTATTTTAACCTTCAAAACCAAGCAACTTTCTCTAATTTACGGATGAGAATTTTTATTTTACGGTTAATTACACCGATTAAATTAATATCTATCAACAACTTAATGCAGAACAAGGTTCTATCTAAATTAAATTATAATTGCATTACTACTCCCGAGGACTAAGATGGTTGCGTTAAAAAAGTAAGTCAGAAACCACACCCTTCCACTGAAAAACAAGAATTGCTGAATGCTCTATTTCTATTTTAATCGGTTAAAAATCCTTCGTATTCGTTGTGTTTACAACGTCATATTTCTAAGCACTTTATGACAAAATTTGCCGACATATATTCCCATGAGGCGACGCAGCACCAGAATCAATGACCCGTGCCGCCGAACCCGAACTAACGTGCCCCGGACATTTGCGTCAAATCTGCAAAAATACTCACCACTCGGTGTCGAGAGCGCGAACTAAAAAGCTGCCGCGAGTGCATCCCTATGCTTATTGCTTTATTATGCAGTGCCACGATGGAGCTCGGAATATGAACGAATTATTGTTGTGTATCCTTAGCTCTCACTTTATGGTATTTTACCTTCAAATCCAAGCAAGTTTCTGTAATTTACGGATGAGAATTTTTATTTTACGGTTAATTACACCGATTATATTAACATCTATCAACAACATTATACAGAACAAGGTTCTATCTAAATTAAATTATAATTGCATTACTACTTCTGAGGACTAAAATGGTTGCGTTAAAAAAAGTGAGCGCAGAAACCACACCCTTCCACTGAAAACCAAGAATTGCTGAATGCTCGATTTCTACTTCAATCGGTTAAAAAATCCTTCATAATCGTTGTGTTTACAACGTCATATTTCTAAGCACTTTATGACAAAACTTGCCGACATATTTTCCCATGAGGCGACGCAGCACCAGAATCAATGACCCGTGCCGCCGAACCCGAAACGAACGTGCACCGGACATTTGCGTCAAATCTACAAAAATACTCACCACTCGTTGTCAAGAGCGCGAACTAAAAAGCTGCCGCGAGTGCATCCGTATGCTTATTGCTTTATTATGCAGTGCCACGATGGAGCTCGGAATATGAACGAATTATTGTTGTGTATTCTAAGCTTTTACTTTATGGTATTTTAACCTTCAAAACCAAGCAACTTTCTCTAATTTACGGATGAGAATTTTTATTTTACGGTTAATTACACCGATTAAATTAATATCTATCAACAACTTAATGCAGAACAAGGTTCTATCTAAATTAAATTATAATTGCATTACTACTCCCGAGGACTAAGATGGTTGCGTTAAATAAAGTGAGTCAGAAACCACACCCTTCCACTGAAAAACAAGAATAGCTGAATGCTCTATTTCTATTTTAATCAGTTAAAAATCCTTCGTATTCGTTGTGTTTACAACGTCATATTTCTTAGCACTTTATGACAAAATTTGCCGACATATTTTCCCATGAGGCGGCGCAGCACCAGAATCAATGACCCGTGCCGCTGAACCCGAAACGAACGTGCACCGGACATTTGCGTCAAATCTGCAAAAATACTCACCACTCGTTGTCGAGAGCGCGAACTAAAAAGCTGCCGCGAGTGCATCCGTATGCTTATTGCTTTATTATGCAGTGCCACGATGGAGCTCGGAATATGAACGTTTGAATTGTTTTGTGTTCTAAGCATTTAACTTAACTTTATGATATTCTAACCTTCAAAACTAAACAAGACTTACGGATGAGATTTTTACGGGTAATTGAACCGATTACATTTCTATAATGTTGGTGGACAAAGTATTTCTAAATGCATTTTTTAAAATATTCTGGGAAAATCCTTTTTATCTATATTATTGCGTTAAAGTCTTATTAATTGAAACTTACTTCTGTTTGAAGTCATTTCAATAGAAAGTGAAGTATCAATGGATTTACTAACCTTGATATAGTATTAGAAAGTTCTTATTCCAGCCATAACTTATAGTTGTGAATATTCGATGAATGCATAAAATATACAACATCTAATAAATACAATACCTCGCTTAAAGTACACTATATAAAAGATATAAACATTTATTTCTTTTTAACCAATTCTTTTCTCATTTCTCAGCAACTCCACTAAATATTTGAATGATACAATATTATTCTTTCCAAACTTATCTACAAAGATCTCGCAAAAATAATTTTCACACAAGAAATATAATAGCTTCATCTAACGCAATTGCATTAGAATAACGAGATATGAGAAGTCATACAAATGGGTACCTCTATCAATGTTAGCGTAGCTTGATAGTACAATATTGCATTATTATTACGAAACGTATATGTATTATTCGAAACTAATTTCCATTCGTGTACTTGCTTATGCAATAAGGCATAGAGTAAAGTTCAACCATCCAGGTATTTATAAAAATATAAATACCTAGTTATAATTTATGTATGTTATAGGATCATAATAAAACGAGCATGGTGGATTATATGCTCGTTTTATGAAATAAAATGTAAAATGACAATTGCCGTCCATTGATGTCAATCCCTATAATAAAACGAGCATAGTGGACTACATGTTCGTTTTATGAAATAAAATGTAAAATGACAACTGCCGCCCATTGATGTCTATCCCTATATATAAATAAAGTCTCACATGAGCTGGGCCCATGGTACGTTGCGATTCCTGAGGACTCTTTTGCTATACTTCTTCTTAGTGTATTTTTCTTAACATATACTTCACTTTAGTATGAAAAGCTTTGTAAGAAATATCCATACATATGCATAACAAAGTAAGAGAAAAATTGGCGTAGAATGTACACGTACTTAACAATATTAAACAAAAAATGGCGTAGTAAGTACTTTCACTTTCACCCACAAAGGGTTTAACCTTTAAATAAACTGTTTAATTTTGACATTAACTTATACTATATAAATGAAAACATTAAGTACTTTAAAAGGTTATCGCCGTAGATATATTGGAGAGCTTTCGGTTCGATTTGTGTACCTGTTCAATTTATTTCACACGTCATTAATATCGTGATGGATTTCGACGCTGTCCCTAACGATACATGAAATATTCTCACTCATTAAATCTCGTGCTACGAGAGTGGAGTGCCAGCGAGGGCTCTTATTCAATAAATATATGATTTCATATGACTATATTCATCAATTAATACACATATATAATACTCGTGCATGCTAAGGTTTAAGGTTATACAAGATTGTATAAGAAATGATATTATTGACTGTTCTAACTAGTTCTTAGAGTACCAAGATACGATTAAAACGAACATTATAAGTTGTTGTAGAAGTAATTAGTAGTAACTACACTATGAAATACAAGTGCAAAAAAATGTAGGTGAGTGGTTGTGTGTTTATTAGAAATTATCCTTCTTTGACTTTGTGGCTCAAAAAATGCCTTTTTTTATTCACAAAAACTTTTTTTTAATATTTTTTTTAATAATAATATTAATTTTCTACGAAATATACGAATAGAACTTAGGTATTTTTTTTAATTAGAATTGAGTAAATAGTTGTCTAATTATTAATTGAAACTTCTGGGCACGGATCTCCTTTCATAATAGGAGAGGTCTAGACCATAGTAATCGCTACGCCCGTTAGGTGTATAGGTTTCCGCACGGTAATTGTCTTTATTGTAAAGGAGTTATCATTATATTCTAATCCACATAGAGTACAAGTAGTTGTCTCTTATTACACTCATAATTTTTAATACGCACTAATAACAAGTACACAGTACCTATACATAAATTATTATAAACATCCATATTCAGAATACAATTTTATTTCCATAATTTATTATGCATAATATATAGTTAAATATAAATGATGGGATCAACTTATTTTTCCAAAAAACCAACTAATCTAAGATATCTCATGAATTGACAATGTTGTCTTCCTGTGATGGTGCATGTATCACTTTCACTTTCCATTACCATATTACCCCTTTATCGCGCTCAATGAAGCGTATTTTCAAAACACTTGATGATATCCAATAGACACCTATTTTTATCGGAACTGCAACTCGAATCTCAGAACTCAAATTTACAATTCAATAGAAACTGCACAAGGCTTTGCATGCCAATACGTCCATTTGGGGCACACACGATCGACATCCCAATTGAAAGATGAATGAAATCATGCAACTACGAAATTCACTTCAATCACACAGAAACTTCATAAAAAGAGCTTGCTTGTGTTTGTACGTTGAATACGAGAAAACTGGAACGTTCTCCGAATTGTAAGAGCCAATATAGTATTGTAATTACGGTACTACTCGTACCTACATCTGAATAAAACATTAAGAGTTCCTACCATAAGTTAACGAAACCGTAAAAATCGGTACCTAATCAATTAGAATGAACTGGACATTGGACAGCAACTGCCATACGGCCATTATTCAATCGAAACGATATGTCTCGTTCGTAGCTTCGAACTGGAGCGTAGCGATAGCTGGCTCCGCAAAAGTTGGCACGAATGGCGGCCGAGACCACTGCCAATTTCCATTAGCCCATCATCCAAAACGAAAAAAATGCATAGACGATCACTTTTTCATTCAATTAAAATTGGCTACAAACCAAAACGCTTACACGCTTTTAAGGCAAAAGGGTGAATGCCTTTCATAAAACATTTAATTTTATTTCGCGTTACAAAGGGCAAGTACAGGTGGATTTTATTCGAAATTGGATCCGTTCTGTAGGTGCGGTATTGCGTTATACCTTGCAATTGATTATGGAATTGTTGCTAAGAACATTGAAAATCCATAAGCTTTCAATATCTCCGAGTTAACTCGGGTTTTGTTCCCAGTGACTGCTCGATCTGAATATCAAAAATGTGAAAGCAGTACTCAGTAAGCGAGACACGTATATCGGGACCCTATCACTTCGCTCTTTACTTACTTGCTGGGCGCCATCTGCACATTCTCTACCTAATCCAGTAACAAATTTGATTATGTAACAATATAGAGTTGGTTACATTTTCCTTTTGTTTTATAAAATATTGCATATATTTTATGTTTTTTTTAATGAATAGCTGAAATATTGATCGAGTATAACTTCATTGAGTAGCTTTTTTACTTTGAAAACACGTAGAGATAAATTTAATACATAAAAGACTACCTTTTAAACACGCTTTTTAAACATGCTTTCTACACTCATAGCTCTACACTAGGATTTTCTCCTGTGTCGTGGGTACCGGGGACACTCACAAAACGAATACACAAATACCCAGACCTAGAACATGAATCTGACCTCATCATTCAGATACCTGTCTGGCCGGGAATCGAACCCGGGACTCATTGCGCGTCAGACCGGTATAGTAACCGCTCCGCCACGCGGGTCGTCAAAACCTTAATATCGTTATCATTAAAACTAAAAAGTAATTTATATAATGTAGTGAAGTTTAGTGCTGATTTTTTGCTGTACATGAAAACAAAATCCTTCCCTTACTGTAGGTTAGGAAAACATTCATCAATCACAATTTGGGTTTTGCGAGCAAGTAAGAGGATGAAGTACGCCATTTTTGCTTTAAATATGGATAATTGAAGATTGATGTGACTTCAGATGACAAATCATGATATAAATTTAGCATTGATGATTTATAAATAAAAATGTCTATTGTAAAAGTAAGATGTGGTGCTCAAGAAGATGGCGCGGCTGAGGACGCTCTAATGGCCTCTCCACAGGATCTGAGGAGCGCTTCAGGTCACTTCGTTACTCGAATTGTACTGAGCGTTACGTGTCGCCGTGAATAATCTCAGCTAGCTTCAGGTTAGGCTTAAGGCGTCAACATGCGGATTATACAGCAGCAACGATTATGTCATGTTTGGCCAATCTATGTCACATATGTTACCGAGAATAAGTTATAAACAAGTTTTTGGTTATATCTACTTTGAATTACTAAAGTATCTATTATTCATCGTATGTTGCTTTAATTTTATATGTTTCGGTTTACACTACTGTAACCTTAAATTATTGACCATCGTCGTCGTCGTCAACCCATTACTGTCCCACTGCTGGGCACGGGTCTTCTCTCGGAATGAGAGAGTTTAGGCCATAGTCCACCGCGCTGCCCAAGTGCGAATTGGTGAAATTATCGGCCATGGTTATATCAATATATACGTATTCATGTATACTAATATACCTTAATCAATACCAATTAATATATTTCTTATTACGTTGAAGTAGCAAGCAAGCATGGATGTCCACCTGATGGTAAATGATCACTGCAGCCCATGGACATTTGACGCAAATTTACATAGAACACCACAAAATTCCGCTAGAATCCGCTAGCTAGTATTAGGTATGACGGTGGTACCTGCTCGTTCGAAGTACACAAAAGTTTGAAGGTTCGAATTACTTCCACCTGCTAAATTTCTCATATAATAAATGTTATTGTGTTACATTAAAAACATATTACTCCTTAGGTTTTACCATTTTTTAAATAGGACCTAACTTTGATAATTTATTTGCCAAATATGCTAAATCCACGTAATCTATCTAGACTTGGTCTAGATTGGTATTTTCTCGATTCTCAGTAACTAGGAGTAACTAGTAACAAGGACTATTATAATTTGACTGTAAGTTGGTACTTCAGTAAGTTTCATTTAATATCTATCGTAGATATCCATTTGACAATAAACGAGTCTAACAGCAAAGTTATATTACAAAACTTTCTGCATAAAACAATGTAATAAAACCCAACGTGACTTATTTTAATAGGTAGGTAAATACTCGGTTAAGCGTTCACTGTCAGGTGCCTAGCTAAATAATGCCGGCCTTGCGTAAACCGCCCAGCTCATAAACAATATTGAGTCCGATCGGGTGGCGTCTGCATATTAATTTGTTTACTACATTGTATAAAATACCAACCTTTCCGAACAATGTAAAATATTGCGAAGGATAATTACGCAAATATGCGGATATTTTTTAAACAATTAAGCGGTAAATATTTTGAGATAAATGCGCTTCAATATATGGATTTTGTCGTTTATTATTAGAGTAGGTTTAAGAGTTTAAAAAATTTGCAGCATCACGTACTAGTGAATTATGTCGGCCTGTGTATGATAAACCTTTTATGACAATGTTGCTTTAGAGGGTATTCCCCCTACTATTCGTTTTCCTAAACTAGTTAGAGTAGTCGGAGTTGTAGTTAACGTCTTTATTGCGTTGGCCTCTAACCTGATTCTCCATTTACGCAATCCCAAACAGAGTTACGGAGTAGGTTACGCTTAGTCATGGACTGTATTTAAAAAAGTCACATTTACATATATACCATTACTATTTCATTACACAAGTATACATAAAATTGCGATTTCCTCAAAATAGGAAGTAATCTCACGAATGCATGGTCTAATATAGTAGAAGAATAATAGTTTATTGAAAAGAAATGTAATACCATTTGTGGAGCCAGAGGTCCCATTATTACCAAACATAAATCCTGCGTCTAATAAAACGTAGCGGCATGAAAGCTGAAATACGTTTCTCCATTTGTAGTGCACACAAAACTGCAAACTCGCCTCATTTATCAGAAACTTTCACAAAATGAATGATAATAAGTTCGTTTTGTTACCTGCTAGCTGTTTTACTACACAGATAAGCAGTGAACGGCGAAATGCGCATACCTGACTGTTCCGATCAGATGCTTAAAACTTTTAATGAGGCAAATATAACTCAAATCGATTGCAGTTCAACATCAAAGTTTGCTGCTCGTAATATGAGTAGCTCTTGTGCCTTTGTGTAGCTCAGCTTAAGATATAGACCAAGACTCAATAAGACTGATTGCGTGGATTTTTCTTGAGCTTTAATTATATTTCCGATTCAGTGATTTCGTTCTATTCATAACGAAGTTACGAGTACATTTAAACATATAATATACCTTGAATTATGATTTACTAGGAACAAGGGTAGGGTATTATTACCTTTGGATGTGTCCATTACCCAATAAGTCTTAGAAGAAGAGAAGTAGCAAGCGAGCAGTCTACCTTATGGTAAGTGATTACAATTTTCATTTAGCATATTGTAATATATTGCACACGTTATTTTATCCCAATACAGCAGAACAAAAGTGTAACTTTTGTAAAAATACTGGATTTCGGGATGAGTCCGAAAGCACCTATTTATGCCTTATAACATCAGTGCTATGCACTGTATTCTGATTTCAAGGGTATGGTAAGAGAAACACACTAATGCCAGGCACCACTTAGTTTTCAGGGGTAGCAACACATCTGTGGCTAACCCCAGGTAAAACTAATCTTGTCTAGAGTTGATCACAAATGCATATGGGCAGCAGCGGTTACTTACCATCAGGTGGACAGATACTTATTTGCTACTTCCATATTATAAAAAAATCTTTACTGCCGCTGATTGGCTTTAATCGATTCGTACAAGTACGATCACTATACGGGAAGCGTGCTCGTATTCTAGGTCAAATGTACGTCAACATTGCAGTCACACCCATTTCTACCTTAAAGCAGAAATGTACTCTTTGCTATATATATGTATGGCAAATAGTTTATTAGATTTGTTACACGACTTGCGTTGTTTTAGCCTGACATGTGTAGGAAGGCAAGTTTACTGTAAGCCGTTTGAGATTAATACAGAGGAATAGTAGCGTACCTGTGATTGATGCCAGGTTAGTTTTTGGTGTAATAGATATCCATTGGCTACTATAAGTGCATAAATAAAATAGATAAAGTATGGTATTAGTTATAGTATAACGCATAAAGTAAAAGCGTTATCTACATACATACATAAGAATATTTATGTAACTTTTTTACTAGTAATATAGATTAATATTTATTTATTTTTTAGATTGTAATATTTATTCTTCTTTTATGGTAATTTGGATATAAAGTTTTCTTGGCTTCAACTCCTTTTTATGTCGCTGCTCTACATTGTTCTCCCTCCACAATTGGGGAAAGCCTAGTCCGTGCTTCAGGAAACTGCTGAAATGCGGATTGGTGGACTTAATAAGAGTCGAGTGAGAGATGTCGCCATTGTAAGTTTAACAACCGCTATCCAAAGATAAAACTAAGGATCGAGAGCGTAACGTGTTGTGCCTCCCAAAGCATGAAACAGTGTATGAACCGTACCTAACCTTATATTAGTATGTTGTGGGACTTGCGTGCTTATATTATGTTTACGAAAATAATTACAATTCATTATTCTGATATGAGGCAAAAAATTAATAGATAAAATTAATGCTAAATTTTGCGCATTAATAGAAACGTAACAGCTTTGACAGCTATTTAATCCTTTCGTAACATATAGGCAGCGGTTCAGAGTTTCGTACATCGTAATTAATGTATTGCTACATTTCAGAATCGCACTGGCTCCGTGCATCTATACAAAAGTAGCGATTTAATGTAAATTGCCTAGTCAATGGGCGCAGCAATGGGTGCTCGTATCTCAATGGCCCATAAACAACACGACCGTGAATACAAATCGGATATTAGAGAATAGTCTGTGTGTACTGGGCAGGCAATAGTATCACTATTATCAGCTTGTGGTGTGACGTGAGCGATTATTGCAAGCGGATCACATGCGTTTGTGTACCTTGGCTGGACTCCGGCGCCACGCGTTCGCTTTTCAAATATTTATCTCTGTAACCAATTCCGACAAATTATGCACGTGCTTGGCCATTCCGATTTATAATGAATACAAAATCATTCCAAATTGTGCTACACATGTACTTTTTGTACTGTTACATAGACTTTTGTTTAGTTATATTGTTGATTTATGTAAATGGATGAAGTATTTGTATAGAGTTCATTTGTCGAGCACTATCAGTAAACGCAAGTCTGTTGTGAATCTGAAAAGGAACAAGTAGTTGGCAAAACTTTCCGAAATGCTATCTACTTTAGCTTTCTTTTACGATGAGTCATTGTTTTCTGCGAACTGTGGTGACAAGTTCGCGTCCGGTGAACTATACGATTATCCGCTACCTCCCTACCATGAATATAAATGTCCTGGACTCTTGTTATTATATTCTAACTCAGATTCAAAATAAACTCAGATTCAAAAGAATAATCGAAATACAAGTTAAAGGAATCGCTCTCACAGTTTCTGCTTAGGATTTACAAGTTGCATCCTCTTTATCACCACCTTTCCGAGCGGAGTCTGGGAATTTTAATTTATAGACAGTCTGAGAAATATAATAAGGTATAAGAAAAGCAGGCACAGGTCGCACATCATATTACGTTGGCGAGAGAAAACAGATGGCTGGATTTCATTACAATATCTCAACGGCGCGGAAGGCGAATCGCAGCCGGGACTTGTAATGTTCCTAGATTATACAAGACGTATGGATCGCTCTCTCGGATTTGATAATGTAGTCCACTTGAATATTTAACATTCTTTATCTTTCCACAATTTCATTTTTTATGGTAATGAGGAAAGCGATGGTGCGCGCTGTGGGATATTAAATTGTATGTTAGTTTTTTTTAATACTTAACGGGTACTCACGATATGCGGTTTTTGAATCCTTTTCGAATTCTTTTTGCCGATATTTCGACCCAGTTGCATGGTGCGTAAGCATACAGGTAGTGTTGTGTGTCGTGATATGGAACCTAAAAAAGGAAAACGAACTAGACGTAGGGTAGATAGGTTCATCTATCACTAGTGCTAGTCAACGTTTCTCCCCGCCACCGCAGTTTCGCCGTGACCACGATCCATGCAACTGGAGCGAAATATCGGCAATAAGAATTCGAAAAGGATTCAAAAACCGCATATCGTGAGCACCCGTTAAGTATTAAAATGTGTCAATTCCGTGATAATATTAGTCTAAAATCATGTAGGTTAGTTATAGGCAACATTAAATGTCTGGTACTGATTAGTTTTCGGGACAATTTTCTAGGGCTAGGTACAATTCCAAAGTTGTTTCCAATTTGCTGGAACTTGGAACTGACTGCTAATGTAATAGGAGTTGGCCTTAAGTCGATTACACGTGTGTTGCTGTATCAAGGTCTATGCCTCATATATACAAATTTGCCTAACTTTACTTTCTGATCCAATACCATTTAGTACAACATTACGTAAAATAACAAACATGTATAGAAGTATTTTGTGAATCGACAATTGACAACATTATTAAATTATTTTTACATTAATTAAATTATAGTTTCTTGTTCTTGTGACGTCGACATCGAACATAAATTAAATGTTTTTTTTCGCAAATGTCTACCTATACATATTTCTAAAACTAGCTAAAATCATTTAATAGAATATCCAATAGCTTTCAAAGTTGTCTTAGTGCCCTCGCTTACTATAAAGTTAAACTACTCGCTAAAGTTAAAACTACTGAAGTTTAAACTACAAGTACATTGCAATTACTCGTATAGCATATACGAATGAAATACGAATGAAAAGCACTGAAGGGTTTTACCTCATAAAAGAACCCCATTAAGAATTAACTGACCATGTTAATTTTATTGCCGATTATTTACGTACAATTTTCATTTTATAAAATAAATACCCGAAAATCAATTGCAATCCACTTAGCATAATTGGATTTCGTTTCGAATTGTTATCTGTTTAAAAAGTAAGATACGTTTAAAAGGGTCTACGCACTACACTATGGTACTAGGACCGGGCGGGTACCATCGCCACCCTCTTCCTTTTTTTGTTAACGAGGGGGAATCCTCCAAAAAGTGTCCAACGCCATGGGAGTAAACTCAAATTATGTGGGATTTTTACCTCACCATGACCCCCTTGGTGGCCGTCCTCAGCTCTGTGTGGAGGACTCCCAGGATCGCCAACGGAACACAACCGGAGTTATCCGAGCACCATGCCCCTTTCGGGCTCTTTTCCGATGAGTAGGTGCAGGTTTGCATTCACCATGCCTCCTGGTGTTTACGATGGTATACGACCACAAATGCCATTGTCTTTCCCGGTGTCACTTTTCTGCACGGTTCAAGCTTCCAATGTAACCGCCCGCAACCTCGGAAGGCCCTTTTAGTCGCCTTTTACGACAGGCAGGGGATACCGTAGTCCTATTCTGGTCCAGGAAATACAGGAACATCTAGCGTAAAACAATTCTGCGTTTCAGTGGATATATGGCCACCTTAGTGCTCGGGAGTGACAACGTTTCTGAGATCAGCTATAGGTAGAGACCAGGATTCACTTCGAGCTTATCACAAATGTCCATAGGCTACAGAAATCAGTTACCCTCAGATGGCATGCATATTTCTTTGCTACTTCAATTTTATTAATGGTCCTGGCCTGTAATAGAACGGTCAACAGAGTAAAGTCTCATATTTGGCCATACAAAGGTTTTTTTGCCTGACACGTTCATAGCTCGGTCATGGTACAGTGAGTGCACAGATCCCTTTGTCTATACTACTCCACACTTAATTGCTTTTGATGTTGATAATTGTCAAGAAGGTATGTATAAAATTGCAATTAGTAAATAACTACGTACTGATTAAATTACCGTGTACTTTATTTAATGAAGCGCAATTAAGTTATTGCGATTGGGATGTGGTACTTTGATTAATTAATTTCATTAATTAATCTTTGTTGTTTCAACGCAAACTTTTTGACAAAGTGAGTACCTACTGGTGAATCTCTATATTATTTTCGGAGTTGTTTTAGTTGTTATTATATGGTACTATATATTTTTTCTAAGTTAAAATATTACTTTAATATTTTTCAACTTGTTTGTTTCTTTATTCTCATGTTTTTTTATTGTAAGTACTTATTTAAGGAGGGTTAACTAGAAAACATTATATTGTGATACTTCTAGTGTGTTACAAAATTCAACGAGATGACAGTTATCGCTTTGCCAAAAGCGAATCGTCAAAGAATATAAATTATACATATATTAAGGCATATTATTATCATAGCGATAAATGATTTCTTTTATGAACATTTTATAGTCCGTTTCCACGGGGGGTAAGTAGTTTTGTGAATAAATACAAAGCTAATCGTCAAATTTAAATATTAAATTTAAATTTGACGATTTCTTAATTTCACATATTATGATATAATTTAAAGAAAACATTTATTTCTCCACATTTGTGTCTACGAAAAAAACAACGATACTCTAGAGTTATTTAAACGAATGTTAGAAAAACTATACATGATTAAACTATTACTTTTCTAACAAGAGAAAAATGACTGAATTTGAATTTTTAATCATATTCTTAATAAATTTATTCATTATTTATACTAAAGTGAATTTAATAATGTGTATGTAGATTATTGCTATGTTGGAATTAAACCCAGATGTTCATTTCAAGTGCTTCGTTGTTAATTGTAATTAAAACGATCGCAGTTGAACTGGACTGAAATCTTCAAATTATATTAAAATCGTGTCAATTTGAAAGATAGTACATCTATGGTACAATTAATGAGGTATCACAGTGAAACCTATTTCTATCACAAAAGCATTTCTTGGGTGTGTGGATGGCAGCTGACTTACATATGCGACTATGAATATGAGCGTTCCACAACTTAAGGGTTCTATCTGAAGTGCTCGTCTGAAGGCGTGAGGTTGATAGCATATATCTATGATGGGCACCACTAACAAGCAGATAGATGGTATAGTCGTTTGCTATTTAAATCTCAAAATAAAATAAAAAAAAACGCTTTCTACACTCATAGTCCCACCATAGGACGTTCTCCTGTGTCGTGGGTGCCATGGACACACACAAAGACGCAAATACTCAAACCCAGAACAAGAATCTAAACTCATCATTCAGATACCCGTCTGGCCGGGAATCGAACTCGGGACCCACTGCGTGTCAGACCGGTATGGTAACCGCTGCGCCACGCGGGTCGTCAAATACATAACGTTATTATCGTTGTTCTAGTATTTTCTTTTTAGATATCTTGTTACCCATCACTCGTTCACAGTAGGACTTCAATTTCCGTTCATTTGTGTCGCTCACATTTCTTAATTAGTCATTTTGGTGCACGAAATTTACCTTTCAACAACAAACAAAGCAGCTTGTCCGTCTTTATCAAGTTAAAATTATAGTCATTAACTAACGAGAAAACGAGCAGAGCCTCTTAATTTGCTTTCAGTTTTAAGAATACCGTTTAGAGTTACAAGAAACTTTTGTAAATTGAAACCTCTGAATATTTTTGCTCTGAATTTTTTTTTTTTTGCATAGAATTAATGATAATTAACAAACCAAAGTTTTAAATACCTTATTCATTAGGCGCAAATAATTTTGAATAAGATCTGATTTTAAGAAACAAATATTTTTTTAATCAGTCGATTTTGACAGTATCTTACTCTCTGCAGAAAAAGAGTGACGCCAGATTTAAATAAATATATTGAAACAATTTTTAAGGAATTAGCCACCCATAGCAACATTCGAAATTCGATCGTAATTCAACGCAAAAACTAAACATAATATTGTCTAAAATATTGCATGAATAGTTCTAAAATTGAATTATAATTTGAAAACTGCTTTGTGTAACACCCATTAAAGGGGAAAAATGGATTAATTGATTAAGCTTACATTTAAATGCAACGTCGTTCCACGAGACGACCGCGGTCGTTGAGATCGCGGCAGATACGTCACTCATGACGCCCACGCGAAGCTCAGGACGATCCATCTAATAAGGTGGGTCGAAATGATCGTTCCACTAGAGATTATAACAGTAACGCTCACAAGCTAGTAGAACGGGAAAATCTGCGGTCGTCAACGTGAACTTTGTGAATGTCTACTGGAATGCACTCATAGGGCGCGTTCCAGAAGACGCTCACAAAGCCCTAAGCGCCCAAAACGTCGTTCCACGAGACGACCGCGGTAGTCGTGGTCGCGTCGAATACGTCACTCATGACATCATGTCTTACGCCCACGCGAAGCTCACGACGACCCATCTAATAAGGTGGGTCGATGTGATCGTTCCATTAGAGATTATGTCAGTAACGTACACAAGCTAGTAAAACGCACTCATAGTAAGCGCACAATGTTTCGTTTACTACATATGTATGTGTTTGTTTCAAATGCATGGTAGAGTGTGTAATGTAATTATAATTGATTTTATGTATGTTTTATGCGTTATTTAAAGCATAGCTGAGCCAAACTCCGTCCGCGTAATTTTCTTAATAAGGAGTACCAAATTTTTGCTTCACGTATCAATATATAGATGTAGGAATTATATTTTCATACTACGTATTCTGTGACCAAATAGAATACATCCTGTCTCCGCGAAATACTTGTACATATTGCTCTCAAGTTATTTGTGACGGTGAACGTAAATCTGACCCTTATTTAACCGGAAGCTTCAATTAACATAAGGGAGCTGTTGGCATTTATGCTTCAACCGTTTGAGGTTGCAAATGAGCTGGAGATCCACCTGGTGCCAAGCGAGAAATGTTACTAACAACTTTAGTTTAAGTGGGCTATAAATGTTTACACTTATATCCTCGTTAAAAAGCTTAATGTTTAGGAAGAAAATGTGTGTTTTGTTTTGTTAGAATTAAAATGCGCCATCACTTAGTTGATGCAAACGTTCTCATTTACATAATTTAATGCGTTCGTATCTTAATATATGACTCAAGTATTCATACACACCGAGCAACGAAACCGCTCAACCGATTTTGAGGAGATATTCTTAGTGAGTTGGACCTTAAAAAATAAATACTTTACTATTGTATTATATAATCGCCAACGTACGTTTTAGACAGGCGGCATCATGAACTTTTACTAGTGTATTAGTTATTTAGTTATATAGTTCCACTAACATTAGTTTGAGGTTAGGTTTATATTTAATCATATACTATACAGATACATCCATACACTAGAATAAGATTTCAATTTTTTTCAGAATAGTCAGTAATTGAAATCATTCGCTTTTTTAGGGATGGAATTGATTCGATTAGCTTCGTTCGCTGTTAAGCAGCCTTTTAATTGATCGTTTCTACGGCTCTTGAGCACTCGCCAAAAATAAGTGCGATGTTTTTGTGAACCTCAATTTCGTGCATTAGCACTGCGATACAAGTGCGAACCGGCGCCCGCGAACACATGGGAACGCGACCACGCTTATTTATGTAAACGTGGAAATGAGAATTAATTTTCTCGTTTATAACGCGCTATTTTTTGCGGCTTTCTCGCACTAAGTGTTTTTTCACCCAAAGCTAAATGAAGCTACATTTAAATAGGAAGCTGCGCACTATATACCTACTGTGTTTGTTGGATGTATTGTAGGTTATCTGTAGGAATAAATAAACGTGATAATTCCTTGATTTGGTAAGTGTTGTATTAGCATATTTGTTACGAATGTACAAAAAGTGGAATAAATTTCTTCTAGAGATACTCTAAGATTACTATGACATGGGGTTCTTGAAAAAAGTACGAAAAAAACTTTTCAGTAATATCGATGTTGTAACAATAATAATATTTAATAAGCAATAACCTGTGTTGCAGGTATCCATCGCTGATAGTTACTACTTATTATTAGGTAGCAAGTCCGTTCCATGGTTACTAGTTTATGAAATTATGACTTGAAACTATAAAAAAACGAACATCTTAGCAAACTATCTAGAAATTATTACGATAACCGTAATGATCGTTTCGAATATTGTTGTTTAAAAGTCGGTTAAAAATCAATAATAAGTTGTAAATATTATTATCTGAACTAATTATAATTTTATCTCATTTTCCTTTCACACAACGATTGCTCAATTTGCGGCTTTGTGTATGCTTCGAAACCTCTTTCAGTTCACAATCACAGGCATTTCGGAAACCATTGTTGTTTTCCATGTTATCTGTTACTTCCCCTTTCCGAATACTTTGCGGCGACAATTTGGGGTGTCGCTTTGTGAACCAAAACGTATTGTGTGCCTTATATGCATATAAAATGAATATATCGTAGGTACGTTTACTACAAGTATATTTTGTAAGTACGTTTTGATAGAAGAAATATATTGTTGCAAAATACAAAACAAAGGGATAAAATGGTAACTAATACGTACTATGACACTACGCTGATTGAACAGAACACTCAGAAATTAAATATGTAACTTAATTTTTAAACGAACTCGATCAGAAAATATCAATATAATATCATAAGGTAGGTATAGGTATAATGAAGTCAATTTATGGTTGTCTCGTTTGGAAGCCTGAAAATATGTTAATGAATGCCATTTTCACTTAGAATTAACAAGCGTTCTTCCGAACGATACGATCATTCAAACATTATTAAACATTTCTGTTTATTTTACAAAAAACATTCATATTTGTTAGCACTATCAGCTACCAAATTAATAAGAAAGAAAAAACTAAAGAATAGCCGAGGGAAAAGTGATGAAATGTTCTGTTTTACCTATTTAAAAAATAGATTATTGATCATTACATAAAAAGTGGACTATGGTCTAAAACTCTCTCATTCTGAAGAGAAGACTCGTGCCCAGCAGTGGGACAATAATGGGTTGACGAGACAAACAAAACTATCTTAATAAGAACTACATAACATAATAATATGAGTATTAATTGAAAGCGAATCAACATACTAAATTTCATTTAATAGGTAAGTAAATTGTTTGATATTTATGTATTCATGATTTCTCTCAGAGCACTATAATTACACAAAAAATCTGACATTATGTGTTGGTAAAAAAAACGAATCGGGTGACATTAAAGGCCACTCTCAAACTTTGCTAATATGTGCCCAACCTCTGTCATCTCATGAAATAATGGAGGTAATATTCGAAAACTTTCCGGTGGTAGACCCTCAGTAATGCTATGGTAAAGAATTTTGTTTTCGGCAATAAAATGCCTACTACATAATTATAATGCTTTATTTTTAATATCGTCCGTTTAATACTGTGACTTTCTTGTTAGGCAAAAACTTAATATTGTTAATTTGGTAAATTTTAAGCCAAATTATACCTATTAAAATTTTGTCGATGAACTAAAGTCGTGAAATAAAAGTTCGTTGAAATAAAATTTCGTAGACTTATTAAAAATTACATGACTTTGAAGAAATCTTTTTTAAAATATGGAAAGGTTCTGCATAATTTATTTAGTTTGAGAAGTAGATAGCTGCTGTTCTCATAACAAGTAGCTTATTATTGTTATGATTTATAGGAGGCACTTTTATTGTGTTTATGAATATTAGGATCGAAGACGATTCGTAACAAAAAACTTATATATAGAAGACGGACTATTTTTTACGTATAAATGAATCTGAATGTCCCGTTAATATGTGCAAAAATTAAACGCGTTAGTTACAAGACTAGGTAAACAAAGTAATATTTTCCTATACATGCATGTGTAATAACGTTTTATGTATATCGTAATTACTACACATATCTTGACTGCCACGGCCCGTGTCTATGATGTTCAGTGTTTTGCAGATATTAATGAACCTTAATGAGTAATACAAAATAACTTGGTTGTATAGTATGACGTTGTGTGATAAAGGATGTTTATTTATAACCTTAACCTTTTTCTCCTACGAGAATAATAGCATTTAGGCAACAGAAGAATACGATAATAAAATTAGTATGGTGTAAGAATAACCGAAGTTTAAATAAAAAAGTTAAGTAAAATAAACAACGTGTCAACAAGCCAATGAGAGTGAATCTGGTTAGTATAAAAAGCTAAAAGAGAAAGAGAGGCATTTACGTTGTCACAGGAATCGGCAAAGCGTAATAAAGTCGGGTTCAGACAGTGGTGTTAATAAGTGCGATCATTTTTTATCAGGCTTCCGAGTGAGGTTTCGCAAAGCCAAAACAATAAATCACGGGTGTGGCGGGTTGCGGCTTATTATTTCGGGCCACACAGAAGCGGTCTCTCTGCTAACTAACCAACGCTCAGCGAACGATATTTTTCTTTCACCTCCCCTACACCGAGAAACCCGCTCGGTTATTATTAATTAACTCCACCGGCTGTGGTTCTCATGTCATACTCGTATTTATCGAGAACTTGCCTATGCCCGCAAATTAATCTCCTTTAGCAGAAAACGGACCTTACTTTTTACTGTCTGGTATTGTAGCTTGAATTATTTCTAGTTATTGAACTTCTTGAGCTTACTTATTGAAACTTGTTTATTTGTAACATTTCTACTTACAAAATGTTAATATACTTAGTAAAAGTTGGTAGTATTTTCTTCCTACTACAATGTGTATCGATCTATCCAAGCAATGTATCTGCTGGTATATTTTCAATTTAATGATCCCAACTTGGTTATTAGAAACAGCAACGTAGCTGGCTAACTTTAGATAGACATCATGTATTCTTTAGTTTATAAGTTTTACCTTGGTCGGAAATAAATTATTAAGGGAATTTGTACTGGAAAATAATTATTAGTTTATATTACAGCATACTTTGTCGTTGATCGAAATAAATTATAACTTCATAGCCATAGATATCAAAATTCAAATAGGTATATTGTAGGCATTTAAATAGAAATTACTACCTTACTTTAGAACAATATGATACCGATACACAGTTTGTGTCTAAAATATTAAGTTTCAGCGATCAAAGGATTGCTCTATAAATTAGGAAATTAATATTAAACTCTCAAATTTATTTAGGATCTAAGGGCAATATTTATTTATAGACAATGTAAGAGCCGTAGATCTTGTTTCAAATAAAAGCATTTTAAACAATTAAGAATCAATAATATAATTTAGTAGTATTTTACTGACGCATTTTAATACTATATTTATGTAGATATTTTAATCAAATAGCGATTAAAAATTTTAAAAATGTATGTATGTATTATAGTACTATTAGACAAAAGAAATACACATAACATGTATGGGCACACTACATATTTAAAAGTAAAATGTTTGTAACAAATTCTAGACTTTATTTAGGTACTGTTTGAGTTAATAATAGTAATTTTAGTTCAATAGTAGCGAATTACAAATTAATTCAAAACTACAAAAAAAACTTAACTTCCATCCGCACGATACCTAAAGCATTTCTTATTAAGCGCGTATTAAGTGAGAAAATCGATTCTTAATATAGAAAGCAAAACAAACAAGACCAGTATATTTCCCGACAGTTGAGGTGCAGGTAATTGTGGCAGAAAGTTTCGCAACGCGCGCGCAATATTGATGAGGAAAGCCGCGCTTTGGGGTCGAAGCTCATGCTATAGAAATGAATTTACTTCTATTGTAGGAATTTCAGGAGTACCTAGCCAATTTAACTGTGCTGTATACTTATTAAGTATACGTTTGTACGTATGAAAGGAATACTATTTTAGGAAATTATATTCAAGTTCACAACTAACGCAAGTAGGGTATAAATTTAAAATATGCATAATCAAAGTGTTAGTAGGTTTCCCAAAATGGAAACAATAATCATTTATTTTCAAGACAATATATATTGTCATTATATAAAATTCATACTCTACTTGTGTTAGTTGCGAACTTGCGTTATAAAAATAAATTTAATAAAATTCATTAACTATGCGAACGAATATAATGTCTATTGTAATGTTAAACATATAAAGTACATCAGCGCTGTATAGCTGTCTTGATTGCCGCCTTGGTATTTATAATTTTCTAATACTTTGCTATTCTATTTTTATTTTTATTATTTTTATCATTTGAAAATTACTTGAATATAATCTGATCACGTGTTAAAATGAACCTAGAAACATGTCGTTGAAAACAATTAGAAGCCTTTTTTGATGAAAGTATACCAAATTTATTATCCAACGTGAAAACACGTACGTAATTTAAATATTGGATCGTAGATAGCGGTGATAATGGCAGTGGAGTCGAGAACTAGTTATTAGTTTTTGATATATTACTTTTCTACGCATAAAACGATAATACAGTACCGATGACGTAAGAATTTATATCCAACTAGCTCTTACCCGCGGCTTCACCCGCATGCTCAAAGGGAATTATTAGCATTTGATAGCGTGATTCAGAACTTGCAAATGAATTTTACTAACGTCATCTATTAGCAGCGTCTGGAAGTACTAAATATGCACCAACTAACAAAACGTCGATATTCTCATGGGAATGACATAGACGGTAAAAAGTAGCCTACGTCACTCTCCGCCCTCTTAACTCTCCCAGCGCATAAACCATATCATATAATAGCTATTTGGCGACGTGAAAGAGGACCAAACAAACACACTTTCACATTTATAATATTGATATGGATATGGATTATTAACATGTTCTTTAAACTCCTTTTCGATTTAATGGTAATATGGGCATCTAATAGCCATAAGGACAAATACGTGTACATCCGAATCTTGGTTTTGTAAAGTTTTTGAATCATGAGTTGCTTTTCGTGAGGTTAGTGTGGACCGACGAGACGAGACCCACCTATCTTTAACGTGAAGCAGTATATATATATATATATATATATATATATATATATATATATATATATATATATATATATATATATATATATATATATATAAACCCTTTTTCTACACTCATAGCCCACACTAGAATTTTCTCCTGTATTGTGGGTACCATGGACACACACAAGACGAATACACATATTTAGAACTCGCATATGTAGTATTATTTATATGTAGCCTCAGTTTTACTTCTCAGGAATGGCAATGGTGGTGTAATCAGCTTCAATTAAAACCCCTGATTTTTAGTTATTGCTATACGCGTAAATGACCATTTGCCATAAGGTGACAAAGATGTTAATTTGCTTTTTTGGATTTAATCATATTGGATTAAAAGTTATTTGCTTAGCAGTTGTATGGCCTTCACTGAGCTACGGGAGTCGTTAAACTCTGTATTATTTTTTTACAGATTCCTTTGATGTCAGTAATTATTTTTAAGTAGGTTACTTAGTTTACTTTATTTTTTATTGTTTCTCGACGTTATTTAGTAATTGAACAAAGTATTCAACGTCAAGTTATTAACAGGAATAATGTTTTATTTTTTGTAAGTTTTAATTACATAAGTGTTTTATTTAGTTTTCACTTATTCATTTCAAACTGTTATAATCTACCGTAGTGTGATAATGATTACTTGATATTTAAGAAATTATAGTTCAGTTACTTACACACTCATTATCTTTATTACTTTTCCTATATAGTAGATGTCATGAAGTTAGATACAATTACAGACACAAATAAATATTGAATTATGTAAAATATGTCTTCTGTGTTGGATTTTGACTGTTCTGTCGCGTAAACTTTATTTAATCGTAATTAAAATTATTCAAAAATACCCACCCAACACACAACCCCGACAACCGACACATGACAGAGGGAGGAAACCTTCAAAAGGTACGCCGGTGCTTCGGGAGAGACTCCGGGTTATGTGGGATTTTTATCCACTCAAACCTCCTCGGTAGCCTTCCTCAGCGCCTGCTAGGGACCCCGGGATCTCCAATGGAACGCACCGGTGCCCTCTAGCGCGGCACCCCTCATGGGCTCGTCTGTCTTCGTCTGTACCTTCTGGTGTCTACGACGACATACAGCCACATAAGAGGCCGTCCTTCTCCGGATTTCTGGCTGGGCGGTTTGAGCTCCCTCTGGAGCCGCCCTAAGGGCTCCTAAGGGCTACCTAAAGTTGTCTATAGACGCCTACCCCTGAGAACTAAATTTGAAAACTTCGTAGTAATAAGTATCTCTCTCTTTAACCCAGAACTCAGAAGCGCTTAACATTGTTGCTATAAATCAGAAATAGATGAAGCAATAGTCCGGCGTCAAACCACAAAGGATTTACCATCTGCAATATAATACACACTAATAAGGTATCAATTATTTGTTGAATATAAGCTGAACCAAACGAACAAACCTATTACTGCTTACGTTTTATTTCCATTATCTGATTTATATTTCTATTTCAATGCTATAAATGTTCCCGACAAGAAACAAGACATATTCGTATAATATGAATTCATGGGAGCGCATATTTCGCAACGTTTTCAAAACCTTACCAGTAGCCGTTCGTGTAATTTGTGATGGGCAAATCGAATTGTATGCAGAATAATAAAACTCGACCCTTTGTATTGGCTGTGCTATAAATTTTGTACGATGCGGTTATCGTCTATCTATATTAATATATTTTCCAAGTATTGCGTATTTTCGGCGAAATTTATGAATTTACGAGTAGGTATTATATTCAATGAATCGCCAGTGTTATCTAAATTTGTGTAGAAAAAAACAAAAGATTTGTATCAGATCATGCACCTGTATAATTATATCTTTTTTCTGTTTTCGAGGGGGAATTCTTCAAAAGGTAACCGACGCCGTTGGGGCAACGCTGGGTTATGTTGGATTTTAACGCTACTAACCCAAGTGCACTGCCGTCCTCAACACTGCGAGGAGAACTCCGGGATCTCCAACCAGATTCCTCCGAGCGCGATGCCTCTTTCGGGCTCTTCCCCAGTGAGTATTTGAGCTCACAGTGTTTACGACGGCATGCGACTGCACATGCCATCGTCCTACCCGGGGTCACTTGGCTGGACGGGGTCCTAGCTTTCACCCTTACTACCCGCAACCTCGGAAGCTCCTTTTAGCCGCCTCTTACGACCTGCAGGAGCTGCCGTGTCCTTAGCCCGGAGCTACAGGGACAAAATCAACACACGAGAGGTTTTCCTCTCACCTCCGTCTTTCGCGAGACGTCAGACTGCAAGTTAACGGTCCTTAGGTGAGCATATATCTTTTAACCTTACGTTATTTTGATAATTGGTTAATGATAATAATAATAATAATAAAAGCCTTTATTCACTGACCAATTTAACCTTATAAACTAATAACAAATAATTAAAGTAAGTACTGCACTATAGTAAATATTTAGCAACCACTTCGTTGGTCAGGTTGTCTATCGACATAGGCCTCCCCCAGTTTCTTCCATTTCTCTCTATCTCTAGCTGACCTTCTCCATCCTTTTGGTAAATCGTCCTCCCATCTTTTGATTTGGCCTCCTCTTCGCCTTTTCCCATTCCTAGGATACCATTCTATTGGTTAATAATACTTATTACTAAAATAATTATATCGACATTGAAATTAGCCTTTAAAAATGCTAAATTAGTTTGGGCAATTAATTTACTATTTCAGCTTTCAATTTTCAATTCCATTTTGAATAGTGAATAATTATAACACAATAATGAACTGTTTTTATTAGTATTTGGTACTTATGAGATTGGTAAAAGTTATTAGGCTTTTTATTAGTATTTTTATTTTTTTAACAAAATAACTGTAATTAAAATCTAGGTATTTAAAAAAGCCTTTCAGCAGGATTTTACACTGTAAGTATTAATTTAATATACCTAAATGAATATGTCATGAACTTAATTGTCAAAAATGTAGTAGGTATAATGGCACATGAAAAGTGATGGATGGATGGGTGGAAAAAGACTGGCAAAGACAATATTCATTACAAATACCATATTTTAAGGCTTAACATTCAAATTAAAAAAGCGCCAACGCGTCAAAATAAAATTAAAACAAAATTTGTAAATAACGTATTATAAAGAAGGTAATTGAGAATGAAAAAAATAATAATGTGGCCTTACATACGTACAAGCTTTTTTTTTTGTTTTCGAAGGGGAAACCTTCAAAAGGTACCCGACGCCGTGGGAGCGACGCAGGGTTATATGGGATTTTTACCGCACTAAAACCCCCCCGGTGGCCGTCCTCGGCGCTGAAAAGGAGGACTCCGGGATCTCGAAACGACTTCAACCGGATTCCTCCGAGCGTGTTGCCTCATCGGGCTCCTCCCAGATGGGCGGCTGGGCCCACCGCTCCGTCTAGTCTTTACGACGGTATGCGACCACACATACCGCTGTCCTTCCCGGGATTGCCTGACCGAACGGTTCGAGCTCCCACTCTAGCCGTCTGCAGCCCCGGAAGCCCCTTTTAGTCGCCTCTTACGACAGGCACATACGTACAAGCTTATCTTACTTTTAACATTCTATAACTAATTTGGGCAAGTACCAATCAATCCATACTAGGCCAGTATTGTAGACATACAAGTAAACTAAACTAAAAATACTAACTAAACTAAAACTAAGTGACCTAAACTACTCTTATCTTAGGCACGTATCCAGCTATGAGAAAGAAATCATAAAGTTAATTACTCAGTTACAAAAAATAATATATATACATATACCTTACTACTTATATCCTGCCTATTCTGTATAAAATGCCATCATGTAATTTTAACACAAGTAAGCGATGACTAAGAACATTATAATGACTGATTTATTCTTAAGAAAAATGTATGGATGTCCTTTTTGCAAATCCCTAAAGGGGTTAAAAATGCGTATGTTTAACGACAGAATAAAATTCTTGTTTTCAAGTTTACGACAGCCCTTCTCTTATCTTAAGACGGCGATAGGTGCCGAATAAATGTTTACGTAGAATAAGGATTGTGAAGGGGCTGATAGCGTCCGATTACTAAACCTTCCGTGTAATGTTGACAAAACCAGCTATATTTTTAAATAGGTACCTCTTGTATTATATTTATTTACAAGCTTTATCGTGCGGATTCAACCACGGCTCGCCGCAAAGGACTTTGTTGTGTGTATGAAAATAATTTAAATATTTTCAAGAGAATAAGTAATCTATGTTATACCATGTTTGATACACTATCTAGGTTCAGACTAAATCACTACACCGCTTAGTAAGATTAACGCCTACAATCAGGTTCGCAAAATATATTTTAATGTTTAGTATCCTGGAAACAAAATGAAATGAAAATTATGTATAAATATACGAGTACTATTTTATTAATATGTGGTGACATTCAACATGAGTGAGTATTGTAAAATTAATATTCAGTGAATTGTGAATTGCAATATATATATATATATATATATATATATATATATATATAATAACACTTGTCATCATACATTATGCCACTCTATAAGTTTACACTTCATAAATTTATAAAATAAAGGATATATTTGCCTGTTGATAAAATTTCGTTTAAATGTAATGTAGATAAGAGTAATGGTTGCATTTATATACTACCTAAAAGGTGCGGAATTGTGAAATATGTAAGTAACTAAGTTGAAAATATAGCCAACAATGAGGAAAACAAGGAAGTAACATTTCCCGACTTCCGAAACTTGCGACAAATAAATTTGAATATTAATAACCATCTAGCTACTATATTACAACAAACAAACGCCAGAGCACGAGATGAAAATGAGAGCAAACAACCCAACCGTTCTACACACGAACTTGGAAAGAGAATAATTTTACTTAAACACAAGTTGTTTTCGGCAGACAAGGGCATCTGGATCAAACGCTGCCCGGGGGCGCTACAAATCATGATCCAAAAACCTGTTGTAGGTAATTTCCAAAGCCCGTGATCTTTCCACCACTCGAGATAGGTCGGTTTACAAATTGCGTTCGACCTTAACTGGCGATATTTCATACGGTTATTTATTGCCGCATTGTTACCGATACTCTGTTCTGCTTCACTATGTCACGCCCGACAGCCGAATTGCTTATTTCGAGCAAAAAATCAAAGACTATAGAGTTTATTGTGTTTCGTTTGCCACTGTGTTGGCATTCCGATTTGAACATATTAAATGGATTTCGTTTATAAGAGGCAGACGTATCTAATATATAGAAATTATTGGTTCAGATTAATACATAGGTAAAATATTTGCAATATTTTTATATTATTGTTATTTGTATTATGAAATATTATTGTATTATGAAAGAAACTGCCACAATTATTAAAATTAACAATTCATAGTTTATTGTTTTGATTATTAACACAGTGGCATTTTGTTTTGGCCTAATGATATGAAATTCTGGATATTAAATGTTTTTTATCTGCAATTTCTTATATGAATTTATGTTTGTTTACTCATCAGATTGCTGTTTTACTTACATTTACTTTCACTTATGTAACAATGCAAGTATCATAAAAGTTAGTTCCGTAGTCTTCAAGATACGGACTTAGTATATTTAAAAGCCGTGTAGTATCGGTCTTGAATAGCAGTATACCCTCACATTCTCGGATGTCGTAGGTGAAGATTAGAGACAAGATTCAAAAGATGGATAGTGACATTTTTGTCTGCAAATCGTCAACACCCACCCACAAAATTTTATTTAATTCATTCAAACATTTCATTTCATTCATTTTATTTCTCCGAAACTGTAAAAGATAGATGAGCTAAGCTGGAGTTTGGAACACAAGAGGAACACATGAAATCTTTAAATGTGGGAGCTTGTTCTATCATTAAGAAGGCGAGCTGGTAAGGTGACGTCGGATTCCTCCTCAAGTACCCCGTTAACAACGTTTTGTCGTCGACAATGTATCAGCAAAGGTTGCGTACTTTATACAGAATAATTAAATGGTATTTGCAGATGGTTATACAAGTATATGTGCCGACGTTGACGTGACCTGACGACGAGATTGAGGTTAGGTATGAGTACATAAGAAGGGCCACACATACTTCAAAAACCCATTTCACCGTTAGGCACGCAAAATGGTGATGAACCAAAAGTCGGGGCAATTTAATTATTTTATAATGTTAGGTGTGTGATAATAGTGTGTTTATTTTTACTTATTCCTAACTTGATGTTTTGAGTGACATAAAAGTCACTTGTATTTTGGAGTTTAATCCTTAAGAATCGATTTGCTATATGCAAAGGGCCCGGTATAAGAAAAATGAGGAGTAAGATCTACTGAAGAAAGTTTCCTAGTAAGAGACTTGCTTTGCAATTTGGTTGTATTATTTTTTGTTATATTTTTTTGTCACCCTTAAAATAGAACAAACTTATAACTAAGTAAATGTTTTAGTTTTGTTACATCGCATGTTATTCGGTGTTTCATAGAGTTGGTGATATTCCATTGGTTACTGTATGGGCATTTAGATTTGAAGTAAAACCAAACTTGTTTGTTTTGTAAATTATGTTTCGGTGTCTAATTTGTCAAATAAATATATTTTAAATCATGGCTTATAGGACAAGATAGCACATCACACTAAATTCTTTGTAATTAATGAAAGCTTCTTATTCTGAGCGTTCTAGCTTAGTGCACAGAGGTAGCAACGTTTCAAGGAAGACTAATCTTATCTGATTGATTATATATCTCGGATGATTACAGATGCACATGGGCGGCAGTGGTCACTTACCATCAATTGGAGTATATGCTCGTTTGCTGTTTATATCATACTAGCTGATCCGGCGTACTTCGTAACGCCTTAAAGTCAAATATCTAAAATTATCTTCTCTACTATATTACGCATGTACTATACATAAAAACTTTCCTCTTGAATCACTCTTTCTACTAAAAAACTGCATTAAAATCCGTGGCGTAGTTTTAAAGATCTAAGCTTACATACGGACAGACAGCTGGAAGCGGCTTTGTTTTATACTATGTATCATTTAAATAGTAGCTACTTAGCTGAAGATTTACTCTAAGTGATGAGCATAAAAGATACGAAAATTTATACATTCAAATATTTTACAGGTCCATTAGTTCGTACGATTAATTAATCCAGCGAAGTCGTTCACACTTATACAAACCAACCACGCTCTACGTAACTTTCGCGCGAAAACACCGGTATTAAGAATTCGTAGTAAACGCAAATGTTTACAAGGAATAAAGCTGTTTACACACCAGACGGCACCACGTAAGCTTAAGCGTTTTATCTCGGGATTAGTATATATCCTAGCCAATTTACGTGACTTCGTGTTACATGATGAGCCCTTGTTTCCAGGATCAGGTGTGAACTTTTTGTTCGGGGGAAACGCTCTATTACCTACCTTCATATTTATCCACGTTTTGTACAACATTATTATTTAATTATACTTGGTAATTATCGTGTAAATAAGTTTAATTAGTAGGTTTAAGTTGGGGGTGTAATTTTGATTGGCAGTAATAACTTAGTGGCTTTATAATCATGGAGTTGGAGGTTCAATCTCAGCCACCAACACCACCAGACATCTTGATTTCGAAACTATTCGCATCTTAGATAATAATTATCCCTTGCTTGCTATAATGGTGAAAGAAAAAATAATAAGGAAATCTATACTTGAGAGGTCTTTAAAAAATGTTCCCAAACGTGTGTGAATTTTATCAATTTTCACTTGGTCTGTGTACTTACCTGTTACCTTTCATTCTGAGATGGGCCTTGTACGGGTTTACGCATATAATTAAACGTAACACATTATTATTACTCATATATACATTACTTCATATTGTTTGATACAATTACCTTCTACGTACTATTAATGTAGATATTTATTATGGTTGGTGTAATATTATTTTACTAGAATACTTATACATCTCAATTTACTGAAACAACTTTTATGTTACTAGTATTATACTATTAATGTCTCTGTAGTTCCAGGACCACAATAGGGCTATGGTATCCCGTAACTCGTAAGAGGCGAATACTAAGTGCTTCCGGGGTTGCAGGCGGTTAGACTGGCAGTTCGCACCGTACAGCCAGGCAACCCGGGGAAGGACGACGGCATATGTGATCGCATGCCGTCGTAAAAACTAAGAGGCACGGTGAGCTAAAATGCGTCACTGGGGAAGACCCCGAAAGGGGTATTGCGCTCAGAGGACTCTGGTTGTATTCCGTTGGAGATCCCGGAGTTCTCCTCGCAGCGCTGAAGAAGGCTTTTTAGCGAGGTAAAAATCCCACATAGTCTCCGTTGCTTTTAATATCATACATAGTTTTTCTTAGTGTATGCCTTGTTATAGATATTGTATGTGTAGAAAAAAAGTTGATTTTGTAATATTTACTGATACTTTGTACAAGTATATGTGTATATGGGTAGTACATGTAATTTTTAAGATCACGTAATAATTTCAAATTGCAACCGATATGCCAGTAGGAAGTCATACAAAAGTCGCAAAGAGCTGACATTCCTCTCATGAGATCCCTTGACAGAATTATATTTGATAAATATCTACCGTTATTTTAGAGGTAGCGAATATGAGCACAGGATGCTATTTGCAAATTAATTTGCATTATGCTTGAAAGTTCTAATTCAGCTGCAACTTTACCATGACACGTCGTTGTTTATACATATAAACGTCGGGAATTTGTGTTTATATTTATGACCTCCGCCAGTTTGAAGTTGAAGTACTGACGTTTTGAAATTCTCATATTTTCTACCTAATGAAATGAACCGACTCCACTGAAATAAGAAGAACATATTTCAATATATGAGCGTGTTTTTTTGGGTACGAAAAAATAATGTTAATAAATTCTGTTACTAAACTTCATAAATTTATTCCAAAAGAAATGTTAATGGTGTACGCTTAGTTTTGAAGCACTATGACTGAACGTTTTCTTTTGCTTGCTGACTTTGCCTATTAAGACTAACAACAGCTACTCTGGTTTTTTAAAAAACGTGCCGTAAAAATTGCAGCGCGCGATGACTTTGCTTTTTAGTTTTTGTTCAAATTGCAATTAGTGAAGAGTTTGCGAATCCTCGGCGTGGTGTCAGAGATTGATGACAATGGAAATTTTATACATCGTTAGCCAGGACCGCGTTAGGTGAGTGCGCTGTTTTTTCAGTAATCCAACCCGAACAGGTACACCTCCACACTTTTTGTTTCAATCCGCGAGCTTGGCAAAGCTGGTAGTGCTCGCCCGTTCATTGGACTGAGCATGATCGAGTATCATTCGCTCACTAAGTCCGTTTTTGCCGTATGAACTCACCTTTGTTATATCCCCGGTTATTAATCCAAACTTCAGCATAATTGTGATCAACAATTAATCGACAGCTAATAGCCAATAAATTCTGTCACCGCAACAATATATAACCAAAATCGAAAGCAATTATTCATTTTCGAGTGGCGCGAGATACCAAACAATGAAACCGGAAAAATACCTATTCGATTGCGCGCGACAATCAATTTTTATCCCGTGGATGGGTATTATTGAGCAGAATTGTATACCCAAACTCATTCGTTTGTGTTTATCAGCAGGGAAACCGATAACCCTCATTCCACTCGGTGTGACGCAATGCAGAGATTAAAGGCTTATAGTCGTACCGTGGCTGGATATGGAACTGGTGAGAAGCAATATTACTCTACACTGACATGCACCGACACTTGCATGTAAAGGAAGATATTTTCGGGCCCTGTACCAATTCGGGGAATCCAGTTATTGAAAATTACCAACACCTATCTTTGTAGAGCTGAACGTGGAAGGCTTATGGCTTTAGCTCAGACGATGCAATTGTTAGCAAATAACGAGCAAGGTGAGCTTTTAACAGATTACTACGTAGATAGATTCCGGACTTTTGTTTGTACTGGTGAAAAGAAAGAAATCCTTTTAAAAGAGAATGAAAACAGGGGCGTAAATCTTGGCTGGTCGACTGGTTGACATACTGTTACAGGCAGTTAATCCGGTGATCCGGGTCGCGAGGTCCTGGCTCAGCTGACATCGGGGAGCCGCCTCCTTTGTGTCACGCTGCGTTAACTCGTCTTACATGTGCACATTCCATTCTACCGAGCGATGAAAAATAAAATATTCCGCTCTTTATTTACGTTTTCGGCTAATAAACAAAGTAAAATCATCTTTGATCGGCAACGGAAAAAAGACAAAATTGACGTTGAAATTGAATTATTGATGTATGTAAAGCCTGCTTATTTATAGCGAGGTACCGCGTCATATGGAAGAACTGTATAACAAAGGAACGAAAAACACATTTTATCATATGCTATTTTTGTTTTCCCTATTATTATCTTAGGAGCAAAGCGACATGGACAGTCAGATCGTATATTGATGGAAAAGACAAAACAAACGGCTCTGTATTGGTTCATTTTATCAGTTCCGTACCAACATTCGTAATTTATTATTTCCGATACTGTCAATGTCGAGAATCCTCGTAATAAGTTAAATCTGGCGTCGCGGTCAGGCGATAGCATGATTAAATATCTACTAAAACATTCCGCTCGGAAGATAAAGACCGAGAAAGCGTATTAGTTTATTTCTTATCCACAATGCTCGTTAATATTTTAAGGAGATTTATGAAGAGAAATAAACGAGGTGCTTGACTTACTTTGATTCAAAAAATATTTTAAATCCAGTGAAGTTTCCTTAAATATCATTAGAGACAAAAGGCGCATCGAGGAGAGTACTAAAGTGTCTCAGACGTTTCGATAAGTGCACGGACAATCTTTTAATTTAGTTAATTGCTAGTCACAGTAGAGAGGTTCAAGTTGTTCTTGAGAGATCACGAACGTCTTTATCCAATTTATTTAACGACGGGGGCGCTCTCATTAGAGATCGTAGTGGACGGGGCCGCCTCGGTGAATGTTGGCTACCTCCGCCCCGCTTGCATCTTCTTCGTTAGGGCTGAGACGAGAACGTACCTATCGTATTTACACAACCGACATGAGAATAACCCACTCACAGCTGCAAGATGTCTTGTCTCATAAATATTTCATCCACTCATCGAGCTTTACAAGTTCTTGTGAAGGTACTTTCGTAGTCTCGCACTATAAAGATATAAATGATTTAAACAACATTTTAGAAAATGGATTTGTATTTTTTTTATAATAATGAGTACTGTACCTTTAATAAATCTATTACGGTATTTAAAATACTGTATGTATGTAATATACTTTAAATAGGTATGGATATAGAGTTATTTTGTTGGTTACAGTAGAGTTAAACTAACTCCTTTAAAGACAGAACTGCGGTGGAAATTGAACGTAGAAGTTATATCATCTTGGAGCAGTTGACAAAATCAATAGTTTATACTTTAGTGCGATTAAAACGCATAGAAACAGTGCAACTTATACGAAAAATTACATGATAATTATTGATAAGTACAACGCTTCTTGTAACGGGTTCCGTATCCTTCGATAAAAGCGGGACCCTATAACAAGACTTCGCTGTCCGTCAGTTCGTCTGTCGGTTTGTCCGTCGGTGTCAAACCTTTCATAGTTGATATATTTCCTTTGCTGTTGTTGTAATAAATACAGAGTAATATAACAATAAAAGAAGAATAATACAACATACGTGATACACTTATAACATAATAGCTGTACCTTGCGCGTGTTGCTACGCCATTAAAAAAAAAATGCACCAGAAACCTTCGCGAGCTCATGAAAAACAACTTTGCTAAAGATCATCAGATGATCAAATGAATAGTTTACGATTCTATAGAGGACATACAGACAAACATTTATTTTTATAAAGAAGAAGAAGATATATGAAATAAAGAAAAGTGTATTAATCTTAAAGCAATATATTTCTTTTTATTTTAGTCTAATGAATCAAAAGACGAGAATTAAATAATATTAAAGTTCAATCTGTAATGCCGACGGAGTAGTAGGCGGACGCTTGATAAGGAATGAAATGCAGAGATTGATCTTAAATATTGGAGTTCTTTATTAGACATTTCGCGTAATTATGTTAATGTAATTTAATGGAAGTATTATACGTTTTAAACATAATTGTTATATAGTTAGTTTATGTCACTCACAAATTTTACCATTTTGGAAACTACATATTGGGAAATATATAAATTTTAATATTTAAGAACGGACTTACTTAACAGGAGTACAAGTGAATTTAATTATTTATTTTAATATTGTTGTAAGTAGTTTATGTAATTTCATATCCTTGGAAGTAAATTAAGTAATATCGTAATACCAGTCCTGATTATAAGATGCATTTTTATTATAAAAAGTCATATTTCAAAATTCCTTGTAAAATTGTAAACTGTATAATATTTTTCTTGGCTTTATTTTGTGGTGCTTTCGAGAATTTTTCAAAGTTTTCTTCGATATTTATTTTTAAAGCAGAAGTCACGGAGAAATATTACACGAGTAAAGTTATATTTCAACGAATATCTTTTGTCGCCGCGTGCTCCTGACAATATGATATAGACAATGCCTTAGAAAAGGGTTGGTGCTTCGCTTACGCCCGTCAAGTACCTTGGCAAGTTGATAGTTTCTGATACGTCTTCATTGATCGAGTTTTTGTTGGGAGCTTGCGAGATTACAGGGTTGTTGAAAGGAGTGAGCCTTTCGAAAACTGTAGGTGATTAAACTTTAAAAACCTATTTATCAGAGTTCTATAAATTGGTCAGTATCATTTGAAGACTATTATAGGGAGATAATTATAATAAATAAACATAACTTGCATGCATCTGCATGAGATCCTTATGTCAGTAGATGGTGACCACTTAGAAGTTAGTGGGCGGCATTTTTGCTTATATTTTATGAAATGGGTATTATTTAATTTACTGACTGAGTCATTATCATAGAGTATACGCTACCAAACGTAGAGCAATGACACTAAGACAATAGGTTCATTTTATGAAATAGGTAGCTAATAACCTCAATTTGGTTGATAAATACTTTTATTGGACGGTTATGAAAAACTAGCTGAACCCTGCAGCTTCGCCCGCGTCAAAAAAACGATATACAGATTGTCCCGTGAGAATAAGATATTTTCCTAAACAGTGTCAGCTAACTCCCTACTAAATTTTATGAAAATCTCTCCAGCCGTTTAGACGTGAATAAGTAACAAACATACACACTCACGAACTTTCGCCTTTATAATATTAACAGGAACTATAAAGTATGTTTAATCATAAGTTATGAAGTATGATTAACCCCTAAGAGAATAAAATAAAATGAGACGGATATTTTTTATTTAAAATTGTTTTTTAAGTAACAGGGGAAGCCCTCGATAGGTACCACAAGGTACAATCGCTACCAGATTACGTGGCATTTTACCACACAGTTACCGCACATAAGTGTAAAAATAGTAAACTTGGGTGTTATTTTAAGGACAATAGTATGTAAACGAGGCTTCTAAGATGCGTTAGAAAAGGATAAGCTTCATCGTCCTCACGTTCCTGAAATATGATTTCGATAAGTCGCAAGCTATTGGACGGGGTTCGCCTTTTTATAAAATAGTTTATTATATATGTATATCACTATCCACTGTCTACACAACTTTAGGCGTTATGATAATATTTTTACTATATAACACCTATACGATATATAGATTTACAAGGTGGTAGAGCACAAGGGTATACCTGGGTGGTACCACTGCTTCACCTAATTCTAACGTGAAGATTTTTGCGATTCGGTTGAAGGGTGTGGTTGCCGGATCACTTTTATAAGAGGTGACCATTATAGTCCCCGAGAATGATCAAAGCATTTGTGATTGACAGATAGAATCCATATTCAGTATAAAATTGTTTAAAAATGTCCATGGGCAGCTGTAACCCCTTATCATCAGGTAGACTGCGTGCTCGATTGTTGCTTCAAATTATAAAAAAAGATATAATATTAAAAAAAAAAATACATTATTTTTGGTTTGGACGAAAATAATGTGTACGCAAAAAAGAAAATAACGAGTGTAATAAAAAATACCAAATTTAAGATGTAAGAAAAATACAACCAAATCATTTATCGATATATTCAGATAAAACCTTCCGTAGTTTGTATCATTAATGTTTTATAAACTGTATTCGTTTATTTTTAATCATCACGTAGTATAAAGATGAAAAATGTCCATTCTTTTTCACCCGTAATACACTTTATTCCCGGAAAATACATTTGCGCAAAAAGAAAAATAAGATGCGGCGAGCGAACGAGCTATCAATTAATCCATTAACTCTCACGAAAGTTGTTGTGTATGTGGGAGGCATAAATGATATCAAATAAGACGTAGCAACGGCAGAAGGAATACGTTATTAATCACCCGATATGATCCCGAGAAAAATAATATCGTCACATGTTCTCGACACCGTGAGATTAAGACATCGCGTAGCATTTCCTATCCACGCTTACAGCTTGCTTATATGTTGGATTACATGTCTGCACGTTAATGTATAGCCTTATAGAAGTACTAATATCTTGTGATGAGGTATTATCGCTGTGTCTGTGTATAGGGGTACTTAAAGTAGCTGATGGCTGTTTTGATCATTAGATAAAAATGTAAAAATATTAAGCGTTCTTTAATTACCTTTTGAGGAGCTAATAAATGTTAACTGCTCGTTAACCCATTAAATCGTAAAAGGATATGACTTGTTTGTCATAAGAACTAGGATCAGATAATTTATTTTATATGGCGTATAGATCATTAATTATTATCATGTTACTCGATTACAATATAATAAAAATATATAAGATAAGACTCCATAAGTGAATGGCAAAATTTTAACACGGCACATACATTATCACAAATTAGCGAATTTTTAATATTGATAATTACACTCAAAACTTACTTATATCTGATCAAACGCGTTGCTGCGCCAGAGATGAAACGTCTGATATAGGTTTTAAGTTAAACATTAAAAAAACATAAAAGCAGTCCATTTTCAGGTAAGGTCTAACCGTATTAGCCATGTTTCTACTATAAATAAGCCCGTTCTGACCACAATCTCACCTGACGTAAAGTGATGGTGCACCGCAGACGGAGCGCGCCTAGAAGACGCCTATTCATTCTTGCATTATTTATCAGTATAAAATATTTACGCTGTTCTGCTAAAGTTTCCTTAATATTGTTCATGTTAATGAAACAGCTTGTACCGCAGTTCTTTTCCTCACCTCCAGGTTTTATATTGAGATAATTAATGCCATAAATTATCTTCAGTTGTGAAGTTGTATAGTGAAACTCAGCTAGAAATTAAGTTTGTATTTTAGACTGATAAGTTGATAGCCAAAGTAAACAATCAGAATTATAATGTTACTACTGCATAGATTTGTTAGTTTGCTTCCAAAATTACTGTAGGTACTACATTTAGTACAAGGTGTTCGATAAAATATAATAGTCATTAGTGTACCTACGTAACATCCATGTAACTAGTGTTGTGATTTTTATATATAACTGTTTACCATAAAAATGTTTGATATAAACACTAAGTAGATATCTCTAAGAGTCATCATTTCTGCAAAAATAAAACGTGTTCGATTTATAGGAGAATTAAGTATTCCGTCAGATAAGCTAGGAGAGGCATTCGAATCAAACGATTAGAGTCGGTCAAAGTGAACGTCGCTAATCTAGATATCCCATGTTGCTGTTGATCTGTTTTGAATATTAAAAAAATATCAGCATTAGTTCCACCTCGACTTTCGTACTTTATGTCATGTTTTATGATTTTTTTTTATAATATTAAGTGAGAAAGTAAGAATTAAATGTTCCGTCATTATTTATTTGTTTGCTACGCATTTTTATTTCGATATTTGTGGATTTATTTATACCGTATATTTGTTTATCTTGTATTAAAACACAAATAATATAATAATTAATTGTATTAAAATTATCACAGCCACACATGCCGCCCACGTTCCCGGGGTTGCTGGCTGAGCGGTTCGAGCTCCCACTTTTGGCACCCGCAACCCCTTATAGTCGACTCTTACAACAGGTACAGGGGATACTGTTGCCGTATTCTACTCCTCGGCTACAGGAAACAGCGCTATATAACATATTATACGCCACATACCATATCTACTCATGCAATAGACGTAGTTTTAGGTGGAATGTGACTCTATTACCCTTAATATTTATATTATTTAAAACACTTCTTACTATAAATCCATTGTATGTAACTTTATGTTTATTAAAAGTGTTAATAGATTCAATTACTGCAAATAAACTAGAAAATCAATCTTCAACGCTGCTCTAGCACAAACAAAAATGATATGCGCCATTAAGTAATTATATTGTTACCCATTAAAACGAAGTATAGGATTACCAATTAGTCATTGCCATCAAAACGCATTTAAATACAGTTGAGTTTTGAAATGAAAACTCAATTGTATTTGTGTGAGTTTTTTGAAATAAAATACTTCTAATTGATAAACATATTATCAGTCTCTGGTTTAATTATTTTTAGGTGAATATTTCTCTTTTTGATTTAACAGGTACGTACAAATGCAATATTAAAATATACTTTATAAAACTAAGAAACTAATGAAATATTTTTGATTAATGTTTAAGAAATGCCAAAGAAATGAAGATCACCTTTTAGTAGATGAACTGATGACCCGAAGAAGTGGTTTAAAAACATTAAAAAAAAGGCAGAAAATTAGCCAATGTAGATATTACACTTTATGTCATGTTTTATGATTACATGATATGAGAGAAGGGTCCATCAGTAAATTATATTTCATATTTTTATTACGTAAAAACAATTACAGAATTCGTAATTGAACATCATCCATGAACGGTCGAAATTTATACCAGTTTCATCTATCTTTCTAGGTGTTCTCATCTCATTTTACCTCTACTCAGGATTTTTATTCTCGGGTACGTATTAAACAAAATACACACCGACTAGACAGACGTCTCTGAATATTTATGAGTATCGGATAGTGTTCGTGGAAAGTTTGTGGTACGTAGCAAGTGCTTATGCAGGCGTTTTGTATGTTGTGCACTAGGCAGGTAATGTTGAGCCCAAAGTGCGACCTCCATCATTGTAGCTAGGGCTTTCGTATGTATGAGATAACTTTTAGTTGGGTAACTAAAGACGAACATCACATGTAGGTTTCTACAGTAAGTATACCATTATCTATTTCTAACGATATATCAATGTAGCATTAGTCTTTGGTTTGGTTTTATCTGAACGGTAAAGACAAAGATGATCTGCAGTCTTAGTTTAGAACGATCTCCTCGGAGGTAAGAATAGAGGGTTATGTTTTAGATCCTATTAGGGTATGACAGTATGATACCTATTTAAACTGTGAAGCATTTCTACTTTTATCTAGAAGGGTGTGGGATGCTAGCTGACTTACATCTAAGGAGAACATTTCATTTCTCTGGAGTGTCAACACATATATGTTTGGCTTCTGTTAGAAATCATGTTGGTCTAAATATCCAGTTCTAGGCGGATTTCACCACTTATAATTAAACAGATTGCATTCTCGTTTACTACTTCTATGGCATAAAAAATACACGTTTTTCATTCGAAGTCACCGACCTTTTTAGTAATGACAAGATCCTGTCTTCAGAATTCAGAGCGCGCACGTTACTCTTAAACTTTTTACGATTATGAGTGCGATTTTTGATCCCCTTGTGCGAGTTACCTTCGACGTTTGCCCTCACATTTATTAACCGCTAAATGATAATGGCTGCTCGTGATCAAGAGTTCATTTTGAATTAATAGCATGGGGAAGAGAGAAACACAATATAGATTCAAGAAACCCGAATAATGAAATATGGACGAATAGAATTGGAAATAGTTATATATATTTTTTATTTATGAGTATTTGATTGCAAGTTACTCTACACCCCATAAACAGAACAACAACTTTTTGGGTTTTGTCGGGTATTTAATGATATACAGATCATCTCAGTTGAGGTCGTGTTCCGATCCGGTGGTAGTGTACAAAAATATATATGTAACTGACACTTAGTAAGTGCCTCCGTAGGACTCTGCAAAATAAAGACATTTCATTTCGTTACAGCGAAACTAATAGAATTATATGATTAAACTAAAATAATTTCCACTGCATTGGCAGGAAAGACGAGTAGGTATTATACATGGCATTTTTGAATTTCTTTTATATGCGTAATATTATAATATATTAAATAATATTTTATATGCGTAAATAGCAATAGTCAGAATATTTTATGGTGTATTTTTTAGAATAAGCGTGCGGCGATAAATTTATGGCTTTAATAAAAAAGGCAAGTCATTGAAATCTATGATGAGGAGCCCGAAAAAGTGTATATAAACTAATTTGACAGAATTCGTAATAAAAATTTACATAATGCGAGAAAAGACCACCCCGCAAGAAAACACAAACGATGAGAATTTTATTTTCATGCTCACATTTGCGCAATTTGTATACAGAATGTAAATTAGAAAGCCTTATTTCAGCCAACGGCGTCAGGTTATTTGGCTCAGTGTCGCACTGCCGCTTGACGAATAAAAATATACTTAAATAAATAAAGCTTCTTAGTCACATTCGTTACCTTTCATATTACGTTTAACATTTTTTTGGCTACGAGCTCTTCCCGTATATTGCAATTGTGGTTGTAGGATTATTTTGAAGACGTGGTGAGAAAGAGACTTTTATGCGAGGCTTTTCTACTTAGTCTTAGCAAGGCATCTGCGAGTTTTAAACAATTTAATGTATGGGTTTCATTAAAGAAGTCCATGGGCGGAACTTGATTATCAGGTAAATGATTTACTAATTTGCTAATTCTTTCGTATAAACCATAGTAAATTTGTATTTATAGTATATGAGGCATCTTATGAAATAATTGTTTTTGCTTAGAATAACTTACCATTAGTATATTGTTACCTAATTTACTTTTTTTGTTGCCTGTTGCCAGAACTGGTTTAAGAGGCGATAGGTCCCAGGTTCGTTTTCCGGCTAGATAGATATCTGATAATATGTATTCTGCGTCTGCATTATTATGTATTCATCTTTGTGTGTGCCCATAGCACCGACAACACAAGAAATCTTAGTGCGTGTTCATAAATTTTTAATATAAGGATCCAAGGAAATCTACTGAAATTAAAACCGTTAAAGTTACATTAGAACAATTTAGAATATAAATGTCTACGGCTGGATTGTATAAAAAAAATACCAAGCGGTTTGGTTTGTAATATGTGCATAAGTGAAGAGGAACAAAATGTGTTTGAATAATAAAGCGATCAGGAAACCAACTTCTCTTTGTTTTAATTTTGTTTCGGGACTCGTTGACGAGTTTTACAACGTTTCACCACAATTTTAAATTAAACTTTTGTTTTAAAATAAATTTTGTTTGATGCTCTGTGGGCACTCGAATGGTATCGATGGCCGTATAGTGCGCTCTATAATATTGAATGTACAAAATCGAATCCATGTTCCCAGTGGGCTGAATGGAAAAAATGCTTTGTAGTGAACAGCGCGTCCAGTCGCACTGTTCTGTAAAAGATTTACAACGTCCCATTAGCGTTTTAGTCTATGTATATATAAGCTGTAAAAAATATTTTTAAGAGCTAAACCCGATTACTTAAAATTAGCTCCTTGAAAAGTATGAAACAAGAAAATATTCTCGCCTGGGTAATAGTACTATTCACAAACGATTAAGTATTATACTGATTTCGTATATATTTTATACCTAGAGATGTGATGATAAGAGGATAGCAGTGTCCTTATTTTGAGGTTTACTTACATTAAAAAATACTTATATATAGTAATAGTTAAACTTGGTGCAAAAAAAAAGCATACAGTGGCTCACAACCTTCTTTTTGTTTTTGAGGGGGAAACCTTCAAAAGGTACCGTACTTCAAAAGGCCGTGGGAGCAACGCTGGGTTATGTGAGATTTTCACCTCACTAAAACCCCCCGGTGGCCTTCCTCAGCGCTATAAAGAGGACTCTGGGATCTCAAAACGACCTCAACGGGAGTCAACCGAGCGCAATGCCTCTTACGGGCCCTACCCCGGTGACCGATTGATGCTCACCGTATCTCTCGGTGTTTACGACGGCATGCAGCCACACATGCCATCGTCCTTCGCGGGGTCACTTGGCTGGAAGGTCCGAGCTCCCACTCTTACCGCCCGCAACCCCAGAAACCCCTTTTAGTCGCCTCTTACGACAGGCAGAGGATACGGTAGCCCTATTCTGATCCCGAAACTACAGGGACAGTGGCTCACAACCTATTAGACGCATGGACAGATGTAGACTTCTTAGACGAGGTTTCTTGTCAAGTCGTTGATATTAATGTCATAATTAAAGATTCTATTTTAGCATAAAGTTAAATATAATAACGAGAATTAGCTAAATTTTGTTAGAAAGAATTTGCCGATTGCATGACAGCTTCTCTCTGTCTGCTGCAATATTACACACGGTGTCGTTATTTTACGCACTTTATTGTTCGGTTCTCGTCACTTACAGTTGCAATACTAGAAACAAAACGAATGTAGGTTTACATCTAAATGTAGTGGTCAAGGAGTGCCCTTAGTCTTTAGTGCTAGGTATACCTCTGAATTATGCTGTATATATTTGGATGTTCATCGGCTGCAGCTTGATTCGATTTCTGGACTTCCATTGCAAAAGTTAACAAACCTATATATATAGTTTAATTCAATCCATACAAATATTTTAAAGTAAATATAGAATTTAAAGTTTCATCGCTTCCTGTCGTAGCAAATATAGTAGCCAATTCCATAAAAAAACTCAACTTTCGTCATTCGCTGAATTCAGCGTCCAAGTTGAAAAGTTTAGTCCAAGTTCCAGCAAGTTAGGATCAAAATCGTTTCACCTACATAATCCAACTGATCTTATTAGTAAAGTGTTATTTGTATAATCTTGTATATTTGTGTATCAAACGAGATTAAAATTAATTTAGATATATTTTGATTATTACGAATACCTAACAAACAATATAATTATTAAATTGGCGTGGAAATATATAAAGCAGATTTTTTTGAAAATATGTAAGGATCATTGTTGCTAGATTTCGGTTTGAGAGACTTGGTACCGTATTTAAAAAAAAAACTTAAAACGCTTTCTACACTCATAGCCCCACACTAGGATTTTCTCCCGTCTCCTGGGTGCCATGGACACACACAGAGACGAATACACAAACACCCAGACCCAGAACAAGAATCTAAGCTCATCATTCAGATACCTGTCTCTCCGGGAATCGGACCCACTGCGAGTCAGACCGGCACCACGCGGGTCGTCAAATAGTGATAATTTTTACTTTTGATTGAACAACTTTTATTATTCACTGCGATGTTTTCTCCACTGGAATCAACAAAAAGAATTACGTTGTTACCATATTGGAAACGGTATGTTAAATTTACTGATAATTTAGTTCAGGGGACAGCTCCACTGATTGCCACTTTATTTTTCATTAAATTGTACACGTGGTTGTCTTTCACGTGAATTCCATAATGTCACGGTTTTATCGGCTAACAGATATTTTTCGCGGGAACCTGTTTTCAACGCCAATTCTCTGAAAGCATTAACCAAACGCAGAACACTTTATGTTCATTCATAAATTCTCGTTCAAAAACTGTGGTTATTGCTTTGTTTATAAAATAATTTTGAAGGGAATTTTGCCTTATAAATTTATAAAATTGTTTTGATGCAATTGTTGACTTTAATTTGTACATTAAAAATGAATATAAAATATTGAACATTATCTTTGCGAAAGTAGCAATATAAAGCGATTCGAAAGCATATATAACTTAAATATATTAATAGTAAGCAATTCTCCAATTTAGTTACATTCGTCTTTATTCTGTATCTCTAGGTCTCCAAGTCGTGAAAGTATTATATTCAGTTGCCTCGTTTATTTTTGCGTTTAATATTTATGGGATTTAAATCAGATCAGATTAAATCTTATGACAACCACTAAATAATAAATTTAGTGGTTGTCATAAGCAGATTTACTTAGATATTTTATGATTGGTCTTACCTTAGACCTCAGTGAATTCGTAATGGATTTTAGGTAAGAGATTTATCCTTCGTGTATTTTTACAGGGGTCGTATATGCTGCCAAATAATTATTAGATGGAAATTAAGTGTTTATTAATTTGCATCTAATAATAAATAATTTTGCAGCAGCAGTGCGTTTATTAAAATAGATACATGAATAATTTAAATAACATTACTACCATTTTTAGATATTTTTTTTATTAAAAAACCGGTCAAAAGCGAATCGGACTCGTTCCCGAAGGGTTCCGTAAAAGTGGAAAAAAATACGTTTAAATACATATTTTATTCCGTCTTTCCTGTTATAGCGGCAACATAAATACATCCTTTGTGATAATTTCGATATTATAGTTATCATGGTTCATGGGATACACCCTGGTGACAGACAGACGGAAGGACAGACCGATGGACGAATGGACAGACAGAAAGACGGCCAGACGGACAGACGGACAAACAGCGAAGTCTTTGAAATAGGTCCCGTTTCCCCTAAAAAGGATAATGATAATATAATAATGTATGTACAATTGTATGTGTAATGAAGTATATAATTTTTGTGCTTGTTTTACTCTATACAAGCCGACTCAATGGAATTGTGTACCGATTAATTAAACCTCTAATGAAGATAAATTAATTTGATTAAGCTTCTCAATGAATATCGTAATTGGCTTATATTTTGTACATTACAAAATGTCTCATGTATTAAGTTAATATTCGTGTAATACGACATTAAATGAAATAAAATATGTATTTTTTTGTGCAATATATACATATATTTTTGTAAAGCTGGTGATAAATTGCTATTTTACACACAATTCCATATTACATCTTTTTTCAACTTTATTAAAGCACATTATATTTTAGAAAAATACTTCATTACGTAATTGACCAATACGAATTTATACATGGCGGGTTCATTACCAAGAATTTTTCAACTTTCTGTTTTTAGTATTTGTTATTATAGCAAAAGATTTCAATTTGTATGTAAAATTGCGAATATTGAAAGTATCTGTCTATTACATTCGAATAGAAAAAACAATAACCGCCGAAAGCTTTTAATATTAATATATTATATCTTTTTATATTTTTATCATCGCGGGTATTTAATAAACACATTATAAAATATTTACTCAATTTTAAAGTTATATAATTAAGTACTGTTATGGTTCATGAGATGCATTGACAGACAGGCACGAAGCGAAGGTTAAGAAAAGAGTTCCGCTTTTAGCCTTTATATTTATACTACTTAGGTTATAGAAGTAGCGAATAGATAATCAAAATCAAAAAGATGAGGTATTATTAAATATATAATAGTATTAGCACAGGTACGTATGATTGCAACCCACTTAGAAACACTGCTAAACACGTATCTCGTAAACTCGAAGTGAAGTCACCAGCGTTGCTAAAATGCGGATTTATTGAGACTCAGACCAACCCTTCTAGTTCTACGAAACAATATATATATTGTTAGAACTATTTATTTGTACATTATATGTGAGAGTTATCTAACGCACCAGGTATTTTAACCGCGGTACAAATTCTTTCCAAATCTCTATCTACTAAAGATCCTCCATAAGATTATTTTGCAAATTTTTAATATCATAGAAAATTTATTATAACTTTGATAACACATCAAGTGATATAAGTGAGCAAAATATATACTGGAAGTTGGCACAATCAATAGCAACTATATAGGTATGTTTCTGACGGCATTGGGTTAAGACAAAGCGGCATTTCTAGATTATAGTCTCGTGACTGAAAACCTGGTGACTCAGATAAGCATCTTAAGGAGGAAAGTAGGATGGCATAGGACCTATTATTACAAATACAGGCCGAAAGACGCCTTTACTTAAGAACTACGTTTTGAAGTTAAACTTAAAATTAAAACGCCAGAGTAGGATTTTCTCCTTTCTCGTGGGTGCCATGGACACACACAAACACCTAGACCCAGAACAAGGATCTAAACTCATCATTCAGATACCTGTCTGGCCGGGAATCGAACCCGGGACACACTGCGTGTCAGTCCGGTATGGTAAACGCTGCGCCACGCGGGTCGTCAGTTATATTATGAACACCAGGTTCTAGGGTATGATCAAACTGTGTTGAAAATTAGACACAAAATTATTTGATGGATCAATCGCAGATGAAAAATATTAAAAAAATTAAAATAAAAGTTTCCTTTGGTACGATCGCCCGTAGTCTAGAACTGTAGAGTCACTTAGAAGTACTCTAAGGTGTATCTCGGCTGGGTTTCCTTCCAATTTTCTAAAGAACACAATAATATCGAACGCCTGGGCACAACAGCCAGTTACGAAATCATCAGGAAGGCTATCCTTATGAAAACAGAAAAATCATGGTGGGGCCGGAAATACATCTAGACGTGAGAGCTGATTGACTTTAGAACACTTCCCAATTTGATTTAATATATGTTTTAACAGATTCCGTGTAGTTCTTTTTTACACATAAAGTAAAAATATCCCTAGACAGTATTGATCCCGTGTTTCAACTTCAAAACATCCGTTTTGCAATGAAATTACATAGTTGTTTATAGATTTTGATCTTACGAAAACTTATATAAAGAGTATGACATATTTCAGCTGATGCTATGAAAATCCGCTGGCAATGTATTTGTTGAAAAGCTTTTTGATGAAATAGCAAAAGTTAAAAAAGTCCGGCTTGGGATTTTGTATTATTGCCATTTCTAAATTAAATCAAATATAATTATTTAATAAGTAAATAAATATAACCTCTATCTAAGTATAAATAATAGTAATATTCATTTATTCTTTGTCATGATAATTATATTATCGTTCTAATGGTTAGAAAAGATATCATCTTTCTTTTACCTGAAAGCAAGACTTTTCCGGCGGTCTTAATCTGAAACAAAATATGAATCAGGTAAGCTATGATTATCTTATATTATCTATATAGAAAAAAAACGAGGTCTCAGACAGTTGCTAGGGAATCATTTTCTAATGAATATATACGAGGTAGGTATGTTACACCACATAGTAAAACATTTAGACGCGAAGTAATAAAAGAAAAATTGAAAGTAATGCATTGGAAATCTACGTTTTGATTTTACTTTTACGAGTAGGTACACACCGTATTTAAATTATTATGTGTTGATTTAGTAACTAATTTCATTAACTTAAAATAAACATCACACCAGTGAATCACAATAGTTATAATTAAAATTTAAAAATCCACAATCATTTATTTCATTACACTTCGGTTTTCAATATGCAGACTATCACAACGTCACTTCTACCCGCCATTTACAATAAACATGGTATTTCAGTGGCAAGACGCAATACCCCTCACTTTCTCCGTGAGTCACTCAGTGGGCTCACTGAAAACCAGCGCCTCGGTGTACCTCGCCACGGCATAATGCTGAGTGAGTTCCAACTCCTAAACCGCGACATACATCCATAGGGAACATTTAATTTTTTTATAGTATATTTTAACGTAAAATTATATATATCTTGTTAATTTTATAGTGTTAAGTTTTCATGTTTTGTTCTGTGTTTGTTTATTGTATCTTGTTTATCTCTTCTTCTGTTACTATTTTAATAATTATTAATTATAATGTTATTCCTTTGTGTTGTATGTGAGTTGAGTTTGGGAATAAAGTTTTCTATTTCTATTTAAAATTGTGTGAGTTGATTTAGAATTTGTCCGCGACTTATTTTATGATTCACGTGTTAAAGCAAGTACATTTCCTAATTTTAAAAAGAAATCATTGATTTAACGTGCCTTTGATGTATTTAATTTCATGATATTAACAATATTAGTCACCCGTCCCAATAGCCGAAATCGACCGTAATTCAACTCAAAAACTAAACTTGATATTGTCTAAAATAGCACGAATATTTCTCACATTCAATTAAATTGTATTAATATTCAAGTCATGTTATATACACCAATTAAAGATAAAAAGAGGTTTAAATAACTAAGCTGCATTTAAAAGCAATAACGGGTATTTTGACAAAGACATCTGACACTTATGACGTTATGTGTTTGCATAGTAAGACATTGAATGTTTTCCTTTTTTGTTCTTCTTTTAGTTTCTGTTTATTATATATGTGTATTGCAAATGCAATGTGTTTTAAGTTGATTTTATGTATATTTTATGAGTTATTTGAAAAAAAAATGTTAGCATTTGGTACTCCTTCTCTACATCTATTATAACCGTGCGTATTTTCATGCTCCTCCGTCCGCGGCAAGTATCTTAAAAATGGATCCCAAGTTTTTGTTTCACGTATTAATATATAGATAAATGCTTTCTACTCATTGTTACCTGACTATCCAAATCTAAGTGATTTGGTGTTGACTTATATTTAATTAGGCTAATATTGCTATACAGTGACAAACATAAATGCGATGATTTAAACAGTCACCTTTTTTTTTTGTTCTCGAGGGGGAAACCTTCAAAGGTACCCGACGCCGTGGGAGCGACGCAGGGTTATGTCGGATTTTTACCGCACTAAAACCCCCCCGGTGCCCGTCCTCGGCGCTATAAAGTGGACTCCGGGAACTCGGATTGACCGCAACCGGAATTCTCTGAGCGCGTTGCCCCATCGGGCTCCTCCCAGATGAGCGGCTGAGCCCACCGCCCCGTCTAGTCTTTACGACGGTATGCGACCACACATACCGCCGTCCTTCCCGGGATCACCTGTTCCCACTCTAGCCGCTTGCAATCCCGGAGGCCCCTTTTAGTCGCCTCTTACGACAGGCAGGGGATGCCGTAGCCCTATTCTGATCGCGGAACTACATCACCTACAAAACATTAAATAAATATTACTTTGATGTTCAGTTTACTTTATTATCGTTGCCAATTATTGATTATGATTCATCTTTATCATGTAGGTTTCCATTAGGCACATAATTACGCCACTAAGGCGGTATGAAACATAAGAACATAGTGCGTAGGCCTCGATCTAAGTTATTTTATTTCATGTTTCAGAGACAGAGTCGACCCCATTTGTCTTTGTTCTCCGATTCCTATATTTTTGCACGCAAACTCCATTATCTAATTTAGCTTTGGATGAATGCCAAGATGGTATTTTTTCATTCTTTTTTTTTAGTGAAAAAGTTATTTATACTTTAGCTATTTCTGTTAACAACAATTATTGGAGAAATAATTGTTGTACGTGATTTTTGTTTATATTTTCTCGATAAAATTTAATGTAAGTATTTTTTTATTAAATGGAAAAAACTAGAAATGAATTTATTTTGAATACCTACCAGTCACTAGAGTACACTATTCTTAGACCAGTGAAAAAAAAGTCAACATAAATATAAATTTACCCCACTGCTAGAATTACGTAAGTACCGAGGTGAAAACAAGAAACGTTACTGTTAGTCACCCAACTGCTATGTATCTTAGTAAACTGGCAGGATACACCCCTAAGAAGCTGTTCCAACGAATGGGCAATATCAACCGGCTTTACACGACTGGGATTCGTCATAAATTATAATACAACAAAATAGCCACTTTTGTTTGGAGTGTATTACAGTCACGCGCGGCGCTGTTCCGACGCAATTACTGAGCGCACATTACGCGTGTATAAGCGTTACGCATTAAGCGCGCTTGTTTAATTGTTTATAGGCTCAACGAGTTGCGAGATTGCGCATATGATGTGACCGTTTTCATTGTTATTTTTGTTATGTTAATATTAGGTAAGTTAATTATATATTTAGTCATTCTATTTCTAATAATATATTTAGTCATTGTTACTTATTTAAAAGCTCCATTAGATTATTTTAAACATACATACAAAGATAGAAGTCCGTTAGATAATTTCGACAAAAACCCAAATAATACGAAAAAAAATGTGTCAAAATATCCTAAAGTTTATAATAGTGACATTTTTAAATATTTTACAAATTTGGTTGAAAAGAGCCTTGGATTTAGCCGAAATTTACAATTACGTAAGATTGTCCTTCGCTAACTGCAATTCGTCAGTATAAAATGAGTCAAACCAACTTTATATTACCATTAATAACCCAATCTAATTATATAAGAACAACTTTTACCAAATTAAGCAATTTTCATTTACGCCTCTTATTTGGGGTGACTTGTTATAAAGTTATGGGGTCGGCCTATTTAAAAACGTAAGTAATTGATGTGGTGAGATTTTGTGTGAAAATAAAACAAAGTTAATGATACGTAACTGGACCCCGCGTTCACTTTGAGCTCTGCGGCGAAGCGGCCTTTTAAGGGCTACAGCAGACATGCTACTTTTCGCAACGTTGAGCGACTTATAGTTTTTCGGAAACTACATGCAGGAAGTTACATGATGCATTCATTCGAGCGCCTGTCTCAGCTACTTTTACACGCTTGGAACTCAACGAAAAAGCCAATTATAGCAAAACGTGTTTTTTCGATACCATCACAGTATGCAGGTAGTCGCCAAAACGTGATGCAGATTCGGTGCAATCGCCAAAATGTTACTCATCAATGCAAAAAGTAGCAAGTCTGCTAGGGCCGTTAACTCTTTTCCTCTCAACATTGTTACCTTCACAAACGAGCCAGCGCCGTGAGTAGCGTACACAATCAGTTTCTTTTAAATAAAGAAACCAATGTTGTTTTTTCCTGTTACATAAGTTGTCCCGTAAATGAATTAGGCGTTTTAAAGTGTTGAAATTAAGTTAGATGTACTAAAATATAGTATCCCATTTCTCAGAAATCGAATGAAACTAGCTGAGCTATTGAGTATCATAATACTACGAATGCAAACGATTGTATGATTGGATATTTGTTATTCAATGGCGTAAAAACAGATGAACGGTTTTACATGTTTGGTCCACAAATAGTTTCTGGATTGGATTTGATCATTTCCAATGTTGTGATATAATGTCTGAATTATTATTATTATCAATTCGTTGTAGATCTAATTTAATAAATGTAATAAATGAAAATCTAATAAATTAATATTCATTAATGGCGAAATATATAATGAAAGTAATTTACAAGCACGAATCATAATATATTTTGTATGTACCTGTCCTTTTTGTATTATCCTATTTTATAAAAGAACTTGAGATTGTTTTCTTAATGTTAACTCCTGTAGCGTAAGATAAAACTCTAAATAAACATAAACAAAATGTTAACTGACGTAGCATAAGATAAAACCTAAACAGGGAAAACAGTACTAAGTTAAAATACAAGCATTTAAAACTGCTTCATTTATTCGATTAATTGGCTGTAAAATACTTTAAAACATAAATATAAATACAACAATAATAAAATTTAATTACCTGTTCATTCACACAATTATTATGATTCGTATTTTATAACGCGTAATAGGCGCTTTGCAGCTCAATCAAATGTTCAGTAAATAATGAGCTGGCTACGAACTTAGTCATTCAGCACCGGTCGCTAAAGGTAAACAAGAATGGGCAAGGCCGCAACTAAATCGCATCCAGGTACGGACCGACACAAACAATTGAAGCTTATGGAAATCAGGGCTCGTAGTATTTTCCCGGATTAAATATACTAGCAATTAGTGCCGTCCCGACTGCCCGCCACGCCAGTTATTTATCGCGAGGCCTTAGACTTAATTAAAACATCTTACTTTGAGCTACTCGGAACTATACGCATTTATCTATGTATCCCTTTTAAGGTAAATTAAATTAGGATAGCGTACTCCGGTATGTACTTTAGTTTAATCTTAGGATTATACATGTTAACCGCTTTTGCTGTTTTAGTCTTATTGCGCTAGTTACGGACTTTACAACTACGACAAAGGTATATTAGTAATACATATATTTATAGCTAAATTAATAAGAACACTAGTTTTTACTTGGCTGCAACAAAGGGCGGTTAATCGTTTTCAAGTCCAGAGTTATTTTTTTAATAGTAAATTTATTACAGCTTTTTTGGATAACAATATTATTTTAAATAAAATAATTAAAAGGAATATTCTTAGTTTTATAATGTTATATTTTATGTTCACGGAACAAAAATTACTTTCGTAAGATATATTTACGTGAAGTTAAAGATAAAGGTTAAGATACGAAAATTAAAAAGCGTAACTGAATTAGATTAAATTTATTTTGTTACTTCCGGGGTTGTTACATTTTCTTTGACTTTTCGTTGAACTGTATTTTGAATTGTTCTAAATAACAGACAAAAACAAATACGTAGCTAGTTATAATGTTTTTTGGTGTCATGACTACACTGTGGTAGATTCGAGCGTGACAAATTTATGTTTAAATCGGAAACGTTTTGTAATTAACCCAACGGCTTTAAAAGGAGGGTAAAGCCTCGTATTCATGGTAAACATTTGCTTAGCAACATGGTTGAATAAAAATGTTGCCGTGTTGCTGTCAACATATTCCGGGCAACGGGGAGTTGATCACGCCATGTTGCAGAGTTGACGCCCGCCGATCAAAAATATCAGTTTATGAACAAATGTTGCCATGTATGGACGTGTTTGCATTTGTTTATAAATATGGCGGTTCTGTAGAGCTGTGGAGTTAGGTATGACTTTTTGACATTTCCTCAAGCAACATTTTAAAGCAGGCTGGCGTGTGTGGACCACCTATATGGTTTTAAACAAAGTTTCCAGCAATGTTCTCGCCTTTCATCAACAACGTTGATCTACTGTTGCGAAACAAATGTTTACCATGAATTCATTGGCTTTATGTATTTCAAGCGTATGAATGTGTATCAAGCGTATGTTTATGTGAAGCGTTTGGACATACGAGTACGAGTATGTCCATTTCTTAAACAGGCCCTGCCAAAATAGCTTGTCGGAATATAATATTTCAGATGCCCTTTCGTGTTAATTGTAAAGCTACAACACAGGTTATATAATTTTAGTATGGCAACTGCGAATTGAATAAAACAGGGAAGGGGTAGATTTTTTATCATTACTTATAATAAAAATAGACCATGAGACATTTACATTTTTGACGCAAATTCCTAAAACGCCTTTAATTAAAATATGGATATTGTAAAAATAAAATACCTGACTCCTGGAAGTAAACACTAAAATATTAAGCAAAATTTACCAGAACCGCTTGCTACACCTTATGATGTATAATTTGAATGCGTACTTTTTTCCCTTTTAAGTTTTTTTTTTCAAGTAGTCAGCATTTTTGTTTTTTGTAACTGTTTATTTTATCAAATATGTTTATTTTTTAATTGCGTTTATTTAATGCATTTGGGTAGATCTAACTACGAGTAGGTATAGTCTATTAAGGTAAACCACTACATGTCTTTTTAAACAACATGAATTTCCATCTTTGTATTATCATCACTTTGCTTGTTTTTCTCAATGTTGACAGTATTGTTCTATACATGGGGTTGATATCAAATCGTAGTCCCACGATGCTGTATCGTGAGACTAAGATTTCATATGGTACTACAATTCAACGCTTTTATTCAAGTCCATGTAATTTTATGATTTAAAAGTGTTAAGCAAATTCAATCTACTTTTGAACTATGAAGAACACTAACCTGTGTAATATTTCACAGGGAGAATCACAAGAAGGTTCACATATATTTCCCCAGAAATTGCTTACGGCAGTTATTAGATTCTGAAAAATGTTTGACCATTTTTGATTTGAACTAGAGCTCTGTCATTTGATTTTAATAGTTTGGCAATGTTTTTAAGACGATTTTAATAATATTTAACATGTGTTGTCGTTTATTTAAAAGGGTATATACCGTTTAAACAATCCTATTGTAAAGAAAACTCATAAGCGAATTTTATTTGTCGCGATGAAAATACAATATTATGTAAATTTTGATCTGTAGAGCTGCTGCCGCCTACACTATAACCCAAATGTCAATGTTGAGGGCTGTAAACAAATGTATGAGTATGTTAGACACGTACTAGAAGGTTCTCAAAGGTTTGTGAAGTCTAGCATATCGTACTTAGCCAGCGCGGTGAACTATGGTATACAGCTCTCTCATTCATTTTGATCACAAGATCCTTGTAACCACTATGAAGTAATGTGCTTCCTAAGCCAGTGCAACTTTTATTTAAATCAACTTTACATCACTTTCAATTTTAATTAAAAAGGTTTTCTGTTGCGGTAGGCACAAAATTATCTCATTGTGTAATGTGGGCTTTGCACCATAGAATCTACGGTTAGGTATGAAAAACTAAGAAAAGGAAATTAAAAGAGCGAAAGTGGAACAGATTACCATTAAGTTTAATCACTGCCTCGGGAGATCGGGACGTTGTGGCGTTCAGACGTGAGCTGAACTTTGCCAGGATTTAACTTAGATTTAAAATTTAAGTCAATAGCATTAAGGTATATTAAAAAATAATGGGACTTAATTCATAAGGACAATTGGTATGTGCTTCGTACACGTCCCGTATATACCGTGTTTTTTTTTAATTATTTCTGTGGAAATTCTATCATTTCAACCATCAATTCATCAAATTTGGCGGAGTTCAGAAGAAGCTGTTTACCCCTATTTTTCGCTTTTAGTGGTTTAATGTCTTATAATAGTGGTACAGCTTTTCATTATATCAAACCAAAAAGATAAATACTAAGTTTCATGAAGTTAACAGCGCAATTGGTAGATTTTCATACAAACTTTACCATATTTTTATCCCCTAAAAGGGCGAATTTTCAGAAATCCTTTCATAATGTTCATTTGCATCACAAAAGCATTTGATTATCATCTTGATTACTTAACCAAAATTTGTCGAGTAGTTTTTGTGTTAAAGCTGGATAACAGACAGACAGACAAAAAATCTAAAAATATTTTTTTTGGCTTGTATTACTTGTATGAAGAACCCTAGACCTATTTTTTTAGTTTTTATTTAACGTAATTCAATATCAATGAATCGAACACTATACTTTGATTATATATATAGATATATTGATAATAATATCGGAAATTCAGCTACTTACCTGGAATTAACCTATGTGCTGAAATATGATATTGATTTCAAACGGTTCAAGTTTTCAATTTATTATCGATTATTTACCTACCTACTAGCTGTCCCCTACGCGCGTTGCTACGCCATCACAAAAAATACACAAGAAACCTTCGCGAGCTCATAAATATAAACTTTGCTAAAGATCATCCCATGATCAAATGAATAGTTTACGATACTATAGAGGACGTATAGCCAAACATTCATTTTTATATATATCTACCTATATAGTTGTGAATAAAATATTAGGAAATAAGAAGAGTACAGAATAGATTACCATTAACTTAAACCACTGTCAGGGGAGATGACATTTGAACGTGCAGACGAACTCTAAAACAAACTTGATCTGCGTACAGATCTGAATTTAAACAGTTTTATGGACTCTAGGGATTAGATTAGAGTTTCTTTAGGAATTATGTTGAATTAGTAAAAAATATGGATTTTATATTGTTTGGTTAGCTAATCGTACTTCAAATAAATAAATAAAGTATTTATTTTAAATTTATTTAAACAGCATTTTTTATAACGGGATATCTCATGTCTTTAGTTAAATATTTTTTAACCAACTAATAACGTAAATATTAAATCGTGCATTTCAATAAATTAATAAAGTATTTAACTTAAATTTAATTAAATATGATTTTTTATAACCAGATATTTTACGATTTTGGTAAAATATTTTTTAACCAACTAGTAACGTAAATATTAAATCTATTCTGAAACCTGCGGAAATATGAAAACTTTTACTACATACCGCTGCTTAGACAAGTGCGTTGTTAAAGATTTTGTTTATGTATCGATTGAATGTATCATTCTATTACTGTTTATGAGTATAAAACTAATTTGATATCAAATTTAATACCTTTTTAGCGGCAGTGTCAAACTAGTTCAAAATGCAGTTATTCTATAGTAGAATTATTTTAACTCGGAGTTACTTGTTTACATATTTGCGTTGAACGTATAGCCAATAAACAATTAACAAGCCTGTTTTACTGTGTACCGTATGTAAGCGCGTAATACGTGCGTATTCGGTAATTGTGACAGAACCGAGTGAACCAGCGCGCGTGACTGTAATACACTCCACACAAAAATAGCTATTTCGTTGTATTATAATTTATGACCAGTAGCTTAACGCCGATATTGCTTATTCGTTGGTTACTCATTTCAGATATATCTTGCTTTATTTTATATCGTAACAATTTTGTAAATTGGATATTCTCTGTAATAAACATATTTATTTGTATTTAGATACGCGTTAAGTAAATATTTCCATTACCGACAAATAATATTTAAATTTATACCACGTATAAATTTAAATATTATTTTAATTTCTTAAATAGCTATAAGAGAAATAACTTAAAACCCTTTGTGTGAAGTTTGTACATTTTCAAGTAAAATGGCTATTATATATTGAATGATGCCCGAGCAGACAGACAATTATAATAATAGTTCTGTTTATTAACGTTTACGATGATAAAATAACTTAACATCACATTAAAAGGCTTACTGACATACTAGTTCATAATATGGTGATTCTACAATAGAATTATTTTGGCACGAAGTTATTTGTGTACATGTTTGTGTTGAACGTACAGCCTATAAACAATTAACAAGCCTGTTTTACTGCGTAACGTATGTAAGCGCGTAATACGTGCGTATTCGGTAATTGTGGCAGAACCGAGCGTAGCAGCGCGCGTGACTGTAATACACTCCACACAAAAGTGGCTATTTCGTTGTATTATAATTTATGACAAATCCCAGTGGCTTAACGCTGTTCGATATTGCTTATTCGTTGGGAACCCGTTACAGATATATCTTGTTTTATTTTATATTGTTACAATTTAGTAAGTTGGACATTGTCTTTGATTTACATGTTTATTTTTATACGCGCGTTCAATAGTTAAATTCTTGACTAGGCTACTTCTGTCCATGTATAAACATTTTTGATATTAACCCATAATATTTATGGGGTCAGGGTCTGCATAAGGACTTAGTGTTATGTGTCTAATATTGGATTTTTTTAAAAAAATATAGGAGAAATAAGAGAAACCTTATGTGTAAAAGTTTGATTGTATTCACTAAAAAAGAAACACGTACATATAAATTCAAAGTTGTAAATAAATTGCACAAAATTTTATAGCTCACTATATTCACAACAGGTAGGCAACGAATCACAGAATCTGTAGTTAGTGGCCATCTGACAGACAGATTTGTAGTGATTCAAAAGGTAAATGTATAGAATGGATTTCCGTTAAGTTTAATCACTACCGCGGGAGAGCGAATCGTTGTTATTTGACCGTGCAACTGAAGTGAACTGAATGTAACTCGATCGGTATGCAGATTGGAATTAAAAGTCAGTTTGTGGCTCTTGCGATAAGATAAAGTCGATATCCGTTACTTTGCGAACTCATTAACTTATGTTACATGAACATACGTAAACTATCGTCGATAATAATTATAGTATATATTTATAAGTATAGTTATATGTCATATATGTTTGTATGTAATTCATATAGTTTTTAAGGACTTGACACTTTCCATGTAAAAACAATGACATGACAATTCCTTGTAAAAATCCCATTTTACTAAAACATTAAGAACAAGGTTTTTTTTAATATAGGTAAATAATAATTAAAAATAATAACACTACAAAAATATATCATTCTATCAAATAATATGGGGCTTTATTATAATTTAACGTGGATAATGGAACATGTATATAAATTTATAGGTAAATAGGCAAGCAAATTGAGACTGATATACTGAGCATCGTAACAGTCCCCTGGACGACGATTTAGAGCAGTGAACTAGACAGTGACATATCATGGCTTCAAAGTACAGACAGGATGACGTTTCAACACTGTAACATCATTTATCTATCGATTCCAATTTAACACGCAGCTAAAGCTAGTCGTTAGCCTATTATTATCCCACTGTTGGGAATGAGTATCTCCTCAGACAGAGGTTTAGGATCTAATGTTATTAGGTCATATGAAAGACCACCCAACTTTTAAAACTTTTTAAGAATCGTTTCAACTCTCTCGTGCTTTCACCGTTAAAAAGACTTTGAAAAATCACAAATGTCTTGCATGCCTAGAAGTGAAACCTACAATTCCCGATTGGAAACTGAGAATTTATCATTCTGCTGCGATTGCTTATAGAGAAAGCAGTTTTACGAGAAATATTCCCAAAATCTCGCGTAATTGAAACAAATGTGTTCTGTTGTTTGTTGTATATAAAAATAAACCTCTCTTCTAGAAAGAAAGTAACAATACCAACTTGGCATTCATCCAAAGCTAAATTAGATAATGGAGTTTGCGTGCAAAAATATAGGAAACGGAGAACAAAGACAAATGGGGTCGACTCTGTCTCTGAACGGTAAAATAAAATAACATAGATGAGATTGAGCCTATTCGTGGACCCTTTGCGTCGCGAAGTACCCAAGAACAACATTCACGTACATCTGTTAAGTTCGTAAATACTATTCTGATGTAGTTGCAGCGTCAATGTCCTATTATGGAAAAAAATAGAACTAGTCCAGCGTCGTACAGATATGTGACAATAAGAAATATTTAGGCTAACTTGAATTTTTTTTTTATCATAGTATCGTTTTTTATTGACTTCATTTTATCGTAATTAACATTGTGGTGACCTCTCGCAACTCATCAAGAGATGGCGCTACTAGTATTCTGAAACACGCTATCGAAGTATTCTCAATACCCCGCATATATACAAGTTGCGACCAACGACTGTCCGAGCATCCTAGGGGGAAATCTCCCTTGCCAAAACATTAACATATACTTAAAATTTTCAGTGTTCTACAAAACACCCCTAAAAATAAGGTATGTCTTTTACTATTTAAGTAGTTAACACGATGAATAATATGATACTAAATTATTTATACCTATATCAGCAATATTACTTATCTAGGAACCTATTACTTTTAAAACAAAAAAATGGCCGTAAAAGTATGACTAAGTCGCTCGTCTGTTAGATAATAAATTTATGATATGACGAATTTTTCTTCTTCCTTTATCACGGCTGAATATATGAGGGTTAGTGATCAACCCAAAGGCTTAGGCTCTATAGCCTCTGAAAAATGTAACGAATTTTGTAACTAATATGTATGAATATCAGGATTCTGCTTTGGATTATAAAAAATGTGATTCACTATCATCCACAAATATAAGTTTTTTTTTATCTTATTGAAGTAGCAAACGAGGATGCAGTCCACCTAATGGTAAGTGGTCAGTACCGACCATGGACATTTGTAAGCAAATTCATATTCAACAAGGTTTCTATCTGAAGACAATCACAGATACGCTGCTACTCCTAAGGACTAAGATGGTAGCCTCATATAACGGTAAGTGCTACGTATGTTTACTAAATTGTAATATTAACATATATTTATCGAACTGTGTATATGAACTTTTCGTTACAAGACAACTAATGACAAAAAGAGAGGTATCCTTGGGAGTAATGTATTATTGTTTACTTCAAGTATATCTAAAGCATTTAATTAATGTAAAAGAGTCTGCCGTACAAAACTGGGCTTACATGTCTTTGATTCACTGGCCGGTGATGCCATGACAACCCCAAATGCTATCTTTGATATCACTATCTCTATAAGGTCATCCTTATACTTCAGTTTGATGTCCTAATATATGAGTTAAGTTAATCTATCTAATGAAGTTGCGAAGTTTATTAATACTGTTAGGGGAACTCCAAAGCTCGCCGCAAAGTGGGATCAATGGTCTCAACCACGAATTGAATATATTGTATAAATTTCTATTTACGCTTTCCTGCTCTTTAGTTGGACTTCAAATCTATATAATAGGGACAGAGAAAGAGAGACATTTTATCTGTCTTTAAGATTGTTTGTTTTTCCTTTACACATTAATACGATATTAATCCAATCGCCATGAAACTTTAAGATGTTGTACACATTTTCCCTAAAGTTTGTGGTGTATGGTAGGTACATTTTACTTAATATAAGCAGTGCCCGTTTATCATAAGCTATAATCAAATTGAAACAAAATTATATATTTTATATAGATAAATGTTAAATCCAGAAGTTATTATTAAGTTGTCTTAGCCCTTTATTGATGCGTTCATATATATGTAAAAACCTACATAATGTGAAGAACAGTTTCTAATAACGTCCAACTTTTGTAATATAACACGCTTCATAAAATTATACGTTAAATGTGGTGAGTTAAAAATGAAATAGCTTTTGAAACGACGTCCTTTGTCCTGAGTTATATGACTGTTCCTCGTCTAATCAGATTTTTTTAGTCACTACCAATTGTTCAAGCATTTTCTTGGCGTGTGACGTATGTTATTTACCTATTGTGTTGTTTTCTGTAGGCATATTAAATTGCTTTTTTAGTATTTACTTTTTTGTGTTGTTTTCTATAGGCATATTAAATTCCTTTTATTAGTATATTCTTTGTATGATTTGATTTTTGGTTAAGACAAGTTCAAATTTTTGTATTTATATTCTTATTTTCCTAAGCGAGCTTTGAAAGGCCAGTCTAATATTTAATAGGAAAGCATTAAATGTAATTATCATCCTGAGATACAATGGTAAATAATACCGAGAAGTAATTTAGGAAACACTGCCAACTTGAAATTTTCCTCAATTTATTTATTAATTAGCTCAAATACGTATAAACAACGAATAGGAAATGATAGCTGAATGGTCGATTACAGCCTTTATAATTGTGACCCCGATTCGAATCAATCAATCAAATGTAAATCAATTGCACCCCTGACCTATTGTAGTTATGGGTTTATTGCTCTATTTGTTATTTTAATAGCTGAGATAACACAGTATATGAAGTACTCTGTCTAACAATGTAAAACATACAAAACTAGAGTCTACTGCAAGTATAGACTAACATCAATATTTTATGTAAAGAGGGACCAGAAGATATTGCCTATTTCGTACCGCTTGCATTTCAATATTTGAATAATGATACTTTGTATTGAACGTATAATATATCTATGGTATTTATAGGTTATAGAGAACAGTGATAGCACAATGGTTTGGTCTCTCAATCTGTCCAAATTATAGATAATAATATGCCTTAGATTTTTTTACCTTACGCGCTTAAAAAAATATCACTTGCGTTAATGACGAAGGAAAACCATAAATCTGGGAAATCATTAAATAATTCAAAGTAATTAAAAAACCTAAGAAACTGAGACATTTCGCAATTACCAGCATAACTGATTACGGCTTTGCCTATTCCTCTCCTTTCTTTCAGAGGAAGCCATGCAGCACGCCCACGCAGCACCCAGCAAAAGAAGAGAAAAGTGCCTACAATGTCTCGGTACTAAATAACTTTATAACTTGGTACATGATTACAACGATTTTATAACATCGAATCAGTCTTTCTTTTTACACTAACAACCTACTATTTTATAAGGTGGTAGAATAAGTGTGGTTTGATCGGATAGGTACCACCGCCACACCAATTTCTACCAAGCAGTGCTTTTTGGATTTTGGTGGAAGGATGAAGCGGCCGATTTACCTCCCAATTTTTTTTTCTAAAGGGTACCTTCAAATGGTAAGCTTATGTGGGATTTTTACCGCAATAAAACGCTCCGGTGAACGTCCTCGTCGCTACAAAGAGGACTGAGGGATCTCTTAAGGAACGCAACCTGAGTCCTCTGAGCGCGTTGCCCCATCGGGCCCCTCACAGATGGGCGGCTGGGCCCACCGCTCCGTCTGGTCTTTACGACGACATGCACACATATCGCCGCCCTTCGTGGGGTCGCCTGACCGAACGGTTCGAGCTCCCACTCTAGCCGCTCGCAACCCCGGAAGCTCCTTTTAGTCGCCTCTTACAACAAGCAGGAGATACCGTAGCCCTATTTTAATCCCTGAACTACAGGGCGTTACCTCCCTATTAGGCGACAATCTTGTCCTCTAAAGTAGTAACCATTCTGTAATTGATTTCATATAGAATCCCTATGCAATATGAAGATGTCCATGGGCGGAAGTGACCACTTATTATCAGTTGGAATGCATGCTTGTTTGCCATTAAGATTTAATAAGAAAAACAAGTTAGCTTAAGTACACTCATGTGTAGAAACAATACGGCGGCAGTAAATCTCCCGGAACCAACTATTTAAAAGAGGTAAACCGGAAAGGACAAATGGGGGAAAAAAACAGATTGTGTTTTTAGAAAACCGGAACACCGAAAATTAGCACGGGAATACTGATTTGGCGTTACGTTTTGTACGCTTTGGGCACACAATGAACGTACAAATGCCAAGCTAGTTAAAGGGTGATATATTTTTACTGCTTTGATTTTTAAAATGTGTTGAAGAGGTGTTTATGTATTGTATGTCGTTAGTTAGTTTTCTCTCATTGAGTATACATAAACTTTATATAAATTGGCCATGCAGTGATTTAAATATGTGTCACAAATAATCTTTAACTACATACTTAATGTATCAAACAACTTTAGGATTTTTTATCGCATTGAAATATAGTAGCATAGCAGGTAGACTGAATGCTTGCATTAAATCTACCTGATGGTAAGTGGCCTCTGCCCCCCCATGGGTATCTCTAAGCAAATTCCTATAGAAAAGGTGTCCTAAATGAAGTCTGTCATAAATCCATTGTTACTCCTGAGGACTAAGGTGGTCGCCTTATATAAAAAGGAACCGGAAACCACTTTCATCGATCGAAACGCGAAAACTGCTGTACGCTAGAAATAGTACCGTGGTACCTCCCTGGTCGAACTACATTAGGTATACCTCCTTGTTAGTAATATCATTTATTTATTTTATTTATATATTTATTGCACCTTTAAAAAGTTACAATAGGGCAAACTTAATGCCTGATGGCATTCTCTGCCAGTCAACCCTGGGTGGCTGGAAAATTTGCGGCAGGTGTTTTAAACACAAAGAATAAAGATATTTGATATGTTATAAATACATCATATACATATTATATCATTAAATATATATTATACATACATATAATAAACAAAAAACAATACATATTATATAAAAATTAAATAAAAGATGTTTATGAAACAATGACAGTGTTCAGATAATGCTCTCGGACAAGCTTTTTAAAGATGAACTTACTGGGTGCTTTCCTAATGTGAGCGGGCAGGGCGTTCCAAAGCAATACCGCCTGAACAGTGAACGAGAAATGGAAAAAACCGCTAGTATGCGGTGGAATAGTTGCTCTTAAGTTATTAGACGACCGAAGCATTTTGTCATGTGTTAGGAACCGATACTGGAAGTTATCCTTTAAATAAGAAGGAGTATTGGTATCATTTAAGATAGAATAAAGGAGAAGGAGAATCCTAGAATTACGCCTCTGGCGAATAGTAAGCCATTTTAGTTGACTACGAAACTGAGAGACATGATCATATTTTCGAAGTCCAAATATGAATCGGATAGAATTATTGAGAAGGCGCTCTAGTTTATTGAGAAGTGCTTCGGTCAGATCCGGGTAACACACATCTGCATAGTCTATAATAGGCAGAATAAGGGCATTAACAAGCATCAGTTTGGTCTTGACAGGAAGGAAGTGTTTTAAACGGTACAATGAGCGCAAAGTGACGTTGACCTTACGAGATATTTCAGTAACGTGCACATTCCAACTTAAGGAGCTATCAATATAAAGGCCAAGGTTCCTCACCGACTCCGAAAACGGAATTTCCCTAGAGTTATACAAAATTGCTGGTAGTGAATTACGGTCTATCCTAGCCAACAACCTTGAACTGCCGATAATGATTGCTTGGCATTTAGCCGGATTCACAGTTACTCCATAACGCAAAGACCACTTGTGAAGAGAATCTAAATTAGCATTTAATGTATTCATTGCGCTATGGAGGTTATTAGCGTCAGCTTGAGCGTAAAGTTGTAAGTCATCGGCATACAGATGATACGAACAGTTGAAAACAGGAGTGAGAGAATCAATAAAAAGAGAAAATAATAACGGAGAGAGAATACCGCCTTGCGGAACACCAGCTTCCAAATCAGCCCAATCCGAGGAAGTGTCTCCTATACGGACAGACTGCTGGCGCCCGCGAAGATAGGAAGAAAACCATTCCAAGGCAGAGGGAGAGAAGTTTAAGTGGGTTAGGATGGCAAGAAGAATATCGTGGTCGACTGTGTTAAAAGCATTAGAAAAATCTACAAGCACCATCACCGTAAGCTTTCTGTCATCCATACCTTGTCTAATATCGTCACAGACTTTAATTAAGGCGGTGGTGGTGCTGTGACCGGAGCGGAACCCAGACTGATAAGAACTCAGCAGGTTATATTTAGAAATATGAGTGGAGACTTGCTTGTACACACAGGCTTCCAGAATCTTAGAAAGGAAAGGAAGAATAGATATTGGCCGAAAATGATGAAGATGCTCAGGGTGGGGTGTTTTAGGAAGAGGACGTATAAAAGCTTTTTTCCAAATAGATGGGAATTGAGCAGAAGTTAGGGAAAAATTTATAAGATGGGTTATGGCAGGAAGGAAACTGTCAAAAACATTGTGTATCATAACCCTACTCACCTCATCACATCCCATTGCCTTAGAATGAATACTCAGAATAGTCTTTTTTATTTCTTCCTGAGTAATAGGAGATAAAACAAAGATAGGGGCAAGAGAAGGTGGCATTAAAGCAATGGAGGCAATCGTTTCAGAACGGATGGTATTATTTATGGGAGTTGTGGAGATAAAGTGACGATTCAATCATCAATATATTTAATTTTATTGATATTATTATTATTCCGAATAGAAGAATAGATACTAAAATATATATATAAATTATTAAAATATATATTTCCCAAACATTTTTGTTCTAATTATAAGTCTGGATAAACAATAATGATATTTAACTCAGTTGCGCGGTCCTGTCACTCTATGGCAGCTGCCATGAGATATAAATTCATTTCCAAGTATGTATAAGTAATTAAAATACTTTTCATTTAGTTTTTTGTACATTTATTTATTTAGTTTTATTTTCGTTTTATCCTATTATTTAAATATATGTGATTAAGTCAATTAATTTTTAAGTGTTTTTATAATGAAGTTCTCCAGGTCAGCTAATATGTATTAAATTGTTAAACGAATTTAACATTCGCGGCATGCGCCTCTTATTTTATTTAAAAATGCAGAGATACGTTTACGAAACGGTAACTTTATTTTACTATCGTGGTTAAAGCCAATGCTACACTGAAATTAAGTTTCGAAATATATTCAGCAAAAATTAGTTACTCATATTTTTACTGTCATATATTACTTGCAACCCTGCAGCCGTAAAAGCAATTTAAAACGAGCTTCGCTAGCGGTTTCACCCACGTGACGGCGTAATGCTTCTTCTAAACATCTCCACTGAGCTGCAATTACCGAATTGTGTTACAAAATACATTTGCGATGAATGTAAATGTATTTAAGATGAGTGATAAATAAATAAGTGGTTAACATATAAAATATATGTGTGTATGCTATGTATACGTATGAGTAAAAATAGTATCAAAGAAGGATGTCCAATTTTCAGCTGATGATGTAGCTCTAGAGATGAAAAAAATCTTAAAATTCATCTTACATATTTGCATATTAAACACGCTTTTTACTAAATTGAAAGAAATGCAGGAAATTAAATTATTTGATTATTTCTACACCATTATCAAACATACGCCATAGTGGCGTATTTTCAATAATAAATACATGAAAGTATAGTACTTTCGTGTATTTATTAAGGCACTTTCATGTGTTTAATATATTCGCAGACATGGAATATTTACTTTCTGTTCTTATTTTTGTAAGAGTACGTCGACTTCCACTTAGGAGATAGGACCTTCACGAATAGTCATTTTCCTACTGTTTTGAGGTTTATTGATGAAAAATCAACTAATTTAATAATAACTTTTAAAATTGAAGAATCACTTACTAAACTTACATTAACGAAAAAAATATAACAATGAATATAAATAATGCTTTGAAATTATATAATTTCAGAGCACAACTTAAACATGTGCGGCCTAACGTAAACACAGACTTGTTACTTGGGGACGCGCGGGGATAGAAGCGAGGTGCGGGGTACGTCACAGCTTTTGTTTCATGCGCCTAATTTTTGTGGTCACGTAATACACAACTGAAATATTTTCTTTTACATTTGAGACTAACAGTTTCGCGAAGTAAATCGATATTGTTTACGACATGAGAGTTATATTATATTTATTCATATTTTTTAACGCTGCGTTCAAATCTTATGTCTATGAGACAATATGTATTATTCCAATAGCTAGTCCTTGTACTTTTCATTATATCTATACATTAATTTTCATTGTCAGGATTTCAAATGTATGGGAAGTGTTGCTCTTTCCGTAGGCAACTAAAATAATAACCCGTACGTTTGCATGATACTTGTGTATGTCTGTGTATCTGTTTGAGACTGATTTGATTGCGTTTTTATAGAAAGCATGTTTTTCTACACAGGTTCTTAAATATATTATTAAACTTAAATAAACTAGAATCGATTTAGACATTTACAATTAAGGATAAATGTGTCGATGTAAAAAGGGACTTTTTACCCAAGTGTGTCATATAATAAAAAGGTATGACGTGTGAAACTTAAAAAAGTAATAAGAAATAGAAATTCAAAATAAGAAATACAATACCCCCGATACTAAAAAAAATGAACAAGTACATCATAAGATAAAAATACGCTCAAGTTACACCGATATTTTAATTATAGAATCATAGCCTTTGCTCATTTAAATTTTGCTACAATGTCGCGGCGGGATACCTTAAAGTTTAGAGTCTAATTACGTAACTAGCTGAAATAAAATAGGGTGACTGTATAATCATTACGTTCACAGGCTTTCCAACTTTACACTTGATTATTGGAAAATATTAGGTGGGAATTCTAGTATACAAGTACATAGTCAATCGAATATAGGGTCATAGTTAAACCTCTCCGCCGCGACGTTGTATCACAATGTTACCAAGAAATATTAAGTTCCCATAATTAAAATAAGAATGTTACACAAATGAATTTGATGACTAATCAATAAGTAATATTTATGACTTTTAAAAATGTTTTTTTCAATTATCTTTTTGCGTTGGGCCCTTTTAATCTTTTGAATAAAAATATATTTGCATAACTTCATCGATTTATCTTGTAAACAGTTGTAATGATTTTAAATCTCTTTAAACGTCAGAATCAGAGAGTATTTAGGCCAAGTCCAAATAAGTATACTTCACTTACCTTTGAAAACATTTTTTTAAGAATTCTCTGATATACAGGTTTTCTGACGATGTTTTCTTCACCATATAACAGTCATTTTTAATTTCTAATACGCATATGGTTTTAGAAAAATCTGTGGTGCGCCCGTGGGATATGAACCTCGGATCTCCCGTTCGAGAAGGTAAGTTGCAACCATTAGGCTATCACTGTTCTTAATAACTATCAATCGTTCTCATGATTCTTCACGATTCAACGCACTCATGCAAATGTTATGGGCAGATGGTAGTGAGTGAGCAAATGGAGATGGATTCCTGTACCCAAGTTGCAGCGCTCCGCCGTATTATTGAGATTTCCAACATATATTTCTTATGGACGATTTTTGTAATAATGTACAAGTAGATAAGTTAAAAAACTATGAAAAGAAAGATGATCTCGTTATTTTTTTTAACATTTAAAGATTTTTATTGAACTAAAAACAAATTATTAGTTTGCTGATGTGATTTTCCAATTATATTACTATGCTCAGAATATCCAAATACGTCATTTAACGTAATGAGGTTAACCCAGAACTGACTGTTACGTAAAATAATTACGTAATTATACCTGAGCTACCTATCTTTCAGAATTAATCGCAGTACACTGAGTCATCACATGTAGAGCAGTACAAACGAATTAATTAAAGTAATTACTGTTAATGACTTCTCGACAAAGACGTATGATTTTATAACATACACGGATAAATCCGACCGGACTAAATAATAAGCTCGTGATGTTGGCAACAATGATTTATTATATCGCTTTTCTCGACCGCCCGAATGAACCGCATGAAAAATGATCTCGGTTATTGCTAGCAGCAACTCTGCACTTGACGCTTTGTTTAAGCACAAATGACTCACACTATGAAGTTGTTATTTGTACCAACTTCATGTTTTTACTATCGCTAACGCCTAGTGGCGCCGTCGCTTGACCGCCACGCTCGTGATAAATCGTTTGTTTTCATCTCTTAACAAAGCATTTGGTGGGTCAATGCCTTATAGATACGTATATAATAAGACTGTTTTTTGCAGTCCACGTGTTTATAATAAGCGTATTGTAATATTATCTAACAAGTCGTTTACAAATACAAAGAAACATGTAAAACATTTCGAAAACTTTAATTCCGAATGGTCCTTATAAATACGTCATTTTTAAATGATTATTAAATTCAATGGAGCGAATAGCTATTGTCCGAGAAAAAGGATGCTAGTAACATACAGTTCATTAAACTAGATTTTCAGCTTAGCCATAAAAAGATAAAAGATAATCAATATTAAAACTTATAAAACTTACATAAGTAGTTAGAATTTTCTTCTACTATTTTATTTAGGTAGAGAAGCAAGGAGTGTATAATCTACATTGTAATAAATTACCAGTGCCGGCCATTAATTAGGAGATAGGATTGGAGACAGCCGCCCAAGTGATTGGAACCTTACTTAAGATCAACCAAATATGATTTGATATCTCAGAGCCCCGAGGAATAAGTTAGATACTTCGTGTAAATACGTGCCTACATATCGCACCATTTCAATTCATTCTCTTACCTCACTCGTTAAGCCATTTAAACTCATTTAACTATATTTGACGATCACCAAATGTATTGTAGGAAATAGATTTAGAAAATGTTTTTACTTATAATTATTTTAAAACTACATTACTCAACTACAAAAAAGTATCTTTTTTTTTGTTCTCGAGAGGAAACCTTCAAAAGGTACCTGAGCGCGTTGCCCCATCAGGCTCCTCACAGATGGGCGGCTGGGCCCACCGCTCCAACTGGTCTTTACGACGGTATGGAACCACACATACCACCGTCCTTCCCAGGATCGCCTGGCTGGACGGTTCAAGCTCCCACTCTAGCCGCCCGCAACCTCGGAAGCTCCTTTTTAGTCGCCTCCTACGATAGGCAGGGGATACCGTAGCCCTATTCTGATCCCAGAACTACAGGGACGATACAGAACGGTACCTATACCAATTTTCGCATATTGCAATTGATATATTAGGAGTTTTTGTATTATTATTAAAACCATTTAATAGTAAATTTGAAAGTTCTAAAGGATGTTTGTTACTCAGTAATGCTAGGACAATTGACCGGATATAGATGCAATTGGATTTGTGACAATGTGGAATAGTATATAGGCTACATTTTATTTGGAAAACTGCACAGTTTTCGTGAAATTAAATATACCCAAGTAACCGTTAATCGCAAACACTGCTAGTAATGAGACATTTATATCAACGTGATGAAAATAAATACAATTTCGTACATAACACAGTCATAACATATAAAGTAATTAACAAAAAGACTCAAAAGCGCTGAAGCACTTGAGCTACAGTTTAAAAAGATTTTTCCAATTAATATTTTTCTAAAACATAACATTATATTATTTTAAATTGTTATGAAGTCTTGAAGTAGAATTTCATTATAATGAAGTAAGCGTTACCTTATACATATTTTATCCTGCACTCGGCTACTGATATTGTTGTAGAACATTATGCTTCCTAGGATTTTCCTTTGGACCATTATGGTCGTTTGATGAAAATAGTTCTCCTTTATGTGCATTAAGTTTGTATTAAGTGTATTGTATTTCTAAAAGTATGTTTAAACTCTTTTAAATTGGTATAAGTGAATAACGAAGCTTTTGTAATGAAATCTCCCCTTCGTCTAAAAAGATCCTTAGTGCCAAGAAATGGTTTTTCTTCTACCTCTAGTTTAATTTAGATTGTTGGATAAAAGGTATAATGAAAAGTAAGTCCACTGTCAATGACACTAATATAAAAATATATTATTATGGACCCGGGGTTAAAAGTGTAAGACTGGAATAATATCAAATTACATAACTTTCACATGAGGTGACCATCATAGTCCTCGGGTGTAGCAACGCATCTGTGATTGACTTCAGATGGAACCCATGTTCAGTAAATAGTTGATTACAGATGTCCATGGGCGGCAGTGACCACTTACCATCAGGTGGAATGCATGCTCATTTGCTACTTCAGTCTGATAAAAAAAAACATAATTTATATTTCTATCTCGCCGGGAATCAAACTTGGGATCGTTTGTACAGTTTTACTACATGGTTGCTGCTATAATACTTTGTTCGTAAATTTTAATAAAATTATATCCTACTAATATTATAAATGCGAAAGTTTGTGAGGATGTATGTGTGTTTGTTATTCTTTCACGCAAAAACTACTGAACGGATTTGGTTGAAACTTTACAGTAATATAGGTTATACATCAGAATAACACATGGACTATAATTTATACCGATTTTTTTGTAATAAGGTTATACTATAACGAGAAATATCAGATTAGTCGCAAAAAAAGTTGTCCTCTGAGAGCTATCTTCGCGTACGCTGCCTAAACCGTTGGAGATATCCAAATATAATGTACGGTGGGATTGTTTGGCTCACATAGATCTAAATAAAAGTCCGCGACAGCATATATCTATATTTTATGTATAACCCACAATAACTCTATTTATACTTTGAAAATTAAAAAAATATGAAGTTGATGTTTCCATGGGTTTTATACAAACTAAATATTAATCCTTATCAAAATAAATGATTTCAAAAAATCAAGCATCTAATACAGATTAAATCTACTTTTTACACCATGTAAATTAGATAAGTAGTTTAGAAGATATTACGAGTATAACTTATTGCGTACTCAATTGATTGACCGGCAGTACGCGCCGTGCGCCGCCGCCGTATACAACGAAGTTATATGAAATTAATATTTAGGTAAATGGTTATAAATCACGGAGCAAAATGGGAAAGGTCAATGTGAATGACGTCCCTGCAGTTCCGGGATCAGAATAAGGCTACGGTATCCCCTGTCTGTGGTAAGAGGCGACTAAAAGGGGGCTTTCGGGGTTGCGTGCGGCTAGACTGGGAGCTTGAAACACCCAGTCAGCAACTTCGGGAAAGATGTCAGCATGTGTGGTCGCATGCTGTCGTGAGAGCCAGGATGCAAGGAGCTTGAACAGTCCAAGCAGGCGATCCCGGGAAGGATGGTGGTATACGTGTGGTCACATATCGTGGTAAAGACTAGAAGGAGTGGTGGACCCAGTCACTCACTTGGGAGGAGGCAATGCACTCAGAGGACTCCAGTTGCGTTCCTTTGAAGATCCCGGAGTCCTGGTGCGATAAAAATCCCACATAACCCTGCGTCACTCCCACGGCGTATGGTACCTTTTAAAGATTTCCCCCTCGACAAAAAAAAGGTCAATAAGAATGAAACAGTGGAAAAGGTTAGATAAGTCATTCAATCGTCATCGACCTTTTAATGTTACACAACTCGGCACATATGTCAGATTAGCAGTAGTTTACGTCGTAGTTGACCACGCTAGCCAACTGCGCGTTGGTAACCGTCACGCGTTTTGAGACCCTTTCTTAAAACTTTTAATTTCAGAATAAGTATTAATATCCGTTGCCGACAAAACTAATTCAAATTAATATACGTGCCTGTGATTTGAAATTTGAACACACAGATTTAGGAAGTAGGGCAAGGGTTCAATCTGAAGTCAATCACAGATGCGTTGCTACTCTCGAGGACTTTGATGATCGCCTCATATAAAAGCGAGCCGGCAGCCACACCCTTCTAATGAAACACAAGAACTGCTTCACGGTAGAAATAGGTGCGGCGGTGATAACTCCCTGGTTGAACCATTGCTCTACCACCTTGCAAACTTTATGTGGCAGACTAAATTCCACGCGAGCGAAGCCGCGGGCAAAAGCTAGTCCTACATAACCATGTCGTTACATTATTAATTACGCTTACCATGCTGCCAAGAGCCTGATGAGTAGGGGGTATTAGATGTTATAACATGTGGTAATATTCACTAAATAATTTTGAAAATTAAACCATTATTCAGCATCTCTTTATGCATATTGATGCAGTTTAGAGACATTCACTCAATTGATAGACGTGGCCCTTGTCCAGCATTGGGACTTACAATATTAACAGATATTATGTTAAACGTAGGTACAACTATAAAATAAAGCTTTTATGTAAATTATGACGTTAAGATTTATTTATTTATTTATTTATTTATGCACACACAGAGAATCAAATAAATGGTAAAAGAAGTTACAATAAACTATAAGTGCAAGGGTACTGCTTATTTCTAAAGAAATCTCTTCCAGCAGACCCGAGATTGGATATGGGTTAATACATGGTAGTAGTGCGTGCACTTTGCTATGACATGTATAGGCATAGATATGTATAAATATATACATATATATATATGTGTATATATATATAATAGTACATATATACACTTACATAAATACGCCAATTTATTAATACATAATATAATACGATACGAAGATATGACGTTAAGATATTTTTGAAGATGGTAAAACCAGTTTAATAGTTAACGTACCCTCGCTACGCCGATTTCTGGCTTGAAGCATTATCAGCGAAGTTATACATGCCAATTGACTTATATAATTATTAACATCTTAGGAGTGGCAGCGCATCTATGATTTGCTTCTGGTTGAAGTAGATAAGAGATTACAAATGGCGATGACCATATCATCAGATGAACAGCAAGCACGTTTGCTGAATCTATATATTTATACGTGAAGCAAAACTTGTGAAGCATTTTTAAGTAATATGCCGGGGACGGATTAGTATGAGACTTTGCACGGTTATAGTGAACGTAGAGGACTGCAGAATGTTAAACTTTTTTTAAAATAATAAATATACTACCGTGCATTTGTCACAAACACATAAATATTAAACGAAATTCTAACATTCAATATCTTACTATGAAAACACATAACGTCAGAAATGTCAGTGTCTTTGTCAAAATACCCGCTATAGCTTTTAAATGCGGTTTAGCTAATTAAACCTCTTCTTAAATTTAACGGGTGCGTTCAAAATCTTATTTGAATTTGAGAAATATTCGTACTACTTTGGACATTATGAAGTTTAGTTTTTTAATTTAAATAACGGTCGAATTTCAACCGATGTGACGGCTGACTAGTCTAATAAAAAACGTCATAACGTACAGTTCAATGTTTCGTTATTCGAGATACCAATAAGCCATTTCCACGTCTGCATCGACACTGCATCACGTTTCGGCCACTCTTACTGTTCAATTGCGGTGTATAAATCACGCGTTATTGCGTCTGTCCTGACGTTAACGCGCGACACACATTAGCCCCGAATAGCTAAATAAACCTTATTTAGGTACGTTAAAGTGTAAACGTCGTGTATTAAACTGCTTACGTATTCTATATCTTGGTAAGTTAGCTTTAGTACATGCTTTGTATTGTACTATATAATATAAGTGTGTTTGTTATTTAAGTTTAAATGAAGTGATTGAGTATAGATTCTTTTTAAATGCAAGTAAATAGATTAACATGATTTTTTCACTTGTTTGTGTATGATTAAATTACTTTCTTTTTCACCCTGGGTATGAAGGCAATACTTGTGTTCCTTTAGGCTATGTATGTATGTATGTATGAAGGGCCTTTCGTTTTAACATTTATATTTATTATGATATTACAGTAATATAATTGTTTGGTATATATGTGAGTGGCAACGTGAAAATATCTTTGCAACGAGAAGAAACATAGCATAATTGTCACTTCAATCCAAACGAAGAGTGCGAAACGGTTGTGATAAGGGTTTCTTTCCTCGTCGGCACCGGAAATTAATTGTCGCCGAACGGAAAATAGGGTGAAAGTCCAATTAATTATTAGTCACTTCATTTATTTAATCCGAGGGCCAGGGCTTCTTTCTGATATTAATGCCCAAAGTGCCAGACTGATTCCAAGTCTCTTTTAAGAACACTTAATTATATTTTTTAGTCAGTGGTCGCCAGTAATTTGAGTCATCGAATTTATACGCCTCCAGAATTATTCAGAGATAATTCTTCCCTAGATTTGAGTAAAATTAACGTCCGAAACTATGCTAACTTCGGACTTCAAACAAGAATATTATTAGCCGCAATTACACTGTGCCTTTCTAAACAAAAAGGTCTTGTCATCAACTTTTGTGCGTAAACAAAAGTTTTCCTTCAAATTGGCTAAAGTTTGAATGAAGTGACTCACCTCACGGCGTTTTATGCCGTCAGCTGCGGTGATTCCATCGCTTTCCTAATGTACTATAAAAAATACCCGGCCAAAGAAACGATCATATCAGTTTGACATGAAAAACGCTTGTCAAACTTAATACAAGATATTGTAAGATATTATATCGATTCTACGCAGGTTTTATTCGCCAATTTACAGAATACCAATCTATACGGTTGTTTTATTTCACCTTATCCTTTGTACCTATAATTGATGTACTTGTTGGTTTTCAATGAAATTGGTTTGAAAATTGGTATGATTCTGAATTTTCAGAACAGATTTGTACCAATTGTATAGTTGGAAGAACCCTTCATGGATCGAAACTGAAGACATCATAACTGTATCTACGTCCACCTAATAATAACAGTGTTAATTGCTGCTGTATTATAGCTTTAAAAGAGATATTTAAATTACATCTTAAGTTAATTCATAGGAATAAACGCGCGTTTTAATAATAAAAAATAAAATTTATACATTAAACTATTTATATATTTTGTTATCACTTTTATATATTATCAACATTAATTGAACCATTGTCGAGTATGTTTTGGTTTTAGTCCAACAAAAAACTTTATTCGGTATAAATGATATGAGAGATCCGTCCGCTGGTTTATCAATTACCTTTCTATTTTCTACTTTCGCGACTCGAAAAGATAAATGTTACGGCCGGTTTACTGGATTGCGCTACCAATCGATCCAACGCTCGATTGCCGCTGAAAAGAGATAAATATTATTTTCTTTTTAGTGAAGTCGGATAGAATAAAAACTAAACATAAATTCTAACACTTTGTCGTATATGCAAATACATATCACTGCATAGTATAAAAAAAAGTCGCTTTCCGCTGTCTGTCCCTATTTATGCTTTATTTAAAAAAAACACTTTCTACATTCAAAGCCCCACAGTAGGATTTTCTCCAGTGTCGTGGGTGTCATGGACACACACAAACACGAATACACAAACACCCAGACCCAGAACAAGAATCCAAACTCATCATTCAGGTACCTGTCTGGTCGGGAATCGAAACCGGGACCCACTGCATGTCAGGCCGGTATGGTAACCGCTGCGCCACGCGGGTCATCGTCGTCGCTTATATCTTTATAACTACGCTACGGATATTAATACAGTTTTTTAAATAGAATGAGTAATTCAAGACAAAAGTTCTTCTTTATATTAATAGAATAATTTAGTGAAAAACACTGATAATTTTAGTTTTTTGGCTTTTAGGCGGAACGTAGTTCGCCGGGTCGACTAGTTTAGTATATTTCTAGATAATACTTTAAAAAAGACAAAAGTAAGGGAATAATTGTCTTGTTAGCAACTCTACATTTACTAAGATTCACGCCTCGCACCAAGCGAAAGAACATTGTATCGAACATTGTATCCGCATCACATGAAATTTCGTCATGGGTCAATATGCCTTCTTACCGTACTGTTTTATGTTGTAAGTATAAAAATACGATTTTGTAGATCAATGAAAGTGGCTATATCAAGGCACATAAAAAACGCCACCTGGATACAAGAGAGACTTGTGCCCACATTATACATTAGGTAAGTACCTACCTGTGCCAGCCATCACCGACTGTGTCAAAAACATAACTTTCAAGACACGATCGCGTCGTTGGTTTTGCATAATAGTTGTAGGAATAGCGTGTGTTGTGACACGATAAGCTGTGTTTTTGAATAGTGTCTCTTACTGTTCCAAAAAACTTGTATGAATTCAGTCCAAAGATTAAGGAAGACGCTAGTATTAAATTTACATAGTACGTACAAGTAATAGATTCAAATTGCTTGTGGCTGCGATAACAACACTCGTAATGTAACCTTTATATGTGTGCTAGTTGTCTACACAGTACAATTGATGTTTGCTTTTGTTTAGTAAACTAATTCTATTTATTTCCACAAGGAAAAACAGTGCTTACAAAAGATAATGTTACGTGACAAACGCCACAAATAGTAGCCTCCAGAAGGTCATTGCCTCTAAGAAATACAAATCAGATCATGTTATTCTATGGTAAGGTCATCTACATTTTTCGTGCTTCTTGTTATATTAGGACTAGAGATTGTAATCTCACGCTGTTTTCAATCCCGCAGGATTTTAGTGAGAAATTCGTGGGGAGACTCTTTATGCTTCCACTTCTCAGAATTGATTGCAATGATCAACCGTCAAACCGTCAGGAATTACTCGTAAGTGCCAGCTGCATTATTGATATTGTTAAATATAATGAAAACGAGTCGTCTGGTCTTATGATACAAAATATTATCGGAATGGGAAGAGTTGAAGATTAACGAAAAACCAAAATATTTTAAAGATCATAAATAATCTATTTATAACGTACAGATCTTATATAATATATACATATATTTTTTATTACAAAATAAAATGCATAAGTGATACAAAATATTAAAATTCAAGTCTCGCCGGAAGAAGAATCTCATTATTCTTTATTGTAATTTCTACTTGTAGGACCGTCGTTTCTTAAAACACGTTGAAGGTTTTTCAACCTTGGTACATATTTTTGAACACATCTTTGCTTGACATTGCTAGTATTTTTGCTCATAAATTATTTGATATATGAATAATATGGCAAATATTTTTGTTTAAGCATTAAAAACAGCATCTGTATATAGCGCATAGCATTAACCAAGTGTATTTTGATTTATCTTTGGCAGTCGCTTAGTACGAGTATCACTTTATGGTTTTATCTTTCACGGTATTGAACAAGATATAGTTATAGTGAATATTGAAGATACACGCTCTTTACACTCAACTCAACCCCACAATAGGATTTTCTCCTGTGTCGTGGGTACTATGGACACACATAAGACGAATACACAAACACCCGAACCCAGAACAGGACTCATCATTCAGATACCTGTCTGGCCAGGAATCGAACCCGGAACCCATTGCGCGTCAGACCGGTAAGGTAACCGCTGCGCCACGCGGGTCGTCTGGTATATACCAAGTGGTAATAGTTTATACCACAGATCTGCTTTCTTAAATATAATAAATATATATTTTTAAAGAAAAGGAATAAACTATACGGAGTTGGCAGGTGTAAATATTTACAAAGATATTATAATCACTGCAACGTACCTACTCATAACTTTTCGTGGATCTAGATTATAAGATACTCACAGTCGTTTCTGTCTAATAACACTGACATCGACAAAGTTTTCTGAAATAGGAGAAGTAATGCATAGTGATGCATGCAAATTATGCACACATATAGAGTTACTTGTGCCGCTTCTTCTTCAAAGCGAAACAACTTCGATAGTCGGTGGAAAATAGGAGACGTTCAAAAACATTTATATAGGAAAAAAATAATAATATTGAATTTAGGTCTGTGATTAATTTCAAAATCTACATAGTTTATAAGGATTTCGAGACAGTTGGTTTCCAACTATATTTATTACATACCACTTAACATAAACTGTTCCCAGATTGTTTATTACTTTCACCATATAGTACGTAAAGTAACATATTTCCATCTTTTATAAAAAAAATGTAGAATATATGAATGAAATGATATGCCGTGACCTAAGCCGGCCATGGACACCATGCAACCATCTCCACATAGACTAGAGCTTCCACCTGGACTCAATAACAGATTCGTTTCCTGACTTGAGAATTGATTTGGTCACCTCGTGTTTGAGAGAGGTAGTGTCTACAATTGTTCACAAAAACGCATAAATTGCCTAACGCTAACAATAGATGTGACAATGGTATTATTTGCCTGTAGAAAACTAGATAGGAGGTATTAAAGGTTTTTAGTTTTCTACATGCAAATAATACCATAATACCATTGTATATTTTATATTCAATTTAACCACCAATCGCAAAAAGTAGCTTAATTTGAATATACTCTTATTATAATTTCGGCGACGCATTGAAGGGACGAGACCGCAGCAAGCACGGCGCGCTGCAGTTTCCCCACTTTATTGTAGCAAGGAAACATTTATTACATGTTAAGAGCTCCTTTATGTCTATACCGTTGCCAACCGTCTAATAGACTACAAATGTATACAGAACGAGCGCACTTAAGTGCAATAGTTGTTAAAATAATCTTTTGAAAATATAAATGAGGGCCGCAAAATTCGTTTATAATTTCAAACTTTTAAAATAATGAACGACTTAGAAAATTACGTTTATAACAAACATTTAAGCTTTGCATTATCTTTCTGGACGAACCATGGTGACGATGAGTGATAGTATTTTTGTATGTAGGTTTGTTTTATTTTTATGTTTACAGTATCTAAAACACCGCAGCATTTGAAAATGACAATATTGATTCATTTTACTTTTCATGACTTCAGTTTACCCTTTATACTTTGGGGAAATCCGTCCCCTTCAGGGCTTTTTTCCATTCCCCTACTTTTATTGGATTCGCGCATCTGTGCATACAAACTTTGTTTACCAATGAAAAGTCAAAAGAATGAAATTTTAAGCCATGCTATTCTTTCTATATCTGTGAGTGTTATGGAAATTTTATTGCATTGCAGGTCCCCTTATAAAATACTGAGGGGATATGAGAGGAGTATTATTCTAAACGATCGATTGGCGAAACCCAATCGGCGTGACTACGTCGGCCTAAGTCTGCCCCTGCTTCTTCGTGGAACCTCTGAGTTTGATTTCTGATAAACATTTACGTAACAAACTTATTGTCTTGTTTAAGTCAGCGTTGACCTTAATTTCAAGTAAGTAATAAAAGTAGGCAAATAACTTATAAAACAATCGGTAATTCTGTTTCAATACCTATGTTATTATATTTAGATTTAGTGACGATACATTTAAAAAGTTAGGTCTAAATAAATTTCACAGCCCCGAAATATAAACCCATTAAAACCTGCATTCTTTATTTTTGCATGTGCATATATGAGAAGTAATTATGAAAATGAAAAAACCTGTATTCTTTTTTAACAGGAGTTTTTAACAAAAAAGTAAAACTGTACAAAGAGTCATCTAAACGTGATTTTGTCCCGAAAATATTTACAGTATCTGTGCAAAAAATTAGTGGGAACGTTGAACGCTGGTGAACTCCAAAAAACGTAATTTTTTAATTCTTTGTAAGAATATAAAAATGTTAAGAACAAATATTTCATACATATATCCTACATTGTAATATAACTAACAGAAGTAAATTCGTTTTCATGAAGAAAAAAATATATTCCTACCGTTCTTACTTAATTAACATTTTCTTCCACGGTAACTGCAATAGAGCCTTACGAGTATGTGGTAGAGTTAATTTTAACTCCAATCTCAAATCAATTTCACTTTTTAAAATATTGTAAATGGAATCTGGCATCTGCGCTTGCTTGGAATTAAAAGTAGATGAGAATTTGTACCTAGATATGTTAGAAATAAAAATTTCTAAGGATCATTTTCATCAGTTGATAAAAATATTAATCACCCATAGTGCATAAGGGTATGAATACTATTTTTTAATGTTCAATTTCATAAATGAGAATAACTAAAATACGTCGTAGTTTTTCATAATTGATTAATTACAACGAGACATTGCACGGGCAGTGATAGCCTAATGGTAGAAATTTGCCCTCTCAATGCACCACCCACCCAACCACTGATTTATGTGCATATTAGAAATTAATTATCACTGCTTTTCGGCGAAAAATTTAGGTACTTAAGTAACAAAATAAAAAAGAAAAAATCATGTTTCTTCTTTTGTATTTTTTTTGAAATATATAGTAAGAAATAAGAAAACAATAAAGTATAAACTTTAACTAGTTGAATAAAAGATTATGTAAATAAAGCGGTAAACTTTTGTTAATACTTACAAGTAGCTCCACCAACGCCTACTAAATATATATTTACCATCCAGTAGCCAAAATACATGAATGGTACGCAACTTTAAACAACACAAATAAAATCAGAAGAAAAACGCTAAAGTTGTTATTCATTCATTATTGTGAAAGGTGGGCTTTTTCGTATTTATATAAGAGTTCAAACACCCAAAGAAAACAACCTCTAAAGCCAATGAAGGAATATCACGGCTCGGGCTCTGAACTCATTTCTTTCAAATGGTAGCCCTTTGTTCGCCATCGAGTTACAACAGACTGTTGTTTTAAAACTTTACAACTCAATAGAAAACAGACGTCACTTACGGTTTCCGTACTTTCGAATTGAATATTTGCCCCGTGGACACATTTAAGTTGAACGGAAGAAAGTTGGACAAGAATAACTTGGGCGGTCGATTCGTGGTATTCCAGAAAATACATTAACTTTCTTGTCATCTGATCGCAAGCTGAGAAAACAAAGTCCGGTCGATAACTGATGTTCACTTAAAAGTGATTATTTGTTTTTATATCTGTTTTTATTTTACTTGTATTGTTGTTTCGTTACTTTACATTGAGTCAAATCTTGCAACAACTCTTTAGTCAGTTAAATCTGATGAAGGTAAAACTTTCTAAATTAGTATGATGTGCTTTAAAATGCATAATAATCTTAGTTACATCATTCTGTATCAAATAGGTATGGTGGATAGCCCAAGATTGCGGATTAAACATTTTTATGCACCCTCATGACATCGACATAAAAGGCAGAATCGAGAAGAATACGAAAAACAAAATAAAGTAACCAAGAAATCATGTTCATAAAACCTTTTTTATCCGTAAATTTATTACAGATATTAATGTTTCGGTTATGTAGATTTAATTAATTCAGATTAGGAGACAATGTTACGATTAGGTTATAAACTTAACACTAATAACCTTTTTTAGATTATCTTTAAAATTGTAATATCATAATGTAATTTTCAGACTTCAGCCGAAGAGAAAATTGCAGTTCCGCTGAGATAATCAAATTGGAACTTAATACAGGAAGTTAAAGTTCTAATTACTGCACATAAAGTTAGAAATTTTATTGGAAAATGGTTGTTTGAAGAAGATAAATGTATACGAAATTGAAAGCTCATGTAAATAGACATTTAAATTATAAATTGGAGTTACGCTATTTGTATTTCAACATTTTTTATCCTACTGTTAATTACCCGACTTCTTAAGGAGGGTAATATTTTTCGAGCGTTATTATGTACGGTGTTGGTCTGGTGGCCACGTAGTTTTAATATGTCGCCTGCGGTAATAGAAAATGGGGGGTTGACTATCATAACAATATGGGCATCGAATGAAAACTAGTAAGTAGAGAGTTACAACTATATATGTATCTATTGTATATTACTGTTTTGACGCAAAATCCTACAAAGCGTTAAATTAAATAAATTATAACAAAATCTTAAGAAGCTATTGGTTCGTTTTTATGCAGTAGGTTTTTTTTAAATTACTAAATTACTTGTTGAAAAGTTCATATTATTACGTAATCTATTATAGATAGTGATGTGATTGTGTAACCAATTAGAATATATTAAACAATGTTAAAAGTAACAAACACACCAAATATTCGTACTTGTTAAATATAAAACAAATATGATCGGTTTTACAAAGTCTAACATATTCAACTTCGAATAAACTCACGTGTTTGTATGTACACACGAATATCGGCGTTTGTATAAAATACAATATCTTTGTTCACTTTATAAACACGTTGTTTGACATGAAAAAGAATCAAACGCCTCAGGCATACTTTCTTAAAAGAGTATGAATAACTTTGAACCGGCACGAGCTCTGAAACTTGGGAATAGTTTAAACAATGTACAAATATCGGTACAAATATTTTTAGCTTTGCTACATTAACGATAAGCTTATTGCCACAACCTGGGTTTTAGTGCTAGCCATAAATAGGGTTCTTCCATCTAAATGTCCGGCAGTTGCTACACCTAGTAATCCACTAGAATTAAAGGGGATCGAAATAAAGGAACTCGTATTTCACGGACGATTTGCTGAGTTGCATAATTGGCCAACAACACTACGGGTTACGTATAAGTAATAAGAAAAATATATGGTTGAATTTTGCATGTAATATAACGTTACGTTCTTTATTAACGTAAAGTAACAAAATAGACCCTCGGAAAAAGAGTATGTTTCTACTTTCCGGTAATTGATAAGTAAACTAAGTCGTAAATAAAGTGTAAAAAATATTCATTGGTTACACAAAAAGGCACGCTGTCCCAAGTCACTTATCTTTAAAGGAGCATAAACCACAGAACAAACATGAACAATAATAGTAGCTGTTGTACTTATTTGATTACATTCTTATTATATTTATTCACTTAAGTTTCAATGATTAAAATAGAGTAGAAGAATTAGGGGATAGAAATATTATTGAAATGTTAGCCTTTATTAATTGCCAAATTATATTAAGACTTATGCACTTAAGAACTCGCATATGACGTGTAGTTAAACTTATGTAATATTGGTTTTGCAAAAGTAAATGGAGTGTTATATATTTTATTGCGTACGATGCCCTCTGTAGCAGTTTACTAGGAATAAATTGAGTCTTAGTTAAACGCGACGCAATCAAAAAGCGTAACAGAGTCAGTAATAACTATACTACAACTACAGCACTTGTCTCAGCCACTGGCTTAACTTAAACAATGTCCATATGTGACATATTCGAAAAGTTGATTTTTCTTTGTCATATCATAATTGATTTCAAAATAATAAATTGCGTGCGATTATGATTGCGTTTCTTTTTTGGTTTACATAAAAATGGTCAACTCGTAAAAGGCCCAAGAACAGCGGAGTCTTAGTTATAGGTTTCCGTTTTTAGCCCCTTATCCCTAGAAATAGTCAAACCTCGTAATTTATTCCTCACTATCACTACATAGTATAAAACAAACTCGCTTCCCGCTGTCTGTCCCTATGTACACTTAGATCTTTAAAACTACGGATTTTAATGCAGTTTTTTTTAATAAATAGAGTGATTATAGAGGAAGGGTTTTATGTATAATACATGCATAAAGTGTAGTAACACTGATAATTTTAGATTTTTGACTTATAGGCGGGACAAAGTTCGCCGGGTCAACCAGTCTACCAAAAAATTACTTCGATCTTGACAATATAGTTTAGCAAAACGTATTTGTGTCTGACAAAATAACGTTGCAAAGATTTTAAGCCTTTTCAGTCTATAAAGGGCTCTATAATAAAATCAGTGGAATCGATGTGGCATCCCTGTGGTTTATTCTTGCGCGCAGTGGCGCCTGGTGCGCTATAAATAGTTCAGCTCTCACACTTTCTGCTATTAATCACGACGACCATCTGTACTCTTCCACCTGTGAAAACGGTACAAAATGTTTCTAAAATAAATATAGGTAAACTTGTATAAATTGCTCGATTATGTCCTGCCATCATTATATTTAATCGTTACAAAAAAATAACTACTTAGAATTATATTACAATGAAGTCATTAAAGAGTCACAAATTTACAATCCGCGAATTCCATTGAGTTCGCTCTTTTAGGTAACCCAATAAGGCGGCAATTAATATTTTTTAGACTACAAATCTTGTGTTATCTTATTTAAATATTTGAACTCTACGAAATCGAAACTAGAATTTCTGTTCTTTTTATCGCTTTCTTTAATTACCGTAAAAACGTTTTTAGTAAACGTTCCGTCTTCTATAGTTAGTTTATATCTGAGGATTTAGAGTTTGACAGTTGAAATACATAAATTTAACATCAGACATCACTAAATCTTACGGCTAAGTCTTGTCGGGGTATTCGATCCCATTTATTACAATAACTTGTACAAAGTAGTCGTCGTCAACTAATTATTGTCTCACTACCGGGCCCGGGTTTTCTCTCGGAATGAGAGAGTTATAGGCCATAGTCCACCTCGCTGGCCAAGTGCGAATTGGTGGACTTCACACATCTCCATGAACAGAATGTTTTCTTTTACCGAAAAGCAGTGATAATTAATTTCTAATACGCACATAAATCAGTGGTGCGTGCCTGGGTTTGATCCTCGGACCTCCCGATTGAGAGGGAAAATTTCGACCTAACGGTCGGCTATCACTGCTTTACAAAGCAGAACACCTATTAAATTAATCTGTTATTTAAATTTGAAAGCACAAGCAAAATCTACATATGTATATTCAGTTGATATGAATGAAATTTATGAAATTCTTTTCGGCTTTACTTGTATGTCCACATTTATTTTATAGAAATGATTTGAACTGAAAATTTGATTTTTATTCTTGTCGCAAACGTGGCCACATTTAAACAATAGCTACAAGGTGAACATTGTGCAAAGAAATCAACGAGATCCTTTGTGGCTTATTCTTCCCAGGACAGTGGCGCTCCAAAGCTATAAACATGAAGGCTCTAGCACCCGCCAAGATAAATTACTATCACCTGCACAAAGTAGTACACTGGTTTTGAAAGTAAATCAAAAAATATATACAAAATATTTACTATTTATTGAAATGTTTCGCTTTTTTGTTCTTGCCTAGGAATCTTAACTGTTTTCTTAGGGGTAACTTATTTTACGAAATTATCTGTATCCCGTTTTTACGTCACTGCTTATTTATAGGATTGAAGTAGGAAACGAGAATGCAGACCACTTGGTTGTAAACGCTGCTCTTGGAGATATATGCTTAACCAAATCCGTAAAGAACTAGTTCTACCTGAACCTGATTTTTATGCGTTGCTACTTGTGAAAACTAAGATGGCCGCCTCGTGTATAAATAAGTATGTAGTAAATTAGTCTTTACTATATCCTCAAGAATTACATATTTTACAACAACAATTGTACCGTTTACCATCTTTCGACTCCGATACGACTTTACGCGTCTTCTTGTCACGCTTTTAAAGGTCGGGTTAAAGGTCGCGTCTATTTTTGGTTTGGGATTGTACGGGTTCTAAACCAAGTAAAAAGTAAACATTAGAAATCAACGATACCCCTCGTGGCTTATTCTTGCCCGGGCATTGCCGCTTTAAGCTGTAAATAGGGAGGCGCTCGCACCCACCGCAATTAATCACCACCTGTACTACTCCACCTAAATGTAAAGCTAAATGCAAGCAAAACATTTTACCACATTACTAAACTAATTTGTTGCTATTTGCATACCTCTGTGATTAGGATTGGACATTACGAGGCAGACTGATATTCAAGAGCATTGTTCTAAGGTACTTATTAAAATGATAATTTCAATGTTTTACTTTATCTTATTGCACGAATGATATAAGTACAGCATTTTTACACATGCGGTCAAAAATGTAAAAGAGGTTTTTTTGTTATAATTTGGAGCAGAAACGAGCACGCAGCCGTCCGATGGAAAATGGCCAAGAAAATGGAAAGTACTACTCTTTGACATCTGGAATCAACAATACGTGATAATATTCTGGTCATAATACTAACAAGAACACAGTAGCACTTTAAATATTCTTGTTATTAGGCAGATATAAGTATAGAGGGTATTGCCGGAGATCTACCACAAAAAGTTAGATTAGATTCAAATCAAATGTCTTTATTTTGTATGGGCCTACGGGGGCCACTTACAAATTGTTAGTTACATTTTTTTTATTTACACTACCACCGGATCGGAACACGACTTCAACAAAGAAAATTCGGCAAAAAACTCAGTGGGTATGTCTTTTGTTGTTTTTATATATAACATTTTTATATATTAACAATCATGTTTTTTACATGGTAATAAAAGCTTGCTCCAGTATCTTAAAGTAGCAGTAGCAATAGCAATCGTTAGTAGATTAAAAACTAAACTTAACTTTGATCGCCAATAATAAAAAGTATTTACAATTATTCTCATTTACATAAGAAGTACATAACACGCATTTTTGTAATAAATTATACCAACTTTGTAATCGTTATAGGCGAGAAATTGGAACAAAAGCCCCATGACAATATTAAGCCATCGAGCCTTGGAATGCCAAATATAAAACAAGCGGACTGAGTTGGATAAACCTATACCTATTTATCGCGAGAAACCAGCGATGACTAGGAACAAAGCGCGCCCGATTTAAACATCAATTACATTAAACGTGCGATGTTATTATCCAAAATAACGCTTAAAAACCGGCTAAGTGCGAGTCGGACTCTCGCATGGAGGGTTCCGTACCAGTACACCCACAATAACGGCAAAATCTAGTTTGTAAGGAAACTTCCTAAAATATTTATTTTATTTTGTTTCTAATTTTGTATTTCTGTACTTTTTTTTGTTATTATAGCGGCAATGGAAATACATTATCTGTGAATTTTTTTACCGTGTAGGTATCTCGGTTCGTGAGATACAGCCTCATGACAGACAGACGGACAGCGGAGTATTAGTAATAGGGATTTTATTCTTTGGTTACGGAACCCTAAAAATTTACATTTGTAATATAATAAACATAAATAATAACTATGAGAACATAACAACACCTAAAAGGATAGAAAAGATAATTGGAACAAAAGCTCCGTGTCGGTACTAAACAGTTGAACCTTGGAACGTCGAATATAAAACAAGCGGATAAACCTGTACTTATCGCGAAAAACCAGCAGTCACTAGGATAAAGAACGCGTCCCATTTAAATAACAGTTACATTACGTGTACGTTTATATTATATCAAGTCTTATATAATAATATTATTATAAAAATATATATATAAATGAATGTTTGTCTGTATGTCTTTTATAAAATCGTAAACTCTTGTCAATTATGATTTGTTAATTTGTTATTTATGAGCTCGCGAAGGTTTCTGGTGTATTTTTTTTGTGATGGCGTAGCAAGGCGCTCAGGGTAGCTAGTAGTTTTATAGATCTAATTCTACATATCCTACATTAGTAAACACAAGCCATTAATATAGTCTATGATATTTCAAGCAGTTGTTCACTATTTATTATTTTTAGAAATATTAGGTGTACTAATAATTATAATATAATTATTCTTTTCACACTTAATATATTACGTTACGTACGGTAAGTTCGTATATATATTTTCTTTTATGCTCTAACCGACACAATTATATTTAATCAATATATAAAATTGTTGAATCATATACAAACTGTTAAATAGGGTGTTAAATGGGTGCTTAAGACCATGAAACTAGTAATAAAATAACTTGTGAAGCCAAAGAAGAGTAGGCGTTGTTGGTAAATTTAATGAAACACAGCGCTATTCTTCTTATTTTATTTCATTAGTAGAATGTTACGAAAAATTTACGTTATTTTAGCGCATTACGACGTATTCCTCAGAGACTAAGTGCCAAGAAGCGTTCGTCTTAAAACAAGATTCCTGTTCTATACCGATTCAATAAAATGACCATGGGCAGTGTCATTCACTACTAGGTACTAATAAAACTAATAAGTTTGAGTAGATAGTTGAAGGTGGTAGAACCAGTGTAGTTCGATCGGGGAAGTACCACCGCCACACCTATTTCTAACGTGAAGCATTTCTTGCGTTTCGATAGAAGGGTGTGGTTGCCGGCACACTTTACATGAGGTGACCATCATAGTCCTCGGGAGTAGCAACGCATCTGTATTTGACTTCAGATAGAACCCATGTTCTCTATGAAGTTGATTACAGATGTCCATAAGCGGAAGTACCACTTACCATCAGGTGGACTGTATGCTCGTTTGCTACTTCAGACAAAAAAAAAGATACTTTTGTAACAAAAATAAAATATTTAGTGCAGTTCTATGGCATTCGTCATAACTAGGTATACATCGGATTATATGCATTATAAAAATGCCAAAATAGGCATGCAAATATGAACTATAAAAGGGAGAAATATGCAAAATGGTATGCAAAATATGCACTATGAAAGAAATATTTATTTCATTTTTGGTCGTCAAACTGAAGTCGGTATTGATTTGACGAACTTATTTTTTGGTCGGCTTGAACTAAAAGAACAATCTGCGAAATATTTTGCCCAAAATTAATGAAAAGTGCCAAAGCAATAACGCTAAAAACTGTCATTATATGCAAAATAAAATGCAAATACATATAACCCGTTGTTTAGTCATGACCAATCAATAACAATATGCAATATGTACTCAGGATTGCCTCCATCATCAGATAATCACGAAAATCCAAAATTCTTGTATTTTCATCCGAGATACATTAAAATTCAACAATTTATCTTGATCTAAATATTAGAAGTAAGTTAAATTGACACTGAGGTCTTGATTACAATATTTGTTTATTAGTAACAAGTGTAGCAAATATAGAGCTTTTACATTTGTTAAGATATACGTATTCTATAAGAATAGTAAACTGTTAGTAAGTAAATGGCATCAAGTTTAGCAGTAGTTCCGAATTTAAATGAACATTTTAATTCGGCATATAAAGCATCGTAGCATTAAGTGGAGTCGAAAAAAGGGAAAATCAAAAGAAAATTTGAGCAGAAATCCTAGCAAACTCGTAGTAGAGCGGCTTTGTGGATCGCGACCCAAATCCTATCACATAAAGGAGACCATTTGCAGTACGATAGTCAGCTTATATACCTGCGAATCGAATCCTTTATAAACTTGATATTTAAAATACCTACAATAAATTTAATTTTATTGAAAGATGGTTTTCCTCTAGGGACATTAGCGCCACACTGATTTCTGTTAATGCTGTTTTGTGTCGATTTTACGTATACACCTACATATATAGTAATCAAATGCGTCTAATACGAGCCTTTTTAATCCTCACGAGTAGGAACATATGTGTTGTCGACTTTAGGTACGATTCAATACCAGTTAATTATAGATGTCGAATTGTCCATAGCCGACAATTACCACTTAGCTACCACCATGAAACCGAGCAAGCAGTCATTTGCTACTTTTCATACAAAATAGCGATCAGGAATATAATTTGTATTATATTTCATTTGTAATGATTAATTTGATTAATATATTTACTTTGGTAAAAATCTTATTTAGCCTCAAGTTGAAATCATCATGGTTACAGATATTTTACATTTAAAGCAATAGTATTTGCACAAACGGTGTGTTAATAGACAAACTTAGATGAAGCGTACTAACTCAGACTCAGGGGTAGCAACACGTCTGTATACTAATTCGAGTAGCTGTGTTGTTTTATTTTGATTTGGTAATACTAAGGTTGGTTATATTATTGCATAGATTTTATCGCGGGCCTTAAGCGCGGCGACCGAATCATGAAATTCCGTAACGAAAAAAATCTAACACCCCCCAATCCGTCTACCATGTAGCGGGACCGAACGTTCGCATAACGTGTATGTATATAGTACGATAGTTCGAAGCTCGCACGGATCGAGACGAATCGGACGAATATCTAAGCAGCTGCTTGTGAGAAAGTAGATTCAAAGAAAAAAACTTGAATTTATATGAGAGAAAAAACAAACGACTTAAATAAATAAATATAATTGCATAAGTTGATAAAAATGCTATGCTTTACCGCGGCAGTCCCCGTGTGCCGAGTGAGTGGTTTTTAAAGTCACATAATGATATTGCTCGGTTAATATTGCATAAAGACCACACTAAAGTATCCATAGTACATAATATATCCAAGTTTTTTTTAAATAAGCACCAAAGGAAATAACTGTAAGTTGGTTTGATACCTGGTTATTGAATGCCACATGTAAGTGGTACTGCCGGCCAAGGTTTATTTTTATTCAATTATGTATTAATGCAAGGTTTATTTTTATTCTAATTAATGTAGAATTGCTGGTATCTTTTTTTTGGTCTCGAAAGGGAAATCAACAAAAGGCACCTTACGCCGTGGGAGCGACGCAGGGTTATGTGGGATTTTTACCGCACTAAAACCTCTTCGGTGGCCGTCCTTAGCGCTACAAAGACTACTCCGGAATCTCCAAAAGAACGCAACCGGAGTCCTCTAAACGCGTTGCCCCATCGGACTCCTCCCAGGTGAGCGACTGGGCCCACCGCTCAGTCTGGTTTTTACGACGGTATGCGACCACACATACTGTCATCCCTCCCGGCTACTGCTGGCCACGGTCATTTATATTCAACTTAATGTAGAAATGCTGGTACCTGTTAGACTTTTACCTTTTTTTTTGATATCGAGGGGGAAACCTTTTACCCCACTAAAACCCCCCTAGTGGCCATCCTCGGCTCTGTGTGGAGGACACCGGGATCTCCAACGGACTGCTACCGGTGTCCTCCGAGCGCGATGCCCTCTTCGGGCTCTTCCCAGTGAGCATTGTACTCAGTGCGCCTCCCTAGTGTTACCGATAGCATGGGGCCACACATGCCGTCATCCTACACGGGGTCGCTTGGCTGGACGGTTCGAGCTCCCACTCTTACCGCCCGCAACCCCGGAAGTCCCTTTTAGTCGCCTCTTACGACAGGCAGGGGATACCGTAGCCCTATTCTGATCCCGGAACTACAGAGATAAATGTTAGACTTTTACCTAGCTTACAGTTAAGTTGCCGCTCCTGAGTACTAAGACAGTCGCCTGATATGGTAGGGTGATGCAACAGTGTGCCGTGTAAAAGAGCACGCACACCCATTTGCCAATCACAACGCAGGGTTTCCCGCGAAATTTAGTTGTCGAGAGCTTATTATTGACTCCTGGGATGTAACATTACGTCTTTTTGTACGTCTGATTAAAAAGGAAACAAAAAGCTAAGGAATATTTTGGTTTTTATTTCAACTAAGAAATTATGGAAATACCTACTAGCCATGTAGTTCTTAATAGATCTTTAATAGATCATAGGCAGTAGTGATGTTATAAAATTATTGAGTCAGGGTTGTACAAGAGTGCGCAGAGCTGCATTCTATAAGAGTAGGGTAAGCACGCTCTTTACCAAACCGTTGCAATTGCTATGGAAGTGTAAGAAGTAACAGGTTATTGGCCTTTTTATGATGAATTATTTTCTGAAGTTGACTTTTTAGCCAGCAGTTTTACCGAACGACCTATAGAAATGTTAATTCAGAAAAAACACCGAAAAAAATGTCCAGGTTATTAAGAAATTTATAAGGAACCCATTGCAGAAGACTGGAGACTGGAGATAGAATGTATTTTATGCAAAAACTGGTGGCATAAGAAGTGCATGAACTGTGGAGGTCTTGTTCACTACAAATGTGATGTTTGCAAGTAATGCGCACTCTTGTGTACGCTACCTGTAGAGTACGCATTTTGTACACTGACTTTTTCCCAAATAATTACTAAATAAATTCCAAAGAGTTTTTTATTACTAAATTTGTTACTTTAATAACAAGTGCTAATAAAAAACGCATAATATTATACATAGCATCTTTATTTTTTTGAAACGTTCGAATCAAACATTTTGTGTTTGATTGCTACAGAAAAAATAAAGTGTACACTCCTACACCACCGTACCCTATGTATATAAGTGAGCCGAAGTTCACACCATTTTCACTGAACTCAGGAATTGAATGACGCTAAGAATAGGTGTAGTGCTAGTACCGTTCCGTTGAAAATACATTGGTTCTAGATGTAAAATTATCGTTACTCTGGTTGTTAAACTCGTTTTTACCCGACTGCGTCAGAAAGAGAGTAATGTTTTTCAAGTGTATGTATGTAAGTATGTTCATTTCTTTGGCATTCGTTGAAGCCCAAATGGCTTGATGGATTGAAATATAATAAATCATGTATCATTGGAATCATCTCAGATGTCTAAGTGACATGGTTTACAATTTTTAATTATTGTGCCTGCACGCAAGAACGAAGGAGGTCTTAATATGGGTATCAAATGAAAACTAGTAAATAGACCATTACAAAATTGAAAAGAGGAAAATAAGTACTACAATCTTAAAATACATTAAAAAAGAAATTTTAGTTAATTAAAACTTGTTGCAGGCAGAGACAAACGTTACAATATTCTGTAACTTCTTTATAAATCTAAATATCATTTATTTACACACTTTAAAGATAAACAATGATATGTAGATTATATACAAAATAAATTATTAAAAATAAAAAAAAAATCCTTTATACTAAATCTAAAAGAAAAAAAACTTCTTTATTATATTTACTTTCTATTTTAGCATATTTAATTGTTGCAGTACCTAATTATTTTTCTTTCATTTCATATTTTTATCTCTAAATATTTTATTCAATTTCCCATAACACATTTTTACTGGTTATATAAAATAGTACATATTGCACTTTAGTTATAATAAATATCCCATCAGGTTTAAGGTTTTCTCAGAGAAAAATAGAAGAAAACACATCGAAAGCTTGTATCCCCGCCGGATTTAAAGCGAGAAGCCTGCCGTTCGTAGCGGGGCCTTATATGTACTATAAATAAATAGTTTGGCCGTAACTGCCGCCTCTCGAGACCAATTAATCACGTGTAGCACCTGTGACTGTACTTTAATACCAGGAGACGGACCATAGATATCTAAACATACAGTCGAGAGCAACTAGCAATTAGATTGCTTCCTAATTTTACTTAACATATTTACTTCGTTTCTGTTAATGTTTATAAATTCTCGGTATCATGATGATTTTAGATATTTCATGTGATATGATGAATGATTCAAAGACTTGAAGTCTACTGATAAAAAAATAATGGACATTACACGCCCATTACAAACCTCATATGATATTAAATTACCTCATGAAGTCGGCCATTATGTTTAATTGATACCGTACTTTCAAATATTAAGTTAAACGTAACCAGTATTATTTACCACAACCATCAAATACATATTAAGATAGAAAAAGTAACATTTAAAGTAGATTAAAGCGCGATTTCCACTGTTTAATTACTTTATCACCGAATATTCTGACGGAATTTGAACGAAATACGAAACATTCCTTCCTTTAGCGCAAATTGAAAAAGATCCAAATAAATAAGTGGGCATAAGTCTGGTGGAATATTTTCGAGTAGAGCCAGGTGATACTTGTGTCCATCTGCATTTCTGCAGCGGCAGCGCAGACGCTCGTAAATAATCCTTTGGACCTGAAAAACGTTTCAGTGAATCCAATAAAATACGTATCCGCAGAGACTACGCCGCAGTGAGCTCGTTACCACGCCTAGACGATTTATTGAGATTTGAAGGCTGAAATATTGTAGGTATTCCATTTTAAAAATCTTTTATGAAATACAAGTTTTGTTTCGCATTTGTGTTCCAGCGCCGACTTACAGCCGCCGTTTCTCGCTGCTCGATTTTCTTCATAACACTTTTTCTTTGCTATTAGACTTATTACTACGCAACATTATTTTTTACTTTCTCTCTTGTTTGTACATTTTTATTTATGGTGTAAGTATTGCTGTCTAAAGTAAAGCATTACCTACACTTTGTGATTAGGGATTGTCTTCGAAATCACAAGTTGTCGTGTCTATAATTATCAAGGTGCTAGTAATTTACAGCGACAGTTTTAATTACAAGGAAATATCGGAATTCGAGTCAAGACGCACACAGAAACAAACGAGCTTGTACGTTGATACCAATACCGTCAAAACTTTCAGGTCACGCCATCAAAGAAAATAGCACTTTTTCCTGTTACAATACAGAAGGACGAGTTGGTATAATTTGACAGCATAACGACCGTGAACTCCGTTTAACTGAATATAACGAAAAGTATCGTTAGTGTATCGTCCTTGGTCGCTTTAAGGTCGGCTTATGAATATATGTAGGTACATCAAAGTAAAGATCATTATTAAAAAACCTGCGTGATAGTACCTAACTGAAATTGAACACATTTTTAAAAGCGATTTTATTCTGCTATTTTCAAGTTTGAAAGACCATTTATTTAATAACATTGTGTAGTAAACAGTGATCTAATTTACCCATTACCTTTTCTTTAGAAGATTTAAAAAGGTACTTATTCTATTTACGCTTACTTAAAGGATATACTTGTATGGTATACCCATAATATATCTACGAGTATTCAAACTAGTTACTACGTTATCTTGTAGCATTTATTTTATTTCAAAAATCACTAAAACATATTTATTGGATGATCTCAGATATTGAAAATAGGTACTTATGAATTCACTAGTACTTTACTTTTCTATGCAATATAAAAAGTAAGATATTTTTACATACACTGCCAACTCACTTATGGAAAATTTCCCGCGGGTTCGCTTACAATGTATCTACTGATGTGTAACAACATGGAACATCAAAAAGAATTGTCAATCTATTATCAGAAGCATATGTATCATATCTATTTAATATATCTAGAGGGTATAAATAAATATAATAAACAAGCATTTTGTAACTTAAGAAAAATTACGCAAAATAATATTAACAATAAGTTGTATCTTATGTATTAATCTAGGATAAGCGTATTTTTTTTAAGTTTTATGATATTTTAAAGTACTTTACACATATCAAAACTCTTATCTGTGCCCATGCGTACGTACATATGTTTCTTTTTATAATTTTGAAGTAGCAAAAGAGCATGCAGGCCATCTGATGGTCAGTGGTCACTGCCGCCCATGAACATTTGTAAGTAATATAAATCAGGGTTCAATCCGAAGTCAGATCAGTCAGACAGATGCTACTCCCGAGAACTAAGATAATATAAAGCGCCTCATATAAAGGTGTGCCGGCAACTACACTCTTCTACCGAAACGCAAGAATTACCTTACACTAGAAATAGATTTGCCTAATTCTCATACGATATACGAATTAGGCACATCAGATTTTACATGGCGCAAATTAGGGGAGGCCTATGTCCAGTAGTGGACTTTCAAAGGCTGATGGATGGATGGATGGATATGAGAATTAGGAACTATCAAAAAACAAGACTGCACTTTAAATTGTAGCTACTTAATTGACTTTAAAAACATGACCTTTAAGCTACATATAGAAGTTTAGATTATTATAGATAGGAGATTAAGCCCACATGGTTCACTCACTTAATATGCTCGGTGTTCATTATGAATGTAATGTTCGTTCGTAGCCTCGGGCACTTGGTTTCATGTGACATGGGACACAATGTAGTAAAGATAAGGTGTTCCCTTCCAAGCCAGTGGGTCTATTGTCAATCTCTTACGCAGCGACATGCTGAAAGGAATGGCCAGTAGGGTAGCCTCAAAGCCATTGTGAGTAGAGATTAGCAGTATGTATGCCGGAAATCGTTGCAGTTTTTATTCATAGTTCACTTTGTATAAAAAGATCAACATGTTTGATATGCCATTTTAAGAATAAATGTAGGAAGTTAGTTTTTATTTCCTGCTATTCAATCTGCTATATTAAACAATTATCGTGACATTATCGTCACTGTAATTTATTATTCTATAAAATGTCTCGCTAAATATCTTTCTTGAAATATGTATTTTATAAAAAAATATTGTTTTTGAGTGTTCTGTTTTTGTTTCACATACAACCTTAAAAGTCCTTTGATAAAAAAAATCATCAAAGATATGTTAAATGTGCTAATCTACGATTTGTCTGTTTGATGGACTATAATCTTAACTTGCCTCAAAGAAAATACGTGCTTGGTAGTGGAACACTAATGAGTTGACGATGGTTTCATCATACCACCGATTTTTTTTTTCAAAATTTACATAGCATAGACGATAACCTATAGGCAAGTAACTAAACCTTGGGAGTTAGTGCGGTAAAAATCCCACATAACCCTGCGTCGCTCCCACGGTGTGGGGTACCTTTTGAAGGTTTCCCCCTCGAGGACAAAAAAAGCAAGTTACTAATATAAAAGTGGGACGTTGATAAAAAAGTAAAATAACGATCCACCATTGTTTTTATACTACCATTCCCAACAAAACGTTCACGTTCCAAAGTACAACTTGGTATTTATGAGTGGGTGTTATTTATATCAAAGTCAATTTCCTTCGTAATAAATCATAGTAACGTATTTCGCCCCTAAAATAATCTCGGAAACAAAGAATTTCCTTGCAAGCGATAAAATGATAAGAGGAATAAAATTTAGACAGTTTAGTTCTCCTTTAGTGAAAATGGCTTCCTTTAGATAGAGAAAGCGTATAATGGAATGCAATAACTCTTGACCGGGTGTGCGAAGAAATAACAGTGTGTCATATTTCACAACCCTCCAACATTTTTATAAAAGCGAACCATCTGCTTTTGACCCCTCATTCTTTTTGTTTCACGAATTATTTCTGTATTAGTAAAATAAGCCTGATTCATGAGTCGCCTTATCGACGTATGCGAAAACGGCGATTTTTGTAATAATATTTTTTATACGTAAATATTTTGGCTGGTCTTCTATATTTACATGCAACTTTTTTTCAATTTCTCGTTTACACGTTACAGATAACTAAATCTTGATTAAAATCTTTTTTAAAACGTAAATGTGTTGTTTGTGTCTATTATTAGATTACAGAATAGATGGAGACTTAGCCAGTAATGAAATAACAATTATCGAACTTTTTTTAGCTCCTATTATTTAGAACTTATTATAATGACTATGAATACATTGACTTATTATAATGACTATGAGTTATTTTGTTCTACGTTATCTTTCAATAAATAGTACAAATAATCGTTACTACTTGATTTTTTTACATTTGGCATTTACGATTTTAACGTAAATGCCAAATGTAAAAACGATTTAAATTACGTAGCTTTGCATCTATAAGCGTGTTTTTAATACTAGATGCCGAAACACATGTAGTAACATCTTAAACTCGTCCACACACTATTATTTCGATCACAAGCGCAAAATTTTCAGTTATTGTGTGGTATTGAATTATTCTTTGTAACAGAAAGTTTCTCCGCGTACATTTACCGACGCCTTCGTTCATAGAATTCCAGTGCAGCAATTCTCTAAGAAGATTTACTCCGAGTTTGCACATTGACTGACCTGAGCTTCGTCTTACTGCGCTGCATAGGTGCAAGTATTTCTTTGTTAGTATTATTTAGGTCTGAGGATTCAAAATGCGGTCCTTTGAATTTTATACAACTTTTTAAATCAGAGATCTGATTTCATGGCTAATTATGACAAAGATAAGGCGTAGCGCATTCAGATAGTCTTCATTAACTATTTACGCACTTGTAGAAAAAGTTGAACCACGTTGAAGTTTCATTTTGAATAATGAAGTAGCAAAACTGAACACTTACTATACCTCACAGTAATTAGAACAAAGGATTATATACTTTCACCAAACATAATATAGAAAATAACATATCCATATTTTATTCCATGTCCATAATATTTTTATAATAGAAATATTGATTTTAAAATCAGGTATTTGAAGTAAGTTTTACATATCTGAAACATTTTCCGAACGAAAAACTACTGTTTATAACACAAAATGGAAAGTGCCGTGGGATTTACGGTCTGATGCCTCGCAAAACAAACAAAACAGCCTGTATTTTAACTTGATTGTGTTATATAAAGTCACATAAAAATATCCAACATGGCGAAGTGTTGGTGCACTATATGTACATATACGGGTAATTTAAAGTTTCCTTAATATAACAGTAAACAAAAATTTAACTAGGTATATTACTTAATAAAAATAATAAATATGAGAGCAGTTTTATTCTTTTTAACAAAAATATATTCTATGTTTACTTGAAGATAACTTCGATAAAAAGAAAATATTTTTTGTTCAAGGCATGTTTTGTAGTTAAACAAAGTAATATTAAAATGTTTAATGGCAGATGGATTTTATGTATTTCATATACAAGTTACCTATGAACAGCCAGATCAAAAAGATTTATTTGAACAAAAAATCTTAATAGAAGGGCAACCGTTCGCTGCGTCCATAAAAACTTTGGGGAGTGAACGTGTAAGGAATAAGCGTCACCGGAACTGGGGTGACTGCGGTCATTTCGCTAAACGAAGATCAGAATCGCAAGCTGTTAGCATAGAGATTGCGATCGAATGAAAGCCGACCGAAGTATTCCATCCCGAAATTGAGGGGCATCGAATATTGCGGCTCACCAAAACAACCCAGTTGTGATTCTTCTAATATTCTTCCGAGACACTTAGCCTCCCTTTGATTTGCTTCACGCCCTATGAATGCGAAGCCTTTATTAGATCCAGTCGCCCCGACACGTTTGCATATTAACGCAACGAGAAAAGACAAATAAGAAGACGATAAGATTAAGATGTGATGCGAATAATAAATAATTGGACCGTCTTTTATGTTCCTACTTCCGTTTCCTTGATATTAATTATGGTCTTTTCATCTCAAAGACATCCATTTTTCTGACGCTTAAAATACCTAATATTCGTCCTAAATTGATATATTTCAAAGTCATGAAGAATAATACGATTCCGCAACGAATCTATTGAAGTGGATTTCTTTTATAAAATGAATGACATAGTCAAATAAAGGAAAAAGTACGCTTTGCGAAAATTTCAAACCAATCAATTGTTTTGTATTGAGAAAAGTTTCTTTGTCATTTGATCGATGGCCTCTTGTCCATTAGGGACCTTTTAAAAGTTGTCCTTTGATTTCATTGTGTATTTCAACAATAATCACGAAGTTTTTGAGAAAGAACTTTTGGTGCTCGTCGAAAAATAAATAACGATTAATCACGCGAGAGCCTTGTTTTAAGATAAATATTATTAATTAAAGACTAAAAGGGTCGGTTTTTTGTTTTATTTGTATAAGGGGTTGTGCTATCTGGATACTGACCCTTCAATATTTTAAATTTGTTATTTTTGTTTCGGCAGGGGCAATCAAAGCGAAAGATCGTAAATATAAGATTAGCGGGGGTCGGCAGCGGAACGCCCGGAGGCGGCGCGGCGGGTTTGCAGAAGGTGCCAATATATTTCCTGACGCCTGAACGGTCAGGTAATTGTGGTTGAAACTTATCTCAGAGGGCGAACGTGAGCTGAATACCAAACAGTTCACAGGTCTTGTGCAAATTATAAATGTTATTCTCCACGTTTATTCGTGTTTCGCAATTGAACACGAATTCGAATATTTTTTTTCCAACAATTCATTTTTGTTTTCAGTTTTTAAATTCATCTTTGAAACTCTGTAATTATAAAACGTTGCTCACAAGTTTTTATTAATGTTTTAGTAATTAAGTAATTGCAGAAGCCACTTTTATCATAAAACTAGTTCAATGTTACCAGTTTATTCTATTACTTAGGTAAGAATAGGTTACTATTTTCATACCATATGGCATTTTTTTATGAATTTAATATTAAGGCAGTTTTATAACAACAAAATTATAATGGTAAATCAAGTAATTCTTAATATGAAACTTATTTGATTTTAGAACAATCAACATAATAAAAAATCGTAAAATGCCTTCATGCAGTAATTTTCATTAATACTTACTACAAAAGGGACTGTTTTGTTTTTTGACGTGGCCATGAGGCTTCAGAAGTTTCAAAGGTTGCATGAATCTCACTGACGCAGACTTTTTTCAAGTTATTTACTTCACAGGGCACTCATTAGGTAAATGACCGTCCTTATTGAAACACCAATCAAAAGACCTAACTTTGTAACGTGGCCGACGTTAAAAAAATGTAATAAATTGTGGATGTAAGTTTGTTCACTCCACACTTCACTTATTTGGCGTATTGTTTTATACAATAAAAGTTTTGGCACGTAGACTTCGCTCAACTGGATTTTAGTATTTTACTCGGCCAACGTGACGATACAAATGTATTTTTAGTGAAGAGAGTATCCGAGAGATTGTTAGTATAATCTTTTATCTACACCGAACATTTTGAGTAAACAGAACTAATTATTGAATTATAAGTAAACACTGTGTCGTCTACTGATTACTGCTGCTATTCCCGTAGTAAGTAACTATTGTTGTAACTTTCGTCTCTCAGAATAAGGGTCTTAAGTTTTAGTTGTGGACTAAACGTAAACTTTTCCTGAGTAAGTGCATATTTATGACCAAATTTTTTAACTCCTTGTAACCTATGAGACCTGGTTTTAAAACCTGAGGCGTGTAGGTAGGTATGTACTTTACGATATATTCCTTTACCGTAAATACAAGTGATATTTAACATTTCTAATACCTGATGTGGAGAGTCATCATCTCAGGGAGTCGAGCCTTCTGGTTGTTGACCAAGGCTATCGAAGGTATTTTATGTCACTCCTCACTATCCTGGGAATTGATATCTCGTGTGATGTGCAGTTTCGGGGTAATTTAAATGTCAAGGGCGAGTTGGCAGCTAAGAAGTTGGGCGTCCTGAACATAGCCATGCAGTACTTCACTGCGGGGCTTCTCTTTCTGCTTTACAAGGCACAAGTGAGACCCCGCATGGATTACTGCTCGCATCTCTGGGCAGGGGCGCCTCAATACCAACTCAATCCACTTGACTTCGTGCAGAAACGCGCGATCCGAATCGTCAACGAAGGGTCACCGATCGGTTAGAACCACTGAGTCTTATGTGAGAAGAACTAAAGTTAGAAGAGTAGACTGAATGAATTATTTAATTAGTTAGAACCCCTGGGTCTACGGAAGGACATAGGTTCTCTCTGCTAATTCTACAGACTTTAAAATGGTGAGTGTTCCGAGGAACTCTTTGATCTGGTGCCTACGTACACAAAGTTCAATTATAAAAAATAGCTAATATATAAAGCGTGTAAAAATAAGATTAGCGGTAGTAACATTTATTAGTACGAAATTACCGGTCCATTTAATTTTATGACCATTGCTCGTAAATAGATTTTGTTCACTGTAACTTGTTTACGTCCTATAAATTCAATTCGGAATGCAAATCCATCAGTTGCAGTTTTTAACTCCAACCAATGAAGTCTACATATCGGTATCCGGTATAGTAAGCCATTGTAGTCATTTGTCACGATAATTATAATGTCTTAATAGAATGCGTTAGGACTATTATCATTATTTCAAAGGTGGTAGAACTAGACGAGGGCTATGTAAGTTTTTCAGTAATAATAGTCGACTAAACAAGAGCTTCAGAGGCTGTGGCTGATAAGAGATCGAACAGTTCAGCCAGCAACTTCGTGAAGAACAACGCTACATAACGTCGTAATCAATTGAAAGGGGCAAACTATCGCCAAAAAAGCCCGATTGTTGTACTGCGCTTAAAGGACTCTGGTTGCATCTACATAGCAACGGGGAAGGCCTACCTCCTTTCAATTATAAAATATCTCACATAACCCAATGTAGCTAACTCGGAACCACAATAACAACATTTTGAACCAATTATAACTTAACAAATGTTGCGAAGCATTTTTACAACTAAAAAAGACAATCATTCTAGATAAACATCGATTTTAAAATCAAATCAAATCGAAGCCTGAAAATTAGGTTTACTTCGTGTTTCGGGCCGGCCAGAAATAGCATTACATGAGTAACTAAGTCTATTTGTCAGGTCGATATACTCATTGGATTGTTATGATTAAAACGATCGACATTTTTGTCAGATTCCTACATCCATATTAGAACATCATTGCCTATTATAACCGATTTTAATCAGATCTTATATTTATGTTAGTAGTTTTCTTTAAAGCATCGTTTTGTCACAAAAACATATCTAAAAAAAATTATAAACCTCATAAAGCTTAAGCTGAAAATTCATGTCTTTTAAACTAAATGCAGACCATGTATTGAAATTTTATTGGTATATTTAATTAAATTTATAATATTAGTAGAGATAAATCAATTATAAAAGGAACTACAATAATTAAAAAAGAAACGTATAAGCTTAACTGTCGTAGAATGAGCGATATTTAATATACTGGTAGGTATACAAGACAGAAAATAGTGACATGTCCACACCTAATTTTATTTCTAAAGAGGTTTTTTTGTGAAAACAAAATGTCAATAACACATACTATTTGCCGAAGTATGTTTTACAATATAATTAAGGTTCTTACATACTGCCCACTAGAATAATAGGGCGAAAAAATATTATGTTACTTAGTCAGAATATTATGTAGGTACGTATGTTTAAATGAATAGTAGTGTGGCTTGTTTAAGTAGATTATTACATGGTTTTAATTTAATAAAAGCTTCCTAAAGTCTTTTTAGGGTTCTCTGTATCGCATTGATATATGTAGAAACATACAAAGGTTAATACAATACTCACCCATAACAATATAACCTTTTTTATTCAAGATTGAATTAGCAAACAAGAGAGTAGTCACAGCCACCCATAGCCATATTTATTTTTTATAAGATTGAAGTAGCAAACGGACATGCAATCCATTTAATAGTCCATCCATTCCATTCATTCCAGTCCATAACATCCATTTAATCCAATTAGTAGTAGCTACTACCGCTCAAGGATATCTGTATGCAACTTCATACAAAAGGAGGTCTATCTGAAGTCAATCACAGATGAGTATTCCAGCAAACTAAGATAGTCGCTTCAAATGGTGTAACCATACTGTACCACAGCTGTAACCACACTCTACCACCGTAACGTAACTGCTTCACTCATAAAACAGGTGAGGCGGCCGATCAAATACATTTTCTGTCTGGCTCGAGAACGGACGTGGTCGCTGCGTGGGTCGCAACTCATTTTACTTTTCATTTATTATGTTACTACCTACGTGTTTTCTATTCTCTAGGGACAATTGTAGAGGGCAAATAAAGAACGTAATTATTCCTGGAAATGAGAAGCATTGTTCTTGTGAAGTAAGTACCAATACACGAAGCTAAATTCATGTATAAAAGACTTTTAGGGAAGCCTATGACCCCGTAATTGGTGATGTGTAAGTATTTCGTTTAATAGCATTACGATTACTTTGATTCGATTTGTTCAGACCCAAGTTCGCTTGTGGAGATCGCTTACCTCTTGTCAATCACTGCCCTTAGTTGAACAGATCTTATACGTGAACAGAATAAATTTGATATGTTATAGCTAAAGTATACATTTCAGTACGAAACATACGCAAAATGAACGAAATAAGTTGCGAATAATCTGTGAAACATAATCCAAATTTGCTTCATGTTATAAACAATGGGTAGATAATGAGTTTTGACAAAGAAGTTACAGTGCTAGGGATACAAAGTTTTTTAATATTAATAATGTACATATTAATCAACCATTTGAACCATATTTTTTTTAACTATTATTAGTAGCTTCTTAAAATTATCACAAACCTACGTACGTTAACTGCTGGTCATAAATACAAAAAATTAAACAATTCTAAAATTTGGTGGTACGGAAACGTTAACATTTGTTTGAATTTTACTCGAATTTGATCAATTTTCCTATGATATTAGACCTTCCATCATTATCTTGAGTTAAGGCCTTCAAACGAAAGAAAATTGGTGAAAATATTTGTCACTTTATTTTATGTATTTTTTAATACCTACCTGTATACTAGTTACTAAACGAGATAGATAAAGTTTAAGATTTCAGTATTCAAAAACCTTTCAGGTTGTAGTAACTCATATTAAACCACAGGGGTGACGAAGATATGGTTGCTAACCGACTATTCTTTAAGAGATTCCAAAACAATTTTCCGTTATTCTTTTGGTAACTTATAGGTACACAAAAGATATTCGTCTTTCATTATTTATATATTAATATTTATTATAGTAAATCAATTTCCCTAAAAGTTTTTCCATGCATCGTTGCTATAAATATTCGCATCGATGCTATCAAGTGTTGTTTTTGTGTAACCGAGTTTCGCTAGTTCATCGTAACATAGTCCAAAGTTTAGATAAGCTTTTAACACTCGCTTAAGCTCTCCGTGATGTGGTTTTACAATGAGTTGTCCCATACGAAAGCTCTAGGCATTATAGATGGTTTATAATACGCGCAAAACCTCTATCGACGTTGTATATGGGCTAAATGTTCATAAATTGATAATGAAGTTCGTGAATTGTGATTTTTAACACAGCTAGTGACAATAACTTTTGAAAGATATTTACTTATTTAGTCGTTTTGGAATTTAATTATTTTTTAATATTACAGTAAGAAATGTAGCCCAGTAGCTTTGCTTAATATTCACGGGTCCGTAAATATTTCATTTCTATCGAATTTATTCATAATCAACGTTATTATTGTACTAAAATAAAGGTCACTAGAGTCAGTAGGTATAGGTCAATATAAATATCATAAAATATTTGTACGGAATCAGTTGTGTAAGGATACAGTTAGTGTTGTGTATCGTGATAACCGAAAAAAACAAAATGAACTATGAACTATACATAGGGTAGATAGGTTAATCTACCATTAGTGTTTGTCTACGGTTTCTCTCCACCATAGCAGTTTCATCATGACCACGATCTATATGTAAATATCGGCAGATATGATTTAAAACTACTTATTTTGGATCACGTGGGTTGGGTTGGCAACTTAACATTTAATTAATACTGAAATATTTACTTTCAAATGTAAAAATATATTAAAATCGAAGATTCAACGTAACGTTATACTATTTAGGTGAGTTATAATGATAGATATACCGTTACATATTTCATATTGGGCTTGTAGACATAATATTTATTATAATGCGAGGAACTTAGAGCTCAGGGACACAGTGGAAACAAAACCGATATACGGTTATTCCCTGACAGCTGAGCTCTTAGGTGATTGTGGCGGAAACTTTTATCGGATGTCGAACGTGCGCGAAATAGCGATTCCCGCGAGCTCACCTGCTTACATCGACACAGGCAACTGGAAGCGCTTCAAACTTTACGATTAGAGCTCTGAACAGCTTAACAAGTTTTTGGGATTGGAAATAAAAATAATGCACGCTGCGACCCTGTCGATAAAAAAAGCAATCGCGCTCTGTATCGGTGCATAGCGACAAAATTCTGTAGATTTCTGATATAAATTTCAAACAACAATTTTGGATTGCGCAAAATTTTCAAGGCTTATTTGACTAAGGCGGTGATTAATGGCATTTAATTCTTTAAAAAATTATGGCTATTGATAACATATCATACTTTAATGCACGCTAACATACATCAAAGTATTATTACACAAACTACACAAACGCATTAGTTTCAATATATCAATTGTCTATTAAATATATTTAAACGTCTTGTTTAACTAAAATTTTCTAGATATGTATTATTCGTAGAAACCATTCAATATTGTATGTTACCAAAATTAATAACCAAAGACATTCAAATATAGATAGGTACTATAAGTATATTAACCTCGTACGTACTAACGTTACAGTTTGTAACGAACAGAACTATAATCATTAAATGTATAATCCCTTTATAAATCAAAATTTATGAATATTAATATATTAAATATTCACCTTCAGTCTTGGGCCGTTTCAGTATTTCTATTTCTCTCGTAGCTTTTAGCCGTTCGCTCCAAAATATTCTGGCTTAGGAGATACAATACCAATAATATGTCATTCTTCATATAACTTCCCATAGTTAACCTACTAGACAAATTGACAGTTAAAATTAATAATAACATCTGGTTTTTATCTGAACATTTAATAACATAGAAATGTGTACATTTTTTACGTAGAAAGTATATATGTATAAAAGAATTCGGTCTCCTTTAATTTTTAGTTGATTAAAAGATTTTTTCAATTTACTGAGACTATGGACGAGTTTTCTTGTTACCAAAAAAATTGAAATGTATTATAATTATTTTATTTATGTTACAATTTTACGGGGCAAACGCTAGTAAAACCGATATATTAAATTTGAACATAAAAGTTGTTGATAATTTGTATTCGTATTTCATTGTATAGTCATTGTAGTAACTATATGTTTTATCTATAATCGTGTAAGTTCCTTATAATTAAAAGTACCTAATTATATGCGGAACGATAACAGAAGAGTCACTTCTGTCATGTGCAAGGTGGTTGTACCGGTGCTGCCACATTTGAACCTCAAAATGTATCCTTCAAATTGTGATCTTGTCCCACAGGAGTTAAACATCGATATAGATACATCTGGCACTCTTGGAATAAACTATTTTTACTTTCATCAACAAGAAAATTTAAATGTAAATTTTGTAAAAAAGACGTTCCCATTTAAAAAAGACGTTATGTAGTTCACACTGCTGAACATTTTTTATGTAATTCTAGCTAAACACACTCTTGATTAAATTATTTACAATTTAGATGATTAAGATAATACCCATGATTTTAGACTAATATTATCATAGAATTCATACATTTTAAAAAACGGGTACTCACCATGTGCGGTTTTTGAATATTTTTTTTTGCCGATATTTCGATCCAGTTGCATGGAGCGTGGTCACGGTGAAACCGCATATCGTGAGTGCCCATTAAGTATTAAAAAACTAAATCCATATCAGTTTTTGCGTTTTAAAGCTGTAAATCATATTAAAGTATCACCATAGCTATTATTAAATTTACAACACTTCTCTATAACCTTCCTATTCTTTTAACGGGTTAGAAATTTATTTATGAACAGTCCGAATAAATTATAAATGTTAGAAACAACAAATTAGCCGCAAACGCTCTCACCTAGCAGTAATTACTTGTTCAAGGCTAATAGTAATTTAACACTCTAGTTACGGTCACTGTTCAATATTATATAGCTGTTTAGTTTAGCTACATTTTATTTGCGTGTATGATATTAGAAGGAAACGAGGCCATTTTTAATTTGGTATAAAGTTACACTAACTTATATAGAATATCTACAGTAAAAATACACGCAACATACGCGATAACATCATTAAGATTTTACTATTTAAAATGTTTGTATGTTTATCAATATGTTCCAAAATAATTAAATTTATATTTATAGAAATTTTGTGTTTTTCTTTATAATAAAAATTAAAGTCATATATTTAAAAAATAACAACTGTAAATTTATAAGAATGTATGCCATAATAGAAATTATAGAACATGATCTAAACATTTTGGTCCAAACTATTTAAAACACTGATTTTGACAACGGTAGCTAATTAACGTGTCCATATAATTAAACAATAATCGGTATTAACTACAGCTCGTAAAAATATTGTTAAAATAATTATGTCAAATTAGGCTTCGCGGTGTTCATATAATTTACTAGCTTTTTATACAAAATTACATCGTAATAACAGGCCGTAACTTTAATTATATCATGAACAGTAAAACACCATTAAATACATGCATCACAAAATTACCAACTACTAATAGACCCAAACATAACAAATACTGATTAGTTTTATTAAGCTCATGCCCATAATTAAAGCAAATAACTAGAAAATTAGATTTCAGACGTAGCAGTTTTCATTATGGTAATATTTCATTTCATTAAAAGTAGTATTTTTTTATCTGACTGAAGTAGCAAACGAGCATGCAGTCCACTTGATGGTAAGTGGTCACTGCCGCCCATGGACATCTGTAATTAACTAAATACAGAACAAGGGTTCCATCTGAAGTCAATCACATATGCGTTGCTACTCCCGAGGACTATGATGGTCACCACATGTGAAAGTGTTCCGGAAACCACACCACTCTATCGAAACGCAAGAAATGCTTCAAGCTAGAAATAGGTATGGCGAAGGTACTTCTCCGGTCGAACTGCACTGGTTATGTTTGCAAAACCGTCTTGTAGCTTCATTTTTTCGGAAAAAATATTGATACGAAATTCTTTCGCGCTACTGATCACATTTATTTTGCTTTCTAGTTGCGTAGACATTTCAATTTTCGATCCAGACTATCAAATTTAATCATAATGATATATATTTTATCTTAATTATAATCTAAGGTTGAAAAATGAAAATATGAACAGTCTACTCAATAACGGAATACGTTTTACTTATTATATATATACAATACGTATTTTTACACGTAATACCGTGTGAGCTTAGTTAAAATTTTATTTTTCCATCCATTTATTTAAACCAATCCCGATTCTTTCCAGCATACTCAAATATTGTTATCGCTTGCTTTATGGACAAAACATATAATAACAGACGAACTATTATTTATTAATGACATGGCATAATTTCTTACACAAGCATGTGTTATTTATTGTTTACTAGTGGTTTAGCTGGAATATCTAAATTTTCCTTTTACTCTTGTACGTAACATAACATCAAATCTATACATAATATCAAAGTTACATAACCTTTACAGTTAAATAGATTTGAGTTGTAATTCCGTATGAAATCACGGTTCTATGATGCAATGTTAACGCGTACTAAATAACAACCTTCGCTGAGAAACAAGTAACAAAATGTGAATAAATTAACTATAAATCAATTAATGTTACAAATACCTCTCTACATTGACTTGTCAAGAACTCTTCACAATAATTTAAAAACAATTAAATACTTACTAGTCACCCGTCACAATGGTCGAAATTCGACCCTAATTTAAATGAAAAAAAAACCTCAACCGTATAATGTGCAAAGTAGCACCAGTATTTCTCTAATTTAAATAAATTGTAAAGCAACAGCGGGTATTTTGACAAAGACATCTGACGTTATGTGTTTCATAGCGAGACATTGAACGTTCTATTTAGTTTATTATCTATGTGTTTGTGTCAAATGCAAGGTAGTGTAATGTGTTTTTAGTTGATTTTATGTATGTTTTATGAATTATTTGAAAAATATATTAGTATTGTGCAATCCTTATCTACATCAGCTATAACCGTTCGTAATCTACTCGTCCGCCTGCGGCAAGTATCTTAAAAACACGTCACAAATTTTTGCTTCACGTATTAATAACTGCATTTGCGATCAAAATTTTACATAACGTTGATATTTTTTAAAACAATATCCTCATTATTGTAGCTTGAGGAAAATCATTAAAATATTGAGTTAAAATTACATTAATAAAATGAAATGTAAAACAAAACATGTATTGTACAGGTACTGAGTATTATCAACTTCAACATGACATAATATAAAATGGGTATTGCATATTTGTTCAAAAATGAAATGAATCCATTTAAATGAAATTTCGGGTTAAATTTTCATATGATACTGGCGTTTACGCAGCAGTTTCAAAAGTTTGGATCATTTTCATTTTTAAATGGGAAAATATATATTATTACCTATATAAAATAATAACATGGCTGGAAGAAATGGATAATAAACAATTCAATATTATTAAATTACAATCTTTTTAATGTGTCATTTAATGTTTTTAATGTGTACATTAAAATTTGTCATCTTTTAAATCTGCAGAATAGGTGTCTATATATGTATATATGTATCGTATTAGGATTTTAAGTAGTGGTGGTTTTAGGGATGGAACAGATAATAAAGTACACTTTTTTGAGTTACAGTGACATTGAAATTTGTTTGCTTTTATTTCCATCTCGATTTGCAATAAGCATAAATATTGACAGTAATATTACATTTTATGTTTCTCCATTAGGAACACTATTGCTCTACTAGCACCTCTAATCTTATTATATTTTTTATCACATTAAAGTAGCAAACGAGCATACAGCCCACCTGATCATAAGTGGCCACTGCCGCCCATGGACATCTGTAAGCAACTTCATATAGAGCAGAAGTTCTATCTGAAGTCGGTCACAGATGCGTTGCCACTCCTGAGGACTAAGATGTCAAAGTGAACCGTCAACCACACCCTCCAACCAAATTTTATATGACTTTTATATAACGCTTCTGTGATTGACTTCAGATAGAACCCATGTTTTATGTGAAGTTGCTTACAGGTGTCCATGCGCCGCAGTGTTTACTTACCATCAGGTAGACTGCATGCTCGTTTGCTGCTACAATCAGATAAAAAAAACGCAAAAACTGCTTCACGCTAGAAATAGGTGTGGCGGTGGTACCTCCCCGGTTGAACTACACTGGTTCTATCACTTGGTGAATGACAAATGTGAAACTTTGTAAGGATGTAAGTATATATTACTTCTCCATGTAAAAACTACTGGTAGGGTTTCGCTACATTTGGGATGGCTCCATCCAGCACTTTCTAAGAGGTGAAAGCTTTTCTTATTTCTGAAAATACCATCCACTAAAGGATTTTGGTTGGGTCTAAAGAGGCTTTAACTCTTTTAACCTAACCTCATCCCTTTCTATTTAATTCACCAGTTCATACAAAATTTCTAAAATGATCAAATTATATCAATAGGGGCGTACTAGCCGGCCGATATCATTTTTCAAATAACAAGGTAACTGAAGAGGCCACATATAATACAATTTGATCGACCATTGCAATGAAATTCAAGCAAGATGTAGAAGGCATGATAAAATACGTATAATGGCTATTCGAGTCAATGCCGTTATTCTTTACAGATCGCTTACTGCGGTCACTGAAGTACAAGTTCCTATTTACCTATATGAGATTTGAGCATTAATATTGGCTATTATATAGCCGTTTATGTGTTTTTATTTACTATTAAAAAATAACAATCAGTCAACACTAAATTGAAGAATTACCTAAATTGTAAGAAAAATGGCAGTTATAACAGAAATATTGTTGAATTATTTTATTAACTGAGCCTAAAATAAATATCTTTATTATGTATTATCTGCTTTTTGAGAAAATCACATTTTTAAAGGGATATTTTTAATATTCTAAATGATAAGATTTTATATTATGCTTTGTGGCAACAGTCTTATTAACATTTCATACCACTTAATTGGATATCTATTATGTCAGCTAATGAGCTAACAGTTTAATCGGGCAAAGAGTAATTATGATAGAATAATGAAATAATAATAATAACATAATAAATTTAAAGTTAGTACATCAATTTAAGAGGTACATATGCAATTTAACGTTAGTAGGAATTAATAAACCTTACATAAATCGCATTCTAGAATTAAATTTCTGGGTATATTATATGCGTTGAATATTTTAATAAGACATAATAATAACTAACATGTCTCGTCAGGCAAAACAATTGTATACTTACGTTTCTCGAACAATTGGTAACTGTATACCCAGTTTAAATATTATTCTCAACAAATATGACAAAGAAAAGTTATTAACATCCTAGAGCATATTCGTTAGTACCGCGAGGTGGCTTGCTTTGTTTCCGCTTTCATAAACTTTGTTGTCTTGTTAGGTACGACGTACACTTTGTTGGGAATCGCTGTTACACTTTATAGATTGGTATTCATTTTCCTTTTGTACTCAACCGAAAAGCATTTTGTTGATGAGACACAAACTTAGTGGGGTCATTCCTTTTCTGGACGTTTTGTCGACTTTCATTTAGAAAACATTACTTAGGGAAGGTTTTTTAGATTGTTAATATTGAGGCTAAAGGTTTGTTTACGGCGGTGTCGGGATTAAGTGAAGCCGTTAGAGGAGTGACAGAGGCCGGGACTACGCTTGCAAAGGGGAGGCGGCGAGGTGAATAATTGCTGCAATCACTGCCAAGCCAACTAAGCAATGATCAGGGAGACTGAGCAAACAACGGAAACTCCTTGCTCCATCTATTTTATTTGCCTTACCTTTTTGTTGTAACAGTAGTATAGTAAGGGGAGATTGTTTTATTTCAACAGTAATTATATTTTTTTCATATTGTAATAAATATGACGTTTATAATAAATATATTGTAATTAAACATTTGTAAATGAAGTTTATAACTCGAGTCGCAATATGTATGATATCGTAACATTTGGAAAAATCGTTGCGCCTTAACGCGTTCCCAATTTGAAGTGAGTACTTATTATGGAACTTTATCTACTAGTCACCCATCACAATGGTCAAAATTCGACCCTTATTTAAATGGACAAAACATAACCGTATATTGTACAAAGTAGCACCAATATTTATCTAATTTAAATAAATTATAAAGCAATAGCGGGTATTTTGACAAAGACATCTGGCATTTTTGACGTTATGTGTTTCATAGCAAGACACTGAATGTTCTATCTATTTCGTTTATTATGTATGTGTTTGCGTCAAATACAAGGTGAGTATAATGTATTTTAGTTGATTGTATGTATGTTTAAGCATTATTTGAAAAAAATATTAGTATTGCGCAATTCTTCTCTACATCAACTATAACCGTGCTTAGTTTCATAGTCCTCCCTCCGCCTTCGGCAAGTATTTTAAAAACACGTCAGAAATTTTTGCGTGACATATTAATATATAGGTAGAACTTTCTCATGTAAGTCCCAGACGAACTCACATATATTATTTTCAGTATCGTTGACTCAATTAAAACTAAAGTGGTACGGTCCGTCGAATATGATGTATTTTATAAAAGGGCAGCTTATAAATCAAATAAATATTATTATCTTTCTACTTTCACAAAAATCGAATAAGTTCAATGCTATAAATCCGATGATTCCATTTCATTGGAGTTGGCCAGCGTATCAAACTGAACACACAAAATAAATTTTATCGTTTCATTAAAATCGACACTACAACTGCTATCATTTTATTTATGTCATCGGCATATATTTTACGATATTAAATATTTTAAGAATGGAATATGGTATGTACGTAGTCACTTTAAGTTTTTTTTAATATGAAGTATATTAAGTTCGCTATTTAGATTTCATAATAAAGCATAAGTTTTAAAAATTATATTATTAAATTTAATATTTAATCTTCAGTATATTACATGAGATAAACGATAACGTTTAGATATCTGCTATAATCATGTTTCTAAGTATCTTCTTAATATATTAATTATGATATCTATATATTAATACGTGAAGCAAATACATGTGGCGTGTTTTTAAGATACTTGCCGCAGACTGAGGAGTATGAAACTACGCACGGATACAGTTGATGTAGAGAAGGATTGCGCAATGTTAATATTTTTTCAAATAATGCAGAAAATATACATAAAATCAACAAAAAACACATTACACACACTACCTTACACTTGACACAAACCCATACATAATAAACGAAATAAAACATTCAATCTTTTACTATGAAAACACAGAACGTCAAAAACTGTCAGATGTTTATCAAAATACCCGTTATTGCTCTTAAGTGCAGCTTTGTCAATTAAACCTTTTTTTAACGTTTCGGGTGTATTAAGAACTTGAAAATAAAAAAAAAATTGAATTTGGACAAAATCAAGTTTAGTTATTGAGTGAATTACGGTCGAATTTCGACCGTTGCGACAGGTGAATAGTGCGTTTTAAAAAAGCGATTTTTTACAAAGGTTTACTTCGAAAATTAAAATTGTGACAATATTCCAACTACAATATATCGAAGTTTCCTTTCGTCACACAGCTACTACGTACTTTTAGAGGTATGAAGAAATATTTCCTGGCTTCTGTCTAATATGTCAATCGATGTAGGTACCTAATAGTAATGTCTGTAACAATATGCATTTTTATATTACATGAAAGCCTTTTTAATATATTTCCCCCCCTTTTATTCACGTGCTTATCTAGATGAAATACGAATATAAAATATATTAAGTATAATATCGATAATCCTTAGGTTCCTACTCATAGACATAAAACCTTTATCTGTTAAAGGAAAAAGTTAATAGAATTAGATGATTTGAAGGCTTCTTCTTCAACAAGTCAAAAGGTAAAACAGAAAAGACTTTAATAGGATTAGATTTTTATAAAGGGAAATAAATTACTTACTATAGCATTTCTTATAATTTCCTTAGCTACATCCTACAACATTTTTTACGTATAGAAATGTAAACACAATGTAATTATGTAGACATGATGAGTAAAAATGTGGACGGAAGAGAAAAGTATACGGTGGTTTATAATAAGAAACATGTTTTGTTATTTATTTATTCATGTTTGTTGTGAATTCGGTGTGACTGTATGTATAACATACTTATTTGGAATATCTCGGTATTGTTTAACCTTCTACCCACTAGCTTATTGCCGCAGCCCTGCCCGCTTCGCTCACGTTTACAACATATTAATATTTACTAGTCACCCGTCACATCGGTCGAAATTCGACCGTAATTTAAAATAAAAAACTAAACTTCATATTGTCCAAAGCAGTACGAATATTTCTCAAATTCAAATAAAATGTAGTAATTTTGAAGTTATTTTTTGAAGTAAGTAAAGAGGTTTAATTCGCTTAGCCGCATGTAAAAGCAATAGCGAGTATTTTGACAAAGACACTGACATTTCTCACGTTAAGTATTTTCATATTGAATGTTCTATTTCGTTTATTATGTATGTGTTTGTGACAAATGCATGGTAGTGTGTGTAATGAGTTTTTAGTTGATTTTATGTATGTTACTAGCTGTACCCGCGGCTTTGCCCGCGTGCAAATCAACGTGTCACAAAGTTTTACCCGCGCAAATCTCGACACCGTGGGAATTCTATGATTAAAAGTAGTAACTTTAAAATCGGTTTGGCCGCTCAACGATTACCTGGTCAAACACAGAGTGAAAAAACGAATTTAAAGTGTATATTTGTGGGTAGGAACGTATTGTTTTGTATTTTTTTGTTTAAATTAGACGAATTCTAATATTGTAAACCGCTTTTTTGAACCAATTTACATTCTTAGTGGTCTAATTCACAATATCGGGATACTTTTTTTCAATCAACTCCTCCACATTTGAACCAACTGATTGACTTGAATTGAACTTTTCCGAATTGGAAAATACTATTTGAAGTAATTTTGGCGGATTCAAATTTCTAAGTAAGATTATACGTAAACCTACTTTTAATATTAATTTGTGTTCAGGAGTTCCGGAAGGCATTAAGGAATACAAAAATTCTGTTGGATAATGTAATGCTTCCTCCATCTCAATGACTGTGTCTACCGAATAGTAGATCTGTGACGTTGCTTTAAATTTTGAAAAAAAATCATATATTTTATTGACACGTTCATTGGGTATATAGCCGTCTTTTGGAACAAATTTATAGTGTTATTGGTTGTATTAACAATATCGGGATATACTTTTTCAACCAACTCCTCCACATTTAAACGAAGACGTATCGATATAAAGATTGATTTTAACTTTTCCGGATAACAAAGCACTATTATCTACTTGAAGTCTACTATATACTTTAGGTATCCAAAGTGACACTTTTCATCATAAAGTTCTCTCAGGAACGGGTTGTAATGTATTGTAATCAATAAGTACCAAACTCATACGGCTTAAGTAGGTTGTGTACTTAGATTATCAGGGTTGATGAATTGAAGTTTAATTTATTAATCACATTTCAGTTTAATTAACTGTCATTACACTTATAATATATACCAAAAACAACCGTAAGCATTATGTGACTACCTTTTATAATTTAGGCTTGCACTATCCCGCATCATCAGGGAGGAGTTGAAGGTAAAAAAAAATATCCCGTGTCTTTGCTTAGTATTCTCATTACTTATACGTAAGCACTTGCGAGCCAACTTCTATAGCTTGGGCTTGCAGTACCCTGCATCATCAGGGCTGAAGAGCTTAAGGTCGAAATTGTCATCATGTATCTTTGCTTAGTAATTATATTACATACCCGAAAGCATTAAATGGCCAACTCCTATGGCTTAGGCTTGCAGAACCCTGCATCATCAGGCTTGAGGAGTTGAAGATCGAAATTTCCATCTTGTGTCTTTGCTTAGTAATTATATTACATACCCGAAAGCACTAAATAGCTAACTTCTATGTCTTGAAGCACCCCTGCATCATCAGGGTTGAGGAGATGATGGTCAAAATTTTCATCTTGTATCTTTGCTTAGTAATTATATTACATACCCGAAAGCATTAAATGGCCAACTCATATGGCTTAGGCTTGCAGTACCCTGCATCATCAGGCTTGAGGAGTTGAAGGTCAAAATTTTCATCATGTGTCTTTGCTTAGTAATTATATTACATACCTGAAAGCACTAAATAGCTAACTTCTATGGCTTAGGCTTGAAGTACCCCTGCATCATCAGGGTTGAGGAGTTAAAGGTCAAAATTTTCATTTTGTGTCTTTGCTTAGTAATCATATTATATACCCGAAAGCACCAAATGGCCATCTCCTATGGCTGAGGCTTGAAGTAATCCTGCATCATCAGAGTTGAAGAGATGATGGTCAAAATTTTCATCTTGTGTCTTTGCTTAGTAATTATATTACATACCCGAAAGCACCAAATGGCCATCTCCTATGGCTTAGGCTTGAAGTAACCCTGCATCATCAGGGTTGAAGAGATGATGGTCAAAATTTTCATCTTGTGTCTTTGCTTAGTAATTATATTACATACCCGAAAGCACTAAATAGCTAACTTCTATGGCTTAGGCTTGAAGCACCCCTGCATCATCAGGGTTGAGGAGATGATGGTCAAAATTTTCATCTTGTGTCTTTGCTTAGTTATCATAATACATACCCGAAAGCACCAAATGGCCATCTCCTATGGCTTAGGCTTGAAGTAACCCTGCATCATCAGGGTTGAGAAGTTGAAGGTCAAAATTTTTACCGTGTATCTTTGCTTGGTATTTTTATTACATAACCGTAAGTACCAAATAGCCAACTCTTACGGTTTAGTCTTGAAATACCCTTACATCATCAGGGTTGAGGAGTTGAAGATCAAATTTTTGTCTCATGAATTTGTTTAACAATCTTATTATATATCCATAAAAATAAATTGACTTACTTCTACGGTTCAGGCTAGCAGTACCCCTGCATCATCAGGATTGAAGAGTTGAATGAAGGTCAATTTTTTTAGGAAATATCTGCTTAGTAATCTCATTCCACATTCAACCCAATTGGACACTTACAGCTTAGGTTTGGCCGAGTATCGCAAATTTCGTTAATTTGCTTCAAAGAAATGGATCCTATGATCAGAACCGTATCAAACTCATCAGGGTACCATTGAAGTACATTCTTTCAAATAAAGGAAAAATCATCAAAATCGGTTGGCGGGAAATTGAGTTATTCATCTATTTATCGCGCACATCGTTAATGCAAATATCAGACTTATGCGCTTTTCTTATGGATGCCACTGTCAAAAGTGAACTAAAATAAATGAGACACCATGACATGCACTACCTTTCAAATGAAAAAAAAAATCATCCAAATCCGTTCACCCAGTGCGGAGAAATCGAGTAACAAATATAAAATTAAAAAAAAAAATTAAAAAAAATACAGACGAATTGATAACCTCCTCCTTTTTGGAAGTCGGTTTAAAACTATGTTTTAACATAAAAAATAAAGCGAAATACTAAATTTTATTGAGGTAGCCTCAAAATTGACTGACTTTCATACAAACTTACATGTCCTATTTGGGTTAAATTGGGGGGGGGGGGGGATCAGAAAATTCATTCTTAACTAATGTCTACGTCATAAAAGGAACCCCTAGTAAAAATCATATTCGTATCTTTAGCAGTTTAGGCTCTGCGATGTTTATTCAATAGATGAGTGAGAGAGCATCCTTTCGTTTTTATATAAGTATAAATAGATATAGAGATATAGATTTGTATAGTATCAAATAACATAGGTACACACATAACCAATAAAAAATACATAACAAAGGAATACATTTTACAGACCATAAAACACAGTCTGTAAAATGTATTCCTTTGTTATGTATTTTTTATTGGTTATGTGTGTACCTATGTTATTTGATACTATACAAATCTATATCTCTATATCTATTTATACTTATATAAAAACGAAAGGATGCTCTCTCACTCATCTATTGAATAAACATCGCAGAGCCTAAACTGCTAAAGATACGAATATGATTTTTACTAGGGGTTCCTTTTATGACGTAGACATTAGTTAAGAATGAATTTTCTGATCCCCCCCCCCCCCAATTTAACCCAAATAGGACATGTAAGTTTGTATGAAAGTCAGTCAATTTTGAGGCTACCTCAATAAAATTTAGTATTTCGCTTTATTTTTTATGTTAAAACATAGTTTTAAACCGACTTCCAAAAAGGAGGAGGTTATCAATTCGTCTGTATTTTTTTTAATTTTTTTTTTTAATTTTATATTTGTTACTCGATTTCTCCGCACTGGGTGAACGGATTTGGATGATTTTTTTTTTCATTTGAAAGGTAGTGCATGTCATGGTGTCTCATTTATTTTAGTTCACTTTTGACAGTGGCATCCATAAGAAAAGCGCATAAGTCTGATATTTGCATTAACGATGTGCGCGATAAATAGATGAATAACTCAATTTCCCGCCAACCGATTTTGATGATTTTTCCTTTATTTGAAAGAATGTACTTCAATGGTACCCTGATGAGTTTGATACGGTTCTGATCATAGGATCCATTTCTTTGAAGCAAATTAACGAAATTTGCGATACTCGGCCAAACCTAAGCTGTAAGTGTCCAATTGGGTTGAATGTGGAATGAGATTACTAAGCAGATATTTCCTAAAAAAATTGACCTTCATTCAACTCTTCAATCCTGATGATGCAGGGGTACTGCTAGCCTGAACCGTAGAAGTAAGTCAATTTATTTTTATGGATATATAATAAGATTGTTAAACAAATTCATGAGACAAAATTTGATCTTCAACTCCTCAACCCTGATGATGTAAGGGTATTTCAAGACTAAACCGTAAGAGTTGGCTATTTGGTACTTACGGTTATGTAATAAAAATACCAAGCAAAGATACACGGTAAAAATTTTGACCTTCAACTTCTCAACCCTGATGATGCAGGGTTACTTCAAGCCTAAGCCATAGGAGATGGCCATTTGGTGCTTTCGGGTATGTATTATGATAACTAAGCAAAGACACAAGATGAAAATTTTGACCATCATCTCCTCAACCCTGATGATGCAGGGGTGCTTCAAGCCTAAGCCATAGAAGTTAGCTATTTAGTGCTTTCGGGTATGTAATATAATTACTAAGCAAAGACACAAGATGAAAATTTTGACCATCATCTCTTCAACCCTGATGATGCAGGGTTACTTCAAGCCTAAGCCATAGGAGATGGCCATTTGGTGCTTTCGGGTATGTAATATAATTACTAAGCAAAGACACAAGATGAAATTTTGACCATCATCTCTTCAACTCTGATGATGCAGGATTATGTTCACCTGAGACTATAAATAGGAATCTTGTAGGAGTTTGTGTTTGGGGTGCAACCCATTACTGTCCCACTGCTGGGTCTTCTCTCAGAATGAGAGATTATTAGGCCATAGTCCACCGCGCTTGGCAAATGCAAATTGGTGGGCTTCACACGCCTCCGATAACTTTATTTAAAGATCTCTCGAGTGTGTAGGTTTCTTCACGATGTTTTCCTTCACTGAAAAGCAGTGATATTTAATTTTTAATACGCACATAAATAAGTTGTGCGTGCCTGGGTTTTGAACCTCGGACCTCCCGATTGAGAGAGCGAGTTTCAACCATTATACTATCACTGCTCCTATTTTGTGTTTACTTGAAACAATTTGGTAGTCTCGATGTAGACTGACAGTATAATGTACCAATAACAACCCGATTATGAAGCCAGTATATCAAAGTTCTCGTCAAGTTTAATTCCACTTTATTGTCGCCGGTATCTAATGAAGTTTTAGGAGTAGTAAACGTGCAGTTTGGAGTTAGATCGCTCAAGAATATTATCCGTATACATCATAATCTTATTATCATTATTATTCATCATTATACTTTCTCGTCTTCAATCCCATACTGCCCTTTTGCTGGGTATAGGGCTTCTGTTTGGAAAAGATGAGTTTAGGCACGTAGTCTTTTTTTTACCAATTTTCAGGTCTTGACATTTAAAACGTAAATAACTGTGAAACTCGGGCTGTTTCTGGGATCCCAACCTAAAAGCTTTCTATTGATTTTCTAGAAGATTAGTAGATTAATTTAAGGCTGCAACATACAAATCGTTTTTAATCTCCATACTCCATACTTAAATGCCAAAACGAATATACACGATAGGTTTTTTGGCTATGTTACAGGTATTGGCTTGTAGTTAACTTCGCTCAACACTGTATCCTAAGTTGCTTCATAAAAACAACCTAATTTCCACTTCAGTGTTTTGTTACTTTAAAATGATCACTCCACTTTATGCCCGCTTGTAACAAAGAGATGAAGCATCATTATATTGTTCAGTGAGCCACGGAATAACAGATTGGA